>CM068385.1:33188244-33930001 GCA_034770075.1 Aralia elata
AGTCACAAGATTAAAAGCATTCTAAGCTTGCTCTTTTATCATAACATCTCATTTAGCATACCATAGTCAATAAGTACTAGTTAGCAACCATATAAGTTTAATTATGCATTCATAACTTCCAAGAAAAGAAAACAAAATAATTAATAATAATAATTTTTTTTTTAAACAGTAGTGATTCTCGTCGGGGCGAGAAAAAGCTTAAGAAATTTGTCGCCGGGGCGAAGTTATTCTTAACAAATTTGTCGCCGGGGCGACGCTGTCGCCGGGGCGAAGAAATCAGTTCATTTCTCTCGCCGGGGCGAGAGACTTAACTGTCGTTTTCCCCAGCTCGCGAACTAGTGAAAAACTTAGGCCAATTTGGCCAAATTTTTCCGAATTCTACCATATAAAAAACAAATTAAATATACCCAGACATCATATGTGATACAAAACATTTACCCAACATGTTTCTAATCAATCTAAGCATTATAAAACACATAATCAACCAATTTAAAACCAAAAATTCACTGTTAAAATCAAATATTCATGTTTAAACCATTTTCATGAAATCAAGCTCTGTAAATTCATTTTTCAACCAATTAAAACAATTCTTTTTGCATTACTCATGTTTTTCATCAAATAATCATAAACAATTATCAATTTACCGATTAATAACCAATTAGAGCATCAATTTTTATACAAATATGCCATACATGAAATAAAGCTCTGTAAAACTAAAAACTCAATTCTAAAGCATGTTTTCATGGATTAATACCTCTAAATTAATTGTTAATCATCATATAATCATCTAACACATGATTACTACCAATTACAACAACTATAATCAAATAGTTCATATATTCTAGCAATTGAATTCACATACAGTAACTAAAACTATATACAGTAGAATAAAACAAAGAGGAAAAAGGAATTATACCTTCAATTATAGTAAGAACTTGGTGAATTCTTTTAAAATTATAAGCTCTTTCTCAATTCTTTCTTCTCAACTCTCAAATTCTCAAACTCTGCTCTCTCTTTTCTCTCAAACTCTGATGTTCTTCTTCTTTCTTTTCTTTTTCTTTCTTTCTTTCTTTACAACTGACGTAATTTAAAAAAAATAAAACTGATAACTTAATAAACAAATAATAACGTAAAAATCTAATTTAATCCATCAGTTATAAAATTCAAAAAGCCATAAGGCTATGTTTGGCAATTACAAATAAAATAATCTATTATTCTAACTAAAGGCTTGTTTGGTAAAACACAAATAAAATAACCCATTATTTCCAAACAAAGATCATAGGGCCTTGTTTGGTAAAACTAAATTAAACACTTTCTCATTTATTTTAATAAATCATCATAACATATAGTTTTAAATTTCACACTTCTAATTTAATTAAACTTATTATTAAATAAATTCAATTAAACCTTACCAACTCAAATAATAATTTCATTTAACAAATAACAATAACACCAAATGAATTATATTATTCAAATAAACCTTTTCATCATCTAATTTAATTATTAAATTAAATTAGAATAACATAACAAATCACACTCAAATTAACATTTAACATTATTAAACTTAACATATACCCATTCCACAAAACTTAATAAATTATTTATTAAACTCAATAAATTAATAAAAATATTTATATAATTCAACAAATATTTTTATTCAATCACAAAAATTGCATTCGTTACAGTGAAAATCCTTCAAGAATCCCGACTTAGGGTTTTAAACTTCTTTTTTTTTATGCCGAGCGCTTCTAGCGCTATGAAGTGACTGAAGTGAGCGCTAATAGCGCTATGGTGCAGTGTGTTGTAGCTTTGGGCAGCGCCTTTGGCGCTATGTTGGGCGCTAATAGCGCTAGCAAGCAAACTGCGTTGGCATGGGGCAGCGCCTTTGGCGCTTGCTTCGTGTGTTGAAGAGCGCTGCTGGCACTGAGTTACAGTAGCTTGCGTGTTTGCTTAGCGCCTCTAGCGCTGTGGGTTGAGAAAGAAGAGCACCCAGAGCGTTGGTAGGCAGTGTCTTGGGCTCATTTAAGCGCCGCTAGCGCTAGTTGAACGGCTTGTGGAGCGCTGTTGGCGCTAACGTGCATACTTGGCCAATTTTTTCCATTTTTAGCTTCTATCTGCACATTAATCAACCAAAGCTTCAAGTTAGTAACAAACCCTTTTTTTTTTTTATAATTGAATACCAAAGTTCAAAGAAAATAAATTACGAAACAAAAGAAGAACAGAAGATTAAAATGCTGGGTTGCCTCCCAGATAGCGCTAAGTTATAGTCAATTAGCTTGACTGTCTTTGAAGCTCATGTTGCAGATAAGATTAAGGTGACTTTCTGTCTGTCCACCTCATCCCCAAAGTAATGCTTCAGCCTCTGTCCATTCACCTTGAACGATTGATCCGGAAATTTGTCGTATACTTCAATCGCGCCATGTGGAAAAACCGTCTTCACTGTGAATGGTCCTGACCATCTTGATTTCAGTTTCCCGGGAAAAAGGTTAAGTCTAGAATTGAAAAGTAAAACCCTTTGTCCCGGTTCGAATGTTCTCTCAATGATCTTACGATCATGCCATTTCTTCACCTTCTCCTTATACAGCTTCAAGTTTTCATAAGCCCGTAGTCGAAATTCGTCCAACTCATTGATTTGGAGTAAACGCTTCTCCCCTGCAGCTGTCGAATCAAAGTTCAACTTCCGAATCGCCCAATATGCTTTGTGTTCTAGCTCCATCGGAAGATGACAAGCTTTTCCATATACCAGCTGAAATGGTGACATACCCAACGGAGTTTTGTACGCAGTCCTATATGCCCACACAGCGTCATCTAGCTTTAAGGACCAATCCTTCCTCGTCGGATTCACAATTTTTTCGAGGATTCTTTTTACTTCTCGATTGGATACTTCCGCTTGGCCGTTTGTCTGGGGGTGATAAGCTGTAGCAATACGATGATTTACCCCATACTTAGCCAACAACGCTGTGAACTGCCTGTTGCAGAAGTGACTACCTTCATCACTGATAATAGCCCTAGGAGTCCCAAATCTCGTGAAAATACTGCGATGCAAAAACTTTAGGACTACCTTGGCATCATTTGTCGGAAGTGCTGCCACTTCTACCCATTTAGACACATAGTCAACTGCTAATAAGATGTAGAGATTACCGCACGAAGATACAAAAGGCCCCATGAAATCAATCCCCCAAACGTCGAAAACTTCTACTTCAAGGATGGTATTCAAAGGCATTTCATTCCTCTTTGAAATATTACCAACTCTCTGACATCTATCACACCGCTGAACAAAATTGTAAGCGTCTTTAAAGATTGTCGGCCAGTAGAATCCTGCTTGAAGTACTCTAGCCGCTGTTCTCTCTCCTCCATAATGTCCTCCATATACAGAAGAATGGCAATCCTGTAAAATCCCTTCGGTCTCACTATATGGGATACACCTTCTTATCATTTGATCCGCACATTGTTTAAACAAATACGGCTCATCCCATATATACCATTTAACATCGTGCAAGAACTTTTTCTTTTGGTGCCCCACCAAGTCAGAAGGTATCATCTTACTCACCAAATAATTTGCGTAATCCGCAAACCATGGCACTTCCCCTTGCACCACAAATAACTGCTCATCCGGAAAAGATTCATTAATTTCAACTTTGTCTTCGATCTCCCTTTCCGGCTGCTCTAGTCGAGACAAGTGGTCTGCTACTTGGTTTTCGGTACCCTTCCTATCCTTGATCTCCAAATCAAATTCTTGCAACAGCAATATCCACCTAATCAACCTGGGCTTTGCATCCTTCTTCGCCACTAAGTGTCGAATTGCCGAGTGATCCGTATACACTATTACCTTTCTGCATATCAGATATGCCCTAAATTTATCAAAGGCATACACCACTGCCAATAACTCTTTCTTTGTGGTGGTGTAGTTTAACTGTGCATCTGTAAGGGTCTTGCTGGCATAGTATATCACATGAAACATCTTCTCCTTCCTTTGCCCTAAAACAGCCCCCACTGCGTAATCACTGGCATCACACATCAGCTCAAACGGTAACGCCCAATCTGGTGTTGTGATAACTGGTGCTGATGTTAACTTATTCTTTAAATGCTCAAATGCCCTCATGCAAGCCTTATCAAAATTAAACTGTGCATCCTTCTCCAATAAACTGCACAATGGTTTAGTTATCTTGGAGAAGTCCTTGATGAATCTGCGGTAGAAGCCTGCATGACCAAGAAAACTGCGGACACCTCTTACTGACGTGGGTGGAGGTAAATTCTCAATCGTTTCCAGCTTTGCCCTGTCCACCTCAATGCCTTTCTTCGACACTTTGTGTCCCAGTATGACTCCTTCTTGCACCATAAAATGGCATTTCTCCCAATTCAATACTAAATTTGTCTCAACACATCTCTTTAAAACCATTACCAAATTTTCAAGACATAGATCGAAAGAATCACCAAATACCGAGAAGTCATCCATAAATACCTCAACATTCTGTTCGACCATGTCTGAAAAAATCGCTGTCATACATCTCTGAAAAGTGGCTGGAGCATTGCACAACCCGAAAGACATTCTTCTAAAGGCAAAAGTGTCGTATGGACATGTAAACGTAGTCTTTTCCTGGTCTTCTGGAGCTATCGTAATCTGATTGTAGCCTGAATACCCATCCAGAAGGCAATAGTACTCATGACCCGCCAGTCGGTCCAACATCTGATCGATAAACGGAAGTGGAAAATGGTCCTTCCTTGTAGCTTTGTTAAGCTTGCGGTAGTCCATGCAAATTCTCCACCCTGTTACGGTTCGCGTTGGGATCAGCTCGTTATTCTCATTGGTGACAACGGTCATTCCACCTTTCTTTGGTACGCACTGCACAGGGCTCACCCATGCACTATCCGAGATAGGATAGATTATTCCCGCATCCAGCCATTTCAGTATCTCCTTCTTAACCACTTCTTTCATTATAGGATTGAGCCTTCTTTGCTATTCAACTGTCGGCTTGCTACCATCTTCCAGTAAGATCTTGTGCATGCAAAAAGACGGGCTTATTCCCTTGATATCGGCTATGGTCCATCCAATAGCTGATTTAAACTCTCTAAGCACTCGTAGCAGTTTTTCCTCCTGAAAAGATGTTAGTGCAGAAGAAATAATCACAGGTAACTTTGAATCTCTATTTAAAAATGCGTACCTGAGATGTTCTGGAAGTGGTTTAAGTTCAAGTTCAGGAGGCATCTCAAGAGATGGTTTCAACTTTACCGATGTCTCTCCCGCTTTCGTAAGTGGCTCGATAGGTGTTCTGAATTTTCCGAATTTGGGGGTGGTATTCAGATATTGCACAAGTTCAGCACATTCTTCATCCTCCAAATCTGAATTTTCAGCAATCACTCGCTGCAGTGGTTCATATCCCAACAAACTTCCAACTTCATCACGCACTATACTATCCACCAAATCTACTCTGAAGCATTCTTCTTCATCGGTTGGAAGCTTCATTGCTTTGAACACGTTAAACGTCACCTCCTGGTCATGTACACACATTGTAAGCTCCCCTTTCTGCACGTCTATCAAAGTCCTCCCAGTGGCTAGGAATGGTCTCCCTAGTATGATTGGTATATTTTTGTCCTCTTCATAATCCAGAATGATGAAGTCCGCCAGAAAGATAAATTTGTCCACTTTCACCAGTACGTCTTCCACTATCCCCCGTGGATATGTGATAGATCTATCGGCTAACTGCAGAGAGATATTTGTTGGTCTTGGTTCCGGCAGTCCCAACTGACTTAATACTGACAATGGCATCAGGTTGATACTTGCCCCAAGATCACACAAACATTTATCGAAGCTCATCTTTCCGATCGTGCATGGGATTGTGAAACTGCCCGGATCTTTCAGCTTTGGAGGTAATTTACGCTGAAGCACTGCACTGCATTCCTCCGTCAAAGCCACTGTCTCAAATTCGTCTAACCTTCTCTTCCTCGACAGTATACCCTTCATAAACTTTTCATAACTTGGCATTTGTTCCAATGCCTCCGTAAAGGGTATGTTGATCTGCAGTTTCTTAAAAACCTCCAAAAACTTTCTGAACTGTTTATCGTCCCTCTGCTTGTTTAATCTCTGCGGATACGGTACCTGAGGGTGAACTTGTGGTGCTGTATTCACTGACTTCTTATCTGAACTAGCTTTCTCCTTTTCTACTTGTTGCGACTCGGACTCATCCTTCTTCTCTCTTTTCTCAGCTTCAATTTCTGTCTCAGTTTCTAACCCAGTGTCATCCCCTTGTAAACTCGGTGCTGCTGTTTTTGGTGCATTTCCTGAATATTGCTTTCCCGATCTGAGTGTAATGGCCTGACACTGTTCCTTACCTTCTCTCCGTGGATTTGCCTCTGTGGTACTTGGCAATGAACCCTGGGGTCTGCTGTTAAGCATAGTCGCCATTTGCCCCATCTGAGCTTCCAGATTTGTAATAGCCACTGCCTGGCTTTTGATCATCACCTCTGTATTTGCCATGTACTTTAACATCATCTCCTCCATTTCTGATTTCTTTTCCTGCGGAGGTGCATATGGAGTAGGATGTTGTTGTTGAGAATATCCTGGTGGAAAAGGTGGTCTTGGAGCATACTGTTGTTGCGCTGGTTGAAACTAATTGTTCTGCTGAAACTGCTGCTGTTGACTTCCTTGGTTGTTTGACCAGCTAAAGTTTGGATGATTACGGTTGTTGGGGTGGTATGCATTCTGAAACTGACCTTGGTCTTTCTTATAAGTGTTCACATACTGCACCGACTCCGAGTTGATAGCACATTGATCTGTTGAGTGCGACCCCGCGCAAATCTCACATACGAAGGCAACTGACTTGGCTTTGCTTTCCGACAACGAATCTATTTTCTTTGCCATAGCCGCCATCTGTGCTGACAACTGGGTAATAGCATCCACTTCCAACAAACCTGCAACTCTGGGCTGTGACGTTCTGGCTGTAGGATTTTGAAAATCATTTGCTGCCATAGTCTCAATAAGGTTATAAGCCTCGTCATAGTTCTTTGCCCCTAAAGCTCCACTCGCAGCTGCATCTACCATCTGCCTAGACTGCCATCCCAATCCATTATAAAATGTGTTGATCACCATCCAATCTAGCATCCCATGATGTGGACACTTCCTTAGCATCTCCTTGTACCTATCCCAAGCCTCGTATAAGGACTCACCCTGTTGTTGCTCAAATTGAGAAATTGCTGTCCTTAGTTTTGCAGTTTTAGCCATTGGGAAAAACTTGGCTAGAAATTTTTGTGCTAGGTCCTCCCATGTAGTAATTGATCCTGCAGGCAAAGAATGGAGCCAACTTCTTGCTCTATCCCTTAATGAAAATGGAAACAGTCTTAGTCGAATGGCATCCTCCGTCACCCCGTTGTATCTGAATGTATCACAAATTTCAATGAAACTCAAAAGATGCTCATTAGGATCGTCTGTAGCAGCCCCCCCAAATTAGACCGAATTCTGCACCATTTGAATGGTTCCTGGTTTAATCTCAAAGGTATTTGCTGCTATTGCCGGTCTGACTATGCTAGACTGCAATCCCGTGATGTTTGGCATGGAATAGTCCCTTAAAGATTTATGTTCCTCTCTTTGCTCAATTCTCTATTCCTCCGCCATCTTCGGAATAGTTCTTTCTAACTGTGCTTGTAAATTCCTACGCACTCTTGCTTTCCAACCTCTTCCGTCAATATTATCCTGAGATGGTGTCAATTCTAAGTTGGATGAGCGTGTGTGCAAAAAAATTCTACAAATACCTGAAACCAAAACAAAAATAAAAATAGAAATGAGAAAAGATTAGATTTGTCTAAGTCAAACAATATAGCTTAAAACTGATGATAATAATAAAAATCTAACGCCTGTCCCCGACAACGGCGCCAAAAACTTGTTGCCTCTTTTTAAGTCTTAAATAAAAGAGCTCTAACTCGTGCAAGTATACACGGTCAACAAGTAATACAGAGGAAGTAGAGTATCGTCCCACAGAGACAGGATTAAATTAAATCACTATGCATCAGCTCTATCACTACACTTATTTGCTTAAACTAATGACTTACTTTTGGTGACAAAATTATTCCTATATCAATTAATAACTAACTATGCAAATACTAACAAAATATATCAAGCCTGGAATTAATGGGATCCTAACTTCATTTAATAATTCATCTAATTACCACTATCATGCTAGTAAGTTCACATATCATAGAAAAGTAGCCAAGGATACTAAAATAGACATAACCATTTGTCAATGCATTATGACCTACTTACATAACATCCATACTTGATAGACACCATATAATCACCACTATAACCAAAATCACTATATGTCTATGTGAAATTGTAATTATATTGATTTTAAGCACAAGTCCTTATTTTGACTCTTACGGTGAAACAGTATATTTCTATCTGACTCACAAAATATTAAGCTATCCAATTAAGCCTCATATTCGCAAGCTATCAGGATTACAATCCATACTTATATGTTATTTTTCAATTCCATACAAGTACTGAAGTCGAATGGTGATCAAGCATTCATACATGAAAAACAATCATGATAGAAATTCCTTATGATATATAAAACAAGCTAACAATCAAGACTGTAATTAAACTACATATTAAAATCCGTTAGAATCCCATAATGGAGATTAGTTCATGTCTGAACCAAAAACCATTATGGGATCAAAACTCCACATGGAAAATAAACAATCAATTGAAGTAGAAGAATTAGATTGATCAAACCCAATTGAAGAAATAAATCCAAAGTAAGCTTAAACCCACATCAAAATCCAATGCTTGAACAAAAGTAATCCACACACAAATCTCCTCTCTAGAAAAGTAGAATAATAATCATTACTAAAAGTCTCCAAGTTTTTTTATTCTTAGGGTTTCCTTCTCACTATCTGATCAATATGGACTAGAATCCTCTTCAGAATTGGCTTCCTTTTCCTCCTTCAGCTAAACAAGTAATACAAAAACGTGCACTAGCGCCGCTGGCGCTAGCCCTAGCGCTGCTGGCGCTAGCCCTAGCGCTGCTGGCGCTAGCCCTTGCCCAGGAATTTATAAAAATGCCACTAGGTGTATTTTAAGCTCCAAATTTACCCTTTTGCCCCTCCAGCTCCAACCTACAATAAATAAACACAAAAACAAATAAAATAATACTAAAAGTACTTAAAGACCACGATAATTAAGCCTAACAATACCTGATTCGTAGGTATAAAACCCACACATCAAGTTTGTTGTGCACACACAAGGCGAGTATTAAATATTTAAGATGTTGTTTTATCACATTTGATGCTTATAAATAGACTGAACGATGTTGTTTTGTTGTGCACACACAAGGACAGTGTTTTTCTTTCGAATATATGGAAGTGCTAGGTTAGACTTAACTTAGATTATTTTAGTTCGGATGTGCACACACTTGACCATTATAATCTAAGAGGCAAAATACAAGGAGTTATATAGTGATGTAATTGACAATAGTTGTCTATCTATTTATTTATATATAGTTTATTGTGCACACACAAGGCTATATACATTTGAAATGGGAGCCTTATTCTCACTAGCAAATCTTTAATTAGAATTGCCGAACTATATATATTGAGGGTAATATAGTTTGATGAAAAAGTGAGAGATACCAATTTAAAATAAAGACCTAATTTATTTTGGTAATTAATTAAATGAATGTATGCTAAAATGTTGTTAAATTACAAATTTATTTATAGAATTTTACAATGTCTAATTTACTATCACTGCGGAGCATGTTAATGCTAAATACCGGACCAAATTAAACGGACTGGTTAAGAAATTTGAGAATAGTTCTCAAGGCTGAAAAGCTATCTTATGTCCTTAATACGCTTATCTCTGCAATGGTTGTAGACAATGCCTCTGAGGAAGAGATTGCTACTTTTAGAAAGTAGTAAGATGATGCACAGTTGGCTCAAATGCATCATACTCGCATCCATGAGTAACGAGCTTCAGCGTCAACATGAAACTATGGATGCTCCTACTATACTCCTGCACCTTCAAGCAGTTCAAGGGTGAGGAAAGTAGGACTATTAGATATAAGATATCTAAGGAGCTCTTCCGATCTAGAATAACCGATGGCACTACAGTATAGACAAATGTCCTCAAAATGATCAATCTGATTGAACAATTGGGACAACTGGGTTTTAATGGATGGAGAGTTGATCCAAGATTTGATCTTGCAATCACTTCCGGACTCTTTCTCACAAATTGTTGTGAATTTCCACATGAACAAGCTATATGTCAGCCTGTCTGAGTTGCTTAAACATGTTGAAAACCGTAAGGAGTCACTTTCCAACCAAGAAAGACCAAGTCTTACTAGTAAATGATTCTTCCAAGAAGCGGAAGAGGGCCAAAGGATCTTCTTAAAAGAAGAACAATTCAAAGAAGGTAAATAGAAAGCCAAAAACAAAGGACAATAAGAACAAGACTGATGCAGATAGCAAAGGAGTTTGCTTTCACTGCAATAAGCCTGGATACTAGAAAGGAAACTGTAAGGAGAATCTTACAAGGGCTAACCAGAAAAAGCTTAGTGAAGCTTCGGTTACAGATATAGGTTTATTCATGATTGAAATAAATTTTTCTATAAGTCAAGGTTCTACTTGGGTATTGGATACTGGCTGTAGTTCTCACGTATGCGATCCAATGCAGAGACTAAGCAGAAGTAGAAAGCTAAACAAAGAGTAAGTAATCTTATGTGTGGGAATGGAGCAAAGGTTGCTGCATTAACCATAGGAACTTATAGTTTAGCATTGCCTACGGGCAAGTCTATTAAGTTAATAAGTTGTTATTATGTTCCAGTTCTCTTTAGAAACATTATTACTTCCGTTGTTGGACAAGGAAGGTTTTGGTATTATATTTAAGAACAATTGTTGTTCTATTTATAATGATAATGTTTTGTTTAAAACTGAAATATTACTTGATAGATTTTGTATACTTGACTTACATGAAAAATAATTTTGCAAATTGAACAAACTAGTAAAAGAAAAGGAGATGATCATTCAAAGAGTTGAATATGTGTATTTGATAAAATACAAGTCTGAATCATTTGAAAGGTTCAAAGAATTCAGAAGTAAAACAAATTGACAAAGTATTAAGATTCTTTGATCAGATCGAAGAAAGAATACTTGATCAATGAGTTTCTAGATCATCTCAAAATGGTATTTTCTGATAATGGAAACCTCCTGATACGCAATAATTGATTGGTGTATCTAAAAGGAGAAATTGTACCTTGTTGGACATGGTGCAGTCCATAATGATTCTTACCGACATTCCAATATCCATCTGGGGCTATGCCCTAGAAACGGCTGCATATCTACAAAATAAGGTAACCTCAAAATCCGAGCCCAAGACTCCATAAAGGTTATGGATAGGGAGGATTCCTACTCTTAAGTATGTTAAGATAAGGGGTTGTCCAGCTTATGTGAAAAGGTTTCAAAGATAAGTTTGGGAAAAAATCTGACAAGTGCAGACTTGTGGAATATCCTAAAGGAAGTTTAGGGTATTATTACTATAATCCTACACGCTGCCTTCTTAGATAAAAGTGTTTATCATTGAAGGAGCTAGTGGGAGGGTAATAGATCTTGAAGGGGTTCAAGAACCACAAAGCACTTTAAGTCAAACCGAGGAACCTGTAGATAGACCTATTGTACCACAACCGAATCGTAAATCTGGAAGAGTGTCGAAGATACCTAGGAGGTATGGATTCATCATAGAGGATGATGATGAGGTACGCATCATAAAGGATGATGATCCAGTTATATACGATGAGGCTATGAGTAGAAGATACTCAGAGAAATGGCAGATGGCCATGAAATCCGAAATGGACTCCATGTATGAGAACCAAGTATAAACTCTGGTTACTCCACAAAAGGGCATAGTGCCTAGAGTGTGAATATGGGTCTTTAAGAGAAAGACTGTGGCAAATGGCAAGGTGGAGACCTATAAGACCAGAGCTGGTTAAAAGGTTTTTCAAGTCAAAGAGTTGACTGTAATAAAATCTTATTACCGGGTAATGCTCAAGTCCATTTGGATTTTGCTTGTGATTATAGCTTATTACTAAATCTGGCAAAATGGATGTGGAGACGTCCTTCCTCAATGAAAACTTGAGGAGAATGTATGTGTGATACAACCAGAGGAATTTGTTACAAAGGTTGAAGCAAATCGTGTTTTAAGCTACAATGATCCATTGATGGATTGAAGCAAGCTTCTCAAAGATGGAACATTTATTTTGATGAGACAATCAAAAGAGTTTGATTTTATCAAAAATGAGAATGAACCTAGTGTGTACAAAAGGGTCAGTGGGAGCGCTGTGATATTCTTGGTATTATATGTTGATATACTACTGACAAGGAATATCACACCAATGCTACAATCAGTAAAGATAAAATTGTCTAAACATTCTTCCATGAATGACTTGGGAGGAGCATCCTATAAATTGGGGATATAAGTCTATATAGATAGATTTAAAAGGATGTTCGGCTTGACCCAAGGAACGTATATTCATTTGATGCTAAAGGCGTTTAGCATGGCAAACTCCAAGAGAGGTCTCATGATGATGAACCATGGAGAGAATCTCTCTAAAATTGTCCCCAATTGAAAGAGAGATCACATGAGTTACTATCATGTATGCAATGAATATACTAGGCTTGATGTTGATCAGTCATATTCTGGAGAAGATTACTGTAAGACAGTGATAAACATCTTTAGGTACTTAACTGGTACTGAAGATGTGATTATGATTCATGGTAGGTCTGAATTAAAACTAGAGGGCTAAACAGACTCAAGTTTTTCAGACTGACCAAGACGATAACAAATCCACTTTAGGGTAAAACGTTACCTTGAAAGGTGGTGCAGTGAATTGGAAAGGTTCCAAACAGCAAAATGTTGTTGGTTTAGTGACAAAGACAAAGTATATAGCTGTAAATAAAGCTGCAAGTTGATTGTTTGGATGAAAAGTTCATCACAGAACTAGGAATAGTTCCTAAGTCTCATCTTAGATTCAAACATGTGTTGCGGCACTTTCATTTGATTAGTGGAATCATTGAAAGAGAAGAAATCACTATAGAGATAGTGGACTCTCAAGAACAACATTGCATATCCATTTACTGAAGCTTTATCCAAACAGCAGGATGATCGTCACTTAAAGAAGAAGGGTATTAGATACCATGACGATTGGCTTTAGTGCAAGTGGGAGATTGAAAGTAGTATGCACACAAGCCAATCATATTTGATATGATGTAGCATATACTTTGTAATCTTATTCGTTTGTTAAAGGCATTTTACTTTATCTACATGATGCTGTTATATTGAATGTGATAAACTCATAGTTTTGAGCAATGCTTTTAGAATCATGATGGTGATCATGCTAATGAGATCTAAATTCTAGATAGCTCACAAACTAAAATCGTTCCTAATCGATGGATTACTAAAAAGGGGATTAGTGAATCCGGATAGATTAGTACATACGTTGCCTTCTCTTATAAAGAGGATGATTGATCTCATAATCATTTGTGTGGAGACACTAAAGCAAATATGTAGGTGCTTATTAGAAAATAAGTTCACTGAACGTGGCTCGCTAAGAAATACCTAATGGAGTTTTACTCGCCTGTCAATAGGAATTTCTCTGGTGATAGTAGTACAAGTGATCCTTGGACTTGAGATCATCATAGTATCTTGTGTATGATGAGTTATACTTTGACATGTCCCTTAAGACCTTTAGGGTATATCAAAGGGTATGATTGGGTATAATAAGTTATACATGGAGATAGGTGAATGATCAACAAAGAATCTACCACTTCTAGTAAAAGGAGAGAATGTCCTATGTGATTCGATAAATGACGACTCAGAAGTCTTTGGCCAAAGCAGAATGAAATTAGAAAGGAGTTTCTAATTTACATTATCAGAGTTGTGCATTTGAGAATCGAAATACATATAATTAAATAAAATAAGACTTGACAGTAATTCCATGTCTTATATTTAATTGGGACATTGTATGGTAGAAGGATTGAATTGTACGGTAACTATTCATTGAAAGGTTCTTTTGTGATTGATGTTGAAATCTATATTATCTGGAAAGTCGTTGATCGCTAAGGGAGCTTACCCTTATTGTAGAATAAATATTATTTATTTAAATGAATTAAATAGTTTAATTTATTTAAATAAAATTAGAATTGTTCTAATTGATTTATTCACAACCGGTTTAATATGGAGAACCTAAACGGTCACACCGCAAAAGAAAAAATATTTATTTAAGAAGTAAATGGCATAATTGTAATAATAAGTTAAGTGTATTTAATTTAGTCTATGGAGATAGAATAAATTAAATAGCTTAATATTTATTATTTAATATTTTGGAAATATTAAATATAAATTAATAAGAAGAGTCTTATTATTATTACAATTACTATTATTTGTTTCCTAATAGGGATTGGAAATTAATTAATAGAAGTACTCTCTCATAAATTTCTAATTGGATTAGGAGTTTAATTAATTAAAGGAGTTTAATTAAAATAAAAACCCTAATCCTAAATAGTTTAGGAGGGTTTCCTATATCTATAAATAAGAGGAGTCTTATCATGATTTAGGGTTAGACAATTTACACACTCTTCCATGAGAATTGGAGAGAGAGAGTACTTGCAATTTTTATAGAGATAGAAACTAGGGTTTTGCCAATACCCATCTTCTTGAATAACTATTATTCCTTGGTGGATCACCTCTAGAGGCCAAACACTTGGGTGGCTAACGTTGATCAAAGGAAGGAATCTCATTGGTAAAATTCAAGGAGAGCGCGAAGGATTTGGAGGTGAACTCGTACCTGTGGAAGCATGGTTCTACAAGGGTATGATTCTCATACTTTATCTCTTTCGTTTAATTGATAATTGAGCACATGGATGATCATGGTGATGGTTTGTATAAAAAATTTTAAAATCTGTTTTATCGCGCTTTCGCACTATTTATGTAATTTGATTGCATGTTCGCGTTATATACAAACCTAACACCAAATGTCTTGGGTACATTTTTTTTGAGAAAAGGATTTTTCGCCCAGAGTCTCTACATGTTCTCTGAGTGCATACTTAGATTAAGTTGCCTTCGTCTATTTCGTGTACTTGGAGACCGTGGGGAGGTTGTGACACCCCCAAATCCGGATACATCAATTCCACAGATTTGGTGTTCACTATTCCATACATTCATGACTAACTACCCATGACAAAAGACAATATAATTAAACTGAATAAATCATCTTCCCACAATAGGGGTTACAACTTAAATCTCTTAAGTAAACAAATCTCAGGTCATCTAACCTTTATTACATCATTGCGGAATTAAAACATAATATTAAATAAGTCTTATTACATAAATTCATCAAATAGATAACAGTTCGCCAGCTACTTCTGCATCTTGCCTTTGCCCTTACTAGTGGACGGCTCATCTGATTTCTCAGTCTTAGCTGCAATGTTTAATGCAAGGGTGAGCAAACAATTGCCCACAAGTATGATAACGTTAACAATTAAATAATCAATGGAGTAGATTTTATCTGAGCTTATCTGAAATCAATCAATAATAATTCAAAGGACTGAAAGCTTAATAGAAAACTTGGCTCAAGAACTGAATGTAGATTTCAAGACTAAAAGTATACCTGAGGGTCATAAGACCTCGAACTATGTCCTAGGTTAACAAGTAATTCTACCGTAACCTTTAACAGTCTTATAGACTATGGACTATTCATCTCGTACTCAGGGGGATCAGCCCTTTGTACAATGTATTGTGCACAAATATTTTAACGTTATTGCGTAGTTTAATCCCCTATATTAGGGTTGTTCATCTCAGTTTGACATCAGAATCCATACCAAAAGAAACTTGGTTTGGAATAACTTCAAGAAATTCTAAGTCTTTAGAACGCTCATCAACTATGGACTAGCTGAATCAATAAGGGTTCGCTAGTCGCTAAAGCATTTGATTCAACAATAAAGTTGTATAATGAGATTTATGTCTGAAGCTTGAATAACAATTCATAATCGAACAACAAATGATTTGAATAGAACATAAGCATTTGACATTATAACAACCTTGCTTGAACAATAATAAGCTAAGGATAATAAGCTTGCTCAATGAAGAAAAAGTAAGAAACTTGCTCGAGTAAAAGTTAAGTTGTAGGAAACTTGCTTACAACAAAATAAAAAGATTAAAGATAGAAAAACTTGCCTCGTATGTTGTAATAACCCGAGATTTTTGATATATTAAAATAAGAAATTTTGCGTATAAATTTTTTTTTATATAATAAAAATTATTTTTATTATATATTAAAGCAAGTATGGGAATGTGTGCAAGGAATGTGAATAGGTAATATGTACATATATATTTATTTCATATATGGTTTCAAGTAAATTTCTTATTAAAGAAATAGTTGATAATTATAAATTATATTCTGTTAATAAATTAATTTTTATATTAAAGATATATGATTATTTACAAAAATATGATTACTATATTATTTAAAAGATAAATGTATATTTTAAGAAATGACTATTAATAATATTATTATTACTATGATTATTTCTTTATGACATGAATTTGTAAGATTAGTCAATTTATTTTAAATTGACTAAGTATGGTAAATGCAACAAAGATAAAGGGATGATCAAAACCTAATTTGATCTATGATTATGAATTTTAATGATTAATACAATTATTGTTATAATTGTATTTAAATGGATGTATGTGTATTATGAATAATAAGAATTTATTTTCTTAAGAAATTTGAATACTAAATATAAGTATTGATTATATTTGAATGTATGTATGTACAACATGTGGTTCAATGTGTATGATAATTATTTATCAATGATGATAAATATGTTATGATTATGTAGATAATATATGTGACTAATTGTTAGTTATGTATAGCCCACTAATAGTTACTTAAATTAGTGGACTAACCTAAGAATATTAATATTAAACAATTAATAAGATAGTTAGTTAATTAAATATTTAATTTAAGTGAATATCGTAAGTGAATAGATTTTGTACATTAATTAATATGGATATTGATTAATGAGAATTGGGTGTTATATGTATAACTTAATTTTAATAGTCCAATTAGTAAGAAAAACTAGTGGACTAGCCTAATTAATTTACTAACCAAGCCCACTCATTTAATTAATCATGGACTTGGATAATTAATGTGTGGACTAATTAAATTAGCCCAACACTTATTTTATTAGTAACCAAGCATGGATTAAAAATATTTAGAAACTAGTGGCATAAACTAGTTAAATGTGAGCCCAAGTGATTTAAAACAAAGCCCAATTGTTAGCCCAATTGGAGAATACTTCCAACCACTTGTTTAATATAATAAAAGCAAAAATGAAGCAAGGTGAAGAGGGGTAGCCGGCCACCTTTGTACTAAAAAGAGGTGAGGTGTTGATTTAAGGGAGTTTGCTTGTAAAGCATGAAAAATGAAGTACAAAATGAAATGATGACACATCAACAAGTTGTCAAAAAATGTGTAAGAATGTGTATGCTTGCAAATGATGATAAAACATATAGATAGAATTCCTATATCTATAGATATTGTAAGTATTGGTTTTAATAAAGCAAAACAAAATCTATCTTATTTCTCTCTCATCTCTCACTTTCTATTTTGCTAAAGAAAGAAACTAAAGAGAGAGAAAGGGGAGAGGGCGGCAGCCATGGAGGAAGAAAAGGAAGGGAGTTTTTGGTGTGCTCAAATCCCATAAAACAAACCTTAGGAAGAAGGAGAAGGAAATTCAAGCAAAGGTATAATTTTTCTAACCTTAACCTAGTTTATTTTCATTTGTTTTGGTGTGATTTATGTGATATGAAGTTTTTGATCTTGAGGTCTAAAACCTTAGATCTATATGTTAATAAGTGTTTTATGTTTAGATCTAACCCTTTTAAATGCCAAAAGTTGGATCAAAAGAAAGAAAAGCAAAACTATTTTCTAAAGGGCTAGAAAACCCTAACTTTTTAACATGTTGTAAGCTTATAACTTGTTATCCGTAAACTCTTTTTGCGATCCGTCAAAGAGTGGTGTTAGATATATGAGTTAAGTGTTAAACCCAAGTAGTAGAACTCAAAAATAATGAGTATAAAATTCGTAGGGACTGTTTTTCCCAAAACAGTCCAGGTGATTCAAAAGGAAAAAAGGGGCTGCTACAGGGCAGTCCCATCCAGGGGCATTTTCGTCCAATTATTATGCTCTAAAAATTCCGAAAACATTTGGAGTGATAATATGATAAGTTATATGAGTCGTGTAAACATTTGAGAATTTTTGTCCATGTAGAATGAAAGTTATGGATTTTATGGCGAAGGACCTCAAATTGGAAAAGCGGACCAAACCCGCTGACCCCTTGCTTGTGTGCACTGTTTTGACCACTTAACAAGTGCAATAAATTCAGGGCTTTTTACCACTAAAAATATAGGAAGTTATATAGCTCCTGGCCAAAAATCACCGCATTCCGACTTGTAACGAAGAATCTACGGTTAAAATCAAAACGTAGGGTTTTTTAACAAAAACGGGTAAAATTGGAGTTCTATAACTCCGATGGCCACGAAATTTTAACTAGGAGTACTTGTTAATATGTATAAGATGTTATCAAAAATTTGGTGTCATCGGAGTTGTGCAATATAGTGATCATTTTTCTTAGTTTTGAAAGTTAAAACGGACATTTGAAAAATGTTAAAGAAAATTAAAAACTTTCATAAGGAAAATATTTTTGTGTATGGAATATATGTACATATGCGTGGCAAGATTTGAAGAAAATAAAAATTAATTTTTAAAAGAGGTTAAGTCATTTTAAGAATGCAGCTTCCAATACGGTTTGCTGTATTCCTATTTCAGTTTGCTGGATTATGATATTCGGCTTGCTGAATTGATAAAAACAATTTGCTGAATTAATGAATATAGTTTGGTGAATTAATGAATATAGTTTCCTGAATTGGTGAATATAGTTTGCTGAATTTGTGAATCTAGCTTACTGAATTGTAAGATAGTTGAATCCAGGTTGCTGGATTGCAAAAATAGTTGACTGAATTGAATAGTTTGAACCCAGTGTGCTGGATTATAATCCAGGTTGGAATCCAAATTGCTAGATTGGAATCCAGTTTGCTGGATTGCCATCTAGTTTGCTGGATTTAGAATCTAGTTTGCTGGATTGAGTATTTAACCTACAGAATCATAAAGAAAGACTTATATAATAAAAGACTTAGTGTTAATTCATAAAGTAGTGGTACAGTCGTACTCTTTAATAGTCGATGTATAGTATCTGGGCTAAACAATTCCTTCAGGGAGCAGAGGTATATACGAACTAGCAACCGATCTAACTCACTGTGAAAACAGTGTAGACGAGACGGAAACTACTTTGTTGGTTGTTTGTGGAAAAACCACTCAGCATACTATATTGAACACTGTTAAAGACTCGATGTGTGCTAACTTTAGAATTGAATACGTATGGTGTTAATGTGTTATCTAATATTTGATTATGTGATTGAATGTTAGATAATTTACTTGTAAAGAAGTGATATTTTAAGATATAATATGATTGGCTAATTGAGAGATCGATCTTATAAATGAAAGGTCTTTCAAAAGAAGTCATATTAAATTGCGTAGCAGTAGTCAACGACTAAGGCAAGTATCTGAACCTTATGCACTACTTTTATTTTGTGCAAACAGGTATATATTATATATGGTTCATGTTATATACTAGTATTCAAATCTTACTGTTATTGTGCTAAGCAAGTTCCATCTTACTCAATCTATTATTAAGCAATTATTGTAACAACCCGGGTTAAATCCCGAGTCCGGAACAAATCTTGGGTCAAATCCCAAGTCCGAATCGAATCAAATCCATCCAAACAAAGCCTTAAATTACTGGCCCAATAGTATCTTCTTGGGTCATCTTAGCCTACCACAGGCTCACCCAAAAGGTCATGACTTGAAGGTACTATTGATAGTAACTTAATTCTTTATATACAGACAAATTTTTTCGTTATCTTTCGATGTGGGACTGGGGTGTTACAATCTCCCCCACTTAAATTTCTGACGTCCCCGTCAGAACCGATCACACACACGGTCTACAGATCTTTGCCTCTCTAGCCATTGTGGGATAATACGGTCCACAGATCTTTGCCTCTCTAGCCATTGTGGGATAATACCGGCTGGCTTCGTGTCCCCACCTCCGGACCTCCTTCTCTCCATTGTGGGATAATACCACCAGCCTTCGTGTCCCCACCTCTGGTAACTCGATCGGATGATCCGACCCGAACTTTCGAGAGTCGGCTCTGATACCATATGTAACAACCCGGGTTAAATCCCGAGTCCGGAACAAATCTTGGGTCAAATCCCAAGTCCGAATCGAATCAAATCCATCCAAACAAAGCCTTAAATTACTGGCCCAATAGTATCTTCTTGGGTCATCTTAGCCCACCACAGGCTCACCCAAAAGGTCATGACTTGAAGGTACTATTGATAGTAACTCAATTCCTTATATACAGACAAATTTTTCTCTTATCTTTCGATGTGGGACTGGGGTGTTACAATTATCCCGTCCTTTTCATTTACATTATGAACTGGATTCGTATGTTGTGCAAGTATTTTAACTCAATCTTCTATTGTGCAAGTTTCTAACTTACACAACTTCGTACATTGTGCAAGTTCCTAAATATCGTTATGATTCTTATATATACAAAATTGTTCTGTTCTTTAGGCAAGTATCCCATCCTTTTCATTTACATTATGAATTGGATCTGTGTAAGCAAGTTCCTAACCGTAAACTTCTTACATTTATTGCTAGTTCTAACTCAATATCAGTTACCAATTTCAAAGAATGCTCGTGAATAATTATTGTTAATTATTCATATCCATAATGATCTTCGTTATTTGTTTATGCAATTATCGTAACCCTTGCATTTACTTTATGCAATGGATCCATATGTTATGCAAGTATTCTTAAACTTTATTCAAGCTATCTATTGATTTCAAATATCTCGATATTGTTTCATGTGATGTATTTATAATCAAAATTGTTCCGTTCTTTGTGCAAGTGTCCTCACTTATACAAATTGTTATAATTATTATAAATTCGAATTTACTTCGATTCGTTCATTATTAAAAGTATCTCATTACTGAATTGTTATGACTCATATTGAAAATTTGTATTCTAAGTTTGGTTATGCAACTGTCCCACTTGTATGAACTATTGTACATTATCAATTACCCTTGAATTCGAAATTCGTTGATAAGTTCTGATACATACTATTAAATTTCGGTATGTATACCTAGTTTAAAGATTGTCTAAGCTATTTATCCCAGCTAGACATGGTTTCAAAAGTATTTGTCGAATATTATTGGTTATGATAAAGTCGTCCAACTAAATTGTTTTAGTTAGGACTCCAGGTTGAGTATGAACAACCCTAAATGGGAAATTTTATGCGCTAAAAGCGGTGATGAAAATTTTATGCGCCAATGGCAGTGATGTATTATATAGTGTTGATCAATACAGGGCACAACGAGACTGATCATCCTCCGTGTCCGTAAGACCAGACGGTTTACATATGAATTTCTGTTCAAACCTTTTCAAAAATAAAAAATAACAGTTCATGGTCTTTTGACCACTCGATATTCAAAAGTCACTCAGTTGTTTCAAAAATCTTAAAATGATTTGATCTGTTGTTAAGAATAGTTTTAAATGACTTCACCACTATTAATTCGTGATAGAAGTAGTCCTCAAAGAAAACATTTACTTCTTTCAGCGCATTATTATTAATTATTATTACTTGCTGAGCAATTGAATGCTCATTCTTGCTTTAACTTAAATGTTTTCATCTAAGTGTGATCGACCAGAAGGCTCTGGCAAGGACAAGGGCAAAGGAAAACTCAAGGATTAGGTTTCAAGGTGTTATCAGTAATGATTAGTCTTTTGTATTGTGATCATATATATTATGTAACATGTAAAGAATAAAATTAAAGGTTGTCATACCTGAGAAATAGACAACTCTGATATAAATATTAAGTTTGTAATTTATTAAACAGCTCAAAGAAATGGTATCGTGATGCACCAAGTACGGGTTTCAAGTACCCGGATTTGGGGGTGCCACAGGTTAGTATCAGAGCTATAGGTTAGAAGCCTTAGGTGGGGGATTACCTTAGGTTATAACCTTAAGCTAGATAGAAGCATTGAAAAACAAATAACTCATATAGAGTTTAAAGGAGATGAATTAAGGAAATTCATCGTAAAATGAAATAAAAACTAACTTATATAAACTATTGTTTGTTATGTGTATATATATTATGTACTAATCAAAATAATTTGTGTATAGATGTCAGGTAAGAAAGGATTAGGAGACTCTCATGTCGTGAATAAGGAGCAAATCACTCCGCCCGAGCCAATATCTAAGCCAATAGCTGAAATGGAGGCTCATCCTGAAAGTAACCTTAACGAGGTAATCATCTTGGAAAACATAGAACCAGAACTAGAAACTGTGGTACTGACAGATAGTGATTCAGACACTGAAGTTGGAGCTGACCAGGCATCAACGGAAGTGCAGGATCTAAGGAATAAGGTGTTATGTCTGCAAAAGTTATTGGAAATGGAAAGGGTGTTAAATAGTCAAATGCGAAAAGCGTTAATGGAAATAATGGAAAACAAGATAAGCTGAAAAGCCAAATTGATGTAATGGGAGCTAAATGCAGCAAATCGTCTGCAACTCCAAGCAAGAAAGGAAAAAGAAAGATAAATGACTGTGACATCGGAAATTCTGACCAAGGAAACTTTAGGAAAGTATTAAGGTGTGCAAATTGCAACAAGAAACATGAAGGTGTATGCATAAAAGGACAGAATGTGTGTTATAATTGTGGACGTGAAGGACATGTCTCTTTTCATTGTCCCGAACCGAAGCAATGCGTTTGTTTTGTATGAGAAATAGTAGGTCACCAGGCAAAGGTTTGCCCAGGATCTAAGAACGGTGTAGGGAATAAATAGGATAAGTGCTTTAGGATTATGTATGATATGATATGTGTGTAATGTACTAATCCCGACTTTTGTTGTCATTAAGGGATAATAAATGGTTATAGCAGCATGTTGTGTAATGAAAAGTACTTTGTACTGTTTGAAAGATTATGAATATGAATGAAATGGTATGGTTATATGTTTGTTTTGGTAAATAAACTTTAAGAATTTTGCTAATATGTTGATCAATTGATAAACTTGTAATTCGGCAAGCTGAATTTGGGAATCCAGTAAGCTGAATTGGGTAATTCAACAAGCTGAATTCATGAATCCAGCAAGATGAAATGGATAATCCAGCAAGCTGGATTGGGTAATCCGGCAAGCTGAATTGTTCTAAGTTTTGAATTTTGTTTCATAAGGTTATGGTACTATATGGCATAAAGGAATATGAAGCATTAGATAATAATTTAAGGTTTTATATAACCAGATAATAAAAATATTTGATATGTATGGTTCGTGAGAGAAGTATGTATTTGTATGTGTAAAGGATAGATAATGAAGACTATTAGTAAATAGAAAATGGGTTAAAATAACTCGTTAATCAAAGGATTTTTGGAAGAAAAATCATGTAGGCACGTTATTGTACCAAGTCTCAAACACAAGGAAAAGCGGCAGAAAGCTGGCGATTACTTATCTAACTCTAAATAACAAACCAACCGCAAGGACCTTCAACATGACGGTTCAAGATACGGTAGCAGCCGGGGATGGAGTTTCAGGTATTATTCGAATAATAATTTATTCTTATATATACCATGGGGTACGTTTACGTTTGAAAACATCGGAATTATAGGAAATGACCTAGATTAATAAATAAATAATACATAATTTAATCATAAATCGTTTTATTAACGTATTTTGAAGGAGGAATTTGATTTCTATTGGAAATCAAATTCCGTATAATCAGATAGACAATCTTTATGCTAAATAGTTAAAGATCGATTCGATTGAATCAGATCGGGATCTACTTGTGATATGAATGTGTATGATATTTACCTTTATGGGTGTAAGTGTTGAAAGGTGATTCCGGGGACGGAATCCTTATAAGGGAGGGTGAATGTAATAACCTGAGATTTTTGATATATTAAAATAAGAAATTTTGCGTATAAATTTTTTTTATATAATAAAAATTATTTTTATTATATATTAAAGCAAGTATGGGAATGTGTGCAAGGAATGTGAATAGGTAATATGTACATATATATTTATTTCATATATGGTTTCAAGTAAATTTCTTATTAAAGAAATAGTTGATAATTATAAATTATATTCTGTTAATAAATTAATTTTTATATTAAAAATATATGATTATTTACAAAAATATGATTACTATATTATTTAAAGGATAAATGTATATTTTAAGAAATGATTATTAATAATATTATTATTACTATGATTATTTCTTTATAACATGACTTTGTAAGATTAGTCAATTTATTTTAAATTGACTAAGTATGGTAAATGCAACAAAGATAAAGGGATGATCAAAACCTAATTTGATCTATGATTATGAATTTTAATGATTAATACAATTATTGTTATAATTGTATTTAAATGGATGTATGTGTATTATGAATAATAAGAATTTATTTTCTTAAGAAATTTGAATACTAAATTTAAGTATTGATTATATTTGAATGTATGTATGTACAACACGTGGTTCAATGTGTATGATAACTATTTATCAATGATGATAAATATGTTATGATTATGTAGATAATATATGTGACTAATTGTTAGTTATGTATAGCCCACTAATAGTTATTTAAATTAGTGGACTAACCTAAGAATATTAATATTAAACAATTAATAAGATAGTTAGTTAATTAAATATTTAATTGAAGTGAACATAGTAAGTGAATAAATTTTGTACATTAATTAACATGGATATTGATTAATGAGAATTGGGTGTTATATGTATAACTTAATTTTAATAGTCCAATTAGTAAGTAAAACTAGTGGACTAGCCTAATTAATTTACTAACCAAGCCCACTCATTTAATTAATTATGGACTTGGATAATTAATGTGTGGACTAATTAAATTAGCCCAACACTTATTTTATTAGTAACCAAGCATAGATTAAAAATATTTAGAAACTAGTGGCATAAACTAGTTAAATGTGAGCCCAAGTGATTTAAAAGAAAGCCCAATTGTTAGCCCAATTGGAGAATACTTCCAACCACTTGTTTAATATAATAAAAGCAAAAATGAAGCAAGATGAAGAGGGGTAGCCGGCCACCTTTGTACTAAAAAGAGGTGAGGTGTTGATTTAAGGGAGTTTGCTTGTAAAGCATGAAAAATGAAGTACAAAATGAAATGATGACACATCAACAAGTTGTCAAAAAAATGTGTAAGAATGTGTATGCTTGAAAATGATGATAAAACATATAGATATAATTCCTATATCTATAGATATTGTAAGTATTGGTTTTAATAAAGCAAAACAAAACCCATCTTATTTCTCTCTCATCTCTCACTTTCCATTTTGCTAAACAAAGAAACTAAAGAGAGAGAAAGGGGAGAGAGGTGGCAGCCATGGAGGAAGAAAAGGGAGGGAGTTTTTGGTGTGCTCAAATCCCATAAAACAAACCATAGGAAGAAGGAGAAGGAAATTCAAGCAAAGGTATAATTTTTCTAACCTTAACCTAGTTTATTTTCATTTATTTTGGTGTGATTTATGTGATATGAAGTTTTTGATCTTGAGGTCTAAAACCTTAGATCTATATGTTAATAAGTGTTTTATGTTTAGATCTAACCCTTTTGAATGCCAAAAGTTGGATCAAAAGAAAGAAAAGCAAAACTATTTTCTAAAGGGCTAGAAAACCCTAACTTTTTTATCACTTTGTAAGCTTATAACTTGTGATCCGTAAACTCTTTTTGCGATCCGTCAAAGAGTGGTGTTAGATATATGAGTTAAGTGTTAAACCCAAGTGGTAGAACCCAAAAATAATGAGTATAAAATTGATAGGGACTATTTTTACCAAAACAGTCTAGGTGGTTCAAAAGGAAAAAAAGGGCTGCTACAGGGCAGTCCCATCTAGGGGCATTTTCGTCTAATTATTATTCTCTAAAAATTCTGAAAACATTTGGAGTGATAATATGATAAGTTATATGAGTCGTGTAAAAATTTGAGAAGTTTTAGCCATGTAGAATGAAAGTTATGAATTTTATGGCGAAGTACCTCAAATCGGGAAAACGGACCAAACCCGCTGACCCCTTGCTTGTGTGCACTATTTTGACCACTTAACAAGTGAACTAAATTCAGGGCTTTTTACCACTAAAAATATAGGAAGTTATGTAGCTCCTGGCCAAAAATCGCCGCATTCCGACTTGTAACGAAGAATCTACGGCTAAAATCAAAACGTAGAATTTTTCGACAAAAACGGGTAAAATTGGAGTTCTATAACTTCGATGGCCACAAAATTTTAACTGGGAGTACTTGTTAATATTTATAAGATGCTATCAAAAATTTGGTGTCATCGGAGTTGTTTAATATAGTGATCATTTTTCTTAGTTTTGAAAGTTAAAACGGACATTTGAAAAATGTTAAAGAAAATTGAAAACTTTTATAAGGAAAATATTTTTGTGTATGGAATATATGTACATATGCGTGGCAAGATTTGAAAAAAATAAAAATCGATTTTTAAAAGAGGTTAAGTCATTTTAGGAATGCAGCTTCCAATACGATTTGCTGTATTCTTATTTCAGTTTGCTGGATTGCGGTATTCGGCTTGCTGAATTGATAAAAACAGTTTGCTGAATTAATGAATATAGTTTGCTAAATTAATGAATATAGTTTGCTGAATTGATGAATATAGTTTGTTGAATCAGTGAATCTAGTTTACTGAATTGTAGGATAGTTGAATCCAGGTTGCTGGATTGCAAAAATAGTTGACTGAATTAAATAGTTTGAATCCAGTGTGCTGGATTGTAATCCAGGTTGGAATCCAAATTACTAGATTGGAATCCAGTTTGCTAGATTGTCATCTAGTTAGCTGGATTTGGAATCCAGTTTGCTGGATTGGGTATTTAACCTACAGAATTATAAAGAAAGACTTATATAATAAAAGACTTAGTGTTAATTCATAAAGTAGTGGTACAATCGTACTCTTTAATAGTCGATGTATAGTATCTGGGCTAAACAATTCCTTCAGGGAGCGGAGGTATATACGAACTAGCAACCGATCTAACTCACTGTGAAAACAGTGTAGACGAGACGAAAACTAGTTTGTTGGTTGTTTGTGGAAAAACCACTCAGCATACTATATTGAACACTGTTAAAGACTCGATGTGTGCTAACTTTAGAATTGAATACGTATGGTGTTAATGTGTTATCTAATATTTGATTATGTGATTGAATGTTAGATAATTTACTTGTAAAGAAGTGATATTTTAAGATATAATATGATTGGCTAATTGAGAGATCGATCTTATAAATGATAGGTCTTTCAAAAGAAGTCATATTAAATTGCGTAACAGTAGTCAACGACCAAGGCAATTATCTGAACCTTATGCACTACTTTTATTTTGTGCAAACAGGTATATGTTATACATGGTTATGTTATACCAGTATTCAAATCTTACTGTTATTCTGCTAAGCAAGTTCCATCTTACTCAATCTATTATTGAGCAATTATCCCGTCCTTTTCATTTACATTATGAACTGGATTCGTATGTTGTGCAAGTATCTTAACTCAATCTTCTATTGTGCAAGTTTCTAACTTACACAACTTCGTACATTGTGCAAGTTCCTAAATATCGTTATGATTCTTATATATACAAAATTGTTCTGTACTTTAGGCAAGTATCCCATCCTTTTCATTTACTTTATGAATTGGATCTGTGTAACCAAGTTCCTAACCGTAAACTTCTTACATTTATTGCTAGTTACCAATTTCAAAGCATGCTCGTGAATAATTATTGTTAATTATTCATATCCATAATGATCTTCGTTATTTGTTTATGCAATTATCGTAACCCTTGCATTTACTTTATGCAATGGATCCATATGTTATGCAAGTATTCTTAAACTTTATTCAAGCTATCTATTGATTTCAAATATCTCGATATTGTTTCATGTGATGTATTTATAATCAAAATTGTTCTGTTCTTTGTGCAAGTGTCCTCACTTGTACAAATTGTTATAATTATTATAAATTCGAATTTACTTCGATTCGTTCATTATTAAAAGTATCTCATTACTGAATTGTTATGACTCATATTGAAAATTTGTATTCTAAGTTTGGTTATGCAAGTGTCCCCACTTGAATGAACTATTGTACATTATCAATTACCCTTGAATTCGAAATTCGTTGATAAGTTCTGATACATACTATTAAATTTCAGTATGTATACCTAGTTTAAAGATTGTCTAAGCTATTTGTCCCGGCTAGACATGGTTTGAAAAGTATTTGTCGAATGTTATTGGTTATGATAAAGTCGTCCAACTAAATTGTTTTAGTTAGGACTCCAGGCTGAGTATGAACAACCCTAAATGGGAAATTTTATGTGCTAAAAGCGGTGATGAAAATTTTATGCGCCAATGGCGGTGATGTATTATATAGTGTTGATCAATACAGGGCACAACGAGACTGATCATCCTCTGTGTCCGTAAGACCAGACGGTTTACAGATGAATTTCTGTTCAAACCTTTTCAAAAATGAAAAATAACAGTTCATGGTCTTTTGACCACTCGGTATTCAAAAGTCACTCAGTTGTTTCAAAAATCTTAAAATGATTTGATCTGTTGTTAAGATTGGTTTTAAATGACTTCACCACTATTGATTCGTGATAGAAGTAGTCCTCAAAGAAAACATTTACTTCTTTCAGCGCATTATTATTAATTATTATTACTTGCTGAGCAATTGAATGCTCATTCTTGCTTTTACTTAAATGTTTTCAGCTAAGTGTGATCGACCAGAAGGCTCTGGCAAGGACAAGGGCAAAGGAAAGCTCAAGGATTAGGTTTCAAGGTGTTATCAGTAATGATTAGTCTTTTGTATTGTGATTATATATATTATGTAACATGTAAAGAATGTAATTAAAAGTTGCCATACCTGGGAAATAGACAACTTTGATATAAATATTAAGTTTGTAATTTATTAAACAGCTCAAAGAAATGTTATCGTGATGTACCAAGTACGGGTTTTAAGTAACCGAATTTGGGGGCGCCACATATGTAGACTACAGATTAAAATTCACGTTCTTTAATCAACCTATACATTTCGTTTATTAAACGGGTAACAATAATTAGTTACAGAATTATAAGTACTTTAGGATTCGTTCTTATCCAATTTCATTTAATATCTCAATTGTCATTTGATATTCAATAAGTATTTGCTTATCTTTCATCGTAGTATCTTATTTATCATTTAGCAATATAGCATGATTACAAAACAAAAAGAAAAATTCTCATTTCCTGTTCTACCACCGGGGCGGTGGATTCCTTCTCAAACTAGCGCCGGGACGAGGCTACCGTCAGGGTGACAAAACTAGTTCATTCCTACCGCCGGGGCGACAAAACTAGTACATTTCCACCGCCGGGGCGGTGGACCCGACTGTCAGCTTCTGCAGTTCGCGAACCAGTGAAATTCCAGACCAAATTTCCCAAATTCTACCATCCGACTCACAAATTAAACACACCTAGACATCAAACATGTTGCAAAACAAATACCCAACACGTTTTTAACAGTTTTAATCATTATAATACACATAATCAACTAATTAAAGACCAAAAATTCACTATTTATACAAAATATTCATGTTTTGGCCATTTAATGAAATCAAACACTGTGAATTCTTCTCTAAACCATTTTAATCTATTCCACTTACATTCTTTTCATTATTGAACATACTAACAATAACAACAACCAATTTACAGATTATTACATGAATTGAACACTAATTTTAAACCCAATGTAAGCCATATTCATATGTATAAACTTAAGAACACAAAACCCATTTAAAACTTGTTTTTCATGGATTCTAGTTACAGAAAATCATTTACAATTGCTATATAACAGTTTATAAACCCATACTAACATGCATGATCATCATATAAACAATTTCTAGCAAATTGTTGGTTCACCAATTTTTCACAGAGAACTAGTTTGAAGATAATAAGAGCTAAAGTTTTAAGTTAGATTATTACCTGATTATTCTTCTTAGATTATGATTGGAAAAACTTGACAATCTACCTTCTTCCTCCTTCTCAAATTCACAGAGAACTCTTCTCACTCTCTTTTCTCTTTTCTCTCTGTTAAGCTCTGATTTTTTTTAAAACAACCTGATGAACCTTCATGACACTAACTTTAACGTAGCTAAATTTTTAATTAGCCAGTTGCAAAAATAAAGGGTTAGACCATGTTTGGCAAACCCAAATAAGAAAAATAGAATTCTAAAAGCCACAAGGCCTTGTTTGGTTGAATCAAAGCAAAATAAACCATTTTTACCAACCAAGGGTCACAAGGTCTTCTTTTATTTAATTAAAATGAAACCCTTTTTCATTTATTTTAATAACCCATTATACTATATAGTTTAATTGTCACACTTTCAATTTAATTAAACTCATTATTAAATAAATTCAATTAAACCTTACTAATTTAATTTATAATTTCTATTTGACCAATGATAAATTAATTCAATAAATTATTTTATTAAATTAAATCACTAATCATCTAATTTAATTATTAAATTAAATTAGACCAACATCAAATTACTACTCATTTAACATAATTACACTTAAAATGAATTACTCCACAATAACTTTATCAATTATTTATTTTACTCAATAAATAAATTAACAAAAATATTTATTCAACTCAATAAATATTTTATTTATTCCAAAAAATCACATTCGTTACATCCTTTCCTCCTTAAAAGGATTCTGTCCCCAGAATCACCACGCAATTAATTCGTCCGTTACATTATCCCCTCCTTACAAGGATTCTGTCCTCAGAATTGCGATACAAGGATTAAACAAATAATTGAGGATAACTTTGCATCATTTTCTCTTCGAGTTCCCACGTAGCTTCTTCAGCGTTGTGGTTCCTCCAGATTACCTTAACAGAAGGTATAACTTTATTTCTAAGAATCTGCTCTTTCCTGTCAACTATCTGCACTGGAACCTCTTCATAGGATAAATCTTTCTCAAATTGAATTGGTTCATATTCTATTACATGTTTATAATCGGGCTTATATGGTCGTAACACCGATATATGGAAGACATTGTGAATGTGGTCTAACTCGGGAGGTAAAGCTACCTCATAGGCTATCTCACCTACTCTTTTCAACATCTCAAAGGGTCCAATAAATCGCGGACTTAGCTTATCCTTTTTACCAAATCTAATCTTTCCTTTCCAAAGAGTTACTTTGAGAAACACAAAACTCCCGACGTCGAATTCTCTATTTTGTCGGTGCTTATTGGCATACTTCTTCTGCCTGTCTTGAGCAGCTAATAATCTGTCTCTTATCACCTTGACGATGTCAGCAGTTTGTTGTACTAGTTCGGGTCCCAGTAGTCGACGTTCACCAACCTCATCCCAAAATAACGGAGTTCTGCACTTCCTTCCGTACAACGCTTCATAAGGCGGCATTCCAATACTTACGTGATAACTATTGTTATAGGCAAACTCGACCAGAGGTAAATGATCATCCCAGTTACCTTTAAAATCCATGACACACGCTCTTAGCATATCCTCCAACGTTTGAATTGTTCTTTCGCTCTGGCCATCGGTTTGAGGATGGTAAGCTGTACTCATTCTCAACTGCGTCCCCATACAAGCTTGCAGACTCCTCCAAAATTTTGATGTGAAACGTAGATCTCTGTCCGACACAATTAACACTGGAACACCGTACCTCGAAATCTCCCTGACGTATAATTTGGCCAGCTGATCTAGGGTGAATCTGATTTTGATCGACAAGAAATGCGCTGATTTCGTCAATCGGTCCACTATAACCCATATTGCGTTATAACTCTTCCGAGAAGTTGGAAGCCCTACCACGAAGTCCATCGTGATATGTTCCCACTTCCATTCTGGTATCTCCAAGGGCTATAATAAACCACTTGGCCTCTGATGCTCTGCTTTGACTTTTTGACGAGTTAAGCACTTCGCAACACACTCATCAACTTCTTTCTTCATATTTGGCCACCAAAAATATTGTCGAAGATCCTAATACATTTTTGTACTTCCCGGGTGAACCGAAAATCTTGAACTATGAGCTTGACTCAAAATCTCTTCTCGGATCTCCAGCATTGACGGAACCCATATTCTACCTTCAAATCTCAGCAACCCTTCGGCATCGATTTTGAATTTAAGCTCCTCACCCTCAAGCACCCTTTTCCGTATTTTATCACACTCCTCATCCTGGAGTTGTGCTTCTTTTACCTTGTCCACTAGAGTTGAGTGGGTTTCCATCTGAAATAATTTTTCATTCGGCTCTGCCAGACATTTCATCTCCAATTCCAATTTAGCCATTTCCATTATGAGTTTTTCCTGAGCGGTTAATAAAAATAACTTCTCCCGACCCTTCCTACTCAAAGCGTCGGCAACCACATTAGCTTTTCCTAGATGGTATAGTATTTCACAATCGTAATCTTTGATCAATTCTATCCATCGCCTCTGACGCATATTTAAATCCTTTTGTGTGAAAATATACTTCAGACTTTTATGGTCTATATATATCTCACACTTCTCCCCATAGAGATAGTGCCTCCAAATTTTCAAAGCAAACACCACGACCACTAACTCTAAATTATGGGTCGGATACCCTTTTTCATAATCTTTTAATTCTCGTGATGCGTAAGCAATGACATTACAAGAAACTCGTAATGACCATACCGAGTTTTGAATGTCATCTTTAGTACATCCTCCTTTCTCACCTTCAGCTGATGGTACCCACTTCGCAGATCTATCTTTGAAAAATACCTCGCTCCCTTCAGTTGATCAAACAGGTCATCGATCCTTCGCAATGGATACTTGTTTTTAATCGTGACCTTGTTCAACTCTCTATAATCAATGCAAAGACGCATTGATCCGTCTTTCTTCTTAACAAATAACACCGGCGCTCCCCACGGCGAAACGCTCGGTTGAATATACTTCTTATCCAGTAGCTCCTGCAATTACACCATCAACTCCTTCATCTCTACCGGAGCCATTCGATACGGGGCTTTTGATATAGGGGATGTACCCAGTGATAGATCAATTACAAATTCAATTTCCCTATCTGGCAGAAGTCCTGGAAAATCATCTAGAAACACATCCGCAAAATCCCTAACTACCGGTATCTCCTCCAGCTTTGCACCCTCCTTTCGTGTATCGACTATGTAGGCTAGATATCCTACACATCCTTGTCTTAACATCTTCCTGGCCTACATCACCGTTAGACAACTCGTTTGTCTAGGCGACTTGCTGCCATAAAACACTACCTTTGACAGAGTCATAAGGTTCACACACTTCTTTTGAATCAATGACTGCCCCATGGTTGAACAACCAATCCATTCCCAAAATAACGTCAAACTCCCCAAGATGAATTGGAATTAAGTTTACCGTCATCACATGACCCTTAATATCTACCCGACAGTTCTTGTGTACAAACTTAACAGGAATCACTTCCCTATTCGCAATCTCTATATTCATAGGTTATTTTAACTCTTCCTGGGGTAACTCTAATTTCCAAGCAAATTCATCGGATATAAATGAACATGTAGCACCCGAGTCAAATAATACATAAACATTTACACTATTGATCGGAATGATACCTAACACCACATCCTTTGACTGCACATCATCTTGCACCGTCATGTTGAATGTTCGAGCGGTAGGTCGATTGGACGGCGTCGGTCCTGTGATAGTCAAATTGCCACTGCTGCCGTTTCCCTTTCTTCTGCTTGCTCCTCCTGTAGCTTTCTTAGGACAATCTCGAGCAAGATGGTCCTTCGATTCGCAAGTGAAACATGCGCCCTTCTTTGGACTAGGACAATTTGGTGCAATGTGGCCCTCTTGCCCACAATTAAAGCATACTCTCTTGCCCTTCAAGCAAACACCCACGTGATTCTTTCCACAGGTACTGCATGCCTCCACCTTCCTCTTCTAATTTCCTTGCTGACTGCCACCAGAGTTACTATCATTCCACTTCCTCTTTTGATTGCTGCCACCATGGCTATCACTTGCTTTATTCTCATTCTCACTTTTCTTCTTCTTCTGCTCTTGGTTATATTTAGACAGAGCATCACTTCCCCCTTCAGCGATAATCGCCTTTTCTAACACTGCCGCAAACAAATTTAGTTAGAACATTGAAACTCGGCTATAAAGCCAGGGCTTCAGTCCCTGCTCGAACCTTCTAGCCTTTCTTTCATCGGTATTAACTTGATATGGCGCAAACTTCACCAACTCATTAAATCTTGCAGCATCTCAGGCACCGTCATCGTACTTTGCTTTAATTCCAAAAATTGCACCTCCATCTGATTCTATGCACTCGTCGAAAAATAAGTTTCAAAAAACATCTCTTTTGTGGCGCCCCCAAATTCGGATACTTGAAACCCGTACTTGGTGCATCACGATACCATTTCTTTGAGCTGTTTAATAAATTACAAACTTAATATTTATATTAGAGTTGTCTATTCCCCAGGTATGACAACCTTTAATTACATTCTTTACATGTTACATAATATATATGATCACAATACAAAAGACTAATCATTACAGATAACACCTTGAAACCTAATCCTGGAGCTTTCCTTTGCCCTTGTCTTTGCCAGAGCCTTCTGGTCGATCACACTTAGCTGAAAACATTTAAGTCAAAGTAAGAATGAGCATTCAATTGCTCAACAAGTAATAATAATTAATAATAATGCGCTGAAAGAAGTAAATGTTTTCTTTGAGGACTACTTCTACCACGAATCAATAGTGGTGAAGTCATTTAAAACCATTCTTAACAACATATCAAATCATTTTAAGATTTTTGAAACAACTGAGCGACTTTTGAATACTGAGTGGTTAAAAGACCATGAACTGTTATTTTTCATTTTTTTGAAAAGGTTTAAACAGAAATTCATCTGTAAACCGTCTGGTCTTACGGACACGGAGGATGATCAGTCCCATTGTGCCCTGTATTGATCAACACTATATAATACATCACCACTATTGCGCATAAAATTTTCATCACCGCTTTTAGCGCATAAAATTTCCCCATTTCGGGTTGTTCATACTCAGTCTGGAGTCCTAACTAAAACAATTAAGTTGGACGACTTTATCATAACCAATAACATTCGACAAATACTTTTCAAATCATGTCTAGCTGGGACAAATAGCTTAGACAATCTTTAAACTAGGTATACATACTGAAATTTAATAGTATGTATCAGAACTTATCAACGAATTTCGAATTCAAGGGTAATTGATAATGTACAATAGTTCATACAAGTGGGGACACTTGCATAACCAAACTTAGAATATAAATTTTCAATACGAGTCATAGCAATTCAGTAATAAGATACTTTTAACAATGAACGAATCGAAATAAATTCGAATTTATAATAATTATAACAATTTGTACAAGTGAGGACACTTGCACAAAGAATAGAATAATTTTGATTATAAATGCATCACATGAAACAATATAGAGATGTTTGAAATCAATAAATAGCTTGAATAAAGTTTAAGAATACCTGCATAATATATGGATCCATTGCATAAAGTAAATGCAAGGGTTACGATAATTGCATAAACGACTAACAAAGATCATTATGGATATGAATAATTAACAATAATTATTCACGAGCATGCTTTGAAATTGATAACTCATGTTGAGTTAGGAACTAGCAATAAATGTAAGGAGTTTAGCAATAATCAGGAATTTGCACAATATACACCTGTTTGCACGAAATAAAATAGTGCACAAGGTTTAGATACTTGTACAACAAAAGATTGAGTTAAGGAACTTGCTTAAACAGATCCAATTCATAAAGTAAATGAAAAGGATGGGATACTTGCATACATACACCTATTGCATAAAATAAATGCGTAGGTTCGGATACTTGCACAATAAAAGAGTGAGTTAAGATACTTGCACAACATACGAATCCAGTTCATAATGTAAATGAAAAGGATGAGATAATTGCTCAATAATAGATTGAGTAAGATGGAACTTGCTTAGCAGAATAACAGTAAGATTTGAATACTGGTATAACATGAACCATGTATAACATATACCTGTTTGCACAAAATAAAAGTAGTGCATAAGGTTCAGATACTTGCCTTGGTCGTTGACTACTGCTACGCAATTTAATTTAACTTCTTTTGAAAGACCTATTTTAAAACCCTGAAGTTTTTTTTTTAAAACAGGTTTAATTATTCCAGCTTGACTTAATATATGAATTATGGGAATACATTTTTTTTTTGTTATTTTATTTTCTCCTTTATTATTTTATTTGTTGTTGTGACATATGTATATATTATATGTGGTCGCAAGTTAGGATTTTGTGGGACGGAATCCTAAAATATTTGGAGCGATATTGTTAATTATCTTACAGGTTATTAAAATAATTTAAGGGATTAAACTATTTTAATATTTAAACCCTAGGTTAATTATGTAATCTCCTCTGCTTTATTAAGTGAGTGGTTAATAAAAAATCGAGACTCTTTAATATTTTATTAAGGAGTAAAATATTTTATTTTATCTTATAGGTTATTAAAATGATTTAGTAGTATAAATTATTTTAATAGTGCACCTTAAAGATAAATAATATAATCCCTTAATTGGTTTATAATGGATTATGTGAAGGGGGTTTTTAATTCCTTACTTAATGGGTAATTATTAAATAATACTCATAAGGGATTCAAAACAAAAGGAAAGAGGAAGCCAAATTATTGTTAACTCTTTTATTCAGCCAAGCCGAACACGACTTTAAGCCTATTCCTTTACCCAACCGACCAAAGCAGGAGGTGGCAAGGGCTGGGTTTGGGGCGGATGATTTATTGGTTTAAGCAGGAGCTGGCCGAGATTTGGAGGGATTAGGCCATAACTCAGCAGACCTAGGCTAGGTCTAAAAATAATGACTAGGTTCTTTGCTTCTGCTGAAAATGAGGGGGTTTATACTATACAAGGGAAAGAAGAAGGAGTCTCGGTGGGAACCTCTGGTATTGGGCTCGGGGATTCCGTGTGGAAAGAAGAGGAAAAGGCTTGTAATTACCAAGTATTAGAACTAATAATCGCTTCAGGTATGCTCAAATTCCTTAGTTGAGATTTGAATTTTGTTAATTCCTGAATTAGGGCTTGAATTTGTAATGGTTATTAAAATTTAGAAATTCCATTTGGTAGTTGTGGAACCTATTTTGCTATGTGATTGGGTTGAGAATTTGTAGCTTTGTGTTTAGAGTTTTAACCTCAATTGATTTCTACAATTTGGGAATGTCTTATTGAAGCATTGATTTTTAGTAATGGAGGAATTAATGTTGCTATAAAATTATTGTTGTAAGAATCTTATAACTTTTGGGTATTATTAAAATACGATATTCAGACTATTATTTTTGATTAGCTTGACATAAATTGGTTATCGAATGTTATACTTGGACATTCGGTAGGAATTATACTACTTGAGGATTTTGTTTTGCAAGCATATTATGTTCATTCTAATTAGAGATATTTCATATGCTATTTGGGAATTTCCGTGATAAAGGAAAGTTGATGGTATGCTAGAGTATTGGTTTAGTAATGGTAATTCAATTTATGAATATGTATTGGTGTTTTCTGTTTTGGCATAAAAAGGGAGATGCTCTCAAACATGTGGTTTTGTATAAAAGTCTAGAAATTATGCATATAGAACATTAATTGGTATCATGTGGCTGACCTCTATATATTTATATGATTGAGTATATTAGTAAGCATGCTAGATTAGAGTTAATGGTTTAAAACATGCCATATTGTGTAATTTCGCATATTGGGAAACTTGAAAGAAAGCTTGATGATTATTGTTATTGATTATATGGATTGAAATTGGTTGGAGGGAATTAGTAATAAGATAAAAATCTGTTTTGTACTTGATGAAAGTTCTAAATGAATTGTTAAGAGTTTATTGCATGATATGGACTGTTTTAATCAAAAGTATGAAATCTGACATCTATGAGTTCTAAGCCATGATTATAGGCTACATATTAATAACATGAAGTAATCATGCATATCCTTGAAGGCCTAGGACTGTTAAGTGAGATTAGTGCTAATACATACTTAAAAGACTTAGTATGTAATATCATGTGTTGGGATTTTGGAAAGTAGACTTGTATATTGCAAAGGTGATTTCATATGATATATGGTTGGAAGTTGGGTGTATATCCGTCGAAGCATGCTTAATTATAATTTGTATGTGATTTTGTTGTTAACAAATGAATTCTCTGTATGTTAATAAATCTTTTTATGGACCGAAAACTATTTACCTCATGTGCATGATATTGTTGTAAGCATGGAAATCATGTTTTGTTAAATAAGAGAGAATGGAGTTATAAATGGTTAGTATAGTTGTGTTTATAAAGTAATTTGCAAGCATCCTTTCGGATTAGAATAACTTGGCCATATATGATATATGTTAGTAGATGTAGCATGCTAGATCATGATTGATTAAGAAAACATGTTTTATTTTAGTATTGGGCTTATGGGAGAAAGCATGTATGTTATACTAATATGATTAGTGCGGGATAATCTTAGTATGTTTGAAAATGGTCTGATTGAAATTAATAGTGCAGAAATTTAGTATAGAAGATAAAGTATTTCTTATGTTTCTTGAAAGCATACCTTGATGATATAAGAAGAAGCTATGCAATCAATATTGGTTTTATAATTTCTTTTTATGGAACTAAGATGAAAATTTACAAAATACTCGTAATTGTTGATGATTAATTGTGTTGTGGACTGAATTGTCCAAAAAGGGGTAGGAAATTATATGTTGCTCTTATAGAATTCTTTTTGACGAAGGAATAGTAATATGGTTTGGTGCCAAGCATATGGACTGATTTTTTATTTGAAATTCTTGTGTATACGGAGCATATATGTGTTGTTTTTTTTTTGGGATTACGAGGGAGCGCGCTGCTGTCCATGACAGCAGCAGGAAGGGAACACGCTGCTGTCCATGACAGCAGCAGGAGGGCGCAGCTGGTGCAGGGCTGATACAGGGCTGACGTGAGGAAGGGCCTGCTGCCTTATGGCAGCAGCACTTTGTGCAGCAAGAACAACCATGTGGTTGGCCATAGCTTGACAAGGAGGATAGGCTGGAAGGTAAGACAAGGCTACTGCCCTATGGCAGCAATAGTAGTGCAGTAGTAGGCAAGCCAAGGCGTGCGCGTCAGCGTCCGACGCCGCTCGGCAGTAGGCATTGCCTATTGTCGACTCGCTCAGTTTTCATCGAGCGATTTGAGTTTTACTCGGGCAATTTTAGTTTTTCGCTGAGCAATTTAAGTTTTGAGTCATGCAAAGCCACACTACGTATGGTTTAGCCAATTGAAGACTAGTAAAGATCAAAACGAACCAACTTCGATTTCAAAGTCCATTTTCATTTAAGTTTAAAACTAATTGACTAGTTTTTAAACTTTGGACTTATAAACCTCAAAATTCCTAATATTTGGAATTTATAAATGAACAACCTACTTTCCTTAAAGTGTTCTAGTAGTAGAGAAATAAGGTACTCTTATCTTTATTAAACCCAAAATTAGTTAATAAAGGGTTGGGCCATAGTATGGATGAGGTATTTGAAAAATATGTTTATATGTATCCATAATGTATTTATGTAATATTAACTCCTATATTTTGATCGCTAGAACATATAGTTGACCTTCTACGTATATCAATATATATATGTGTAGGATCCATAGGGTCGGACTAAAAGAGTTTTATCATTGCTTAAACAACAGGCAAGTATCTAAACACAGATTCTTTCTAAATTGACCAAGTAAGTTGACTTGATCATATAGAGGCAAGTTTATGTTTTCATACATAAAGTAAATAAAAGGAGTTAAATCCTTTTTATTCCAATCAGCTTCTCAAGTTTGGTGAGGCTTTTATTTTGCGTATTGTGATGACATCTGATATGCATGAATAGTTTACGGAGGGTCTAAGCCAATTGTTTGGGCTAGACTAAACTTATAACATTTCTATTCTTTTATTTCCAAAGTGTTGAAATGTTATTGTTGTTCAACTATATTGATTATGGTTTGAATTATAGTCTGAGTATGAACAGTCCCTCACATGGGAATATTTTTAAAATCCGCTCCAAGGGCGGTATAGACTTGTAACACTCCATGAGTGTGAGGGGTGAACCCAAATGGTTGTTCATAAACAGCAGTGTTGATCAACGCAGGGCATATCGGGCTGATCACCCACCGTGCCCGTAAGTTCAGACGGTTCGCAAAAAAAACTTTGCCTGGAACCTTTTCAATAAAATTGAAACTATTGTTCATGGTTTATATAACCACTCAGCATATTATTTAATGATAATGGTTATCATGAGTTGGCTTCAGTTCATGTTACTTAATAGCTTATTCTACTATTAAAGTACACTCCACAGAAAACATTTATTCTTTCATATATTATGATTGTATATTACTTGCTGAGCACTTTTATGCTCATCTTGCTTTGTCTATAAATATTTTCAGTGCACCCAGAGTGTACTACAGGGTCGGCAAGAAACAAAGGAAAAGGGAAGGCCGCAAACTAAATAAATTTGTTGTACCCTGTAATAAATAGTTAAATGTTTGTATATATTTAATTATCATGTTAAGTAGTTAAGGCTGCATACCTTGGGATTTGAAACTTTGATGTAATAATTTTATATATGTTTGGTATCTATTTTGGTTATGCTTTGGATATCGTGAGCACTGAATAAGGGTTACAATACCTAGATTTGGGGGCATCACAGGTTGGTATCAAAGTTTTAAGTTAGAAACCTTAGGAGGGAAACTTGGGTTATAACTTTACGCTAGTAAGACTGCTGTTAAGCCTAGACTCATGTAGAGTCGACTCAGTGATGAAATATGGAGGTTCATCATAGTTCCTAATAAAAGATAATCAATACCTAACTGTTAACTGTTAATTGTATTAGTTAACTGTTTTATATTATGACCAGGTTATCTATTAAGTATTAATTAAGTTTTGTTGGTTATGTGTAGATGGCAGGAGTCATAGGACAGCCAGTGCAAGTGGAGGAGCATAATGCTCTTATACCAATTACTGCAGAGATTCTGATTATCAACTCCGATACTGATGGGGAGGAGGATCCTATTGAGGTAATAGATCCAGAGACCAATGCTCAAGAGGATGCTACTCAGCAGCAACACGTTTTGCAGGATACAGTAGCACAGATGGAACATTTGCTTCAGCACCTAACTGACCAGAATACTCAGCTGACTACTAGTCTGCAAACAGCAGAGACTAGGGTTCATAGTTTGGAGGAGCAGCTGGAGGAGCTTCAGGTTGAGTACCACGGACTCAACAACATTAGGACTGCGGGGATTCAGTGCTAGGAAGCCTCCGATCTGTATATGCAGTTCTTGGAGGCTAAGTTGAGAGAGTGCAATAGAAGGATGGAATTAATGGCGAGGGCATACTCTACTTCTATTCAACGAGTCCAGATGGCAGTCTGGAATTATCTGCATGAGACAGGACAATTTCCATATTCCATCTTTCGAGCTAGAGTTATTGCCATATCTGAGATAGAGAGGATTGGATCCCTGTCTGGGGGCCAGGGGCAGGTTTGAGTTGGTTAGGTTTGAGAGTCTGTTGTACATAGTTTCCAGGTTTTAAGATGATTGTATATATGTTATGTTAGTACTAGTTTGTTGTTACCCACTTTTGGGAGCGGTAAGGAGTTATATTCCTACTGTAGGGTACAGTTGTTGTGTATATTACTCTTTTTGGAAGAGTTGGGTAACATCATATGTATGGCTGGTGTCAGCTAAGATATAGCAGATGTAGCTATAACCGATATATGATGTGAGTTGCAGGTTGTATATAAACATGTTTAATATATATAAATGGTATTAGCTATGTTGGTGGTATATGTTTGTAGTTGTTTTGTTATTTATTCTACTGTTTTTAAAGCCATAAGAATAAGGTAACAACTAAATTGTTATTAATCAGAGAATGCTGCCTAGAGGTAGAGGTCGTGGGAGACCGCCACATAATAGACATAGGGACGAGGAGTCCAGTAATGACTTGAATGATGATAGAAATGAAAATCAAGATAATCCTATGCACCATTTCATGGAATATATGATGGGGGCTTTCCAAAATAGAAATCAACCACCTCAGGCTAATGTACCACCACCAGTGGCACATATGATTAGTTTTAAAATTTTTAAAAGTACGGGACCTCCGGAGTTCAGAGGGGCTAAAGAACCGATTGAAGCTCAGTCCTGGATTCAGGAGATAGAAAAAGCTTTTGAGGTAGCAAGGGTAAGTGAAGAACAAAAAACTGCATTTGCAGCATATATGCTTAAGGGGGAAGCTAACTTTTGGTGGGAAGCAAACAAAGCTCGAGCAGGTGTTGGGGTAATACCGTGGGAAAGATTTAAAGAAATTTTCCTTGAAAATTACTTTCCTCCGGGAATGCAGAGTTTAATGGAAGTTTGTTTTCTGGAACTGAAACAAGATGATATGTCAGTGTCAGAATATGCGGCAAAATTTAACGAGTTAGCTCGTTTTGCTCCGCATTAGGTGGACACCGAAGCAAGAAAGGCTAGGCGCTTTGAGTTGGGTTTGAGGCCGTGGATCTATAATAAACTATCAGTACTGCAGATTGGATCATTCGGTGCCATTCTTGAAAAAGCGATCATAGCTGAAGGTGGAAACGAAGTCATGGGTTACAACAAAAATAAGAAAAACAAGGGAAAGATAGATGGCTCAGATAAAACTGAAGGAACAAGCGGGGGATCAAAGAAAAGAAAATGGAATAACTTTGGAAATGCGGGTAAATTTCAGAAAAATCAAATGAAATCAAAAACAGAAGCCTACAAGAACTGTGGAAGAAATCATTCTGGGAAATGTATGTAAGGGAAATCAGTCTGCTATAAATGTGGACAGGAGGGCCACATCTCTCCAAATTGTACAAGTACAAAGAGAAATTCGGGGTGTTTTATCTGTGGATCAGAAAACCATTTTGCCAAGAATTGTCCCAAGAAAAGATCAGAGGGAGGAAATAATATTAAGAATAATAAGAACAACAAGGCACCTGCAACAGGTACAACCACTCCGATCAAGCCAACTGCTAGAACTTTCAACATGACAGCTAATGATGCGATGACATCAAAGGAGGTGGTTTCAGGTATTGTTCCAATCAACGATATAAATGCTTATGTGTTGTTTGATTCTGGATCATCCTATTCTTTTGCATCTTTTGATTTTGCTAAGTGTTTAGATGTGCCTTTATCAAACTTAGATATGCCTCTAAACATTGAAATTGTTAATAAAGAAATCGTTCTTGTAGAGCATGTCTACAAGAATTGTTGTGTTAAGATAGGAGGATGTGAGTTAATTGTAGATTTAATTCCAATTCAACTGGGAGAGTTTGATATCATCTTGGGGATGGATTGGTTGTATAAACATGGGGCATTGATTGATTGCCACAAGAAATTGGTGAGTGTTAAACCGGTAAAGCAACCTAAGGTGGTGTTTTATGGTAATAAATCACCAAGACAATCTCGTTGTTTAACAACTATGCAAGCGAGGAAGTCATTGAAAAAGGGATGTTTGGGATATCTAGCATACGTGATAGATACTCAACAGAAAGGGACACAAAAAGAACAGATTGCAGTAGTAAACGAATTTACTGATGTTTTTCCAGAGGAATTACCAGGTCTGCCACCAGATCGGGAAATGGAATTTGTGATTGAGTTGGTACCCGGCACAACACCAATCTCAAAGGCACCGTACAGAATGGCTCCAATGGAAATGAAAGAGTTGATGATTCAACTACCAGAGCTTCTGGATAAGAAGTATATTAGACCAAGTATATCTCCATGGGGTGCTCCAGTACTATTTGTCAAAAAGAAGGATGGTTTATTAAGACTCTGTATTGACTACAGAGAATTGAATAAGGTAACAATAAAGAATAAATATCCTCTGCCCAGAATTGATGATCTTTTTGATCAGTTGAAGGGAGCAAGATATTTCTCCAAGATAGATTTGAGGACAGGATATCATCAACTAAAAGTGAGGGATGAGGATGTTCCCAATACAGCATTCCGAACCCGATATGGTCACTATGAATTCCTGGTAATGTCATTTGGTCTGACAAATGCGCCAGCAGCATTTATGGACATGATGAATCGGGTATTCAAACTATATCTGGATAAGTTTGTGGTAGTATTTATTGATGATATTCTTATCCATTCTAAGACTCAAAAGGATCATGCGGGTCATTTAAGAATAGTGCTGGAAACACTACGAAAAGCACAACTGTATGCAAAATTCAGTAAGTGTAAATTTTGGTTAGAAAGAGTTCAATTTTTGGGTCATGTGATTGATAAGGAAGGAATATCAGTGGACCCAGCTAAAGTGGAAGCAGTTATGAACTGGGAACAGCCAAAAAGGCCAACGGAAGTGCGTAGTTTTCTTGGATTAGCGGGTTACTATCGAAGATTCATTCAAGATTTTTCCAAAATAGCAATTCCATTAACCAATTTAACAAGAAAGTCTGAAAATTTTATTTGGTCTGAAAAGTGTGAAGCTAGTTTTCAGGAACTCAAAAGAAGGTTGAGCAATGCACCGGTGTTATCTCTACCAGATGATACTGGTAATTTTGTAGTCTACAGTGACGCATCTCATAAGGGGTTGGGATGTGTGTTGATGCAACATGGGAAGGTTATCGCATATGCATCAAGCAAGTTGAAAGATTATGAAAAGGGATATCCTACTCATGATCTCGAACTAGCAGCGGTAGTGTTTGCTTTGAAAATATGGAGACATTATCTCTATGGAGAGAAATGTGAAATATATACAGATCATAAAAGTCTGAAATATATTTTTACTCAAAAAGAGTTGAACATGAGACAAAGAAGATGGCTGGAATTGATTAAGGATTATGACTGCGAAATCCTTTATCATCCAGGAAAAGCAAATGTGGTAGCTGATGCCTTGAGTCGTAAAGGTTGTGAAAAATTGAAGATGGTAACATCTCAGGAAGAGTTAGTCATAGCCATGGAAAGGATGGAATTAGAAGTTTCTATTTCTTCAGAAGCACGGGAACAATTGTATTCAATAGAGACTAATTCAACTCTATTGAATAGGATAGCAGAAGCCCAAGGCAAAGATGAAGAATGTACAAAGTTAAGGGATAAAATTTCAGGGGGAAAAGAGGGCAAGTATAGAATAGACAATGATAACATAATTCGTTTTGAAGGACGAATTTGGGTTCCGATTGAACCGCAATTAAAAGTAGAAATTATGCAAGAAGCACATTGTTCAAGATACACAGTACATCCGGGGAGTACTAAAATGTATAAGGATTTAAAACAACATTTCTGGTAGCCGTGTATGAAAAGAGAAATTGCAGAATATATCAGCAAGTGTTTGACCTGTCATAGAATTAAAGCGGAACACCAAAAACCAAGTGGATTGCTTCAACCACTTGATATTCCGGAATGGAAATGGGAGCATATCACAATGGATTTTGTGGTAGGACTTCCAAGAACTCAGCAGGGATTTGATGCTATCTAGGTGATAGTTGATCGGTTAACCAAGTCGGCACACTTTTTGCCGATTAAAGTTAGATATTCTCTAGATAAATTGGCAACCCTGTATATTAAAGAAATCATTTCTCGTCATGGGGTTCCAATTTCGATTGTGTCGGATAGAGATCCGAGGTTTTCGTCAAACTTCTGGAAAAGTCTTCAAGAAAATTTGGGAACGCAGCTGAGGTTAAGTACAACCTATAATCCTCAGACTGACGGACAGAGTGAAAGGACTATACAGACTCTAGAGGACATGCTACGAGCCTATGTCTTGGACTTTAAAGGAAGTTGGGACGAACATTTACCCCTGGTGGAATTTGCATATAACAATAGTTATCACGCTAGTATAGGCATGCCGCCTTACAAAGCATTGTATGATAGAAAATGCAGATCACCACTGTGTTGGGATGAAGTCGGTGAACATCAAATGCTAGGACCTGAATTGGTACAGCAAACTGCAGATATGGTTAAAATCATAAGGATGCGATTAGTAACTGCCCAGGATCGTGAGAAAAAGTATGTTGATCAGCACAGGCAGAAGAGGGATTTTGAAGTGGGGTCGCATGTTTTCCTGAGGGTATCTCCCTGGAAAGGAAAAGTTAGATTTGGTAAAAAGGGAAAACTGAGTCCTCGTTTCATTGGACCCTTCGAGGTTTTAAGAAAAGTGGGTGAGGTAGCATATGAAATCGCCTTACCTCTAGATTTGGAACATGTACATAATGTTTTTCACGTGTCAGTCTTACGAGCGTATAAATCAGACTATAAACATGTGATAGATTTCGAACCGATCCAGTTCGAAAAAGATTTGACCTATAAAGAGGTCCCTATTCAAATATTGGATAGAAAAGATCAAATTTTGCGGAATAAGACTGTTGCCTAATTTCTGAATAGCACTTAACATGCAAGTATACGCGTTCGTTTGTAATATTCGGCAAGCAAGGATATCGTTCCCACGAGGAAATAACTTAATATCTATCAATTACCAAAAATAATTTAATTAATCCTATTTAAATTCCAATTCTTGATTTTAAGTTGAAAAATGAGAAATTACTAAAATTAACTAATAGATAATGTTAACAAGAGCAAATCACAGAATTAATGAGTTAAGATTACAACTTCCCTTGGTATTTCATTTAAATCAATTTATCGACTATTTAATATAGATAGTTAACATGAATCAATAACCTAGAACTCTTCCCAGAATTTATGCACTTCTTCCAAATGATACATAAACAAATCCTCATAAGTCTAGCAATTAAGCAATAGAATTAAAAGGAACACCTTAATCAATTAACTCACTATATTCCTATGTGAATCAACTTAATTAGGGTTTTCAGCTCAAGTTCTTTCAGTGGTTACAAAAGACATGCAGGTATATTCCTATCCTCCATGCTAATCATATTAATCCTATTCAGATTATATGAACATATGCTATTATATCCAGATCTAAATCTATATTCAAATTTCCAATTTTATATAGATTATCCCAATAACTGCTGGCCAAACAATTATTCAACAAGCACAAGATATAATAATTGATTCAATGTAAACTAACTTATATTAAATAAAAAGCATCAATTTAAAATTCATACCAAGTTCCGTTGCAATCTTAATTGGAATTTAGTTCATAACAATGAAAGAAAACATCATCCTAATCATAAAATTAAATATCCCGATTAATTACAAGAATTAAAAGATTTAAAAGGGAATAGAAGAAACTGTATGGTTGCTTTTAATCTTCTTCTTGATCTTCAGCTCTTGCAATCTTTCTTTGTGTTCTCCTCCTTATGTCTCTGCAAAAACTCTTGTTATCCTCTCCATTCTGAAGTCTTCTCCTTTTATATCAGTCAAAAACCCTTGTTCCTATTCCTGATTGGCTTCAAAATTCCACCACAGCCGCACAAAATAGCCACAAATAATGAACTAGCACCTACAGCGCTCATCCTAGCGCCTAAAGCGCTAGGTCTGGACCCAGTAATTACAAAAATGCCATCTAGTTAAGTTTTAAATCCTTTTTTAATTCTTTCATCCACCAAAATGACTCTTATGCCCCTCCAGCTCCATCCTACAATAAACAAACACAAAAACAAATAAAATAATACTAAAAACACTTAAAAATAGCAATAATTAGGTTTAACAATACCTGATTCGTAGGTATAAAACTCACTCATCAAATACCCCCAAACTTAACTAATTACTTGTCCTCAAGCAATGCAATGATGCAAAATGCAACCTAACTACAATGCTTGCGAATCAATTAACCAAAACAACATAGCACTCAACAACAAGCCTCAAAAATCCATGTAACAAACATTAACCACGTAAAGTCACCAACTTAAACCTATTAGCCAAACTACACTTGACATCATCCATGTTGTGTGTGTGAATCAACTATAATAATCAATCACAACCCAAATCACTTATATAATCAACTTCTTAGAAAGAAAACCATTTGTACTCTACTACTCGACCAACTAACCAACTAATCCGACTCATGTAAGCAATTACTAAGCACAGGGGGTATTACCACATACTTCATTATTTGGCGAGTGCATTTTACGCTCCATCTCGCTTTTAAACTCGACATGTGCAATGTCCGGTTTCCTTAGGCTTTTCAAAGCTACCCATGTATCGAGCTTTCAATCAGTGACTCCCAAGCTAGTTGGCTTTAGGGCACTAGGTGTTAAGGCACCCCTACGGATCTAATAACCCAAGTAGCAAAGGCCACGAAACCAAACTAGTCAAGTAGATGCATATACATTTTTTTTATTAATATTTTAAAAAATTAAAAATTAAAATTCCCCCAAACTTATTTTCTTGCTTACTATGAACTTCATAGATGTTTTACTGGTTTTATTACTTATTGTTATGAAGTTCTCACCAGAAGTAGATTATAAAAGGATTTAAGTTAAATTGATTAAGTAGTCAACCATGTGCTTCCCTTATGAACATAAATTTCAGACAAGGATAACTGACCTCACCGTTTAAATCAGTACTCTATAATAGCTTTCAATCCTATTCAAGTTCTTATCATTGGCCAAAATGAGATGACCATGTCATTCATAATTGATTCATGCAACTACATGCGTAACACATCCTAAAAACATTCACGAATTAACACTATCATGCATATCAACATTAAATAACACCATGCCTAATTAGCATATATAAACACAACGATGCTAAACACTGACTATGCACAAAAATAATGCCACTATATGCACAAAAATAATTACCACCCCCCAAACTGAATTAAACAATGTCCTCATTGGAAAAGAATAGAAGATTAAAAAACAGAGGACTTCCCTGACTATAGTGCTACTCGTCATCTTCAGCATCGTCATCGTCGTCATCACTCTTATTGTCAGGATGTAAGTCTGGAGGTGGATAAGTAGAGAGAGGAAGAGGCGGCGGAAATTGATATGGCCCCGCTGTTAGATTCATCCTACCAAACATTTCTGCCAGCGATGTAGAACAATTGATATTGTACGCATAAATTTCTGCTTGACGTTGAGCAAGACTACTCAGTTGACGGGTCATGCGATCAAATCCCCTTTGTATCTGTGCGGCCACTAAGTCGATCCGTCTAATATGATGCCTTAGGTCTTGACGGATAGTCTCAACTAGATTGGGTGTCGTAACCGGATCCTCAGTATGAATAGGTTGTTCAATAGGCTGATCTTGCGACTGCTCTTATGGAATAATAAATCCTAAGCCCCTTGGGTGTGATTCGCCCCCACCCCATACCTTATATCGCACCATCACAGAATGATCAATCGGGGTTAATGGGGCCTGCATTGGTTCATCCTTATCCCACTGTACCCCAGCCTGGCGACATAACTCTGTAATCAACAATGGATGAGGCAACCCACCTGTAGTGCTCCCTCAAGTCCACGCACAATAGACTCATGTATGACTTCCCCAACGTCTACTGATTTTCCTTTGGCTATGCAAAATAGTAGAGCGGCCGCTGATTAATCATGTCACTCATATGTCGGCACGGCATCAATTTAGCACAAATGAATGCATGCCAAGCTTTTCCATATCTGCTCAGTTTAGACGAAGGGAAGTGGACTGCCTCCTGCTGGTCTGTCAATTTCCATTCAGTCCCAAGCTCACAAAGTGCTTCAATTATTTCACTGTAATCCAAGTCCTGTTTCATATAGCTTGTAAACTCGTCATCTTGGATCTTTTGCAAGCCGTAGTATGCATTGATTGCCTTTCGCCCAACATTTACTGCTTTACCACGAACCATCACAGAATTGCCATCAGCCTCTTTAGCATTTGCATAAAATTCCCGTACAATATTGATCGCTGCTGGCTCAGGTTGTATTGTAAATGCCATCCAGTTACGGCCTCGTATCATATAAGCTAATTCCCTATCTGCCCGCTCATCTGGTAGCAAGCCTCGTTCAGGAATTAAAGATTTCCCTGATGACCAATTTTGATACCGATAGAATGCTTGAGGACTCACAAATTTCTTTTTGTCATACTTGCCGGAGGTTCCGGAACTTTCCCCTCTATGTCGTTTGGGCGCCATAAGGAACTAAGCTTGTAATCTGCTACCCTCAACTTAGAAAGGACAGGACCCAAAAACAACTGCACAACTTCTTTGGGGCAATATATCAAACACGTGATATGCGACACTTCAAAAGCCCTTTGTGTATACTTCCCCCAAACTTAAAGCATCAAAATCCCAATATAGTCCATAACAATTCACAAATATAGGATAGCAAATTAAGCACTAACCCAACCCCAATTGAGCCAACACAAACTCAATTGGGTCCACAATCACAATAAATTTCTCCAAGAATTAGCAATTCAAAACATAGCATACAATTCCCAAGGGTTCAATGGCTCACAATGTTATACTTACCGGTAGTTAGAGTTCGTATCACAGGTCCTTACTCCAATTTAAGTGAAACTTCAACTTATCTTGGCTATGGAGAAAGAAATCCGTGATGGACTATGGTGCTTGCCAGCAATTGAGCAGAAATTGTATGGAGAATGATTGATTTTGGGTGTTGTGGACAACTGAAATTCAGATAAGGCACACTTAGAAGGGAGGGTTGAATAAGTGTGGACACAGACTATTACCAATTTAAAAATTTATAACACACTTTTGAATTCAGCCTACTAGATTGATGAATGCAGTTTACTGAATGAATATGGTCGACTGAATTGAATCTTAATCAAAAAGCAATTTGGTCTACTCTATCGATTAATGCAGCCTACTGAATGTGTGACACCCCCAAATGCGGGTCTCCAAATACCCGGATTCGGTCATCACGATCCAACATAAACATCCACCTATAACAACATATGGTATCTAAAATGCGGAATAAAATAAACATACGTTGTTCATTACAAGGTGTTACTAGTCCCAGAATACGATTAACCTTAAACATTTACACAATCCATACCCTAAATAGCTATCAGGGTTTAAATTACATTAACAGTAATTAACTAACACATGAATCTAAAGTCTGCTACGAGAAGTCTATCATTTCATCTTTTCTTTCCCTTTGTTCTTCCCTGACGTCTTTGGTTTAGCTGCAATGAAGTCATGATATAGCAAGAATGAGCAACGAGTTTGCCCAGCAAGTTTAAAGTGCAACAATAAAGATATATCATGATGAAGGGATATTAAAGGGATTTCAACAATAGAATAATCAGAAGCAAGAACATTAAATGCTTTTAGAACAATTGACAGTCAAATAGACTTTGAACGATAACTTCCAGAGGAGTCAATAGCTGGTTGACCCTCTGGTTACTGGCTACAGAATAACGTACTTGAGGGGATCAGCCTCGCGTACCCTATGTATATGCATAACACTTAATTCTGCTATTTGTACCTTATATACGGTACGTGGGGTACTCCCCTAGAAATAAAGGGGTGTTCATACAGTCTAAGAATCCTTACCATTGATTGGTTCAGATAGCTTTTATAAACTCTCACATAATTGTCTGACCGAACAAGGGTTCAGACTTAACCATGAATGGTTTATAAATTTCTGAATTTAAATATACGAATTCAAATGCACGAATGTCAATAACTATACAGATGTGGAATAATTTTAAAAGTAATTAGACCACTTAAAGCGTGCTCGGAAATAAGATTCAAGCTTAAAGAATAACTTGCAACAATATATACCTTTTTGCACGAATTAAAACAATGCATAAGGTTTAAAAGCTTGCTCAATGCAAAAATTGAGTGAGAAGAACTTGCAAAAATGAAAGAAGTTTAGGGTTAGGAACTTGCAATATTTAAAGTTTCGGAATAGAGAACTTGCCTGTCTGCTCAGCTACAAGTAATTCTAGCTTTAACTAATTGGCCTTGAAGAACCTAACATTGATAGCGTCGATCTACCAATTAGTACTGCGTAGTTGTATATCGATACGCTTACTTATGCTATTTATTTAACAATTAAGCAAATCACATAGCACACATAAGTTAATAAACTATCGTAAATCCTATAAAACACTTAATATTATCAATCCTGATAATATTTAATTCACCTCTTGGTATTATTAGTCCACTAATAACACTTTTATTCGTTTACTAATGTTATTAACATCTTAATAATATTTTAATCATCCAATAATACTTTAATCTAATATTATTAATCTCTTAATAATATTTTAATTCTCATATCATTAATAATATTTTAATCTAATATTATTAGTCATTTTAATAACATCTTAATCATTTATTAATGCTTAAAACAAATATTATTACCCATTCAATAATATTTCCATGAAGTTTTAACCTTAATATTTCTTTGTTTACTAAAAAATATCGAATTCTTATATTACAAATATCATAGTAATATTTTAATAAGTTATTAGGCGAATAAACAATTTATCCTAATTGTTTTACCCTTTATTAAACAACTCCTTTACTACCCATAAAAGGTCATAAATATTATTTCTCATTAAATATTACCAAAATACCCCTCAATAGTTAGAATATATAATATTAGGAGTATCCAAGCTTAAAAATCACATTTTCCTTATTTATGACATCATTTAACCATTTATTTTCTTTTAACCATAACTATAACATTATTATGAAAAATAGCAAATAGGCTCTGAAAATTATTATTCTCTGGATCTGGATAGTATATGATCCAACAATGATCCACCAATTTTCCTGGAATTTTAGAAAGTGATTTACTATATTTAAAGTACCCAAAACCTCTGAATCTTGTTACATTTTTCATAAATCGAGTTTTGCTCAGAAAATTCTAAACTTTTCAGGGTACACTCTCATAATATACATAAACATACTGTAAAAATTTCATATGTTTTCAAGGTATACACAGTGATAAATCCGGGTATAAATATTTAGGAGTCCTTCACGGTAAAAGCCATTACACAAAAACTACACATCAAAACGTGTTCGTTCTTTTTCCTACTTGTAGATAACTTCTTAAGGTACCTCTATGATTTTTCCCAGATTTTTAAAAGATTTATAACTGGCCGAAACAACCTTTGGAAAAATGAGGACAGCAAGCTTTTAGGGTTTTAAAGCTTTAAGTTTTATAGCTGGACTGTTTTGGGAAAATAGCCCCCAAGGCTTCAAAAATTATTGGATTTGTGTTCTACCACTTGGGTTTACTAGCTAACTCATGTATCTAGCACCCCCCTTTAACGGATCACAAATCCAAGTTGTAGATCTCAAGTTATGGGTGATCCAAGTGAAGAAAAGCTAAGGTTTTTACCCTTTAAGAACATAAGTTCCTTTTCTTCCTTTGAATCTCCATTCTAACACTCAAGAGGATTAGATCTATACATAAAGCATGAAGATCTAATGATTCTTGAGTCTTAGAACAAAATCTCTCAAAAAACTATGAAAATAAAACAAAGTAAGAAAGAAGAAAATGATTTAGGGTTTCACCTTGATCTTGTAGCTACTCTCCCTGATCTACCAAAGTATGTGATGAACTTGGGATGCATGAACTATGCTAATCTCACTCTCTTTTTCTCTCTAAGCTCTCACTTTGTGTTCTTGCTTGGGAGAAATGAAAGAAGGAGATGAAAAGAAGAAATGAACTTGAAATGAAATGAAAGGATAGAATACTTGCAAGTATAATGCTAAATTAGAATTCGTGCTATTATCCCCCACATCTTTCTTACCCATTGGATATAAGAGTTCACCTTATCCCTTTCATTTAGCCTTAATCTTATCTTTAAGTGTGCTAATTAGATTTTCCACCAATGGGAGCTTGACAACCTTGTCCTTTGTGTAAGAGTTACCAAATAAAGCAAGTTGATTGACATAATTTCATGCCTTAAAAGGCTTAATAGGGCTTAATAGGTAATAAACATAGTTTAACAATTTTAATATGTATTACCCTAATTGTTTATTTAGGGTTTCTATTTCCAATCTTATGAAATTTAATTACTTACACATATCTCTTTAACTTGTAACCTAATTAGGCTAATAAAATTCAAATCTATTTAATGCAATATTGGGTCATTTAATTTAACCCAATGATTGATTAATTAATTTGCCACACTATTAATTACTACACCCATGATCAAATAAATAATTGGTCTTAGTTCCTTAATTAAATAAGCTAATCAATTAGAAATTGATTACTAATTGAACTATTAAATTTTATTATTCAATGTGACAATATTCTCATTAATTAATACTTTTATTAATTAATCTACTCAATTCAATATATTAACTATATTCAATTTACTTGCATGATTAATTAGTAACAACTTTATCAATTTAATTGATATTAAAACCTTAGGGCTTGTTCACTAATTTAACTATACTATTAGTGACCCCCTTTACTCAACTTAAAACAATTCATCACCCATGATCGAATAAATAATTGGCCTTAGTTCCTTAATTAAATAAGCTAATCAATTAGAAATTGATTACTAATTGAACTATTAAATTTTATTATTCAATGTGACAATAGTCTCATTAATTAATACTTTTATTAATTAATTTACTCAATTCAATATACTAAGTATATTCAATTTACTTGCATGATTAATTAGTAACTACTTTATCAATTTAATTGATATTAAACCTTAAGGTTTGTTCACTAATTTAACTATACTATTAGTGACCCCCTTTACTCAACTTAAAATAATTCATCACCTAGTCATGTAGGCTACCAATGCACACAAAAGGTTCAAATAAGCACACAAACTAACTTATTAAAAATTTAATTTATATATTTAATTAATAATGACGTTTAAAATTCACGGGCACTACATCCCTCCCCCCTTATAAAAATTCCGTCCTCGGAATTGCAAAATAAGGTTACTCAAATAGAAAAGGATAATTTGCTTTCATCTTCTCTTTGAGTTCCCACGTAGCTTTTTCGACTGCGTGATTCCTTCAGAGAACCTTGACGGAATAGATGATCTTATTCCTCAGTTTATGTTCCTTCCTATCGAGTATCTGAACAGGAATTTTCTCGTACGATAAGTCTTTCTCGACTTGGATTGGTTCATACGAGATAACGTGCTTGTAGTCTGGTTTATACGGCTGCAACAGTGACACATGAAACACGTTGTGAATGTGCTCAAGTTTAGGAGGTAACGCTACCTCGTACGTCACTTCGCCAATTCGTCTTAATACCTCGAACGGTCCTATGAACCTAGGGCTCAATTTGCCCTTCTTCCCAAAACGGATCTTCCCTTTCCAGGGAGATACCTTCAAAAACACAAAGCTACCAACTTCAAAGTCTCTCTTCTGACGATGTAAGTCGGCATATTTCTTCTGGCGATCCTGAGCTGCTACCAGACGATTCCTGACCAGTTGTACTGTATCTGTAGTTTGCTGCACCAATTCAGGTCTCAACAGTCTTCGCTCTCCAACCTCGTCCCAACACATCGGGGTTCGGCATTTCCTTCCATATAGCGCTTCGTACGGTGGCATACCGATACTAGCGTGATAGCTGTTGTTGTAAGTGAACTCCACCAGTGGCAATGGTCATCCCAGATGCCCTTTAAATCCATCACGACCGCCCGAAGCATATCTTCTAAGGTCTGAATCGTTCGCTCGCTCTGGCTGTCAGTTTGAGGATGATACGCTGTACTCAACCTCAACTGTGTTCCCATTCTTGCCTGCAGACTTCTCCAAAAATTTGACGTGAAGCGCGAATCTCTGTCCGATACAATAGATACCGGCACTCCATGACGCGATACAATCTCCTTGACGTAAAGTTTTGCTAATTGTTCCAGATTGTACCGTATCTTAATTGGCAAAAAAATGAGCAGACTTGGTTAGACGATCCACAATTACCCAGATAGCGTCTAAACCCTTATGAGTTGGTGGCAGTCCCACCACAAAGTCCATTGTGATGTGCTCCCACTTCCACTCCGGAATCTCTAATGGTTGAAGTAATCCGCTCGGTCGTTGGTGCTCTGCTTTAATCCGCTGGCATGTCAGACATCGGCTAACGCACTCCGCCACTTCTCGTTTCATATTCGGCCACCAAAAATTTCGTCGCAAATCCTGGTACATCTTTGTGCTCCCGGGATGTACTGAGTACTTCGTGCTATGAGCTTCCTGAAGGATTTCTTCCCTCAATTCCAGATCCAACGGTACCCAGACTCTCCCTTCAAACCTTAGCAATCCAGTGCTATCAATCTTTTACTTAAGCTCCTCGCCTTCGGCAATTCGCTTCTTTATTGAATCACAATCCTCATCCTTTTCTTGAGCCTCCTTAATCTGATCCAATAGGGTCGGGCTCGCTGTCACTGTGAACAATTTCCCGTCTGCCTCCATCGAATACTTAACCTCCAATTCCAGACGTTCGAACTCCTTTATCAACTCTGCTTGAGTCGTGAGCCTCATTAATTTCTCTCTGCCTTTCCTACTCAGGGCATCTGCCACTACATTTGCTTTGCCCGGATGGTACAGAATCTCACAGTCGTAATCCTTGATCAATTCTAACCATCGGTGCTGCCTCATATTCAGCTCCTTCTGAGTGAAAATATATTTCAGACTTTTATGATCTGTATATATCTCGCACCTCTCTCCATATAAGTAGTGCCTCCAAATCTTCAAGGCGAGTACTACTGCTGCTAACTCCAGATCATGAGTCGGGTATCCCTTCTCATAGTCCTTCAGCTGACGTGAAGCGTACACAATGACCTTGCCATGCTGCATTAGTACACAACCGAGGCCTTTGTGTGACGCATCACTGTATACTACAAAACCCCCAGTGTCGTCCGGTAAAGCCAACACTAGTGCTTGGCTAAGTCTTTTCTTCAGCTCCATGAAACTCTCCTCGCATTTCTCCGTCCAAACGAACTTTACCGTCTTTCTGGTTAGATTGGTCAACGACGATGCTATCTTCAAAAAATCCTGGACGAATCTCCGATAGTATCCCGCTAACCTTAGGAAACTCCTGATCTCCGTCGGCGTCCTCGGCTGCTCCCAGTTGATAATGGCTTCCACCTTTGCTGGGTCTATCGAAACACCATCCCGGTCAATGACGTGACCTAGAAACTGCACCCTTTGCAACCAAAATTCACACTTTGAAAACTTCGCATACAACTTCTCCCTTCTTAATGCCTCCAAAACAATCCTTGGATGTTCAGCATGTTCTTCCTCTGTCACTGAATATACCAAGAAGTCATCGATGAATACTACCACGAACTTGTCCAAGTACTGCTTAAACACTCTGTTCATCATATCCATGAATGTCGATGGTGCATTTGTTAGTCCAAATGACATTACCAGAAACTCGAAATGTCCATAACGAGTTCTGAATGCCGTCTTCGGGATATCCTCATGTCTCACCCTTAGCTGATGGTAGCCTGTCCTTAAATTAATCTTTGAAAAGTATTTCGCTCCCTTGAGTTGATCAAACAGATCGTCTATTCTGGGTAGCGGGTACCTGTTCTTAATCGTAACCTTGTTCAATTCCTTGTAATCGATACTGAGCCTTAACGATCCATCCTTCTTCTTTACGAACAGAACTCGCGCTCCCCATGGTGACACGCTCGGTCTGATATAACCTTTATCCAACAGTTCTTGCAATTGAACCATTAGCTCCTTCATTTCTACCGGTGCCATGCGATACGGCGCCTTCGATATTGGTGCGGCTCCCGGCACCAAGTTAATTACAAATTCTACCTCCTTTATCCAGCGGTAATCCCGGAATTTCATCTGGAAAGACATCTGTGAATTTCCTTACGACAGGTATCTGACTTGGTTCGCCCTCGACTCGACGAGTATCAACTACGTGAGCCAAATAACCTATACAACCCTTCCTCAGAAATCTCTTAGCTTGCATCATCGTTAGACAACAAGATTGTCTCGGCGATTTACTACCATAGAATACTACATTTGACTTATTAGAAGTCTTCAGGTGTACACACTTCTTTTTACAGTCGATGACTACTCCGTGAATCGATAACCAATCCATTCCAAGGATCACATCGAACTCCCCCAAACGAATCGGTATCAAATCCACGCTGAGCTTAAATCCTCGTAACTCGGCACAATAATTCCTATGAATGCATTCTACGGGGATAATTTCCTTGTTTACTACTTCTACGTTCATAGGGTATTCTAACTTTTCACGAGGTAAGTCTAACCGTTTAGCAAATTCTTCGGAAACAAAAGAGCAGGTAGCACCCGAATCGAATAACACATAAGCATTTATATCATTGATTGGGATGATACCTGACATCATGTCCTTGGACCCCACGACATCCTTCCTTGTGCCCATCATGGCTTTTCTGATCTTGGTTGTGCTTTGTCAACGCTTCATTTCCTCCTCGGCAACGATTGCTTCCTTAAGTAACGTAGGAAATGTGTTGATCTGTAAAACCACAACCTTACTATACGCCCAGGGCTTCAACCCTTGATCAAATCTCTTCGCTCGCCTAGCTCCGGTGTCCACTTGGTGTGGATCAACCTAGCTAGTTTGTTAAACTTCGTTGCGTACTCTGCTACTGACATATCATCTTGCTTCAGATCCAAGAACTTTATCTCCATACTTGCCTGCGTGCTTTCTAGAAAGTAATTTTTTTGAAAAACAGCTCCTTAAAACGAGTCCACGCAGTCGCGTCTTCCCCAGTTCGGCTTCTATTCGCCTTCCACCAGTAATTTGACTCACCCTTCCTCATGAAAGTGGAAAACGAAGTCTTCTGTTCCTCGGTCACTCTTGCGACCTTGAAAACTTTCCCCATTTTTCTACCTATGTCTGGGATTCACTCGAATCCATATTCCCACGAAACTCCGGTGGTCCTAGTAATTTGAAACCCGTAAAGTTCGTCATGTGATTTCATGGCCAACAACCGCAATGGCTGGTCTGCCTTGCATCGTTTCCTCTAACAAGTTCGCAAAGGTCCTCTTGAGGTCAGTCTGACCCTCCTCGTTATTCACTGACTCTTCCACCCTCGTGTATCGGGGTTGTCTCCTTGACGGCATTGTTTGTTCTAAACAAAACCTTACATAAATCCTTCTTGTTTTACACATCGTGCAAAATTCTACTGATGTTATCATTTAAGAGTCAAGGCACAAATCGATCACAATCAATCATGTAATAATAATACCACATTTATATTCATACACCCTTTAGTGTGTCAAACACTTATAATTCCGGCATATTCCTATAAATGTTAACTATCCCATTAAGACACAAAAGATGGGATTAATAAGAACTGCATTCCCCTAGATCTGAAAAGTGGGAATGTATCATCATCATATCAACTCAAGGCACCTTTAGTAAATACTAATAAGCTCATCTTAGTACCTCGTACTACTTACATCATATAGCATTCCTGATATCCACTTATCCCTCTATTACTAACAACAAAATGGGATTCACATAACTATTCCACAACTTACACAAAGTTGGGACTTACAACAGATATACTACTAGCTGTACAAAAACTGAGATTCACATTTCTTACATGCATAGATATACTAGTACATATACATTGACTACTATTCTTCATTCATTACGACTCACAAAGGTCTTATAACTCTCAGACTTGACCTTTCTTTCTTTTATTTCCTCCACATATTCCTTATATCGGGCTCCAATTGATCCTTCTTAGGGATTTCTATTATCTCATCATTCAGTTCCATCTCTAGATACTTTTTCCAGATCAGACACTAAATCTACCCTTGGTTCATTTCTTATAATCTCTCCGTTGTCTCTCCTTTCTAATCATCAAAACAATCTAAATTGCCATCAGTCATCTCTTAATTTATTCATTTTTTTTTGCATATAACATCATTCATCTCAATACTCTCAACTTTTGCTTAACAACTCTATATGAGTTCATTACCTTTGTCTCACCTGGCATTCCACCATAAAGCTTAATAACTTAACTAACACTTCAAAATATCGATATATTCATTATTTATCGAATTAATCATTTCCTTCTTGCAAACCTTAACCCAACAGATTCTAAGGTACCCTCTCTTCATCACAAAGAAACTCTATACCACATCACTCCAATATCTTATCTAATGAATAGCCACAAAAAATTAATCAATAGCTACAGAATTGATCAATAGCATCAAATGATTACTCTAATTACCTCGAATATCTATAACTCCAGCTTACAATGGATCGTCCATATTTAATGGTCTTCACTTTACCATATTATCTCATCAATACACATTCCTCAAATTATCCACAAGCTTAATAACACCAACGTATGATCCAAATCCTCAATTTTAAGATCATAATAAATTTTCTACCCAAAAATAACTCTATATGAGTTCTATCCCCTTCTATTCATCTATATTCTCTCAGGTTATAGCCTAAGGACTCTTTCTCCTAAGGGTTATAACCTATAGCTCTGATACCAACCTGTGACACCCCCAAATGCGGGTCTCCAAATACCCGGATTCGGTCATCACGATCCAACATAAACATCCACCTATAACAACATATGGTATCTAAAATGCGGAATAAAATAAACATACGTTGTTCATTACAAGGTGTTACTAGTCCCAGAATACGATTAACCTTAAACATTTACACAATCCATACCCTAAATAGCTATCAGGGTTTAAATTACATTAACAGTAATTAACTAACACATGAATCTAAAGTCTGCTACGAGAAGTCTATCATTTCATCTTTTCTTTCCCTTTGTTCTTCCCTGACGTCTTTGGTTTAGCTGCAATGAAGTCATGATATAGCAAGAATGAGCAACGAGTTTGCCCAGCAAGTTTAAAGTGCAACAATAAAGATATATCATGATGAAGGGATATTAAAGGGATTTCAACAATAGAATAATCAGAAGCAAGAACATTAAATGCTTTTAGAACAATTGACAGTCAAATAGACTTTGAACGATAACTTCCAGAGGAGTCAATAGCTGGTTGACCCTCTGGTTACTGGCTACAGAATAACGTACTTGAGGGGATCAGCCTCGCGTACCCTATGTATATGCATAACACTTAATTCTGCTATTTGTACCTTATATACGGTACGTGGGGTACTCCCCTAGAAATAAAGGGGTGTTCATACAGTCTAAGAATCCTTACCATTGATTGGTTCGGATAGCTTTTATAAACTCTCACATAATTGTCTGACCGAACAAGGGTTCAGACTTAACCATGAATGGTTTATAAATTTCTGAATTTAAATATACGAATTCAAATGCACGAATGTCAATAACTATACAGATGTGGAATAATTTTAAAAGTAATTAGACCACTTAAAGCGTGCTCGGAAATAAGATTCAAGCTTAAAGAATAACTTGCAACAATATATACCTTTTTGCACGAATTAAAACAATGCATAAGGTTTAAAAGCTTGCTCAATGCAAAAATTGAGTGAGAAGAACTTGCAAAAATGAAAGAAGTTTAGGGTTAGGAACTTGCAATATTTAAAGTTTCGGAATAGAGAACTTGCCTGTCTGCTCAGCTACAAGTAATTCTAGCTTTAACTAATTGGCCTTGAAGAACCTAACATTGATAGCGTCGATCTACCAATTAGTACTGCGTAGTTGTATATCGATACGCTTACTTATGCTATTTATTTAACAATTAAGCAAATCACATAGCACACATAAGTTAATAAACTATCGTAAATCCTATAAAACACTTAATATTATCAATCCTGATAATATTTAATTCACCTCTTGGTATTATTAGTCCACTAATAACACTTTTATTCGTTTACTAATGTTATTAACATCTTAATAATATTTTAATCATCCAATAATACTTTAATCTAATATTATTAATCTCTTAATAATATTTTAATTCTCATATCATTAATAATATTTTAATCTAATATTATTAGTCATTTTAATAACATCTTAATCATTTATTAATGCTTAAAACAAATATTATTACCCATTCAATAATATTTCCATGAAGTTTTAACCTTAATATTTCTTTGTTTACTAAAAAATATCGAATTCTTATATTACAAATATCATAGTAATATTTTAATAAGTTATTAGGCGAATAAACAATTTATCCTAATTGTTTTACCCTTTATTAAACAACTCCTTTACTACCCATAAAAGGTCATAAATATTATTTCTCATTAAATATTACCAAAATACCCCTCAATAGTTAGAATATATAATATTAGGAGTATCCAAGCTTAAAAATCACATTTTCCTTATTTATGACATCATTTAAACCATTTATTTTCTTTTAACCATAACTATAACATTATTATGAAAAATAGCAAATAGGCTCTGAAAATTATTATTCTCTGGATCTGGATAGTATATGATCCAACAATGATCCACCAATTTTCCTGGAATTTTAGAAAGTGATTTACTATATTTAAAGTACCCAAAACCTCTGAATCTTGTTACATTTTTCATAAATCGAGTTTTGCTCAGAAAATTCTAAACTTTTCAGGGTACACTCTCATAATATACATAAACATACTATAAAAATTTCATATGTTTTCAAGGTATACACAGTGATAAATCCGGGTATAAATATTTAGGAGTCCTTCACGGTAAAAGCCATTACACAAAAACTACACATCAAAACGTGTTCGTTCTTTTTCCTACTTGTAGATAACTTCTTAAGGTACCTCTATGATTTTTCCCAGATTTTTAAAAGATTTATAACTGGCCGAAACAACCTTTGGAAAAATGAGGACAGCAAGCTTTTAGGGTTTTAAAGCTTTAAGTTTTATAGCTGGACTGTTTTGGGAAAATAGCCCCCAAGGCTTCAAAAATTATTGGATTTGTGTTCTACCACTTGGGTTTACTAGCTAACTCATGTATCTAGCACCCCCCTTTAACGGATCACAAATCCAAGTTGTAGATCTCAAGTTATGGGTGATCCAAGTGAAGAAAAGCTAAGGTTTTTACCCTTTAAGAACATAAGTTCCTTTTCTTCCTTTGAATCTCCATTCTAACACTCAAGAGGATTAGATCTATACATAAAGCATGAAGATCTAATGATTCTTGAGTCTTAGAACAAAATCTCTCAAAAACTATGAAAATAAAACAAAGTAAGAAAGAAGAAAATGATTTAGGGTTTCACCTTGATCTTGTAGCTACTCTCCCTGATCTACCAAAGTATGTGATGAACTTGGGATGCATGAACTATGCTAATCTCACTCTCTTTTTCTCTCTAAGCTCTCACTTTGTGTTCTTGCTTGGGAGAAATGAAAGAAGGAGATGAAAAGAAGAAATGAACTTGAAATGAAATGAAAGGATAGAATACTTGCAAGTATAATGCTAAATTAGAATTCGTGCTATTATCCCCCACATCTTTCTTACCCATTGGATATAAGAGTTCACCTTATCCCTTTCATTTAGCCTTAATCTTATCTTTAAGTGTGCTAATTAGATTTTCCACCAATGGGAGCTTGACAACCTTGTCCTTTGTGTAAGAGTTACCAAATAAAGCAAGTTGATTGACATAATTTCATGCCTTAAAAGGCTTAATAGGGCTTAATAGGTAATAAACATAGTTTAACAATTTTAATATGTATTACCCTAATTGTTTATTTAGGGTTTCTATTTCCAATCTTATGAAATTTAATTACTTACACATATCTCTTTAACTTGTAACCTAATTAGGCTAATAAAATTCAAATCTATTTAATGCAATATTGGGTCATTTAATTTAACCCAATGATTGATTAATTAATTTGCCACACTATTAATTACTACACCCATGATCAAATAAATAATTGGTCTTAGTTCCTTAATTAAATAAGCTAATCAATTAGAAATTGATTACTAATTGAACTATTAAATTTTATTATTCAATGTGACAATATTCTCATTAATTAATACTTTTATTAATTAATCTACTCAATTCAATATATTAACTATATTCAATTTACTTGCATGATTAATTAGTAACAACTTTATCAATTTAATTGATATTAAACCTTAGGGCTTGTTCACTAATTTAACTATACTATTAGTGACCCCCTTTACTCAACTTAAAATAATTCATCACCCATGATCGAATAAATAATTGGCCTTAGTTCCTTAATTAAATAAGCTAATCAATTAGAAATTGATTACTAATTGAACTATTAAATTTTATTATTCAATGTGACAATATTCTCATTAATTAATACTTTTATTAATTAATTTACTCAATTCAATATACTAAGTATATTCAATTTACTTGCATGATTAATTAGTAACTACTTTATCAATTTAATTGATATTAAACCTTAAGGCTTGTTCACTAATTTAACTATACTATTAGTGACCCCCTTTACTCAACTTAAAATAATTCATCACCTAGTCATGTAGGCTACCAATGCACACAAAAGGTTCAAATAAGCACACAAACTAACTTATTAAAAATTTAATTTATATATTTAATTAATAATGACGTTTAAAATTCACGGGCACTACAGAATGAATACAGTCAACTGGATTGAACTTTTTGATTAAGAAAATATCTTGATGATTTTATAAATAAAAAAAATTATTCAAGTTTTCTTACAATTAAGAAAATTTACTAACATTGGATAATTAAAGTATAGCAAGTAATAAAAATCAACACCAAGATTTTTTACGTGGTTCGGCTATTACCCTCTATAATAATAGCCTACTCCATGTCCAATACCATCTAGTATTGGAGACTAACTTTTATTAAAAATAATTCCGTTACAAGACAGATTCTAACAAATTTTGAATTACAAAAAATTCACTTGAGCACTTTTGCTCCTTGTGCACCAATGCACCCCTTAAGCTGATAGTAGTATGCACACAAGCCAATCATATTTGATATGATGTAGCATATACTTTGTAATCTTATTCATTTATTAATAAAGGAATTGATTTTCTTAAAAGGCATTTTATATTATCTACATAGTGCTGTTATATTAAATGTGATAAACCCATAGTTTTGAGCAATGCTTTTAGAATCATGATGGTGATCATGCTAATGAGATCTAAATTCAAGATAGCTCACAAACTAAAATTGTTCCTAATCATTGGATTACTAAATTGGGGATTAGTGAATCCGGATAGATTAGTACATACGTTGATTGCTCTTAGGAAGAGGATGATTGATCTCATAATCATTTGTGTGGATACACTAAAGCAAGTATGTAGGTGCTTATTGGAGAATAAGTTCACTGAACGTGACTCGCTAAGGAATACCTAATGGAGTTTTACTCGTCTGTCAATAGGAATTCCTCTAGTGATAGTAGTACAAGTGATCCTTGGACTTGAGATCATCATAGTATCTTGTGTATGATGAGTTATACTTTGACATGTCCCTTAAGACCTTGTGGGTATATCAAAGGGTATGATTGGGTATAATTAGTTGTACATGGAGATAGGTGAATGATCAACAAAGAATCTACCTCATCTAGTAAAAGATGTGAATGTCCTATGTGATTCGATAAATGATAACTCAGTAGTCCTTGGGCAAGGCAGAATGAAATTAGAAAGGAGTTTCTAATTTGCATTATTTAGAGTTATGCATTTGGGAATCGAAATACATATAATTAAATAAAATAAGACTTGACAGTAAATCCATGTCTTATATTTAATTGGGACATTGTATGGTAGAAGGATTGAATTGTACGGTAACTATCTACTCAAAGGTTCTTTTGTGATTAATGTTGAAATCTATATTATCTGGAAAGTCGTTGATCGCTAAGGGGGCTTACCCTTATTGTAGAATAAATGTTATTTATTTAAATGAATTAAATAGTTTAATTTATTTATTTAAATAAGATTAGAATTGTTCTAATTGATTTATTCACAATCGGTTTAATATGGAGAACCTAAAGGGTCACACAGCAAAAGAAAAATATTTATTTAAGAAGTAAATGGCATAATGGTAATAATAAGTTAAGTGTATTTAATTTAATCTATAGAGATAGAATAAATTAAATAGCTTAATATTTATTATTTAATATTTTAGAAATATTAAATATAAATTAATAAGAGGAGTCTTATTATTATTATTACTATTACTATTATTTAATTCCTAATAGGGATTGAGAATTAATTAATAGAAGTACTCTCCCATAAATTCCTAATTGGATTAGGAACATTATTAATTAAAGGAGTTTAATTATAATACAAACCCTAATCCTAAATAGTTTAGGGAAGGGTTATTCCTACATCTATAAATAAGAGGGGTCTTATCATAGATTAGGGTTACACACTCTTGCATTAGATTGTGGAGAGCAATTTCTATAGAGATAGAAACTAGGGTTTTGCCAAATACCCAACTTCTTGAATACTTGTTCTTCCTTGGTGGATCACCTCTAGAGGCCAAACACTTGGGTGGCTAACGTTGATCAAAAGAAGGAATCACACCGTAGCATTCGAGGAGAACACGAAGGACTAGGAGTTGAACTTGTACCCGAGGAAGCTTTGTTCTACGAGGGTATAATTCTTATTCTCTTTCTCTTTCGTTTATATCGTTAATTGAGCACATAGATTGATCTTGGTGATGGTTTGTATAAAATTTTAAAATCTGATTTTATCGCGTTTCCGCACTATTTATGTAATTTGATTACATGTTCGCGCTATATACAAACCTAACATAAGCACCTATGCTTCCTTGAATCTGTATGTAAACAAATCTTAATCCACCTGGATTAAATTCCTTTAGACAACACTTAGTCTAAAAAATTAAAATTACAATAATAGAGGTCTAATGATCAAAGCAAATAAGCAATTTAACAATGCAAGGCTCCACTAATGCATGCAATGATCAATTAAATATAGAAGGATATTACTAGTTTATAGCTCACGAAAATATACTGAACAGTATCAGAATATATAAAGCACAACAGTAATTTTTTAATAGCACCAATATGAAGAATATCTCTTTTTAGTATATGATCGGTACACTGTACGAGTTGTTGTTATTTATGATCTGATTACTCCATGCAATTTATAGGCTTTAAAAAATATATCCGTTGCATCCTTCTGATTTGTAAACGTTGCAACTAAAACAATCCTTATCATGATTTAACGTTGCAAACAAACAGGCCTTATCAAAAACCTCCTGTTAGCATTCTTCTCGGAAACAAGATATTTAATCTTTATCACAATATCCGGATATAAACAAAATCCTTCCAACTGATCCGGCTAATTAATACTACCAAGTCAAAGATAATGATCACACATCAATGTCCATCTTATCTCTTTTTCCAAGATTGCCGCCATAGGATATGTGAATATTATGATTCCAAGATATTTAATAATGCTAACTGCCACATGTTTCATATACCAATAAAGCATGCCAAAATGTTTATAGTCCATCATGCATAAATCAATGTGAAACATTAATTAATTAATATCATATATCTCGGTTGTGCATATATAAAATCAACAAACATGTACCATTGTCATGCATAATTTAGTAACTAAACATTACTTTAGTCAGGCATACCACTCAGCACATAATTTATGACAATCATAGATTAATGCACAAATATTATGTCCTAAAGCCTTGTATTGAAAAATTAAATATTTGCAATGACCTTACATATTTTTCTTAAGACCCAAAACAATCTTCAATCTTCCTTGAATAAACCATCAGTTCTTCTTGAAATAATTTCCTGAAATTCACACCAAGCAATTTAGTAATATTAAACAGATCATCATCAAAACATTAGGTTTAGAATATGACAAAGTCAACATTCTCCCCCTTTTTGATGATGACAACATAAATTCTTAATATTCCACTAATGCTCCCCCTAAATTTATGCATAGCTTTTGTTTCAGGAAATAATAATTTCAGGAAACAAATCCATATGACCTGCATGTGTTAGTAGCATATTCAAATAACATCTCATAATAACATAACCAAATATCATAAGCATATTAAACCAATTGTCTTAACAAACAAGCATTTAAAACCAATCATGCCTGTCATCACAGAAACCATAGTATCAAAGTCTTAAAAACCAACATAATAAACCATCAAAAGAAACCAGAAACCAAAGTATGTTGTTAAAATTTAAATACTCTCCCCCTTTGTCGTCAGGCAAAAAGAGAAAGAGAGAGCAAATTCAATCAATGTCTTCAAGGTGTACTTTTTGTTCAGAGCGGGAGGTGAAGTAAGCACGGTGCCGAATGCAGTGAAGACGTTCAGCAAGTGTGAGTTCCTTGGCAAAGCGAGGTGGTCTGTGGATAAAGCTGGAACGAGGAATCTCCATATCCAGAAAGTCATCCTTGAACTCCGCTGTCCAATTGCACATTGGCCATTCTGGAATGGTGGAGTACATGGTTTGAAAATGTAGCTTTCTCCCCACATCATTAAATCTGGTTGCCATGAAATCTGCAAGTTCACCAACTTGATAACTTACAAATTTAACCTCTTGACTTAACTGACATGTATTTCTATTGAATTTCTTTTGAAGGGCCTCAACCATAGCTACAGTTTGGAGCTCAAAACCTGCCTGAAGATCAATGAACTCATCTTCAACACGATTATATAATTTATTAATTTCAGGTGCATCCATTGGCAATTTTCCTTTTTCAAGAATCTCAACTCGATTCCTAATCTCAGCCAAGTCAGCTTTCATGGAGATTTGATTTTGTAAAATCTCAGTTAAAATATTCAAAATATCAGTTCCATGAGTATTTGGCAGAGAGGTGGAAGAAGTATCTGGAGTTGGAGAAATAAGAGGAGGAGTAGGATGAAGACGAACAAATTTTCTGGCAAGAAAAGTGAGATGGGATTGAGTAAGACTGGCAGAATCTATGAAGTCATTGTTTAAAACAGAAATTTTATCATCAAGAAAAATTTTGAAATGTTTAAAAACTTTGGTTAAAAACTTACTGTAAGGAAGACATTTTTTAGATTGACGAATGCAACTGAGCATATGAGACAACATCATTTGAGAGAGATTAAATGATTTTCCTTTGAGAATCATAGCCACAACCACTAAATCCAGGTAGGTAAAATCTGCCCTACCACCAAGTCTAGGAAACAGATTATACCTAACTATTTTATGAAGTACACATGCAGTTGTGCATACATTCACAGTTTTTGGAAGAAATAATTCAGTAAGAGAAAAATCATTCATCACTATATGAAGTTGTTCCATAGGAGGAAAAGGAATGTTTGCAGCACCTTTTAAAGTAAACGGACAGGCTCCAACAGAGGAAATACCGAGGATACTACCAAAATCAATACTAGTGAAAAATAAGGACTTTCCCTGAACATACGTTGTATAACAATCTCCGTTGCACTCAAGATTTGTATAAAACTGCTGAACTAACCGGGGATATGCAATAGTAGGAGGAAACAACATTGAAGATATTTCACAAGAATTGAAAAGGTTTTCTAAAACAGAGTTTGTGAAATAGAATCGATCCAGAGTTTTCTCATAAACGAATTGCTTGGTAGCAATCGATTGTTTGAAACGTGTTTCAAAGCTGTAACCCCTGAAAAAAATTTCAGGTATATCAGAAGAAGATGATAATGGGTTTACCGTGATTGAAGGAGATTCAGGCTGAGAAGTTGTATGGCCTTCATGTACTGATTGTTTCGACTCCCTTTGTTGAAATGGTTCGTCTTCTGAAGCTTTTAAGAAAGAAAAGCTTGAATCAGAGTCATCAGAAAGTACGGTTGCGTCGGAGGACACATGCATCGACGATTTCTTGAGCTTCCGTTTGGGTTTCATCTTTGTTCCAGAAAAATTCTTTAAAGAAGATCCATCATCCGTCGATTTACCGAAAAACTGTTTGCTTGCTCTGGTTTTCATGTTTCAAAGGGTTTGAGATGAGAAAAGCTAAAGATTTTGATCTGGTTTAAGAAAGAGAGAGAATTAAAGAGCTGATATCAAGATCTGAAGTTATAAAGAAAGAAAAACATAGAAATAGAAGTGAAGTAGGAGACTGATTTTGAAAGACGTGTGTCTTTTCAACTTCTGTGACTATACGGCTACTTTTTCGGTTTCCAAGGATAATTTGAATCTTTACGTAAACTTAGAAGTCGATAATTAATACTCAATGATTATTAGATACAAGTAACCAAAATAATCTAAAGAGATAAGAGATATTAAACAGATATATTTCAACAGATATTATGCATAGAATATTAACCGAAATATAATAACTATGATGAGTATACCATGCACATACCAAGTTCTCTTCTAAGCATACAAAACCTTTCCTCACTCAAAGGTTTAGTAAAAATATCTGCTAATTGTTTTTCTGTAGGAATAAAAACTAATTTTACTAATCCTTTTGAAACATTATCTCTTAAAAAATGATGTCTTACCTCTATATGTTTTGTTCGTGAATGCAAGACAGGATTTTTTGAAATATCAATAGCACTAGAATTATCACAATATATAGGCACATTATTGCATATTATATCAAAATCACATAAAGTTTGTCTCATCCATAATATTTGAGAGCAACAACTCCCTGCAGCTAAATATTCTCCCTCAGTTGTTGATAAAGCAACTGAAGTTTGCTTTTTACTATGCCATGAAACAAGACTTTGTCCCAAAAATGTACAAGCACCACTTGTACTTTTTCTATCAACTTGAAATCCTGCATAGTCGGCATCTGAGTAACCTATTAGCTCAAAATGATTACTAATTGGATAAAATAATCCTAAATTTATAGTACCAATTAAATATTTAAAAATTCTTTTAACAGCTTGTAAATGGGACTCTTTGGGTTTAGCCTGAAATCGAGCACAAAGACATACACTGTACATTATATCAGGTATAGATGCAGTCAAATATAATAGAGATCCAATCATACCTCGAAATTTGGTTAACTCAACATCTATACCTGTTTCATCTAATGTAAGTTTTATTGACGTACTCATTGGTGTAGCCTTTGGGTTGGATCCTTCAAAACCAAACCTTTTGAGAAGCTCTTTTGTGTACTTGGTTTGATGAATATAGATTCCTTCCTTAGTTTGCTTGATTTGAAGTCCCAGAAAGTAATTTAGCTCTCCCATTAAACTCATATCGAATTCCTTATGCATACATTTTGAGAACCACTCACAAAGAAAATCATTAGTAGCACCAAATATTATATCATCTACATATATTTGAACAATAATTATATCATTCTTATCATGCATAATAAATAAAGTGGAATCAATTTTACCTCTAGTAAAACTGCTTGAAACAAGATACTTACTCAACCTCTCGTACCAAGCCCTTGGGGCTTGTTTGAGTCCATAGAGGGCTTTCTTTAGTTTGAAAACATGATTTGGATACTTCTCATGTTCAAATCCAGGAGGCTGTTTGACATAGACTTCTTCATTGATATATCCATTTAGGAACGCGCTTTTTACATCCATTTGATAAAGCTTAAATTTCTTGTAACAAGCAAATGCTAACAAAATTCGGATAGATTCTAGTCTTGCAACTGGAGCATAGGTCTCTTCGTAGTCAATCCCTTCTTGTTGATTATATCCTTGAGCCACTAGCCTTGCTTTGTTGCGAGTGATTTTCCCATGCTCATCAAGCTTATTCTTAAATACCCATTTTGTTCCGATGATAGAAGTATCTTTAGGAGGAGGCATTAATTCCCAAACTTGACATCGTTCAAATTGTTGAAGTTCTTCTTGCATTGCCATTAGCCAACTTTCATCAAGAATGGCTTCTTTAGCATTCTTTGGCTCAACTTGTGATAAGAATGCAGAGAATGCACATTGATTTTGTAAACCTCTTTGTGTGGTAATTCCTTTGTTTATATCCCCAATGATATTTTCCGGTGGATGATTCTTGAGATATCTTGCTGTTTTTGGCATCCGGACATTATGTATTTCTTCTTCTGGTTGGGAAAAATCTTCCTCAAACTCTTGTGTTGTTCCTTGTTCTTCTCCTGGTGTATTTTCTAATTCAGCTTGCTGGATTTGTTCATTTGGCTTGCTGAATAGATTTTTCCGGTTTGTTGGATTCACTGTAATCTCCAAATTACCTGCATCCTCTTCTCTTTCTTTTGGAAGATCATTGTTAGTCTCATTAAAAGTTATATGAATAGATTCTTCAACACATAGCTTATATGTATTAAATACACGATACGCCTTACTATTTTGTGAATAACCAATGAAAATACCTTCATAAGATTTAGCATCAAATTTTCCCAAGTTATCACTAGTATTCAATATATAACATCTAGAGCCAAACACTTTAAAATAACTAATATTAGGAATTTTGTTATTCAAAAGTTCATAAGGAGTTTTCAAAATGATAGGACGAATAAGAACTCTATTTAATACATAACAAGAAGTATTAACAGCCTCTGCCCAAAACTTCTTAGGAAGTTTGCTTTCTTGTAAGAGAGTTCTAGCTGTTTCTGGATGTGTTCTATTCTTTCTTTCCACAACTCCATTTTGCTGAGGTGTTCTTGGAGCTGAAAACTCATGGCTAATACCTTTTTGATCACAAAATATAATAAAGTCTTTTTGGAATTCGGTACCATGATCACTCCGAATTTTTATAAGTTTGAGACTATACTTAGTCTCTAAACTTCTTATCAATTTCTCAAATTCTTTAAATGCTTCATCCTTGGTTCTTAAGAACAACACCCAAGTATATCTAGAAAAATCATCTACTATCACAAATGCATAAAACTTACCATTAATACTAGCATGCCTTTCAGGACCAAATAAATCAAGATGAAGTAGTTGTAAAGGAGAGGAAGTTGACACCATGTTCTTTGCTGTAAACGAAGTTCTTACTTGTTTCCCAAGTTGGCAAGGAACACATATTCCTCTCTTTTCATACTTTATCTTTGGCAACCCTTTGACAAGATTCTTTGAGGATAATTTCTTGATTAAATCCATGTGAACATGTCCCATCCTCTTATGCCATAGGTTAGCCACGTCTTGCACAGTTGTTAGACATAGTTCTTCATCCTGTAGCTCAAAATCAATAGTATATATGTTTCCTTCCCTTTGTGCCACTAGAATAGTATTGTTAGTACCATGAGTAATAGTGCATTTTTCTTTTTCAAAGATAACTTGATGACCATTATCCATTAATTGACTAACACTTATAAGATTAAATTCAAGTCCCTAACAAGATGAACATTGTCAATATTAACCTTACCATTACCAATTTTACCTTTCCCAACAATCTCACAGGTTCGATTATCTCCAAAAGTAACTGTTCCATTTTTCTTTTTGGTGTTTAGTTCCACGAACTTCGACTTATCACCAGTCATGTGCCGTGAGCATCCACTATCAAGAATCCATTTTTGAGATGGAACCTTGGCCTTGAAGCAAACCTGTCAAGAAAAATTAATTCATCTTTTTGGTACCCATATCTTTTTGGGTCCATTTGCATTAGTTGCATATAAATCTCCCTTCTTAATCCATACCTTTTTAACCTTTGGTTTCTTAGAACAATTTATATCCAAATGACCTTTTATACCACAGTTTTTGCATGTAGTGAAAGGAGAACAATAATTCAATTTGAAACGAGACTTGGATTTAAGCATTTGTACATTCCCGGTTTTACGAGAGGGATTATAACTTATCCCTTATTTGTCAAAACTAGGTCTCTGCTTTCCCAACATAATAGTTAGGTTTTCTTCACCTTGGACAAATCTGGCAAGAGATAGTTTTAATGAATCTACTTCCTTTTGAAGTTCATCAGAAGGAACAGATTTACATAGAGATTTATCACTAAATGCATCAATACAAACATCTCGCATTTTTAGCTCATTAGTCAATTTCTCAACTTCCTTGTTCAAGTGAGTCACCTTGTTAAAAAGAATTTTGTTGTAATTTTCAAGATAGTCATTTTTTGCAATCAAAACCTTTTCTTCTTTACAAGATGACTCCTTCTCAATTTCTTTCTTTTCATCTATTAAAGAATCAACTTCACACATCAAAGTATTTACTAATTCTTTTAAACATGCATTCTTTTCTCTTAATCTCTCATTTTCTTGTTTTAAAGAATTAAACTCATAAATAGATACCTCATTTGATTCACCTTCAATTCCCATAAAGCACACTTGAGCAATTTCATCCTTGGCATCAACCTCGACTTCGGATTCATCTTCATCACTCCAAGTGACAAGAGCTTTGTTTCTTTTATTATCCTTGAAGTTCATTTTTCCTTTATTCTTAAGTTGAAAGCAATCCTTCTTGAAGTGCCCTGGTCGTCCACATTCATAACATGTCTCCTCAGTTTTCTTTCCTTTGCCTTTATTTGAGTTGAAGATATTCTTTCGTTTGTTCTTTCTTTGCAATAGTCCTTTGAGTCTTCTTGACATCATGGCTATTTCTTCATCCGAATCATCATCAAACTCTTCTTCATTCCCTGCATTAAGAGCTAAAACCTTTCTTCGAGGGGTTTCATCCTCATCATCATATCTTTTTAACTGATGTTCATATTCCTCAAGTTCACCAAAAAGAGTTAGAGTATCCATAGTAGAAATAGTGGAAGAATCTTGAAGAGTAGTAATCTTAGAAGCAAATCTTTTGGGCATTGCCCGAAGTAACTTACGATTAATCTCACTTTGTGGAATGGTTTTGTCAAGTAGCTTCAATGAATTTAGCAGCACTAGAAACCTTGCTTGTGCCATCTTTATGGTTTCGTCTTTCTCAAGTTTAAACATTTCATAGTCATGCATGAGCATGCTAAGTTTGACTTCTCGCACCTTGGACGTTCCTTCATGGCTTACTATAAGAGTATCCCAAATTTCTTTAGCTGTGTTGCATGAAGATACTTTGTCAATCTCGGACTGTACCATGCCGCTTAGTAGAGTGTTCATAGCTTTTGAATCATAGGGAACCATAAAAGTTTCGGTTTAATCCATTTCTAGTAGAGTCTTCGGAGTATCGTCATCTTTTCTTGGAATCACTGGTCCATTCTCCACGACCCACCATTCCCAAGGATCCCTTTTTAGGTAAATCCTCATTCGGAATTTCCAGAAGTTGTAATTTTCTGTTCCATACAGCAGTGGGGGTCTATTGGTTGATTGACCTTCTTGATTGTTGTTTCCAACCTGTGCCATGTCAGAATCTTTCCCTACAAGTCACCTTTAAGACCAAGTAAGTAGAGCCAAGCTCTGATACCGAATGAAATTCAGATAAGGCACACTTAGAAGGGGGGTTGAATAAGTGTGGACACAGACTATTACCAATTTAAAAATTTATAACACACTTTTGAATTCAGCCTACTAGATTGATGAATGCAGTTTACTGAATGAATATGGTCGACTGAATTGAATCTTAATCAAAAAGCAATTTGGTCTACTCTATCGATTAATGCAGCCTACTGAATGAATACAGTCAACTGGATTGAACTTTTTGATTAAGAAAATATCTTGGTGATTTTATAAATAAAAAAAATTATTCAAGTTTTCTTACAATTAAGAAAATTTACTAACATTGGATAATTAAAGTATAGCAAGTAATAAAAATCAACACCAAGATTTTTTACGTGGTTCGGCTATTACCCTCTATAATAATAGCCTACTCCACGTCCAATACCAACTAGTATTGGAGACTAACTTTTATTAAAAATAATTCCGTTACAAGACAGATTCTAACAAATTTTGAATTACAAAAAATTCACTTGAGCACTTTTGCTCCTTGTGCACTAATGCACCCCTTAAGCACCTATGCTTCCTTGAATCTGTATGTAAACAAATCTTAATCCACCTGGATTAAATTCCTTTAGACAACACTTAGTCTAAAAAATTAAAATTACAATAATAGAGGTCTAATGATCAAAGCAAATAAGCAATTTAACAATGCAAGGCTCCACTAATGCATGCAATGATCAATTAAATATAGAAGGATATTACCAGTTTATAGCTCACGAAAATATACTGAACAGTATCAGAATATATAAAGCACAACAGTAATTTTTTAATAGCACCAATATGAAGAATATCTCTTTTTAGTATATGATCGGTACACTGTAGGAGTTGTTGTTATTTATGATCTGATTACTCCATGCAATTTATAGGCTTTAAAAAATATATCCGTTGCATCCTTCTGATTTGTAAACGTTGCAACTAAAACAATCCTTATCATGATTTAACGTTGCAAACAAACAGGCCTTATCAAAAACCTCCTGTTAGCATTCTTCTCGGAAACAAGATATTTAATCTTTATCACAATATCCGGATATAAACAAAATCCTTCCAACTGATCCGGCTAATTAATACTACCAAGTCAAAGATAATGATCACACATCAATGTCCATCTTATCTCTTTTTCCAAGATTGCCGCCATAGGATATGTGAATATTATGATTCCAAGATATTTAATAATGCTAACTGCCACATGTTTCATATACCAATAAAGCATGCCAAAATGTTTATAGTCCATCATGCATAAATCAATGTGAAACATTAATTAATTAATATGCATATATCTCGGTTGTGCATATATAAAATCAACAAACGTGTACCATTGTCATGCATAATTTAGTAACTAAACATTACTTTAGTCAGGCATACCACTCAGCACATAATTTATGACAATCATAGATTAATGCACAAATATTATGTCCTAGAGCCTTGTATTGAAAAATTAAATATTTGCAATGACCTTACATATTTTTCTTAAGACCCAAAACAATCTTCAATCTTCCTTGAATAAACCATCAGTTCTTCTTGAAATAATTTCCTGAAATTCACACCAAGCAATTTAGTAATATTAAACAGATCATCATCAAAACATTAGGTTTAGAATATGACAAAGTCAACAACAACTCCAATCGGCAACAATGGGGGAAGAGAGTGGCGGTTTGAGGATGATAAAAGAAGGAAAAGGAACTTGAATTGTGTTATGAATCAATGTTGCCCGATTAGGGTTTTAAAATTTTTTTTTTTTCAAAATTGCCGGTCGAGCGCTGTAGGCGCTGAGCTTTATGAAGGAATGAGCGATGCAGGCGCTATGTGGCAGTAGCTGGATCATGATGTAGCGCCTCAGGCGTTGGAATTGAGTATTGAAGAGCGCCTAAAGCGCTGAGTTGCAGTAGCTAAATCAGGGTGTAGCGCCTCAGGCACTGGAATTGTATAGGATGGAGCGCCTAAAGCGCTGCGTTACAGTAGCTGGGAAACGATGTAGCGCCTAAGGCGCTTGACTTGTGCATGTTGGAGCGCCTAAAGCGCTTGAGCCTGCCTTAGCCAATTTTTCAGACACTTCATGCTACTACCTACAAACAAATCAACCTAGAGTCCAAAATTAGTTGCAGAAATATATATATATATATATTTTATTTTTTTATTATTTTTTATTTTTTTTATTTTTATTTTTTTTATTTTTTTATTTTTTTTAAGATGACATAGAGGCTACATTGGTGATTGAACAAAAGATAAAATAAGAATTGAAACTCTAGGTTGCCTCCCAGATAGCGCTTGGTTTTACGTCCTCGGCCCGACTTTGTTACTCCGTTCTAATCAGCAAAGCTCACAGATGTCTTTTCACAGTCAACGTAACCTCCGTAGTAATGTTTCAACCTCTGACCGTTGATTTTGAAAATACGTTTCGATTCTGGCTCTTCGACTTCCACCGTGATTTCAGTTTTCCTGGGAAGAGTTTTAGCCTCGAGTTGTATAGCAACACCTTCTGCCCCGGTTCAAACTTCCTATCTATGATTTTCCCATCATGCCATTTCTTGATATTCTCCTTGTACAACTTGGCATTCTCGTACGATTGAAGTCTGAATTCGTCCATTTGGTTCAATTGCAAAAGGCGCTTTTCTCTCGCCGCAGCCATATCAAAATTTAGCTTACGAATGGCCCAGTAAGCATTATGTTCCAATTCTACTGGAAGATGGCACGCTTTCCCATATACCAACCTGTATGGTGACATCCCTATTGGTGTTTTATAAGCTGTTCGATATGCCCATAGTGCATCATCCAGTTTGCTTGCCCAATCCTTCAGGCTAGGGTTCACTACCTTCGCAAGAATTCGTTTAACTTCACAATTCGATACCTCGGCCTGGCCGCTAGTCTGTGGATGGTAAGCAGTTGCTATCTTATGAGTGACTCCGTATTTAGCAAGAATAGCTGAGAACTGCTTATTACAAAAGTGCGTGCCCTCGTCACTAATGATTGCACGAGGAGTTCTGAATCTAGTGAAGATATACTTGCGAATGAATTTCACCACCACTTTGGCATCGTTAGTAGGTGATGCTACAGCTTCGACCCACTTTGAGACATAATCCACTGCCAGTAGTATGTATGAATTGCTAAAAGATGAGGGAAAGGGCCCCATGAAGTCAATGCCCCATACGTCAAATACTTTAACCTCTAGAATCGTGTTAAGTGGCATTGCGTGTCTCTTTGATATGTTGCCCACTCTTTGGCATCTGTCACATTTTAACACGAATACATGGGCATCCTTAAAAAGTGTCAGCCAGTAGAATCCACATTGTAATACCTTGGTTGCTGTTCTTTCTCCCCCGAAATGTCCACCATAGTCAGATGCATGACAATGCTGTAAGATACTCTCCATTTCATCTTTAAGAACACACTTTCTTATTAATTGATCTCCACATTGCTTGAACAAGAACGGCTTATCCCATAGGTAGTGCTTTACATCATGTAGAAATTTCTTTCTCTGCTGACTTGTCAAATCCGGCGGAAACACCTTACCCACGATGAAATTTATAAAATCTGCATACCATGGTGTCTTCAACTTTACAGCAAACAATTGCTCATCTGGAAAAAACTCGTTGATCACTGTTTTATCATCCTTATTCAACTCCGAATTCTCTAATCGTGATAAGTGATCGGCAACCTGATTTTTAAAACCTTTCCGATCCCGGATCTCCAGATCAAACTCTTGCAGCAATAATATCCAGCGAATCAATCTTGGCTTGGCGTCCTTCTTAGCTATCAAATATTTAATAGCCGAGTGATCTGTGAACACAATCACCTTGGTCCCAATCAGATACGAACGGAATTTATCAAAAGCATAAACCACTGCCAATAGCTCCTTCTCCGTGGTTGTATAGTTTAGCTGAGCATCCGATAATGTCTTGCTAGCATAATAAATGGCATAAAAAATCTTATCTTTACGTTGACCGAGAACCGTGCCAATCGCAAAGTCACTAGCATCGCACATTAATTCAAACGGACTACTCTTGACCGAGAACCGTGCTACTATGACCGGTGCAATAATTAGCTTTTGCTTCAACAGTTCAAAGGCTTCATGGCATGCCTTATCAAAATTAAACGGAACATCCTTCTCCAAAAGGCTACACAGTGGCTTTGTGATTTTGGAGAAGTCTTTTTTAAATCTTCTATAAAACCCTGCATATCCCAAAAAACTCCGAATACCCTTGACTGAAGATGGCGGCGGTAGATTTTCAATGGTTTCAAGCTTCGCCCTGTCTACCTCGATTCCTTTTGCAGAAACTTTATGACCCAATATTATCCCTTCTTGTACCATAAAATGGCATTTTCCCAATTTAAGATCAAGTTTGTTTCCATACACCTTTTGAGCACAAGAGAGAGATTATCCAAACAATGATCGAATGAATCTCCAAAAACTGAGAAATCGTCCATAAATACCTCGAGGTTATGTTCTACCATATCAGAAAAGATGGCCATCATACACCACTGAAACGTTGCAGGAGCATTGCATAACCCAAAAGACATTCTTCAGAAAGCAAATGTACCATAAGGACATGTAAATGTCGTTTTTTCCTGATCTTCGAGTGCTATGGCTATCTGATTGTACCCTGAGTAACCGTCCAAAAGGCAATAATACCCGTGTCCTGCAAGCCTATCCAACATCTGATCAATAAATGGCAACAGAAAATGGTCCTTCCGAGTGGCCTTGTTCAACTTCCTATAATCCATACAGACTCGCCAACCGTGACTGTTCGAGTAGGGATCAATTCATTATTCTCATTTGCCACTACTGTCATTCCCCCTTTCTTTGGCATGCATTGAACGAGACTCACCCATAAGCTATCAGATATGGGATAAATAATCCCTGCATCCAACCACTTTAGGATTTCCTTTTTAACTACCTCCTTCATAATGGGGTTAAGTCTTCTTTGCTGCTCAACAATTGGTTTTGCTTCCTCTTCCAGCAGGATCTTATGCATACAAATTGATGTGCTTATTCCTTTGATATCTGCAAGAGTCTACCCAATAGCTGTTTTGTATTTCCTCAGTACCCTCAACAATTTTTCCTCCTGAACTGCATCTAGTGAAGCAGAAATTATGACTGGCAAAGTAGAAGACGAACCCAGATATGCACACCGAAGATGGTTAGGCAGTGGCTTGAGTTCTAAGATCGGTGGTTCTTCTAATGACGGTTTGACCTTATCTGCTGACCTTCCCATGTGTTCCAAGGGTTCAAACTTTGGCCTGACTTGTGTAAACTTTGGAGCTGAATCTAACATCTGGGCCAATTCTAACACTGCTAAGTCTTCAGACAAGTTTTCATTCACCAGTGTCGCTTCTAGAGGATCCTTGTTCACTGCTTTGAAAAATGCTTCCTTACTCGCTCCATCAATCAAGTCAACCCTGAAGCATTCTTCCTCTTCCTTCGAAAATTTCATAGCCTTGAACACGTTGAAAGTTACCTCTTCATCTTGGACCCTCATTGTTAACTCTCCTTTCTGTACATCAATTATTGTCCTTCCAGTAGCTAAGAACGGGCGCCCAAGAATAATTGGTATGTTAATATCTTCCTCAAAATCAAGGACTATGAAATCCACGGGAAATAAAAATTTATCAACCTTTACTAGTACATCTTCCACTATTCCCCTTGGATAAGTAAGCGATCTATCAGCAAGCTGCAGAGTGACATTTGTTGGTGTAGCTTCCTTCAACCCAAGCTGTTGATAAACCGATAGTGGCATAATGTTGATACTAGCCCCCAAATCGCACAGACATCTGCTAAAAAATTGAGTTCCAATTGTGCACGGAATGGTGAAGCTACCTGGATCCTTCAACTTTGGTGGTAACTTCCTTTATAGAATGGCACTACATTCCTCTGTCAATGCTACCGTCTCAAATTCCCCTAACTTCCTCTTTCTTGCCAGAATATCTTTCATGAACTTAGCGTAGCTGGGCATTTGTTCGAGAGCATCTGCGAATGGGATGTTAATCTGCAGCTTTTGGAATTCTTCTAAAAATTTTGAAAACTGTTTATCTATCTTTTGCTTTTGAAATCTCTGTGGAAATGGGAACAGTGTTGTAACTGGAATCTGCTTTTCTTCCTTTTGTTTTTCCTCAACTTTTCCCTCGGATTTATCTGCTGAATTTCCATCCACTAGTTCTTTTTCCTTCTCAACACTAGCTTTCTTATGTTCATCAGAATTCGCAACCAACACCTTTCCACTCCTTAGTGTAACTGCTTTGCACTGTTCATTCCCATCTTTCCTTGGATTCTTCTTAGTATCACTCGGTACTTAAGGTCGGTTGTTTAAAGTACTAGCTATCTGACCAATCTGATTTTCAAGATTCTTTATAGCTGCTGATTGGTTCTTTGTTGTTACTTCAAAATGAGTCGCCATTCTTGCTAACAATTCTTCCATCTGAGATATTTTATCAGGTTGATGAGGTTATTGAGCATGTTTGTGTGCCTAAAATCTCGGTGGGTATGCTTGTCTTGGAGCTTGATGTTGTTGCTGATTGTTGCTCCAAAAAGGATTTATGTTATTCCTCCATCCAGAATTGTAGTTATTTGGATTGCTGCCCTGTTGTCGATTGTAATTAGACACAAATTGTGCTGATTCAGAATTTATCGCACACTGGTCACTCGAGTGATTCCTTGCACATAACTCACACACCATCTCCATTTTCTGAACACTCTGAATTCCAAGTGAATCTATCTTCTTCGTAAGAGCAGAAATTTGAGCTGTCACTTGGGCTAATAAAGCTGTCATTGCATCCACTTCATAAACTTCTGCTGGCTTTGGGTGATTCAATCTTGCAGTTGGCCACTGATAGTTGTTAGCTGCCATTGTCTCAAGCAACTGATATGCCTCATCAAAATTCTTAGCCATAAGAGCTCCACCTGTTGCAGCATCAATACTTGACCTCACTGTACTATTCAATCCGTTATAAAAGATCTGCACTTGCAACCAATTAGCTACACCATGGTGCGGGCATTGTCTCAACAAGTCCTTAAACCTTTCCCAGGCTTCATACAATGATTCTGAGTCATGCTGAACGAAAGAAGTGATATCAGTCTGCATTTTTGCTGTCTTTGCAGGCGGGAAAAACTTTGCGAAAAACTTCTGAGCAAAGTCATTCCATGTGATAATTGAACCTGTAGGAAGTGAATGAAGCCGACTCTTAGCTTTATCTCTAAGGGTAAATGGGAACAATCTGAGTCTTATAGCATCTTTTGTCACTCCTTGATATTTGAACGTATCACAAATCTCCATGAAACTAACCAAATGATAGTTTGGGTCATCATTTGGCAACCCTCCAAATTGCACGAAATTCTGAATCATCTGTATTGTTCCAGGTTTTATCTCGAAACTCGCAGCAGTAATAGCAGGCCTCGTGATACTCGAGTGAATTTCGGTAACTTGCGGCATAGCATAATCCCGCAATAATTTTTGCTCTTGTTCAACCATTTGATCTTGGTTCTCCATTATTTCTCGTGTTTCTTTAACCCACTTACGCAACCGCTTTAACCGTTTTTCAATATTGTCCTCGTAGGGTTCAAGCTCTGGCTGTTTCGACCGCGTTTGCATACACGAGAAAAAAAATGAGCCTGCAAATAACAGACAAATAACAGTTTAAATTAGGATTAACTCTACCGAATTTAATAATAACAGAATATTAAATCAATTTCTCCGGCAACGGCACCAAAAACTTGTTGCCTAATTTCTGAATAGCACTTAACACGCAAGTATACGCGTTCGTTTGTAATATTCGGCAAGCAAGGATATCGTTCCCACGAGGAAATAACTTAATATCTATCAATTACCAAAAACAATTTAATTAATCTATTTTAAATTCTAATTCTTGATTTTAAGTTGAAAAATGAGAAATTACTAAAATTAACTAATAGATAACGTTAACAAGAGCAAATCACAGAATTAATGAGTTAAGATTACAACTTCCCTTGGTATTTCACTTAAATCAATTTACCGACTATTTAATATAGATAGTTAACATGAATCAATAACCTAGAACTCTTCCCAGAATTTATGCACTTCTTCCAAATGATACATAAACAAATCCTCAGAAGTCTAACAATTAAGCAATAGAATTAAAAGGAACACCTTAATCAATTAACTCACTATATTCCTATGTGAATCAACTTAATTAGGGTTTTCAGCTCAAGTTCTTTCAGTGGTTACAAAAGACATGCAGGTATATTCCTATCCTCCATGCTAATCATATTAATCCTATTCAGATTATATGAACAGATGTTATTATATCCAGATCTAAATCTATATTCAATTTTCCAATTTTATATAGATTATCCCAATAACTGCTGGCCAAACAATTATTCAACAAGCACAAGATATAATAATTGATTCAATGTAAACTAACTTATATTAAATAAGAAGCATCAATTTAAAATTCATACCAAGTTCCGTTGCAATCTTAATTAGAATTTAGTTCATAACAATGAAAGAAAACATCATCTAATCATAAAATTAAACATCCCGATTAATTACAAGAATTAAAAGATTTAAAAGGGAATAGAAGAAACTGTATGGTTGCTTCTAATCTTCTTCTTGATCTCCAGCTCTTGCAATCTTTCTTTGTGTTCTCCTCCTTATGTCTCTGCAAAAACTCTTGTTATACTCTCCATTCTAAAGTCTTCTCCTTTTATATCAGTGAAAAACCCTTGTTCCTATTCCTAATTGGCTTCAAAATTCCACCACAGCCGCACAAAATAGCCACAAATAATGAACTAGCGCCTACATCGCTCATCCTAGCGCCTAAAGCGCTAGGTCTGGACCCAGTAATTACAAAAATGCCATCTAGTTAAGTTTTAAATCCTTTTTTAATTCTTTCATCAACCAAAATGACTCTTATGCCCCTCCAGCTCCATCCTACAATAAACAAACACAAAAACAAATAAAATAATACTAAAAATACTTAAAAATAGCAATAATTAGGTTTAACAATACCTGATTCGTAGGTATAAAACCCACTCATCAAAGACAATACCTTCGGTAAAGGTCTTGTGGAAAAACCACAATGTAGAAGAGGTAACCTGGGAATTGGAGGATAAAATGCGACAGAATTATCCTCACCTCTTCGAATAGTATGTTTTTGGCGATTCCGAGGACAGAATCTTTATAAGGGGGAAATATTGTAAAACCCTGAAGTTTTTTTTTTTAAAACAGGTTTAATTATTCCAGCCTGACTTAATATATGAATTATGGGAATAAATTTTTTTTTTGTTATTTTATTTTCTCCTTTATTATTTTATTTTTTGTTGTGACATATGTATATATTATATGTGGTCGCGAGTTAGGATTTTATGGGACGGAATCCTAAAATATTTGGAGCGATATTGTTAATTATCTTACAGGTTATTAAAATAATTTAAGGGATTAAATTATTTTAATATTTAAACCCTAGGTTAATTATGTAATCCCCTCTGCTTTATTAAGTGAGTGGTTAATAAAAAATCGAGACTCTTTAATATTTTATTAAGGAGTAGAATATTTTATTTTATCTTATAGGTTATTAAAATAATTTAGTAGTATAAATTATTTTAATAGTGTACCTTAAAGATAAATAGTATAATCCCTTAATTGGTTTATAATGGATTATGTGAAGGGGGTTTTTAATTCCTTACTTAATGGGTAATTATTAAATAATATTCACGAGGGATTCAAAACAAAAGAAAAGAGGAAGCCAAATTATTGTTAACTCTTTTATTCAGCCAAGCCGAACACGGCTTTAAGCCTATTCCTTTACCCAACCGACCAAAGCAGGAGGTGGCAAGGGCTGGGTTTGGGGCGGATGATTTATTGGTTTAAGCAGGAGCTGGCCGAGATTTGGAGGGATTAGGCCATAACTCAGCAGACTTAGGCTAGGTCTAAAAATAATGACTAGGTTCTTTGCAGACTTATATATTGCAAAGGTGATTTCATATGATATATGGTTGGAAGTTGGGTGTATATCCGTCGAAGCATGCTTAATTATAATTTGTATGTGATTTTGTTGTTAACAAATAAATTCTCTATATGTTAATAAATCTTTTTATGGACCGAAAACTAATTACCTCATGTGCATGATATTGTTGTAAGCATGGAAATCATGTTTTGTTAAATAAGAAAGAATGGAGTTATAAATGGTCAGTATAGTTATGTTTATAAAGTAATTTGCAAGCATGCTTTCGGATTAGAATAACTTGGCCATATATGATATATGTTAGTAGATGTAGCATGCTAGATCATGATTGATTAAGAAAACATGTTTTATTTTAGTATTGGGCTTATGGGAGAAAACATGTATGTTATACTAATATGATTAGTGCGGGATAATCTTAGTATATTTGAAAATGGTCTGATTAAAATTAATAGTGCAGAAATTTAGTATAGAAGATAAAGTATTTCTTATGTTTCTTGAAAGCATACCTTGATGATATAAGAAGAAGGTATGCAATCAATATTGGTTTTATAATTTCTTTTTATGGAACTAAGATGAAAATTTACAAAATACTCGTAATTGTTGATGATTAATTGTGTTGTGGACTGAATTGTCCATAAAGGGGTAGGAAATTATATGTTGCTCTTATAGAATTCTTTTTGACGAAGGAATAGTAATATGGTTTGGTGCCAAGCATATGGACTGATTTTTTATTTGAAATTCTTGTGTATACGGAGCATATATGTGTTGTTTTTTTTTTGGGATTCCGAAGGAGCGCGTTGCTGTCCGTGACAGTAGTAGGAAGGGAACACGCTGCTGTCCATGACAACAGCAGGAGGGGGGCAGCTGGTGTAGGGCTGATACAGGGCTGGCGTGAGGAAGGGGCTGCTGCCTTATGGCAGCAGCACTTTGTGCAGCAATAGCAGCCATGTGGTTGGCCATAGCTTGACAAGGAGGATGGGCTGGAAGGTAAGACAGGGCTGCTGCCCTGTGGCAGTAGCAGTAGCGCGGTAGTAGGCAAGGCAAGGCGTGCGCGGCAGCGTCCGACGCCGCTCGGCAGCAGGCGTCGCATGTTGTCGATTCGCTCGGTTTTCATCGAGCGATTTGAGTTTTACTCGGGCAATTTTAGTTTTTCGCCGAGCAATTTAAGTTTTGAGTCATGCAAAGCCACACTACGTATGGTTTAGCCAATTGAAGACTAGTAAAGATCAAAACGAACCAACTTCGATTTCAAAGTCCATTTTCATTTAAGTTTTAAACTAATTGACTAGTTTTTAAACTTTGGACTTATAAACTTCAAAATTCCTAATATTTGGAATTTATAAATAAACAACCTACTTTCCTTAAACTGTTCTAGTAGTAGAGAAATAAGGTACTCTTATCTTTATTAAACCCAAAATTAGTTAATAAAGGGTTGGGCCATAGTATGGATGAGGTATTTGAAAAATGTGTTTATATGTATCCATAATGTATTTATGTAATATTAACTCCTATATTTTGATCGCTAGAACATATAGTTGACCTTCTACATGTATCAATATATATGTGTAGGATCCACAGGGTCGGACTAGCAGAGTTTTATCATTGCTTAAATAACATGCAAGTATCTAAACACAAATTCTTTCTAAATTGACCAAGTAAGTTGACTTGATCATATAGAGGTAAGTTTATGTTTTCATACATAAAGTAAATAAAAGGAGTTAAATCCTTTTTATTCTAATCAGCTTCTCAAGTTTGATGAGGCTTTTATTTTGTGTATTGTAATGACATCTGATATGCATAAACAGTTTACGGAGGGTCTAAGCCAATTATTTGGGCTAGACTAAACTTATAACATTTCTATTCTTTTATTTCCAAAGTGTTGAAATGTTATTGTTATTCAACTATATTGATTATGGTTTGAATTCTAGTCTGAGTATGAACAGTCCCTGACATGGGAATATTTTTGAAATCCGCTCCAAGGGTGGTATAGACTTGTAACACTCCATGAGTGTGAGGGGTGAACCTAAATGGTTGTTCACAAACAGTAGTGTTGATCAACGCAGGGCATATCGGGCTAATCACCCACCGTGCCCATAAGTTCAGACGGTTCGCAAAAGAAACTTTGCCTGGAACCTTTTCAATAAAATTGAAACTATTGTTCATGGTTTATATAACCACTCAGCATATTATTTAATGATAATGGTTATCATGAGTTGGCTTCAGTTCATGTTACTTAACAGCTTATTCTACTATTAAAGTACACTCCACAGAAAACATTTATTCTTTCATATATTATGATTGTATATTACTTGCTGAGCACTTTTATGCTCATTCTTGCTTTGTCTATAAATGTTTTCAGTGCACCCGGAGTGTACTACAGGGTCGGCAAGAAACAAAGGAAAAGGGAAGGCCGAAGACTAAATAAATTTGTTGTACCCTGTAATAAATAGTTAAATGTTTGTATATATTTTATTATCATGTTAAGTAGTTAAGGTTGCGTACCTTGGGATTTGAAACTTTGATGTAATAATTTTATATATGTTTGGTATCTATTTTGGTTATGCTTTGGATATCGTGAGCACTGAATAATGGTTGCAATACCTGAATTTGAGGGTGTCACACCTATCATTTATAAGATCGATCTCTCAATTAGCCAATCATATTATACCTTATAATATCACTTCTTTACAAGTAAATTATCTAACATTCAACTACATAATCAAATATTAGATAACACATAACACCATACGCATTCAATTCTAAAGTTAGCATTGTTGGTCGATTTAACTATCGATAAACACACACGTGCAAGTATACACGGTCCACAAGTAATATATGATAAGATATGAGTCGAACCCACAGGGAATTGTGACAAATAATAACCAAGTACCAATCGTCTATCAAATTGATCTAATTTAAACAATGAAGATTTGATAATTTGTTGATTGGTTGAGTTCACAAGTCAAATATTGAGTAAAATGCGGTAAAATATCAAGATAGAAGGGTCTAAGATTACAATTTCCCCCAACACGTCATTTGAATCTCTTAACTCTCTCTTTTCAGTCAATTATGGCATACGAATTGACAACCGAGAAATCAAAACTACATAAGAGCCTCTGTCGATGGTCAATCACGAATCTTCCTAAGCGGTGTATAGGTATATGTCTATCCTATACACTATCAAGAGACTAATTTCAGGAATGATTTATAGACACGTGTCACCAAATCTAATTAATCCTCCCTTCCATTACCAACTTTCACCTCGGAAGTCATTAAGACTAGATTCTCAATAGGTTGCATGTGGTAATTAGGTATATATCAATCCCAACTACTATCAAGATATCTATTATTGCAGATAATTAATGAGACACATGTCACTTAATCCAATTAATAACCCACAATAATTTATACTTTCGCATGTTGTCATAACTAGGTCTTAACCTATAATCCGTTCGTCAAGTTCATATAGGTTCCCACGGTAATTACGGGCCAAGCAATTAATCAAGAAGCAAAGGTTATGACAATCAATTCACAAATGCATAACTAAAATCAATAGAGAGAGAATTCAATTCAAATTAAGTGTTGGGTTCCATTGCAATCTTAGAATAGAAGGTTAGTTCATGATAGCTACAATAAACATCATTTTCAATTGATACATTGTCAAATTCGAATTACAAAGGAGATGGAAATCTAGAAATGAAACCACTTTTGAAGCTATTCAGATGGTGTTCCTTTGGTTGCTGATGGTTTCTAACTCTCCACCTTGGCCTTGCAATTCTTCTTGACTGAGTTCCTTGGCTTTTGGCTTAATTCAGCTTGATTTGTAGCCTTGAGCTCTGTTGGTTGATGTATTTTGTAGCCTCCCTCTCTCTAGATATCTGATATGTAGCTTATAAGAGAATATATATAGTCTTCATCCAGAAACCCTAGCCAAAATCGGACAAAATGGAGCTCAGATCGCACTATTGTTGTGTCAGATCGCACTCAACACGGCGGCGTGCGCCCGCACGCCCAGGCGTGCGTGAAAGTAGTATGCACACAAGCCAATCATATTTGATATGATATAGTATATACTTTGTAATCTTATTCATTTATTTAATAAAGGAATTGATTTTTATTAAAAGGCATTTTATATTATCTACATGGTGCTGTTATATTAAATGTGATAAACCCATAGTTTTGAGCAATGCTTTTAGAATCATGATGGTGATCATGCTAATGAGATCTAAATTCAAGATAGCTCACAAACTAAAATTGTTCCTAATCGTTGGATTACTAAATTGGGGATTAGTGAATCCGGATAGATTAGTACATACGTTGCTTGCTCTTATGAAGAGGATGATTGATCTCATAATCATTTGTGTGGAGACACTAAAGCAAGTATGTAGGTGCTTATTGGAGAATAAGTTCACTGAACGTGACTCGCTACGGAATACCTAATGGAGTTTTACTCGGCTGTCAATAGGAATTCCTCTAGTGATAGTAGTACAAGTGATCCTTAGACTTGAGATCATCATAGTATCTTGTGTATGATAAGTTATACTTTGACATGTCCCTTAAGACCTTTAGGGTATATCAAAGGGTATGATTGGGTATAATAAGTTGTACATGGAGATAGGTGAATGATCAACAAAGAATCTACCACGTCTAGTAAAAGATGTGAATGTCCTATGTGATTCGATAAATGATAACTCAGTAGTCCTTGGCCAAGGCAGAATGAAATTAGAAACGAGTTTCTAATTTGCATTATTTAGAGTTGTGCATTTGGGAATCGAAATACATACAATTAAATAAAATAAGACTTGACAGAAATTCCATGTCTTATATTTAATTGGGACATTGTATGGTAGAAGGATTGAATTGTACGGTAACTATTTACTCAAAGGTTCTTTTGTGATTAATGTTGAAATCTATATTATCTGGAAAGTCGTTGATCGCTAAGGGGGCTTACCCTTATTGTAGAATAAATGTTATTTATTTAAATGAATTAAATAGTTTAATTTATTTATTTAAATAAGATTAGAATTATTCTAATTGATTTATTCACAACCGGTTTAATATGGAGAACCTAAAGGGTCACACCGCAAAAGGAAAATATTTATTTAAGAAGTAAATGGCATAATTGTAATAATAAGTTAAGTGTATTTAATTTAATCTATGGAGATAGAATAAATTAAATAGCTTAATATTTATTATTTAATATTTTGGAAATATTAAATATAAATTAATAAGAGGAGTCTTATTATTATTATTACTATTACTATTATTTAATTCCTAATAGGGATTGGGAATTAATTAATATTACTATTATTTAATTCCTAATAGGGATTAGGAATTAATTAATATAACTATTATTTAATTCCTAATATGGATTGAGAATTAATTAATAGAAGTACTCTCTCTTATTAATTCCTAATTGGATTAGGAATATAATTAAAAGAGTTTAATTAAAATAGAAACCCTAATCCTAAATAGTTTAGGGAAGGGGTTTTCCTACATCTATAAATAAGAGAAGTCTTATCATAGATTAGGGTTACACACTCTTACATTAGATTGTGGAGAGTACTTACAATTTCTATAGAGATAGAAACTAGGATTTTGCCAAACACCCAACTTCTTGAATATTTGTTCTTCCTTGGTGGATCACCTCTAGAGGCCAAACACCTGGGTGGCTAACATTGATCAAAGGAAAGAATCACACCGTTGAATTCAAGGAGAACGCGAAGGAATTGGAGTTGAACTTGTACCTGAGGAAGCTAGAATTCGACAAGGGTATAATTCTTATTCTCCATCTCTTTCGTTTAATTAATAATTGTGCATAAAGAACGATCATGGTGATGGTTTGTATAAAAAAAATTAAAATCCGTTTTGTCGCGCTTCCGCTTTATTTATGTAATTTGATTGCATGTTCGCGCTATACAAACCTAACAGTGGTATCAAGAGCCAATCTTTATGCGAATTATTAATTGTTTTGATTCTATTTATATATGGGTATGTATTTAGAATAATTTATTGGGCATAATTAGTTGTATAAAATTACTATTTTATGAAAAACGAAATCACTTGATTTAATTAAATCGGTGTAACAGGATTACATTATATATTATATATATTATATGTAATCCGTATGTTATATATATATTATATGTAATTCGTATGTTATATATATATATATATATATATATATATATATATATATATATGTAATTCGTATGTTATATATATATATATATGTAATCACATTAGTAAAACATATATATAATATATATTATAACGTGACATGTTGGTGTGTTAGATATATATATATATATATATATATATATATATCTAATATTCTTAATAATTTTATAATTAAAATAAAGAGTTTATTTTAATCTTGAAATTGGATTTCATGCAACTTAAAATTGCCCATTAAATGATACTCATATATATATAGAATGATTTTATTATTCATGAGATGAATGTTATTTATTGATACATATAGAGATATGTATGATAATAAATAGGGATTGATTATGGATTATTGACCAATGTGTGATTGGAATTATTTTAGAGGATGCTTGAATGTATGGGTTTTTATAAATGGGGTCTGCGTACCTCGTCTTCTCTAATTTTTCTTAATGTAAATTCTATCTCCCTCCTATGTACTTCCCCTTGACTGCTGATCAAGGTTTTTATTTGTTGTAAATAGTTTATGTAATAGGACTAGTTAGAATTAATTTTTGAAGAATTGGAGACAAAGGAGCAAGGAGCGCTTGAAGACCCGTTTGTATTGGAGCCCGGGTTTAAATGTAATAGTTATATTTAAATTTAATTCTTGCACCCTAGGTTTGACCTTTTGGTTCACTTGGTGGCTCTAGTGAACCAAACTAGAATAAAAGTCCATAATCAATCCGGGTAGAATATAGTATTCTATATGTGCATGCTTACTATATATATATATTATATTATCAAACATGCTTCGCATGTAAAATAATATGACGCGTATTTTATATATATATGTGCATGCGCGCTAAACAAGATGAGACTAATAATAACAAACCCCTCAAAGTTTTATATTAAGTCCTAAGCGTTCAAAGATATTTGGAATATCGAACGTCGCCTTCTAGCATGGTAAAGCGATAGAGTATTAAATATTTAATATGAGTTTGTTGTGTCACACAAGGCAAGTATTAAATATTTAAGATGTTGCTTTATCACATTTGATGCTTATACATAGACTGAACGATACTGTTTTGTTGTGTCACACAAGGACAGTATTTTTTCTTTCGAATATATGGAAGTGCTAGGTTGGACTTAACTTAGATAATTTGATTCGGATGTGTCACACTTGATCAAAATAATCTAAGAGGCAAAAAAACAAGGAGTTACATAGTGATGTAATTGACAATAGTTGTCTACCTATTTATTTATATATAGTTTGTTGTGTCACACAAGGCTATATACATTTGAAATGGGATCCTTATTCTCACTAGCAAATCTTTAATTAGATTTGCCGAACTATATAATGAGGGTAATATGGTTTGATGAAAATAGTGGGAGATACCAATTTAAAATAAAGACCTAATTTATTTTGGTAATTAATTAAATGAATGTATGCTAAAAATGTTGTCTATTTCACATGCAGAATTTAAAAATGTCAAACTCACTATCACTGCGTAGCATACTTGATGCTAACAAACTGACCGGACCGAATTATACGGACTGGTTAAGGAATCTGACAATTGTTCTCACTGCTGAAAAGATTTCTTATGTCCTAAATTCGCCTGTCCCTGCAAGTGTTGCAGAAACAGCCTCTGAGGAAGAGATTGCTACTTTTAGAAAGTGGCAAGATGATGCAATCTTGGCTAAATGCATCATGCTCGCATCCATGAGTAACGAGCTTCAGCGTCAGCATGAAACTATGGATGCTCCTACTATATTGCTGCACCTCAAAGAGTTGTATGGTGAGCAAAGTAGGACTGCTAGATATCAGATATCTAAGGAGCTCTTCCGATCTCGTATGACCGAGGGCACTGCTGTTGAGACTCATGTCCTTAAGATGATCAATTTGATTGAACAACTTGGACAGCTTGGGTTCGTGATGGATGGGGAGTTAAGTCAAGATTTGATCTTGCAGTCACTCCCGGACACCTTCTCACAATTTGTTGTGAATTTTCACATGAATAAGTTGGACGTCAGCTTGCCTGAGTTACTTAACATGCTGAAAACTGCTGAAGGTCACTTCTCATCCAACAAGAACCAAGTCTTACTAGTGGATGATTCTTCCAAGAAAAGGAAGAGGCCCAAGGTATCTTCTGAAAAGAAGAAAAACAAGAAGGCTAAGGGCAAGGCGAAGAAAAAGGATAATAAGAAACCTGATCCAGATAGCAAAGGAATTTGCTACCATTGTAACAAGCCGGGACATTGGAAGAAGAATTGCAAGGAGTATCTTGCGGGCCAAAAGAAGCTTGGAGAAGCTTCGACTTCCGATCTAGGTTTGTTCATGATTGAAATTAATTTTTCTGAAAGTCAAAATTCTACTTGGGTATTGGATACCGGCTGTAGTTCTCACATATGTAATAATATGCAGGGACTAAGCCGAAGTAGGAAGCTGAACAAGGATGAAGTCGTCCTACGAGTGGGAAATGGAGCAAAGGTTGCAGCATTGGTTATAGGAACTTATTGTTTAGCACTGCCTTCGGGCAAGTTCATTAGTTTAAATAATTGTTATTATGTTCCAACACTCATTAGAAACATTATTTCAATTTCTGTATTGGATATGGATGGTTTTGATATTATAATAAAGAACAACAGTTGTTCTATTTATAATAAAAATGTTTTATATGGTGTTGGCAATTTACTGAATGGACTTTACATACTTGACTTGCATGAAAATATACTTCAAATTGAACAAACTAAGAAAAGAAAAAGAGATGATGTTAATTATACCTTTATGTGGCACTGTAGACTCGGTCATATCAATGAAACAAGATTATCCAAGTTACATAAAGATGGGCTTTTAGAGCTATCAGATTACGAATCATATCCAACTTGTGAATCTTGTCTCATGGGTAAGATGACTAAATCTCCTTTTAGTGGAAAAGGAGAAAGAGTTACAGAGTTGTTAGCGTTGGTACACACAGACGTTTGTGGACCTATGACAACGAATGCACGAGGAGGGTATTCTTATTTTATTACTTTCACTGATGATCATTCTAGATTTGGATATGTGTATTTAATGAAATACAAATCTGAATCGTTTGAAAAGTTCAAAGAATTCAGAAGTGAAGTAGAGAAACAAACTGGTAAAAGTATTAAGATTCTTCGATCGGATCGAGGAGGAGAATACTTGACCAATGAGTTTCTCAATTGTCTCAAAGAAAATGGTATAATCTCACAATGGACTCCACCAGGAACGCCACAGTTGAATGGTGTATCTGAAAGGAGAAATCGAACATTGTTGGACATGGTTCGTTCCATGATGAGTTTTACCGACCTTCCAGTATCATTCTGGGGTTATGCCCTAGAAACGGCTGCATATCTACTTTACAAGGTACCTACCAAATCCATCCCAAAGACCCCATATGAGATATGGATAGGGAGGAAACCAAATCTTAAGTATGTTAAGACTTGGGGTTGTCCAGCTTATGTCAAAAGGTTTGAACAAGATAAGCTAAAGACTAGATCCGACAAGTGTAGATTTGTGGGATACCCTAAAGAAACTGTAGGGTATTATTTCTATCATCCCAATGATCAAAAGGTGTTTGTAGCGAAACACGCTGCCTTCTTGGAAAAGGAGTTTATCCTCGAAGGGGTCAGTGGGAGTAAGATATCTCTTATTCATTTATTTAATAAAGGAATTGATTTTTATTAAAAGGCATTTTATATTATCTACATGGTGCTGTTATATTAAATGTGATAAACCCATAGTTTTGAGCAATGCTTTTAGAATCATGATGGTGATCATGCTAATGAGATCTAAATTCAAGACAGCTCACAAACTAAAATTGTTCCTAATCGTTGGATTACTAAATTGGGGATTAGTGAATCCGGATAGATTAGTACATACGTTGCTTGCTCTTATGAAGAGGATGATTGATCTCATAATCATTTGTGTGGAGACACTAAAGCAAGTATGTAGGTGCTTATTGGAGAATAAGTTCACTGAACGTGACTCGCTACGGAATACCTAATGGAGTTTTACTCGGCTGTCAATAGGAATTCCTCTAGTGATAGTAGTACAAGTGATCCTTAGACTTGAGATCATCATAGACTCGCTACGAAATACCTAATGGAGTTTTACTCGGCTGTCAATAGGAATTCCTCTAGTGATAGTAGTACAAGTGATCCTTAGACTTGAGATCATCATAGTATCTTGTGTATGATAAGTTATACTTTGACATGTCCCTTAAGACCTTTAGGGTATATCAAAGGGTATGATTGGGTATAATAAGTTGTACATGGAGATAGGTGAATGATCAACAAAGAATCTACCACGTCTAGTAAAAGATGTGAATGTCCTATGTGATTCGATAAATGATAACTCAGTAGTCCTTGGCCAAGGCAGAATGAAATTAGAAAGGAGTTTCTAATTTGCATTATTTAGAGTTGTGCATTTGGGAATCGAAATACATACAATTAAATAAAATAAGACTTGACAGAAATTCCATGTCTTATATTTAATTGGGACATTGTATGGTAGAAGGATTGAATTGTACGGTAACTATTTACTCAAAGGTTCTTTTGTGATTAATGTTGAAATCTATATTATCTGGAAAGTCGTTGATCGCTAAGGGGGCTTACCCTTATTGTAGAATAAATATTATTTATTTAAATGAATTAAATAGTTTAATTTATTTATTTAAATAAGATTAGAATTATTCTAATTGATTTATTCACAACCGGTTTAATATGGAGAACCTAAAGGGTCACACCGCAAAAGGAAAATATTTATTTAAGAAGTAAATGGCATAATTGTAATAATAAGTTAAGTGTATTTAATTTAATCTATGGAGATAGAATAAATTAAATAGCTTAATATTTATTATTTAATATTTTGGAAATATTAAATATAAATTAATAAGAGGAGTCTTATTATTATTATTACTATTACTATTATTTAATTCCTAATAGGGATTGGGAATTAATTAATATTACTATTATTTAATTCCTAATAGGGATTGGGAATTAATTAATATAACTATTATTTAATTCCTAATATGGATTGAGAATTAATTAATAGAAGTACTCTCTCTTATTAATTCCTAATTGGATTAGGAATATAATTAAAAGAGTTTAATTAAAATAGAAACCATAATCCTAAATAGTTTAGGGAAGGGGTTTTCCTACATCTATAAATAAGAGAAGTCTTATCATAGATTAGGGTTACACACTCTTACATTAGATTGTGGAGAGTACTTACAATTTCTATAGAGATAGAAACTAGGGTTTTGCCAAACACCCAACTTCTTGAATATTTGTTCTTCCTTGGTGGATCACCTCTAGAGGCCAAACACCTGGGTGGCTAACATTGATCAAAGGAAAGAATCACACCGTTGAATTCAAGGAGAACGCGAAGGAATTGGAGTTGAACTTGTACCTGAGGAAGCTAGAATTCGACAAGGGTATAATTCTTATTCTCCATCTCTTTCGTTTAATTAATAATTGTGCATAAAGAACGATCATGGTGATGGTTTGTATAAAAAAATTAAAATCCGTTTTGTCGCGCTTCCGCTTTATTTATGTAATTTGATTGCATGTTTGCGCTATACAAACCTAACAGTGCGCCCGCGCCTAAGCGCCTGCATGCCGCTCTGCTGGCTACCGAGTCGCTACTGCCACTGCGCGCGCGCCCGCGCGCCCCAGGCGTGCGCCCGCACGCTGGTGCCTGCGTGCCGCCCATTGCGCTGCCGAGGCTTTCGAGGTTGCCGAGCCACCTGCCTGCCGAGCCATGTGCTGCCGAGCCATTCGCGCCCCAGGCGTGCACCCGCATGCCGGCGCCTGCCAAGTGTCAGTGCCCAGTGCCAACGCCGTGCGCCACGCCGCCCGACGCCGTGCACGCCCAACTTCCATATGTCATCAAATTAAGCCCCAAGCGTCGCCAAACATAAATTTTCATCGTCACATCTCCGGGCACGGAAATCCAAGCACGGGCTTGCCCAAGTGGCTTGGCCAATGCCACACGCCGTGCACGCCTTCCGACGCCATGCACGCCCAACTACCAAATATTGTCAAATTAAGCACCGGGCGTCGCCAATCACCACAACCCATCATATTACCATTCGGGCACAGACGTCCAGGCACGGACAATGAGTCAATCTAAACAACGATCCGAGCGGTCTTTATTTCAATTCCTACAAACATAATAAAAATGCATCAAAGCAACATAAAACATGTAAAAGTAACAAAAAACTAATTTATGTAAAAATAAGATAAAAATACATATAAACTATATAAAATACTTAAAGACTTGCAAATTATCAAGGCCAAAAGTACCCAAATTGTGTGTATAAAACACACTCATCAGATACCCCCAAACTTAAATCTTTGCTTGTCCTCAAGTAAACAGAGATATACTACTTTATATAAAATAAAATAAGAAAAATGCAAACACAACTGAATTTAGAGGAAAGTGACTCCAAGAATTGGCCTCAAAGAAAGAAAATCAAAAAGGGGCCCAAGCAGATTGAAAAGTTACAATTTAACAAGAGTTCTAAGCACACGGCTACTCAAGATCCCAGTAGTGTGTGTGTGAGTGCATGATATCTGTTTATGTAAGTTAGGAAAGAGCTAACGCATGAACTCAACTCCCGAGGGATTATACTATGAATCTACAAACTCATCGTTACCTAGAGAAAATCAAACAAGACGACCACATAAGAAAGGGGGGGTTCCAAGTACATTGATGGAGTAATGAGTAATCACATTGGTGAGTGTGTTTTACGCTCCATCTCACCTTACTAATCGCATGACCGTGCAATGTCTAATCACATTAGGCTATTCAGAGCTACCCATGTAACGAGTGTTTGATCAATGACTCCCAAACCAGATGACTTTAGGGCATTAGGTGTAAAACACCCCAAAGGGTCTATTAACTCGAGTAGCAAAGGCCACGTAATTAAACTTGGTCAGTCATTTTTTTTTTTGTTTTTTTTTTGTTTTTTTTTTAAAAATCAATATCTTCCCCCAAACTTATATGAAAGCCTAAAGTGACAAAACAAGTTGCAGACATGAGTTCAGTACATTTCAAGTATAATCGCCCAGACATAAAAGTAAATGAGATTTCTCAATACTAACTAACTAACAGGCATACTGAAAACGTGAGGAGTTAACGTAACCAAGAGTAGGGGAGTTAACCATAATGTTAAGAAGTAACTAAGTCTGCTCGAGCCTTACTTTAGAAAGAAACACCTTACCCAGCAGAATATCATTGGCCATTCTTGAAACACACACCACTTAGACAAAATAAAATGACTAAATTAAACTAACACACACAATGACTAAATTAAACTAACACACACCCCCAAACATAAAGTAAACATAGTCCTCGATGTTTTAAAAGGAAAAAAAAAACAAAGCCGAATCTAAATAGAGAACATCACCGGGGAACTCAAGCAGCGTCATCATCCGAGTCAAAGCCATACTCCGGGAACATAGGTGTCATGGGAAATTGGAATGCATTGGGGCCGGTATTGGCCCCGCTGTTGTTGATCACCTGTGCAGCCGCGTTACAAAAATCGGTAGTGTAAATGCATAAGGAATTGACTTGCTGAATGGAGTGATCAAGGCGGCAGGACATGCGCCTATGCTCACGCTCCCTGTCCTGCTCTTCCCACAGTCTTGCCTGCTCGTTCTGTTGCATTTCGGCCCTCATCGCCTGATTTTCACGACGAAGCTCCCGCATCTCAGCAATAAGTTGGTCTATAGAAGAGCTAGACGCCTCGGTGTGCTTAGTGCTTGGTGGTGGAGTTCCGACACTTGCCTCGGGTTCGTGAGGCTGAACTAACGGTAAAAACCCAGCTCCATGTGGCTCTGGTGCCGCCCCATTCCAGACCTTGTAAAGGCCAATAGCGAGGTTGTCAATGGGTGTGAGCGGTTGTTGAAGTAACTCGTGGGCATGCACCTTAACTTTGGCCCTCTTGCACAACCCGCAGATCAGGGATGGGTGTGGCAACCCGCCTGAAGACTTCCCATTAACAAACTGAAGAATTGAGTTCCGAATCAACCGACCCACGCTAATGCTCCGCCCAGTCACCAAACAAAACAGGATAAGAGCCCGCATTGGGATTACTTGAGTTGCGTGTGTGGTCGGCCATAGCTTTGCATTGATGAAGTATAACCATGCTTTCCCATATTTGCTTAAGTCGCCTTGGCGAAAATGCATCGGCTCTCCCCTTATCGTAGCCCAACGAGCACCGGGTTTGCATAATGTTGAAATGACTGCATCCCAGTCGGGCTTGTCGGCCCCATATTTAGTGAGGTCATCCTCACCATGGCTTTTAGGTAGGTTATAGTATTCTTCAATGCACCTTTTTCCAAATGAAACTTTCTTGCCCCTAACCATTACCACATAATTTTCAGCTTCTAATGCATTAATGTAGAATTCCCTGACAAGAGGAATGCATGCAGGCTCGGGCTGAGCGGCCAAAGTTTCCCATCCTCTTTCCCTAATTATTTCTGCCAACCCCCAATTATTTGTTGCGTCAGGAAGAATACCCCTCTCAGGAATCAAAGATTTTGTGACCATGGTGGTATGGTAACGCTCGGAGGCTTCCGCACTGACAAACTTTTTCTTGTCATAGGCCTTGGATGGCTTGGAAGAGGAAGATTCACCCCTTTGTCGTTTGGTAGCCATCAAGATCAGAGCTGCAAGCAAAACACTCAAAATAGCCAAGAATTCCCTCTCAGACAATTTGTCGAACAGTTGGCGTGCACTCCAAAAAATTGAAAGTAGTATGCACACAAGCCAATCATATTTGATATGATGTAGCATATACTTTGTAATCTTATTCATTTATTAATAAAGGAATTGATTTTCTTAAAAGGCATTTTATATTATCTACATAGTGCTGTTATATTAAATGTGATAAACCCATAGTTTTGAGCAATGCTTTTAGAATCATGATGGTGATCATGCTAATGAGATCTAAATTCAAGATAGCTCACAAACTAAAATTGTTCCTAATCGTTGGATTACTAAATTGGGGATTAGTGAATCCGGATAGATTAGTACATACGTTGCTTGCTCTTGGGAAGAGGATGATTGATCTCATAATCATTTGTGTGGATACACTAAAGCAAGTATGTAGGGTGCTTATTAGAGAATAAGTTCACTGAACGTGACTCGCTAAGGAATACCTAATGGAGTTTTACTCGCCTGTCAATAAGAATTCCTCTAGTGATAGTAGTACAAGTGATCCTTGGACTTGAGATCATCATAGTATCTTGTGTATGATGAGTTATACTTTGACATGTCCCTTAAGACCTTATGGGTATATCAAAGGGTATGATTGGGTATAATTAGTTATACATGGAGATAGGTGAATGATCAACAAAGAATCTACCTCGTCTAGTAAAAGATGTGAATGTCCTATGTGATTCGATAAATGATAACTCAGTAGTCCTTGGCCAAGGCAGAATGAAATTAGAAACGAGTTTCTAATTTGCATTAATTAGAGTTGTGCATTTGGGAATCGAAATACATATAATTAAATAAAATAAGACTTGACAGTAATTCCATGTCTTATATTTAATTGGGACATTGTAAGGTAGAAGGATTGAATTGTACGGTAACTATCTACTCAAAGGTTCTTTTGTGATTAATGTTGAAATCTATATTATCTGGAAAGTCGTTGATCGCTAAGGGGGCTTACCCTTATTGTAGAATAAATGTTATTTATTTAAATGAATTAAATAGTTTAATTTATTTATTTAAATAAGATTAGAATTGTTCTAATTGATTTATTCACAACCGGATTTAATATGGAGAACCTAAAGGGTCACACCGCAAAAGGAAAAATATTTATTTAAGAAGTAAATGGCATAATTGTAATAATAAGTTAAGTGTATTTAATTTAGTCTATGGAGATAGAATAAATTAAATAGCTTAATATTTATTATTTAATATTTTGGAAATATTAAATATAAATTAATAAGAGGAGTCTTATTATTATTATTACTTTTACTATTATTTAATTCCTAATAGGGATTGGAAATTAATTAATAGAAGTACTCTCCCATGGATTCCTAATTGGATTAGGAGCATTATTAATTAAAGGAGTTTAATTATAATACAAACCCTAAATCCTAAATAGTTTAGGGAAGGGTTATTCCTACATCTATAAATAAGAAGGGTCTTATCATAGATTAGGGTTACACACTCTTGCATTAGATTGTGGAGAGTACTTACAATTTCTATAGAGATAAAAACTAGGGTTTTGCCAAATACCCAACTTCTTGAATACTTGTTCTTCCTTGGTGGATCACCTCTAGAGGCCAAACACTTGGGTGGCTAACGTTGATCAAAGGAAGGAATCACACCGTAGCATTCGAGGAGAACACGAAGGACTAGGAGTTGAACTTGTACCCGAGGAAGCTTTTTTCTACGAGGGTATAATTCTTATTCTCTTTCTCTTTCGTTTATATCGTTAATTGAGCACATTGATCGATCATGGTGATGGTTTGTATAAAATTTTAAAATCCGTTTTATCGCGCTTCCGCTCTATTTATGTAATTTGATTACATGTTCGCGTCATATACAAACCTAACAGTGGTATCAGAGCCTAATCATGTGCTAATTATCGATCTTGATGATTCCATGTATGAATTGATATGCGAAACGTTCGAATTTTTGGGCAAGAAAAATTTTTCTGATTCTGCATCGCGGCGCGGCCGCGCCGCTTCCAGTTCATTCTGGAGCGCGGCCGCGCCCTAACCCAGAAAACGTTTCCTGGGGTGCAGCGCGGCCGCACCGCTCCTAGTTCAAATTGGAGCGCGGCCGCGCCGGTGTCCAGACTTTGAAAAATTTTGTTTTTCTCAATTAAAATAAATGGTTTATTTAATTGATAAAAGTTTAAAATAAAAGAGTTTATTTTATCTGGAATAGGATTTCAGATTGCTAAAATTAAAGGAGTTTAATTTGGATTTGGTTTTTGATTAAAATAAAAGAGTTTATTTTGTTTTAAAACTAAATATTAGCAAAACTTTTGCCCATTAATTGATATCAATGCATATATGGAATTGTTTTATTATTCATGAGATGAATTTTATTTATTGATACATATAGAGATATGTATGATAATAAATAGGGATTGATTATGGACTGTTGACCAATGTGTGATTGGATTTATTTTAGTGGATGCTTGAATGTATGGGTTTTTATAAATGGGGTCTGCGTACCTCGTCTTCTCTAATTTTTCCTAAATGTAAATTCTATCTCCCTCCTATGTACTTCCCCTTGATTGCTGATCAAGGTTTCTATTTATTGTAAATAGTTTATGTAATAGGACTAGTTAGAATTAATTTTTGAAGAATTGGAGACAAAGGAGCAAGGAGCGCTTGAAGACCCGTTTGTATTGGAGCCCGGGTTTAAATGTAATAGTTATATTTAAATTTAATTCTTGCACCCTAGGTTTGACCTTTTGGTTCACTTGGTGGCTCTAGTGAACCAAACTAGAATAAAAGTCCATAATCAATCCGGGTAGAATATAGTATTCTATATGTGCAATGCTTATTATATATATATTATATATTATCCAACATGCTTCGCATGTAAAATAATATAACGCGTATTTTATATATATATGTGCATGCGCGCTAAACAAGATGAGACTAATAATAATAAACCCCTCAAAGGAATTATATTAAGTCCTAAGCGTTCAAAGATATTTGGAATATCGAACGTCGCCTTCTAGCATGGTAAAGCAATAAAGTATTAAATGTTTAATATGAGTTTGTTGTGTCACCACAAGGCAAGTATTAAATATTTAAGATGTTGCTTTATCACATTTGATGCTTATAAATAGACTGAACGATGCTGTTTTGTTGTGTCACCACAAGGACAGTGTTTTTCTTTCGAATATATGGAAGTGCTAGGTTGGACTTAACTTGGATAATTTTGATTCGGATGTGTCACCACTTGATCAAAATAATCTAAGAGGCAAAATAAAAGGAGTTACATAGTGATGTAATTGACAATAGTTGTCTACCTATTTATTTATATATCGCTTGTTTGTGTCACCACAAGGCTATATACATTTGAAATGGGATCCTTAATCTCACTAGCAAATCTTTAATTAGAATTGCCGAACTATATAATGAGGGTAATATAGTTTGATGAAAATAGTGGGAGATACCAATTTAAAATAAAGACCTAATTTATTTTGGTAATTAATTAAATGAATGTATGCTAAAAATGTTGTCTATTTCACATGCATAATTAAAAAATGTCAAACTCACTATCACTGCGTAGCATACTTGATGCTAACAAACTAACCGGACCGAATTACACGGACTGGTTAAGGAATCTGAGAATTGTTCTCACTGCTGAAAAGATTTCTTATGTCCTAAATTTGCCAGTCCCTGCAACTGTTGCAGAAACAGCCTCTGAGGAAGAGATTGCTACTTTTAGAAAGTGGCAAGATGATGCAATCTTGGCTCAATGCATCATGCTCGCATCCATGAGTAACGAGCTTCAGCGTCAGCATGAAACTATGGATGCTCCTACTATATTGCTGCACCTCAAAGAGTTGTATGGTGAGCAAAGTAGGACTGCTAGATATCAGATATCTAAGGAGCTCTTCCGATCTCGTATGACCGATGGCACTGCTGTTAAGACTCATGTCCTTAAGATGATCAATTTGATTGAACAACTTGGACAGCTTGGGTTCGTGATGGATGGGGAGTTAAGCCAAGATTTGATCTTGCAGTCACTCTCGGACACCTTCTCACAATTTGTTGTGAATTTTCACATGAATAAGTTGGACGTCAGCTTGCCTGAGTTACTTAACATGCTGAAAACTGCTGAAGGTCACTTCTCATCCAACAAGAACCAAGTCTTACTAGTGGATGATTCTTCCAAGAAAAGGAAGAGGCCCAAGGTATCTTCTGAAAAGAAGAAAGACAAGAAGGCTAAGGGCAAGGCGAAGAGAAAGGATAAAAAGAAACCTGATCCAGATAGCAAAGGAATTTGCTACCATTGCAATAAGCCGGGACATTGGAAGAGGAACTGCAAGGAGTATCTTGCGGGCCAAAAGAAGCTTGGAGAAGCTTCGACTTCTGATCTAGGTTTGTTCATGATTGAAATTAATTTTTCTGAAAGTCAAAATTCTACTTGGGTATTGGATACCGGCTGTAGTTCTCACATATGTAATAATATACAGGGACTAAGCAAAAGTAGGAAGCTGAACAAGGATGAAGTCGTCCTACGAGTTGGGAATGGAGCAAAGGTTGCTGCATTGGCTGTAGGGACTTATTGTTTAGCATTGCCTTCGGGCAAGTTCATTAGTTTAAATAATTGTTATTATGTTCCAACACTCATTAGAAACATTATTTCAATTTCTGTATTGGATATGGATGGTTTTGATATTATAATAAAGAACAACAGTTGTTCTATTTATAATAAAAATGTTTTATATGGTGTTGGCAATTTACTGAATGGACTTTACATACTTGACTTGCATGAAAGTATACTTCAAATTGAACAAACTAAGAAAAGAAAAAGAGATGATGTTAATTATACCTTTATGTGGCACTGTAGACTCAGTCATATCAATGAAACAAGATTATCCAAGTTGCATAAAGATGGGCTTTTAGAGCTATCTGATTACGAATCATATCCAACTTGTGAATCTTGTCTCATGGGTAAAATGACTAAATCCCCTTTTAGTGGAAAAGGAGAAAGAGTTACAGAGTTGTTAGCGTTGGTACACACAGACGTTTGTGGACCTATGACAACGAATGCACGAGGAGGGTATTCTTATTTTATTACTTTCACTGATGATCATTCTAGATTTGGATATGTGTATTTAATGAAATACAAATCTGAATCATTTGAAAAGTTCAAAGAATTCAGAAGTGAAGTAGAGAAACAAACTGGTAAAAGTATTAAAATTCTTCGATCGGATCGAGGAGGGGAATACTTAACCAGTGAGTTTCTCAATTGTCTCAAAGAAAATGGTATAATCTCACAATGGACTCCACCAGGGACGCCACAGTTGAATGGTGTATCTGAAAGGAGAAATCGAACATTGTTGGACATGGTTCGTTCCATGATGAGTTTTACTGACCTTCCAATATTCTTCTAGGGTTATGCCCTAGAATCGGCTGCATACCTACTTAACAAGGTACCTACCAAATCTGTCCCAAAGACTCCATATGAGATATGGACAGGGAGGAAACCAAATCTTAAGCATGTTAAGACTTGGGGTTGTCCAGCTTATGTCAAAAGGTTTGAGCATGATAAGCTGAAGACTAGATCCGACAAATGTAGATTCGTGGGATACCCTAAAGAAACATCAGGGTATTATTTCTATCATCCTACTGATCAAAAGGTGTTTGTTGCGAAACACGCTGCCTTCTTGGAAAAGGAGTTTATCCTTGAAGGGGTTAGTGGGAGTAAGATATATCTTGAAGAAGTTCAAGAACCACAAAATACTACGGATCAAAGTCAGGTACCTGACCAAGTAGAAGAACCTACTGTACCACTACCTATTCGTAAATCTGGAAGAGTACCGAAGATACCTGAAAGGTATGGATTCATCATAGAGGATGATGATGAGGTACACATCATAGATGATGAATGATCCATTGACTTACGAAGAGGCTATGAGTAGTGATGACTCAGAGAAATGGCTAGAAGCCATGAAATCCGAGATGGACTCCATGTATGAAAACCAAGTATGGACTTTGGTTTCACCACCTGAGGGCATTATGCCTATTGGGTGTAAATGGGTCTTTAAGAGAAAGACTGGAGCAGATGGCAAGGTAGAGACCTATAAGGCCCGACTGGTTGCAAAAGGTTTCAAACAAAGACAAGGAGTTGACTATGATGAAACCTTCTCACCAGTAGCTATGCTCAAGTCCATTCGGATTTTGCTTGCAATTGCAGCTTATTATGACTACGAGATCTGGCAAATGGACGTGAAAATGGCCTTCCTCAATGGAGAGCTTGAGGAGAATGTATATATGATACAGCCAGAGGGTTTTGTTTCAACGGTTGGAACAAACCAAGCCTATAAGCTACAACGATCCATTTATGGATTGAAGCAAGCTTCTCGAAGGTGGAACATCCGTTTTGATGAGATAATCAAAAGGTTTGATTTTATCAAGAACGAGGATGAACCATGTGTGTACAAGAAGGTTAGTGGGAGCGCTATATCATTCCTTGTATTATATGTTGATGATATATTACTGATAGGGAATGATGTTCCTATGCTACAGTCGATCAAAATTTGGTTATCTAAACACTTCTCCATGAAGGACTTGGGTGAGGCATCCTATATTTTGGGGATAAAGATCTATAGAGATAGATCTAAAAGGATGCTGGGCTTGACCCAAGGAAAGTACATTGACTCGATGCTAAAGAAGTTTAGCATAGAAGATTCCAAGAGAGGTCTCATGCCGATGAGCCATGGAATACATCTCTCCAAGAAACAGGCCCCAAAGACACCTGAGGAGAGAGACCGTATGAGTAAGATTCCCTTATGCTTCGGCAATAGGATCTATCATGTACGGTATGATATGTACTAGACCAGATGTCGCTCATCGCACTTAGTGTAACCAGCAGATATCAGTCGAATCCAGGAGAAGAGCACTGGAAGGCAGTGAAAAATATCCTAAAGTACTTGAGAAGAACTAAGGATGTATTTCTTGTCTACGGTGGGTTTGAATTGAAACTAGAGGGCTATACAGACTCAAGTTTTCAAACGGACCAAGATGACAATAAATCCGTTTCAGGGTACGTGTTTACCTTAAACGGTGGCGCAGTGAGTTGGAAGAGTTCCAAGCAGCAAACAGTTGCTGATTCGGTGACAGAGGCAGAGTACATAGCTGCAAGTGAAGCTGCAAAGGAAGCTGTTTGGATGAAGAAGTTCATAACTGAACTTGGAGTGGTTCCTAGCATTAGAGGAGCAGTACCTTTATTCTGTGACAACAACGGAGCTGTTGCGCAGGCTAAGGAACCCAGGTCTCATCAGAAATCCAAACACGTGTTGCGGCGGTTTCATTTGATTAGAGAGATCATTGAAAGAGGAGATGTCACCTTGGAGCGTGTAGACTCTCAAGACAACATTGCAGATCTATTTACTAAAGCTTTAACACAACAGCAGTTTGATCGTCACTTAGAGAAGATGGGTATTAGATACCATGGCGATTGACTTTAGTGCAAGTGGGAGATTGAAAGTATTATGCACACAAGCCAATCATATTTGATATGATGTAGCATATACTTTGTAATCTTATTCATTTATTAATAAAGGAATTGATTTTCTTAAAAGGCATTTTATATTATCTACATAGTGTTGTTATATTAAATGTGATAAACCCATAGTTTTGAGCAATGCTTTTAGAATCATGATGGTGATCATGCTAATGAGATCTAAATTCAAGATAGCTCACAAAACCCTAAAATTGTTCCTAATCGTTGGATTACTAAATTGGGGATTAGTGAATCCGGATAGATTAGTACATACGTTGCTTGCTCTTCGGGAAGAGGATGATTGATCTCATAATCATTTGTGTGGAGACACTAAAGCAAGTATGTAGGTGCTTATTAGAGAATAAGTTCACTGAACGTGACTCGCTAAGGGAATACCTAATGGAGTTTTACTCGCCTGTCAATAGGAATTCCTCTAGTGATAGTAGTACAAGTGATCCTTGGACTTGAGATCATCATAGTATCTTGTGTATGATGAGTTATACTTTGACATGTCCCTTAAGACCTTATGGGTATATCAAAGGGTATGATTGGGTATAATTAGTTATACATGGAGATAGGTGAATGATCAACAAAGAATCTACCTCGTCTAGTAAAAGATGTGAATGTCCTATGTGATTCGATAAATGATAACTCAGTAGTCCTTAGCCAAGGCAGAATGAAATTAGAAAGGAGTTTCTAATTTGCATTAATTAGAGTTGTGCATTTGGGAATCGAAATACATATAATTAAATAAAATAAGACTTGACAGTAATTCCATGTCTTATATTTAATTGGGACATTGTAAGGTAGAAGGATTGAATTGTACGGTAACTATCTACTCAAAGGTTCTTTTGTGATTAATGTTGAAATCTACATATAATTTATTTAAATGAATTAAATAGTTTAATTTATTTATTTAAATAAGATTAGAATTGTTCTAATTGATTTATTCACAACCGGTTTAATATGGAGAACCTAAAGGGTCACACCGCAAAAGGAAAAATATTTATTTAAGAAGTAAATGGCATAATTGTAATAATAAGTTAAGTGTATTTAATTTAGTCTATGGAGATAGAATAAATTAAATAGCTTAATATTTATTATTTAATATTTTGGAAATATTAAATATAAATTAATAAGAGGAGTCTTATTATTATTATTATTACTTTTACTATTATTTAATTCCTAATAGGGATTGGGAATTAATTAATAGAAGTACTCTCCCATGGATTCCTAATTGGATTAGGAGCATTATTAATTAAATGAGTTTAATTATAATACAAACCCTAAATCCTAAATAGTTTAGAGAAGGGTTATTCCTACATCTATAAATAAGAAGGGTCTTATCATAGATTAGGGTTACACACTCTTGCATTAGATTGTGGAGAGTACTTACAATTTCTATAGAGATAGAAACTAGGGTTTTGCCAAATACCCAACTTCTTGAATACTTGTTCTTCCTTGGTGGATCACCTCTAGAGGCCAAACACTTGGGTGGCTAACGTTGATCAAAGGAAGGAATCACACCGTAGCATTCGAGGAGAACACGAAGGACTAGGAGTTGAACTTGTACCCGAGGAAGCTTTGTTCTACGAGGGTATAATTCTTATTCTCTTTCTCTTTCGTTTATATCGTTAATTGAGCACATTGATCGATCATGGTGATGGTTTGTATAAAATTTTAAAATCCGTTTTATCGCGCTTCCGCTCTATTTATGTAATTTGATTACATGTTCGCGTCATATACAAACCTAACAAAAATCACAAGTGTAAGTGCAATGGGGAGTAGGCCAAACCCTCCACAAAGCCTTGCAATGGGAGCTAGCTATGTACCTGCTTATCAAAATCACCAAAACACAGCACCCAAGCAAGAAAAATTGGAAATTTATAGCCCTTATTACCTTATCTTGGAGAACTTGTGAAAAACCAAAGAAATTCTTCAAAAACCTTCAAATAGTTGTTCAAATCCAAGATAGAAGGTGAAAGTGATGATGGGTTACCGCAATTGGGTGCCAATATGATGCAATGGGGCACAAAATTAAGTTTGGGTAAGTTGTAAGCAAGTTGGCTATGGAGTGGGAGGAGAGAGATATAAGAATGGAATAACAAAAAAAAATGAGCCAAAGTGGTGATTTAAGGAACCAAGCCAACAGCCCAGGTGCGGCCGCACGGCCTGCTGTGCGCCCGCGCGCGCCTGGTTACCGCCCAGCGTGTGCGCCTGGTGCGCGCCTGGCTGCCGGTAGCTATGCGCCAATCCCCTCGTCCGCCGCCCAGCGCGCGCCCGCATGCGCCCGCCTGCGCCCGCGCCTGCTGCGCCCCAACCTGCCGAGTGTCAGCGCCTGTGCCGCGCGCGCCCGCATGCGCCTGCTATGCGCCCGCCTGCTGGCGCCTGGCTAGCCTGCTGGCGTGCTGCACTGCCGTGTCACCGTCAAGCCGCTGTGCTGACACAGTTTACTCAGATGCCAAAATAGACTAAAACACCTACATGTAGCACAAAATTAACAACATTAGAAACAATTAAAAATAAAACTCATCCTTATGAAATACATTTGAATTTTTTATTTTTTATTTTTAAGAAAAATTAATTGGACTTAAGCAATAAAATGAAACATTGGGTTGCCTCCCAATTAGCGCTTGAGTTAAAGTCCTCAGCCTGACTATACCCCCTTCATATCGGATCAACGAGATTAATTGAGGTCTTTTGGCGCTCGATGTCGCCACCCCAATAGTGCTTAATCCTTTGTCCGTTCACCTTAAACAATTGGTTTGTCTTCTTATCCCGCAGTTCAATTGCACCATGCGGGAAAACATAGTTGATATAGAATGGCCCTGACCATCGTGATTTGAGTTTACCGGGAAATAGCTTCAACCGAGAATTGTAAAGTAGGACGGGTTGTCCAACCTCAAACTTCCGATCGATTATCTTCTTGTCGTGCCACCTCTTGACTCTCTCCTTATAGAGCCTTGCATTCTCATAGGACTGGAGACGAAACTCATCCATCTCATTGAGTTGTAAGAGGCGTTTATCTCCTGCGGCATTCAAATCAAAGTTTAGCTTCCGGATGGCCCAATAAGCACTGTGTTCAAGTTCCACCGGTAGATGACATGCTTTCCCATACACAAGCTGATATGGTGACATCCCGATAGGAGTTTTTTATGCCGTCCTATACGCCCATAAGGCGTCATCAAGCTTCAATGACCAGTCCTTTCTATCCGGGTTGACAACCTTCTCTAAAATCCTTTTCACCTCTCTATTGGATACCTCCACCTGACCACTTGTTTGAGGATGATAGGCCGTGGCAATTTTATGGGTTACCCCATATTTAGCAAGAAGGGCATTAAAGTTCTTGTTACAAAAGTGCGACCCTTCATCGCTAATTATTGCACGCGGAGTTCCGAATCTTGTGAATACATTTTTTCGAAGGAACTTAAGCACAACCTTGGCATCATTGGTGGGTGTCGCTGCTGCTTCAACCCATTTTGACACGTAATCTACAGCCACAATGATATACAAATTATTGAACGAAGAGGGAAACGGGCCCATAAAGTCGATACCCCAGACGTCAAATATCTCAACCTCTAAGATTGTGGTTAGTGGCATCTCATGACGCCTGGAAATGTTCCCTACTCTTTGACATCGATCGCATTTCAGCACAAACACATAGGCGTCCTTGAATAGCGTTGGCCAATAAAAACCAGACTGAAGCACCTTCGCCGCTGTTCTATCTCCGCCATAATGTCCTCCAAAAGCTGAGGCATGACAATGTTGCAAAATGCTTTCCATCTCAGATTGAGGTACGCACTTCCGGATTAATTGGTCAGCACATTGCTTAAACAAAAAAGGTTCGTCCCAGAAATAATGCTTCACATCGTGCAAGAATTTCCTTTTTTGTTGATAGCTCAGCTCGGGTGGTAGAACATGGCTCACCACATAATTAACATAGTCAGCATACCATGACACCTCATGTGTGATGGCGAAAAGTTGCTCATCGGGGAAAGATTCATTGATCATGACATCATTTCCCACCTCACGGTCTGTATTTTCCAGCCTAGACAAATGATCCGCCACTTGATTCTCGGTTCCCTTCTTATCTCTAATCTCAAGATCGAACTCTTGAAGCAATAAAACCCATCGAATCAAGCGTGGCTTTGCGTCCTTCTTTGCTATTAAGTACTTTATGGCAGAATGGTCCGTGTACACAATGACCTTGGTGCCAATGAGATAGGCACGAAATTTGTCAAAGGCATACACGATAGCAAGCAATTCCTTCTCCGTTGTTGTGTAATTAAGTTGAGCTCCAGTTAGTGTCTTGCTAGCATAATAAATCACATGAAAGACCTTGTCCTTGCGATGGCCCAATACAGCACCAATTGCAAAGTCGCTAGCGTCGCACATCAATTCAAACGGAAGATTCCAATCCGGGGCCATGATAATAGGTGCATTTACAAGCTTCTTCCTTAGTAACTCAAAAGCCTCTAGACAGCATGATCGAAGACAAATGGAGTGTCTTTCTCAAGGAGACTACACAGCGGTTTTGCAATTTTTGAGAAATCCTTGATAAACCGCCTATAAAATCCAGCATGTCCAAGGAAACTACGGATTCCTTTGACGTTGGTTGGTGGAGGAAGCTTTTCATTGGTCTCAATCTTGGCCTTATCAACCTCCAGCCCCTTTGAAGATACTCTATGCCCCAAAATAATCCCTTCTTGCACCATGAAGTGGCATTTCTCCCAATTAAGCACCAAATTTGTCTCAACACATCGCTTCAGCACTTTCACAAGGTTTTCTAGGCATAAGTCGAATGAATCTCCAAAAACCGAAAAATCATCCATGAAAACCTCCAATCCTTGCTCAACCATATCGGAGAATATAGCCATCATACATCTTTGGAAGGTGGCGGGTGCGTTGCATAGCCCAAACGACATTCTTCTGAAAGCAAATGTCCCATATGGGCAAGTGAATGTCGTTTTCTCTTTATCTTCGGGGGCAATGGCAATTTGGTTGTAGCCCGAATATCCATCCAAGAGACAATAGAATTCATGTCCCGCCAACCTGTCTAGCATTTGATCGATGAATGGGAGCGGGAAATGATCCTTGCATGTAGTCTTGTTCAACCTTCTGTAGTCCATGCAAACTCTCCATCCGGTGACAGTTCTAGTTGGGATCAATTCGTTGTTTTCATTAGACACCACTGTCATGCCTCCCTTCTTTGGAACACATTGCACTGGACTGACCCATGGACTGTCTGAAATGGGATAGATGATGCCGGCATCGAGCAATTTGATAATTTCCTTCTTGACCACCTCCTTCATGACGGGGTTCAATCTACGCTGATGCTCAACCACGGGTTTGGCCTCATCTTCCAATATGATCTTGTGCATACAAAAAGCGGGGCTAATTCCCTTAATGTCGGCAATGGACCAACCTAGGGCTGTTTTGTACTCCCGTAGCACTCTTAGCAATTTGTTTTCCTGCACATCATCAAGTGAAGCAAACACAATAACAGGCAAAGTACTAGAATTACCCAAATACGCATACCTCAAGTGGATTGGCAATGGTTTGAGCTCCAGAGTAGGTGGCTCCTCCCATGAGGATTTTGCAATGGTACTAGAGCTGCTTGGTCTATCTAACGGTTCAAATTGTTGATTAAACTTGATAAAACGTGGGGGAACATTCAGCACATTTACCATCTCATTCGGAAAAAGAGGTTCACTCTCAAGTGATTCTCCTAGCAATTCTTCAAAAGGGTCAACTTCATACGTTGCTGTAAACACCTCTTCCACCGCCTCGTCAATCAAGTCTATCCTGAAGCATTCATCCTGCACATTAGGAAATTTCATTGCCTTAAAAACGTTAAAAGTTACCTCTTGGTTTTGGACACGCATGGTTAGCTCTCCTTTTTGCACATCAATCAAAGTTCTGCCTGTGGCTAAGAATGGTCGCCCAATGATGATAGGTATCTCCCTGTCTTCTTCAAAATCAAGGACAATGAAATCTGCTGGAAAAATAAACTTGTCCACCTTGACAAGCACATCTTCTACTATGCCTCTTGGGTATGTGAGAGACCTATCCGCAAGTTGCAATGTAACATTTGTAGGTTTTGCCTCACTTAATCCCAGTTGTTGATAAATTGACAGTGGCATTAGATTGATGCTTGCCCCCAAATCACATAGGGCCTTGCCAAAGAATTGGTTACCAATTGTGCAAGGAATCGTGAAACTCCCCGGATCTTTCAACTTTGGTGGTAACTTCCTTTGTAACACAGCACTACATTCTTCGGTTAGTGCCACCGTCTCAAACTCCTCAAGCCTTCTCTTTCTTGACAAGATTTCTTTCATGAACTTCACATAACTAGGCATTTGTTCCAATGCCTCAGCGAATGGGATATTTATGTGCAATTTCTTGAAAACCTCCAAGAATTTAGAGAATTGCTTATCTAATTTTAATTTCTGCTGACGTTGTGGAAACGGGCATGGTGGATACATAGGGCCTTGCTTGCTCCCCACTGGTTTTGGCATTGGCTCCTTTTCCTTCTTTTCTGTTTCTTTTCTCTTTTCTTCCTCTTTCTCCCCATTCACATCCTCAACCACTGCTTCAGCTGGAACCTCATTCACAACTTCCGGTAGCTCCTTCCCACTTCTCAAAGTCACAGCCTTGCAATGCTCCTTACCATCTGTTTTCGGATTAACTTCAGTGTCACTAGGTAAGGCACCAGGGGGACGGATATTCATGGCACTAGCTATCTGCCCAAGCTGAAGCTCTATATTCCGTATCGAAGCGCTATGTTGTGCAACTAATTGAGCCAATAAATCATCCCCACTAGGCTTTTTCTCCTGTTGTGGCAAAGGTGGGTTTGAGGCTTGTTGGTGTGATTGGGGTTGATGGTGTGATTGAGTTTGATTTTGAAATCTTGGGGGATATTGATGCCTAGGAGGTGAATATTGGGTTTGGGTATTATTGTTGTTGCTCCATGAGAAATTTGGGTGATTTTTCCATCTAGGATTGTAGTGATTTGAGTGAGGGTTGTTTTGCTGTCTATTGTAATTACCAACGAACTGTACGGATTCTGCATTGATGGGACATTGCTCGGTAGGATGATTTCCAACACACAACTCACAGGTCTCAGAAATGCTTTGCACAGATTGAACTCCTAAATTTTTCACTTCCTTTGTGAGCTCGGCTAGCTGTGCGGTTATTGAAGTGAGAGGATCCACCTCAAATTTCCCTGCTGCCTTTTGTGGCATTTTCCTCTCCGAAGGCCATTGATAAATATTTGCAGCCATGGTTTCCAATAGTTTGTAGGCTTCCACAAAATTCTTTCCCATTAAGCTACCACCTGCAGCTGCGTCGACACTCGATCGAGTGGCATTGGTCAACCCATTATAGAAAATCTCAACTTGCAACCATTGAGGCAAACCATGGTGTGGACATCTCCTAATTAGATCTTTGAACCTTTCCCAAGCCTCATACAAGGACTCGGAATCATATTGAACAAACGACATGATGTCATTCCTCAATCTTGTAGTTTTCGCCGGTGGGAAGAACTTTGCCAAAAATTTCTGGGCTAAGTCATCCCATTTGGTAATCGAGCCCGAAGGAAGCGAATGCAACCAACTCTTTGCCTTATCACGAAGTGTGAAAGGAAATAGTCGGAGTCTAATTGCATCATTAGTCACTTGAGTGTACTTGAATGTGTCACAAATTTCCAGAAAACTTACCAAATGAGCATTAGGGTCGTCATTGGGCAACCCACCAAACTGCAAACAGTTTTGAACCATTTGGATGGTTCCAGGCTTAATTTCAATGTGATTGGCCTCAATGGCTGGCCTGGAAATGCTTGAGTGTAAATCTGTGACAAGAGGCATGGCGTACTCCCTCAAGGTTTTAGGCTCCTCCTCAGCCATGGTATTTTGATTGGGTATACCCCGAACTCGTTCTCTACGTAGTCGTCGAATATTTCTCTCGATCTCGGGATTGTAAGGAATTAACTCAAGATCATGTGAGCGTGGCATACAAATCAAGAGTACCTACAAAACGAAATGAAAATTATATACAAGTCTAAAAAGAGACCAAGTTGAATAAAATTGATATTGGTATAATTATTAGTAAACAATTCCCCGGCAACGGCGCCAAAAACTTGTTGGTCGATTTAACTATCGATAAACACACACGTGCAAGTATACACGGTCCACAAGTAATATATGATAAGATATGAGTCGAACCCACAGGGAATTGTGACAAATAATAACCAAGTACCAATCGTCTATCAAATTGATCTAATTTAAACAATGAAGATTTGATAATTTGTTGATTGGTTGAGTTCACAAGTCAAATATTGAGTAAAATGCGGTAAAATATCAAGATAGAAGGGTCTAAGATTACAATTTCCCCCAACACGTCATTTGAATCTCCTAATTCTCTCTTTTCAGTCAATTATGGCATACGAATTGACAACCGAGAAATCAAAACTACATAAGAGCCTCTGTCGATGGTCAATCACGAATCTTCCTAAGCGGTGTATAGGTATATGTCTATCCTATACACTATCAAGAGACTAATTTCAAGAATGATTTATAGACACGTGTCACCAAATATAATTAATCCTCCCTTCCATTACCAACTTTCACCTCGGAAGTCATTAAGACTAGATTCTCAATAGGTTGCATGCGGTAATTAGGTATATATCTATCCCAACTACTATCAAGATATCTATTATTGCAGATAATTAATGAGACACATGTCACTTAATCCAATTAATAACCCACAACAATTTATACTTTCGCATGTTGTCATAACTAGGTCTTAACCTATAATCCGTTCGTCAAGTTCATATAGGTTCCCACGGTAATTACGGGCCAAGCAATTAATCAAGAAGCAAAGGTTATGACAATCAATTCACAAATGCATAACTAAAATCAATAGAGAGAGAATTCAATTCAAATTAAGTGTTGGGTTCCATTGCAATCTTAGAATAGAAGGTTAGTTCATGATAGCTACAATAAACATCATTTTCAATTGATACATTGTCAAATTCGAATTACAAAGGAGATGGAAATCTAGAAATGAAACCACTTTTGAAGCTATTCAGCTGGTGTTCCTTTGGTTGCTGATGGTTTCTAACTCTCCACCTTGGCCTTGCAATTCTTCTTGACTGAGTTCCTTGGCTTTTGGCTTGATTCAGCTTGATTTGCAGCCTTGAGCTCTGTTGGTTGATGTATTTTGTAGCCTCCCTCTCTCTAGATATCTGATATGTAGCTTATAAGAGAATATATATAGTCTTCATCCAGAAACCCTAGCCAAAATCGGACAAAATGGAGCTCAGATCGCACTATTGCTGTGTCAGATCGCACTCAGCACGGCGGCGTGCGCTCGCACGCCCAGGCGTGCGCCCGCGCCCAAGCGCCTGCATGCCGCTCTGCTGGCTGCCGAGTCGCTGCTGCCATTGCGCGCGCGCCCGCGCGCCCCAGGCGTGCGCCCGCACGCTGGTGCTTGCGTGCCGCCCATTGCGCTGCCGAGGCTGCCGAGGTTGCCGAGCCACCTGCCTGCCGAGCCATGTGCTGCCGAGCTGCCGAGCCATGCGCGCCCCAGGCGTGCACCCGCACGCCGGCGCCTGCCGAGTGTCAGCGCCCAGCGCCAACGCCGTGCGCCACGCCGCCCGACGCCGTGCACGCGATCCAACGCCGTGCACACCCAACTTCCATATGTCATCAAATTAAGCCCCAAGCGTCGCCAAACATAAATTTTCATCATCACACCTCCGGGCACGGAAATCCAAGCACGGGCTTGCCCAAGTGGCTTGGCCAAAGCCGCACGCCGTGCACGCCTTCCGACGCCGTGCACGCCCAACTACCAAATATTGTCAAATTAAGCACCGGACGTCGCCAATCACCACAACCCATCATATTACCATTCGGGCACAGACGTCCAGGCACGGACAATGAGTCAATCCAAACAACGATCCGAGCGGTCTTTATTTCAATTCCTACAAACATAATAAAAATGCATCAAAGCAACATAAAACATGTAAAAGTAACTAAAAACTAATTTATGTAAAAATAAGATAAAAATACATAGAAACTATATAAAATACTTAAAGACTTGCAAATTATCAAGGCCAAAAGTACCCAAATTGTGTGTATAAAACACACTCATCAAGCACACATCGAGTCTTTAACAGTGTTCAATATAGTATGCTGAGTGGTTTCCCACGAACAACTAATAAACTAGTTTTCGTCCCGTCTACACTATTTTCACAGTGAGTTAGATCGGTTGCCAGTTCGTATATACCTCCGCTCCCTAAAGGAATTGTTTAGCCCAGATACTATACATCGACTATTAAAGAGTACGACTGTACCACTATTTTATGAATTAATACTAAGTCTTTCATTATACAAGTCTTTCTTTATGGTCCTGTAGGTTAAGTACCCAATCCAGCAAACTGGATTCCAAATCCAGCAAACTAGATGGCAATCCAGCAAACTGGATTCCAATCTAGCAAACTGGATTCCAACCTGGATTACAATCCAGCACACTGGATTTAAATTATTCAATTCAGTTAACTATTTTTGCAATCCAGCAACCTAGATTCAAACTATCTTATAATCCAGCAACCTAGATTCACTAACTTTCAATACAGCAAACTAGATTCACTATTTCAGCAAACTATTTTTCAATCCAGTAACCTGGATTCGAACTAACTTATAATACTGCAAACTAAATTCACATTATTCAATTCAGTAAGCTGGATTCACCCTATACAGCAAGCTGGATTCAAACTGTTTTCCATGTTATTAAATAATTCATTTAATCATTCTAAAATTCCATAAACATTATACTTCCTTACCAATGACCAATATCCTTATCAAAAATCTGTATGAACCATATTTAAGGTTCTCAAGTCATAAAATCCCATTTTCCAAATTTTCAACTTCACATAATTAATTAAATCCATTTATACATAACTTCATCATTTACATGAAAAATAGAAAAACAACTTCAAAAATATTTCTTTTCTGAAAATAGACTATATATAGTCCCCTTATGAAAATATATTTTTTCCGGAATTTTTAAAATCCATTTACTATATTTAAATAGTCCAAAATAGCCAAATCTTGCTATATTTTTCATAAATCGAAATTGCATCCAAACATTCTAAAATTTTCAGAGAATGTTCCTGCTATATATATATATATACTACAATAATATTTTCATAATTTTTGGAGTTAACTACAAAGAGTTATTCCAGTATATTCTTGACAGTAGTCCCTCACGACTCATATTATCACCCCATATCTTCAAAAATCTTCAAATTTTTACATGACTCACATAACTTCTCATATTATCACCCCATATTTTTCTAGAATTTTTAGAGTAACAAAAGTGGACAAAATGGCCCCTGGAATCGGATAGTCAGCAGGCTTCATTCCAGTTTTGAGAAAAATATGGACTGTTTGTACCAAAACAGTTCCTATGACTTGTGTACTAATTATTTTTGAGGTCTACCACTTGGATTTAGTAGTTACTTATATATGTAGCACTACTCTTTGACGGATCGCAAAAAGAGTTTATAGATTTCAAATGGTAACTGTATAAAGTGGAAGAAGATTAGGGTTTTCTAACCCTTTTTAAAATGAACTTGTTTTCTTTTCTTTTTCTAAACTCTTAAACCCCCAAATAGGTAAGATCCAAATACAAAATACTTATTAATATATAAATCTAAGGTTTTAGACCTCAAGATCATAAACTTTATATCATAACAATCAAACCAAATCAAAAAGAAATAAACTAGATTAAAGTTAGAGTTTGTTATACCTTTGCTTAATTTTTCTTTCTCCTTCTTCCTAGGCTTTATTTATATAACCTTGAAACTTGCAAAAAAATCTCTCCTCATCACTTCCTTACCGTGAGCCCCTCTCCTTTTCTCTCTCAAAAATATTAGTTTGGAAAGAATGGTAGATGAAAGATAAAGGAGTAGTTTTTAATTTCTATTTTCTCTCTCTCTAAACATGGAAGAATGAAATGAACTAGACTTTGTTTTAATAAATCTAATACTTACAATATCTATAGATATAGGAATTATATCTATATATTTTAGCATGATTAGGAAGTACACTATTTTGACAACTTGGTGATGGGTCATAATTAGCATTGGTACTTCTTTCTCCATTCCTACAAGTAACCTATTAAAAAAATCAACAACTCACCCCTTTTGGTACATAGGTGGCCGGCTATCCTTCCTCATATTGCTTCAATTTTTCTTTATTAAATTAATTATCAAGTTGCTAAAATATCTTCCAAGTGGGCTAGCATTTGGACTTTGTTTTAAATCACTTTGGGCTTACTTTTAATAAGTTTGGGCCACTAGTTGTCACATATTATTAATCCATGCTTGGTTACTAATTTAATAAGTGTTGGGCCAATTTAATTAGTCCACACATTAATTATCCAAGTCCATGATTAATTAAATGAGTGGGCTTGGTTAATAAATTAATTAGGCTAGTCCACTAGTTTTTCTTTACTAATTGGACTATTAAAATAAATTATACATATATCACATAGTTCTCATCAATTAATACCCATATTAATTAATGTACAAAATTTATTCACTTACTATATTCACTTCAATTAAATATTTAATTAACTTACTATCTTATCAATTGTTTAATATTAATATTCTTACGTTAGTCCACTAATTTAAATAACCCTACTTTAACTAACAATTAGTCACATACATTATTCACATAAGTCATAACATATTTATCATCATTGATAAATAATTATCATATATATTGAACCACATATTGTACATACATACATTCAAATATAATCAATACTTATTTTTAGTATTCAAATTTTCTTAAGAAAATAAATTCTTATTATTCATAATACATATACATCCATTTTAAATACAATTATAACAATAATTGTATTAATCATTAAAATTCATAATCATAGATCAAATTAGGTTTTGATCATCCCTTTAACTTTGCCTCTTTTACCATACTTAGTTAATTTAAAATAAATTGACTAGTCTTACAAATTCATATCATAAAATAATCATAGTAATAATACTAATAATCATTTCTTAAAATATACATTTATTATTTAAATAATATAGTAATCATATTTTTGTAAATAATTATAAATCTTTAATATAAAAATTAACTTATTAACAGAATATAATTTATAATTATCAACTATTTCTTTAATAAGAAATTTACTTGAAACCATATATGAAATAAATATATATGTACACATTACAAATTCACATTCCTTTCCTTGCACACATTCCCATGCTTGGTTTAATATATAATAAAAATAATTTTATTATAAAAAAAATTTCATACGTAAAATTTTTTATTTTAATATATCAAAAATCTTGGGTTATTACATCCTTGAATCGTTCCCACGGAATTATCCCTTGACCACCTCGAGTTTTGTTAACTTGCCACCAATAACTAGCTTCTGATTTTGTTTGTCGATTTAGCAATCAATAAATACGTGCAAGTGTACACGGTCAACAAGTAATAAAGTGATAAGAGAGTGTCGAACCCACAGAGAATTATTTAATAATAATTACCAAATACTAACTCATAATCAAATTAATTTTATTTAAACATTTCGATAAAAGATTTTGAATTTTGAAAATAAAGTACTAAACTAACTAATTACTAACTACCAAGAATTGATTTCAGATAAAAAGGCTTAAGATTACAATTTATCTTAATGTTTCACTTGAATTAATACACTTCCTTTTAAGTTATATTAATTATTCTGGATTGTTAATCAAGAACTCATCAATATTTATAACTATCTCTCGATGTATCATAAACGAATCAACTTAAATCCACAAAAGGTAGAATTAAGATGAACACCCTAGTTAACTAATTCACTATATCTCTATGTGAATTACAATTAAAAAGGATTTAAAGCTCAGGTTCTCTTTCAGATTACATGCGGCGTGTAGGTATATCTCTATCCTAGACATAAATCATGAATTCCATCGACAACAGAATACACAATCACATGCTATTATGATTAGGTCTAAATCTATAATCCATCTCTCGAGTTCATATAGATTACCACGGTAATTGATCAAACAATTAAGCAACTAATCACAAATCATAATAGGCAATCTGATAATAATCAACAATAATTAACAAGGAAGCATATCAATAAAAGCTACGCAATAAGTTCCATTGTAATCTCAAAAAGAAATTAGTTCATGATTGAATTAAAATCCATAATCCACAATTGATAAAGCATTCAAGAATACAAAATAAAAGATTAGGGAAGAGAATAGAATTTGTAGACGCAATACTTGAGTCTCTTCTTCAGCTCCTTAATTGAATCCTTCGTACTTTTGCAATTGCTTCAAGCCTCCATCTCTTTCTCCCAAACTAGGGTTAGCAAAAAATAGCAAAATCTCTAAACTAGGGTTAGCAAAAAGTAGTAAGATCTCCCTCATTCTATGCCTCACATCATGTATTTATAGGTTACAAGTCCAATTTCTAAGCTTAGAAGGAAAAATAATCCAATTTGGAGTCAAAAACATGTAAAAACGCGTCAAAACTAAGTCTGGCCGCGTCCGCTCTGGCGCGACCGCGCTAGAAATGAACTAGGAATGGGCGCGGCCGCGCCCAACTGGCAGAGAACAATTTCAGCTGCAACATCCTTTGGTAAAATGGCCATAACTTTTGATCCAGGAGGAGTTACGGGGCCTGCCACCTACCAAATCAAATATATCGACGAGATATACAACTTTCCTTCTTTGAGCATTAAGAGATTCGGGCTGGAGAATGGTTGAAATTGGGCTTAAAGTGACTGCTATGTAAATGACAACTCCAAACCTTGATCTCTGTTGATAAAAATGTCATAACTCTCACATCCGAACTCCGATTGGGGTGATTCAAGATGTTCCCGAAAGATAAGAAGTAAATCTACAATAAAATCCAAGTTCTAAACCAAGAACATGCATCCATTTTAATGTTAAAAGCCCTGCAATCTTTCCTTCTCGCATTTTCTTGCATATTGTACTCCAAAAGATGTTCGAATTGCGTTTCCTTGCTCATTCCTACAAAATAACATAAAAACACTATAAATATGTAATACTAACTTCAAATATTTAAGAACTCACAAATTATCAAGTCAAACGTACTCAATTCATAGATGTAAAACCCACTCATCAAATACCCCCAAACTTAAATCTTTGCTTGTCCTCAAGCAAACACTAAGAACAACAACTATAACAACTAATTCTAAATAACAACTCACACGACTCGAGCAATGAATCAATACAAATTTGCATAATAGCCTCAAAGATTTCTTCTAATGTTAACTCAAGAAAAAATTTCGAAAACATGCAAAGTCTAAAATTTCAACCTAATCATCAGTTCCACAACTACTCATGATCCTTTAAGTGCGTGTGTGTGCATCTAAATGTTCAACTAGCCATGACTTACACTAGATCATATAATCAAATACTCATAAAAGATTTTCAAATCAACTCTAAAAACCTGCTTTCACATTAATCTCCACTAATAAAGGCAAAACACAAAATTTAGAGGATCAAAAGGAAATTTCATACATTTAAGCACATTTGAACCCTTCCCAAGTAATTCAAAACACAAATTTTCTTTTATTTTTTACTTTCTTTTTTAGTGAGTGCGTTTTACGCTCCATCTCACTTCCCATTGAACGAGTGCATTTTACGCTCCCTCTCGTTTTCTCTCGCACGAGTGCGTTTTACGCTCCTTCTCGTGCTTGTGTTTATGGGTGAGTGCGTTTTACGCTCCATCTCAACCCACTACATGATTCATCATTCTAACTCAGGAAGGTTTCACAATTTTCAAAATTTTCAATAACCCAAGATTTCCCCCAAACTTATGTTAATGCCTAAATTCACTTCAACTGATGCTCAAATAAGATTTTAAAGTTTCAATGATATCTTTCACAAGTATTCAACCAAAATTTTATTCCTTAAGACACAACTAGCTAAATAGATGGATATGTGCTTTGAAGTTCAAAAAGATCACAAATAGTGTAAACTCAACGTATAAGTCAAAATATAAACTAAGCATGCTTTTCAATTCCCGTGAGTTAAAAAAAATTAAACACATTTTTTTTCTCATCTTTGGCCATAATCAGATTCAATCAACCCATTGCTCATCTATCCTAAAACATAATAACTAAAATGCAACCTTAATAAACTAAAATAAATAACACAAAACAACACCACACCACCAAACTTAAATCAGACATTGTCCTCAATGGCTAAAATAGGAAAAAGTAAAGCAAAGGACTTCCCTGAAAATATAGCAATCTTCCTCCTTGTCTGCTAAGTCTGAAGAATAGGCTAGGCACATTGGAATGAATAAGGCATTGCACTTGAATTGGACTCAAATAACCTATAAACACATTAGAAGCAAATTTATTAACTACTATGAAACCTAATAAAAAAAATAAAAAATAAAAAATAAAAAATAAAAATTAAACTTGGGTTGCCTCCCAAGAAGCGCTTGTTTTAAAGTCGTCAGCCCGACTTCACCATTTTCCATCCAATTCCATTTCGAAAATTGAGGAACCCTCCATCCATTAGTAGTAGTGTAACTTTTGAAGGTTTTGCTGCAGTAGGGGCCAGTGTTTCAAAGTCACCTAGTTTGCGTTTTGTAGATAGGTTCCTAATTACGACTGTCAAATAGGTAGGTACGTCCTCCGTTGTGTTCGTGATTAGATTGGGACATTGAATCTTGTCAAACACCACAGACTCGTCTTCTATCTCCTCTCTCTCATCCCACCATAGTTGTAATGTAGTCCTAGTTCTCATGTCATAAAGAGCTTTACCAAGGACATGACTACCAAGTGGACACGGTTTTGTAAAACTACCCGGATCTTTGAGCTTTGGTGGAAAAGGTACATGGGGCACTAACAAAATCGGTACATCAGTGTCGAAACTCACGGTTAGACCTTCTTCTGCTGTATTTTCTTGATCCCCACTATTCTCCTCCATATCAGAATTATCATTAATTAGCACGTCCGGTTGTAGCTTTGGCGCGGGCAATACATCAATCTCGAGAACCACGTCATTGGGCCATGCACAATGATAACTATTCTTGAAGGCGCTGATAAGTTGTCCCATCTGATTCTCAAGATTTCGAATCGACACTGCTTGGCTTTTTATATTTAAATCCACTAAGTTCAACAGCTGATCTTGATCACTCATTCTTTTATTCGTAGCTGTAATAAACTTCGCCAAGGCCTCCTCCAAACTCAGGTTCCTTTCTTCTTCATGTAGATAGGCTGAATCCTGAAATTCTGGAGTGTATGATTGGCTTGGAGCAAAGATTTGGACTTGATTATTATGGCTCCATGGAAAATTCGGATGATACCCCCAATCTTGAATATAGTTGTTGGGATAGGCATAACTGTTGGGGTAATCGCCGAAATTGCCACCATACTGCATCGACTTAAAATTGATGGCACATTGATGACTCAAATGATTTCCAGCACAATAATCACAAATTACCGCCACACTTTGAATACGTTGTACTGCAAAAGCGTCAATCATCCTCGAAAATGTCTCAATCGGTGCTGACAATTCATCGAATTCATAAATCCCCCTTGGCTGAATCATTCTCGTATAAGGCCATTGATAGTCGTAGTCCGCCATGGTGTACCTAAAAAGAGAGAAATATAGGAAGGGAATTAAAATAAAAATAAAATGATTAAATTCAAACTAATTTGATTAAAGTTAATGATGGCAAAAATTATTAAACTAATTCCCTGGCAACGGCGCCAAAAACTTGTTTGTCGATTTAGCAATCAATAAATACGTGCAAGTGTACACGGTCAACAAGTAATAAAGTGATAAGAGAGTGTCGAACCCACAGAGAATTATTTAATAATAATTACCAAATACTAACTCATAATCAAATTAATTTTATTTAAACAATTCGATAAAAGATTTTGAATTTTGAAAATAAAGTACTAAACTAACTAATTACTAACTACCAAGAATTGAATTCAGATAAAAAGGCTTAAGATTACAATTTCTCTTAATGTTTCACTTGAATTAATACACTTCCTTTTAAGTTATATTAATTATTCTGGATTGTTAATCAAGAACTCATCAATATTTATAACTATCTCTCGATGTATCATAAACGAATCAACTTAAATCCACAAAAGGTAGAATTAAGAAGAACACCCTAGTTAACTAATTCACTATATCTCTATGTGAATTACAATTAAAAAGGATTTAAAGCTCAGGTTCTCTTTCAGATTACATGCGGCGTATAGGTATATCTCTATCCTAGACACAAATCATGAATTCCATCGACAGCAGAATACACAATCACATGCTATTATGATTAGGTCTAAATCTATAATCCATCTCTCGAGTTCATATAGATTACCACGGTAATTTTTGATCAAACAATTAAGCACCTAATCACAAATCATAGTAGACAATCTGATAATAATCAACAATAATTAACAAGGAAGCATATCAATAAAAGCTACGCAATAAGTTCCATTGTAATCTCAAAAAGAAATTAGTTCATGATTGAATTAAAATCCATAATCCACAATTGATAAAGCATTCACGAATACAAAATAAAAGATTAGGGAAGAGAATAGAATTTGTAGACGCAATACTTGAGTCTCTTCTTCAGCTCCTTAATTGAATCCTTCGTACTTTTGCAATTGCTTCAAGCCTCCATCTCTTTCTCCCAAACTAGGGTTAGCAAAAAATAGCAAAATCTCTAAACTAGGGTTAGCAAAAAGTAGCAAGATCTCCCTCATTCTATGCCTCACATCATGTATTTATAGGTTTCAAGTCCAATTTCTAAGCTTAGAAGGAAAAATAATCCAATTTGGAGTCAAAAACATGTAAAAATGCGTCAAAACTAAGTCTGGCCGCGTCCGCTCTGACGCGGCCGCGCTAGAAATGAACTAGGAATGGGCGCGGCCGCGCCCAACTGGCAGAGAACAATTTATGCTGCGACATCCTTTTGGTAAAATGGCCATAACTTTTGATCCAGGAGGAGTTACGGGGCCTGCCACCTACCAAATCGAAGATATCGACGAGATATACAACTTTCCTTCTTTGAGCATTAAGAGATTCGGGCTGGAGAATAGTTGAAATTGGGCTTAAAGTGACTGCTATGTAAATGACAACTCCAAACCTTGATCTCTGTTGATAAAAATGTCATAACTCTCACATCCGAACTCCGATTGGGGTGATTCAAGATGTTCCGGAAAGATAAGAAGTAAATCTACATAAAATCCAAGTTCTAAACCAAGAACATGCATCCATTTTAATGTTAAAAGCCCTGCAATCTTCCCTTCTCGCATTTGCTTGCATATTGTACTCCAAAAGATGTTCGTATTGCGTTTCCTTGCTCATTCCTACAAAATAACATAAAAACACTATAAATATCTTATACTAACTTAAAATACTTAAGAACTCACAAATTATCAAGTCAAACGTACTCAATTCATAGATGTAAAACCCACTCATCAGATTTTAGCATAAATGTTGCGAATGCAGCCTTCTGGTCCTCGCTGACCCTAGCGACATCAAATACTTTCTCCATCTCCATGACCCAAGTTTGTGTTTCGATCGGATTCATAGACCCTTGAAACTCTGGTGGTCCAACAGCCTTGAAGTCTTTGAAAGTCGTGGCCTGAGCTTGGGGTTGATTTGCAAATGCTCCCGTTAATAAATTCACCAACTGCTGCATTGGATTAGCATTGGTTTCATCGTTGTTATTTCTGGATCCCTCAGGGGTCTGTTGACGGGTTTGTCTTCTTCTTGTCGGCATCTTACTGTTAAGAATTCGCGTTATTAGATTATTACTCAACTACTTAAACATTTAAGTCTTAACTTAAACATCTATAAACAATATTTAGCACATCTGATAAATTTCCGTATTTTATTCATTTGCTGCTTCAATACATAACATATATATCATTATAGTTATTTACATCATCTATCCTGAATTTATAATATCCCAGGATTACATCATCATACTCTAGTATTTATCTCATTTGAGATTTACATCATAATAGCTCTCTTAGAAAATAACTTATTATTACTCCTATTCATGACCTATAAAGACATTCTACGTCGCATGACTTATTCACGCTCTTGCTTCATTATACGAATCATCGTCCTGCGATCCATCACGTACCACGGTAAATCCTCGAACTGAGTTGGGTAATGAAAAACTCGATCCTGAGCTCTATCCATCGCTGTGTGAAAAACACGATCCATCTCCTCCATTTTAATCTTCTTTGACTGGACTTCGTCCTCAACACGATCTGCATGATCAACAACTTTCATCCACGCGTCCTCGGCTCTAGCACGCTTTGCGGACTCTTCCCTCAGCTCACTCTTTAGTTTCTCCACCTCAGCCGATAACTCCTCCTTTTGGCTCTCTGCCTAAACCAGCTTCCACTCCACGTCTCCAAGACGTATATCAAGCTCCTCAATCTCACCATCAGCTCCTCTAACTCTTCCACTCTATCCTGCAACTCTATGTTGCGATCATACACCTGCTCATACATCTGAACACCTAAGGAAGATAATGGTATCTCCTCAGGATCTGACTCAGGTCTATACTCAGGTTCTACAATAGTGGTCAGTGGGGTTAGTTCTCTCGGAACTAGCTGCTCCCAGACCGAATGAATATCTCGGGGCTCCTCCTCCCTAGCCTGGCTGGATCCTCCTATATCAGTCATCCTGTGATGAGGGCATCCTTGGTTTTGGAACAAATGACAACCGTAGAATGTATCCTATGTGTATGCCGGATGGTCCCGTGACGAGAGCTCGGGCTAAACGATTCAAGGAAGGTCTTAATGGATTGATACACGGTATATGGAGCGAGGATAGAACAAGTGTAGAGTTCGAGGAGCAGGAAACGAAGGCTTTGCATTTGGTCATGATGATACAAGCAAATACGTCAAGGTTGGAAACGATGGAATCAAGAGAAGACGAAAAATTCCAAGTTTCAGAGTTCTCGCCCCGGCGAGAATTTCAAGGCCAAATTTCTCGCCCCGGTGAGAATCTCTCTGTCCATTTTCGCCCCGGCCTGATCTGAAGTCGCCCCGGCCAAGATCTCTCTGTCCATTCTCGCCCCGACGAGAACTTCAGTTCAAATTTCTCGCCCCGGTGAGAACTGTCTCGCCCCGGCGAGAATTTCAGTACAAATCTCTCGCCCCGACGAGAACTGTCAGAATTAGTTGGCGCATTTTTCGAGGCAGACGCGTTTTTGAAGATTTTTATCAGATTTCTTTTCTTTTATTTCAGGGATTCAGTATATTTTCATAATTCTATTGTAATTAGGATATTTTAAGATAGGATTTTGATTCCAAATCAATTGTTATTTCCTCTCTGGATTCTAGGGTTTCATAATTAGTATAAATAAGTTTTATGCTTGTAATTCAAACACATAACAATTATTCTGAGTTTTATACAATTGAGAGCTATTCTCTACTTTTGGTTCTTTGAAGGATTTCTGAGTTATTATTCTTAGTTTTTCTTTGAGATTCAATCTTAACTTATCATACAACAAACCATAGTTGTGTGTGGCGTTATTCTACCGCATCATACAATCGTACGGAGATTATCGTTTGAATTAAACGAGGGTCAAAGTGTTGTTGGTGTTTCATCCTTCATACATTCAAATTGCTTGATCGACTATTCCAAGGTTTATCGTCTATATTCAGGCGGGGGATTAAGGATTCGAACGAGTTCCACCTTTATAACTTGCTGGAAACGATCCAGGCGACGACCACGTCACGCAAGCGTGCCGTGGAGTCTATCATTTGGTATCAAAGCTGCGTTTTCTAGCTAAGTATCTATCTTTATTGTATCGTTGGATTTGTGAGTAAAAAAAAAAGAGTATAGAAAATTTTATTTCAGTTATTTCAATTTGTCCGTAGATTTCAATTGTCAGTTCCGTAATCAAGATTGTTGCTACTTCTATTCATACCGACTATATTGTTCGTGATAAGTTATTTTTGAATTGATTAGTAAAACCGATAATTTTTGCTAGGTAAATTCAAAAAGAGTCTATTAGAGAGAATATTTAGAGGTAATAGGCTTAGTTGTGAGATCATTCGAGGGAAAAAGCCTATTGAGTGATACACGAGCGAAACATTGACCGAGTGAAACACGTAAGGGAGTGGTGAGGAAAATATTTTGCTACTAACCTCTGTTTTGCAGGAAAAATGTCTGGAATGAAGGATAAGGGTTTGTTTGGAGAGGGATCTTCAACAAAAGGACAAAGGGAAGGGTCAAGTGTGGACCTGGATGTTTTACTACAACAAGTAATTCGGAAGTTAGATCTCTTTGATGATAGATTTGAGAGGATCGAAAGTATTCAAAGGGAGCAGTCGCAAGTGATCATGGGTTCTCAAAAGAAGGAAAAGGTGCAGAAAAATGAGGATAGGAATAACAAGGAGGATTCCTACGAAGAGGAATTTGATCCAGATATTGGAAGGCGATTTGAGGCCAGGAATAGGAGACACAGAGATGATAGAGACGACCAAAGGAATCGGGTGGATGATAACTTGGATAGCATCAAAATGTCAATTCTAGCGTTCCAAGGTAGGAGTGATCCTGAGGCGTACCTGGAATGGGAGAAAAAGATGGAGAGGATTTTTGACTGTCATAATTATTCAGATCGTAAGAAAGTCAAACTTGCCGCTACGGAGTTCTTAGGTTATGCAGTTACATGGTGGGATCAACTGACAATCAGCAGAATAAGGTGTGGACAACGTCCAATTGACACATGGGTGGAGTTGAAGACTATCATGAAGAAAAGATTTGTGCCAGATTATTACCACCGAGAGTTAGTTCGCAGTTTACAAAGCTTGAGACAAGGTGTTCGAAGTGTAGAGGACTACTTCAAGGAGATGGAGATGCTGATGGCCAGAGTTGATTTAGTTGAGGATAAAGAGGCGACGATGGCTAGGTTTTCGGCAGGTTTGAATTGGGAGATATCAGATTTGGTCGAACGACAGCATTATCTGGAGTTGGAAGAGATGGTGCACATGGCTATCAAGATTGAGAAACAACTCAAGAGGAGAGGTGGCCAACGGTCGATGCCTAATCCGAGTTCATCATGGAAATCTAATGTGGCGAAGCGGGAGGAGAAGCCAGTTGTGAACAAGCCGAAAGTGGAGCCTAGACCGGATGTGACTAATCGGGGAAAGCAAGGTAAAAATGAGCAACCTTTTTTTAGTCGTAATCGGGATATTGTTTGTTTTAAATGTCAAGGTAAAGGTCATATTGCAAGTCAATGTCTGAATCAACGGACAATGATATTTAAATGTCAAGGTAAAGGTCATATTGCAAGTCAATGTCTGAATCAACGGACAATGATATTACGTGATAGTGGGGAAGTGGAAACCGAAGAGGAGGAAAGTGACACTGATTCAATGCCACCTTTGGAAGAGGCCGAAGATAGGGAAGTCGCAATATTTGGGGAAGTCTTAGTTACCCGACGAGTACTTAATGCGCAAGTGAAGGAAGATAGCAGCGCACAACGGGAAAATTTATTTCACACTAGGTGCCTTGTGAATGGGAAGATTTGTTGTGTCGTGATTGACGGAGGTAGTTGCACGAATGTAGCAAGTAAGGCTATGGTGGAGAAATTGGGGCTTTCTACAACCAATCATCCTCAACCGTATCGATTGTAGTGGCTTAATGACAGTAATGAGATTAAGGTGACTAAACAGGTGATGGTGCCATTTACTATTGGGAGATACGTGGATGAGATTTTGTGCGACGTGGTACCAATGCAAGCGGGTCACATTTTGTTTGGCCGACCGTGGCAATTTGATAGGCGAGTGAAGCATGATGGCTTCACCAATGAATATTCTTTTGTTCATAATAAGAGGAAGGTTACTTTATGTCCTATGTCACCACATCAGGTGCATGAGGATCAACTTCATTTGCAAAAAGACCATGAAAAAAGAAAAGAGAGTGAGGAGAAGAAAAATCGAGAGGGAAAAAATAATGATGAAAAAAATAAGAGGGAAAAAGAAAGAGAGAAAAGAAAAGATAAAGAGAGAAAAACCAATATATATGCAAAAAAGAGTGACATAAGGCGAGCTTTGGATTCTAAACAGCCAATGATCATACTTCGGTATAAGGAGACGCTTTTGAATACTAACGCTAACGATTCTTCCTTTCCTAGTGTTGTTTCATCTCTTTTGTAGGATTATAAGGATGTGTTTCCCGAGGAGCTTCCACAGGGATTACCACCAATTCGGGGAATTGAGCATCAGATTGATTTCGTACCAGGCACTACCATTCCAAACCGTCCAGCCTATCGGAGTAATCCCGAAGAAACAAAGGAGTTACAAAGGCAAGTTGGCGAACTAATGGAGAAAGGGTTCGTGAGGGAGAGCATGAGTCCTTGTGCAGTTTCAGTGATCTTAGTGCCGAAGAAGGATGGAAAATGGTGGATGTGCATCGATTGTCGAGCGGTAAATAACATTACGGTAAAATATCGACATCCCATTCCTCGATTAGATGACATGTTAGATGAATTGCATGGGTCTTGTATATTCTCAAAAAATGATTTAAAAAGTGGTTATCATCAAATTAGAATGCAAGAGGGTGATGAATGGGAAACTTCTTTCAAAACAAAATATGGTCTTTATGAGTGGTTAGTGTTACCTATTGGTTTAACTAATGCTCCTAGTACTTTCATGAGATTGATGAATCATGTTTTACGACCATTCATTGGCAAATTTGTGGTAGTTTATTTTGATGATATCTTGATATATAGCAAAAACTTGGGAGAACATGCATTGCGTTTGAAATCTGTTTTAGATGTGCTTAGAAAAGAAAAGTTATTTGCTAACATGGATAAGTGCACGTTTTGTACGGATAGAGCTGTTTTTCTTGGATTTGTTGTGAATTCACAGGGGGTTCAAGTGGATGAGGAGAAAATACGTGCAATCCGAGAATGGCAGAGTCCAACAAATGTGAGCCAAGTTCGAAGCTTTCATGGGTTGGCTAGTTTTTACCGGCGGTTCGTGAGAAACTTCAGCGACATCACAGCACCCTTAACGGAAGTGATCAAGAAAAGTGTAGGGTTTAAATGGGGTGAAGAGCAGGAAAAAGCGTTTAAATTGATTAAAGATAAATTGACTAACGCTTATTTGCTTGTTTTACCTAACTTTGCTAAAACCTTTGAAATTGAGTGTGATGCTTCAGGTTTGGGAATTGGAGCTGTGTTGATGCAGGAAGGGAAACCAGTGGCGTACTTTAGCGAGAAGTTGAGTGGGGCAGCTCTAAACTATCCTACTTATGACAAGGAGTTGTATGCATTGGTTCGAGCGTTGGAAACGTGGCAGCACTACCTTTGGCCTAAAGAGTTCGTGATTCACACAGATCATGAATCGTTGAAATACTTGAAGGGACAACATAAGTTGAACAAACGACACGCAAGGTGGATGGAGTTCATTGAGACATTTCCGTACGTCATCCGATACAAACAAGGTAAAGAGAATGTTGTTGCTGATGCTCTTTCGAGAAGGTACGTATTATTGAATACTCTTGATACAAAATTGCTTGGGTTTGAACGAATTAAAGAGTTGTATGATAATGACCTTGAATTTTGTGAAGAGTTTAAATCATGTGAAAAGAATGTTGTGGGTAAATACTTTAAAGTTGATGGTTTTCTGTTTTGAGAAAATAAGCTATGTATACCTGCATGTTCTTTGCGTGAGTTGTTGATTAGGGAATCACATGGGGGAGGTCTAATGGGTCATTTTGGTGTTGAAAAAACTTTATCTATTTTGAAAGAACATTTTTATTGGCCTCATATGAAACGAGATGTGGAAAGAATTTGTGATAGATGCATTACGTGTAAGCAAGATAAGTCTCGTGTTCAACCTCATGGATTGTATACACCATTGCCTATATCTAGTGAACCTTGGATTGATTTGTCTATGGATTTTGTATTGGGTTTACCTAGGTCTAAGCGTGGTCATGATTCTGTATTTGTGGTCGTGGATAGATTTTCTAAGATGGCACATTTTATTCCATGTCACAAAACTGATGATGCATCCCATATTGCTGATTTGTTCTTTAGAGAAATTGTGCGTTTGCATGGCATGCCTAGAACAATTGTTTCAGATAGAGATTCTAAATTTTTGAGTTATTTTTGGAAGACATTGTGGTGTAAGTTAGGTACTAAGCTGTTATTTTCAACTACTTGTCATCCACAAACTGACGGTCAAACCGAGGTAGTAAATAGAACTTTATCTGCATTGTTAAGAGCTATTATTAAAAAGAACATTAAAGTTTGGGAAGAGTGTTTACCACATGTTGAGTTTGCATATAATCGATCTGTTCATTCTGCTACACAATTTTCACCCTTTGAAATTGTTTATGGTTTTAATCCTTTGACACCGTTGGATTTATTGCCAATACCTTTGTCTGAATATACTAACATGGATGGAAAGAAAAAGGCTGAATTTGTCAAGCAGATACATGAAAAGGCAAGGCTTAACATTGAAAGGAGGACGGAGCAATATGCGAAGCAAGCCAACAAGGGCCGACGTCAAGTGATCTTTGAACCGGGAGAGTGGGTTTGGCTTCATATGAGGAAGGAAAGGTTTCCGGCTTAAAGACGATCAAAATTGCTTCGGAGGGGAGATGGTCCATTCCAAGTGCTTGAACGAATCAATGACAATGCCTACAAATTGGATTTTCCTGGTGAGTATAACGTTAGTGCAACCTTCAACGTAACTGATCTTAGTCCGTTTGATGTAGGTGACGATTTGAGGACAAATCTTTCTCAAGAGGAGAGGTATGATGAGGGCATCCTTGGTTCTGGAACAAATGACAACCATAAAATGGATCCTATGTGTATGTCGGATGGTCCCGTGATGAGAGCTCGGGCTAAACGATTCAAGGAAGGTCTTAATGGATTGATACAAGGTATATGGAGCGAGGATAGAACAAGTGTAGAGTTCGAGGAGCAGGAAACGAAGGCTTTGCATTTGGTCATGATGATACAAGCAAATACGTCAAGGTTGGAAACGATGGAATCAAGAGAAGACAAAAAATTCCAAGTTTCAGAGTTCTCGCCCCGGCGAGAATTTCAAGGCCAAATTTCTCGCCCCGGCGAGAATCTCTCTGTCCATCTTCGCCCCGGCCTGATCTGAAGTCGCCCCGGCCAAGATCTCTCTGTCCATTCTCGCCCCGGCGAGAACTTCAGTTCAAATTTCTCGCCCCGGCGAGAATTTCAGTACAAATCTCTCGCCCCGGCGAGAACTGTCAGAATTGGTTGGCGCGTTTTTCGAGGCAGACGCGTTTTTGAAGATTTTTATCAGATTTCTTTTCTTTTATTTCAGGGATTCAGTATATTTTCATAATTCTATTGTAATTAGGATATTTTAAGATAGGATTTTGATTCCAAATCAATTGTTATTTCCTTTCTGGATTCTAGGGTTTCATAGTTAGTATAAATAAGTTTTATGCTTGTAATTCAAACAAATAACAATTATTCTGAGTTTTATACAATTGAGAGCTATTCTCTACTTTTGGTTCTTTGAAGGATTTCTGAGTTATTATTCTTAGTTTTTCTTTGAGATTCAATCTTAACTTATCATACAACAAACCATAGTTGTGTGTGGCGTTATTCTACCGCATCATACAATCGTACGGAGATTATCGTTTGAATTAAACGAGGGTCAAAGTGTTGTTGGTGTTTCATCCTTCATACATTCAAATTGCTTGATCGACTATTCCAAGGTTTATCGTCTATATTCAGGCGGAGGATTAAGGATTCGAACGAGTTCCACCTTTATAACTTGCTGGAAATGATCCGGGCGACGACCACCTCACGTAAGTGTGTCGTGGAGTCTATCATCCTGCCACCAAAATTTTAAGTTTAATTACTACTCGATACTACCCGCGAGTACATAAGTTATAGCACATAAGTTATAACACATAAAGTTTTTTCTTAATTATTATCTTTGATGAATTCCTTAATTCATTCCTTAGAACTCGATAAGAGTTTTCACACCACTATGTTTTCGATTCTTTACAAGGCTAACTCCTAAGGTTCCCCACCTAAGGTTCTTAACTTACAGCTCTGATACCAACCTGTGACACCCCCAAATCCGGATACTTCAATTCCATATATTTGGTGTTCACTATTCCATACATTTATGACTAACTACCCATGATAAAAGACAATATAATTAAACTGAATAAATCATCTTCCCACAATAGGGGTTACAACTTAAATCTCTTAAGTAAACAAATCCCAGGTCATCTAACATTTATTACATCGTTGCAGAATTAAAACATAATATTAAATAAGTCTTATTACATAAATTCATCAAACAGATAACAGTTCGCCATCTACTTCTGCATCTTACCTTTGCCCTTACTAGTGGACGGCTCATCTGATTTCTTAGTCTTAGCTGCAATGTTTAATGCAAGGGTGAGCAAACAATTGCCCACAAGTATGATAACGTTAACAATTAAATAATCAATGGAGTAGATTTTATCTGAGTTATAATAGCTTATCTGAAATCAATGAATAACAATTCAAAGGACTGAAAGCTCAATAGAAAACTTGGCTCAAGAACTGAATGCAGATTTCAAGATTAAAAGTGTACCTGAGGGTCATAAGACCTCAAACTATGTCCTAGGTTAACAAGTAATTCTACTGTAACCTTTAACAGTCTTATAGACTATGGACTATTCATCTCGTACTCAGGGGGATCAGCCCTTTGTACAATGTATTGTGCACAAATACTTTAACGCTATTGCGTACTTTAATCCCCTATATTAGGGTTGTTCATCTCAATTTGACGTCAGAATCCATACCAAAAGAAACTTGGTTTGGAATAACTTCAAGAAATTCTAAGTCTTTAGAACGCTCATCAACTATGGACTAGCTGAATCAATAAGCATTCGCTAGTCGCTAAAGTATTTAATTCAACTATAAAATTGTACAATGAGATTTATGTCTGAAGCTTGAATAACAATTCATAATCGAACAACAAATGATTTGAATAAAACATAAGCATTTGACATTATAACAACCTTGCTTGAACAATAATAAGCTAAGGATAATAAGCTTGCTCAATGAAGATAAAGTAAGAAACTTGCTCGAGTAAAAGTTAAGTTGTAGGAAACTTGCTAACAACGAAATAAAAAGATTAAAGATAGAAAAACTTGCCTCATATGTAGATTACAGATTTAAATTCATGTTCTTTAATCAACCCATACATTTCATTTATTAAACGGGTAACAATAATTAGTTACAGAATTATAAGTACTTTAGGATTCGTTCTTATCCAATTTCATTTAATATCTCAATTGTCATTTGATATTCAATAAGTATTTGCTTATCTTTCATCGTAGTATCTTATTTATCATTTAATACATTAGTCTAAGTTTTAAACATGCACATAGCAATATAGCATGATTACAAAACAAAAAGAAAAATTCTCATTTCCTGTTCCACCGCCGGGACGGTGGATTCCTTCTCAAACTAGCGCCGGGGCGAGGCTACCGCCGGGGCGACAAAACTAGTTCATTCCTACCGCCGCGGCGAGGACACCGTCGGGGCGACAAAACTAGTACATTTCCACCGCCGGGGCGGTGGACCCGACTGTCAGCTTCTGCAGTTCGCGAACCAGTGAAATTCCAGACCAAATTTCCTAAATTCTACCATCCGACTCACAAATTAAACACACCCAGACATCAAACATGTTGAAAAACAAATACCCAACACGTTTTTAACAATTCTAATCATTATAATACACATAATCAACTAATTAAAGACCAAAAATTCACTATTTATACAAAATATTCATGTTTTGGCCATTTAATGAAATCAAACACTGTGAATTCTTCTCTAAACCATTTTAATCCATTCCACTTACATTCTTTTCGTAATTGAACATACTAACAATAACAACAACCAATTTACAGATTATTACATGAATTGAACACTAATTTTAAACCCAATCTAAGCCATATTCATATGTATAAACTCAAGAACACAAAAACCATTTAAAACTTGTTTTTCATGGATTCTAGTTACAAAAAATCATTTACAATTGCTATATAACAGTTTATAAACCCATACTAACATGCATAATCATCATATAAATAATATCTAGCAAATTATTGGTTCACCAATTTTTCACAGAGAACTAGTTTGGAGATAATAAGAACTAAAGTTTTAAGTTAGATTATTACCTGATTATTCTTCTTAGATTATGATTGGAAAAACTTAACAATCTACCTTCTTCCTCCTTCTCAAATTCACAGAGAACTCTTCTCACTCTCTTTTCTCTTTTCTCTCTATTAAGCTCTGATTTTTTTTAAAACAGCCTGATAAACCTTCATGACACTAACTTTAACGTAGCTTAATTTTTAATTAGTCAGTTGCAAAAACAAAGGGTTAGACCATATTTGGCAAACCCAAATAAGAAAAATAGAATTCTAAAAGCCACAAGGCCTTGTTTTGTTGAACCAAAGCAAAATAGACCATTTTTACCAGCCAAGGGTCACAAGGCCTTGTTTGGTTTAACTAAAATAAAACCCTTTTTCATTTATTTTAATAACCCATTATACTATATAGTTTAATTGTCACACTTTTAATTTAATTAAACTCATTATTAAATAAATTCAATTAAACCTTACTAATTTAATTTATAATTTTTATTTGACCAATTATAAATTAATTCAATAAATTATTTTATTAAATTAAATCACTAATCATCTAATTTAATTATTAAATTAAATTAGACCAACATCGAATTACTACTCATTTAACATAATTACACTTAAAATGAATTACTCCACAATAACTTTATCAATTATTTATTTTACTCAATAAATAAATTAACAAAAATATTTATTCAACTCAATAAATATTTTATTTATTCACAAAAATCACATTCGTTACAGAGGTGCTGCCGAAATTTTCTTGAAGTAGAAAGAAATGTGCTCACGGTGTTGGCACTAGTGAGGAGACGCATCCAGGAACGGGATAGAAGCCTAACCCCTGTAGCGTGGTCATATTGTCGAATAGAAAATCATGCATGGACCACATACATGAATATATATTCCCTTTCTAATTGGGTATTTTCTTCCATTAAAGATGTCAGCCGATCGGAGTTGGATGTACCGTAGGATACGGGTTGATGGGAGGGGATTAGTTAATGCGTACCGTGATGGGGTTTGCAATTTTATGAACAAAGCAATAGAATATGCTGATGATCCGAACGGAAAGATGAGATGCCCGTGTCCTAAGTGTAAAAACATGATTTGGAAGAAAGCCGATGAAGTTAAATTTGACTTGTTTTCACGCGGGTTTGTAGATGGGTATTCGGTATGGATTCATCAGGTCCGTACAAACTTAGTAGTTCATATCCTGGCTGCATCGTTAATGGGTATAGATTCAAGGTTGATGACTTGAATGCACTGATATCAGTCAATTTTGGCGTTGTCGTGTTGGGAAGCTGTTACCAAAATTCCGAGTCTAATTACTATGGACGATTAGAGGATGTGGTTGTGCACAATTATCCCGGAGGTAAAAAGGTTGTTACATTTAAGTGTCGCTGGTTTGATAATGAAAAGGGTGTTAAAGTTGATCGTAATAGAATCGTCACGGTAGATATAAAGTCAAAGCTACAGTTTGATGACGTATTCGTATTAGCCAGCCAAGCGACTCAAGTGTATTATGCCCCTAATATAGTAAATTCTAGAAGCCCTTGATATACAGTTGTCACAACAAAAACCAGGACATTTGATGGTACTGATTTGTCTGGAACGGATGACCCGTTGTAAGAATAAATTAGCAATCCCAACAACGTATTGCCAGATGACGACGATGTTTTGGTAGAAGATGTTGTTAACGTACCCACTGATGATGAAGAAGCCGAGGATGATGTTCTTGTCACTGACTATGTCGTTGTATAATATGATAACGACGAAGAAATTGATACGGAAGAGGAAGAGACTAAATCTGAGGATGAAATTGATTTTGATTCTGACGGGTTTGACGACGTACTAAGTTTAAACTTATTATTGTTTTTTAAATAATTTACTAATAAAAACGGTATTTATGGCTGATAAATTAACTAGAAATTAATTATCTCGTTATTTCTAATTACAGTAGTACAGTTATGGTTAGACATAGCGGTGGAGGTCACCGCGGTGGTGGCCGTGTAATATCCGAGGCCTTTATGTAATTCAACGAATATTTTTTAAATGAAATTATGTGAAACTCGATGTGATTAATTAAATGTATGTATATGTGCTAGGTGATGAGATGTATTTTTAATGGTTAGTTTAAATCAATTTAATTGTTTGTGTTAACTAAGAAGGATAATAATTTTAATAAATTGCAAGGTATGGAATTTAAACTCAAATTTGAGTTCAGAGTGGTATTTGGCGACGCGGACTATATATTTGAGTCCGGAACTTCGAAATTAGTAAGTATGGACCGAAAGCACAAAATGTGTCGGGGTTAACTTTTTGGTCAAACTCAACTAGTTGACTTTTTCGGGTAAAAAGTCAAACTCGAATTTCAGAAGCTAATTTGACAAAACGAATATTCCCACGACGTTCGGAACGTTAATTTTAGTAGGAATCGACTATAGTATCGAAAATGTTGATTCTGGAGGGCAAAGTGGTCAAATGGCTTATTTATTGGTTGATTGAATTAATTTAAAAATAATAATAAAATGCATCAGCTGTCTAATGGAACCCACGTGATTACCAATTTGGGACAAAATTGATGTAGTGCACGGTTATGAAATAAAACAATGAGGAGGGAGTTATTTTCCTTTAAAACAAAAATCCCTTCACTTTCTCAACTCCCTTTTCTTTAATTCTTGCAACTGATGAATGGGAAATCCCAAGGGGCTAGAGACCAATGAATTCAGAGATGGGATTATGAAGGAATGCAAGGATTATATATATACTTCCTCTCTAAATATCTATTCCTTTTTGTTAAACACTTTCTACTCGAAAGAGAAAAGTTGTGAGAGAGAGAAGCTTGAGAAAGCTTGAAGTATTCTGGGATTTCAGAGGATTAGAAGAGCAACAAGCATAGCATCATCTCTGCAAATCAAGGGGAATAACATTCAAAAGGTAAGATTATGAACTTTCATTTGTATTCTTAAGAAATTAGTTTTTGTGGAAAATATACAGAATGGCTTATTTTGGAATCGAAATTGATGCTAATTTATGTAACATTTAGGAAAGTTATATTTGTTTGTGTTAATACGTTAAGAAACAAAAAGAATGCAACTTGAATGGATTAAAATAGTTGAAAATCGAATCTGTGGTGAATGATTTCGTTAAGTATGCGAAATATGAAGGAAATAACAAGAACTTTGATTTTGGAGGTTCTAAATTGGTTAATAGCGTTTTCGGTGCTATTAGAATGGTAAGTACATATGTTATGATGTTTTGGTTGAGTTTATAATGTCTGGATGTGTCTAAAATTGTCATTGGGTAAATTTTTGAAAAATTGGTTCGCAGCAGTCGCAACACATGTGTCTGCGTACCAGCGCGGCCGCGCTGGAACCAAGGCTAAACAGGGCACGACCACGCCTGCACCAGAACAAAAATTGATGTTTTATTTTTAATTGTTCAGCTTTTAGAACCCAACGTAACCTAGTATATTAAGCATGAAGAAGTTTTAAACACCTATTAAGTTGTATCATGAATACGTTATCACAAATTTGAATTGTAAACTATGATTTGATAAGTTTTAAAGGAAAAGTTACCATGGATTGAAGAAATGACGTAGATATATTCTATTAACATTGAACATGTGTATAAGAACCTATGTAGCAATAATCCGAGGGTCAAATATGATCTTGGCCGGTCTTTAAGGAAAAGAACTATTAAACTTGTTTTTAAAAAGGAAATTTTCAAAATGTGTTAACTGAATATTGAATGCATGGATTTATTTTGGTTCTAAGTTTCTAGGTTATTGTGTGTATATGTTGTATACAAAGATCCCAACATGCTAGTAAATGAGTTGTGCATGAAAACCTCAATTCTGGGCTGAAAGGGAGTAGCGCGACCGCGCCACTCCTAGGCATAAATGTCGCGCGGCTACGCCGTGCTGCAGAGTTGTCAAGAGATTTTGTTTGTAAACTGAGGCTTGGTACATATATATTGAACCCTTACAAGTTTTGTTATGTGTCAATTGGAATGCTTGTACTGTCTAAACATGTAATGACTATTTAGAACCAAGATTTTAAAAGGTCTAAACGGGACTTATAAATGAAACTTTTGAACAAAAGCAAGAATTTGAGATATATGATTTGAATTTATATTTGGCTAAGTGTATGCTTGTAAGTGTGAAACAATTACATTAGGTATGTATTGAATGAGTATAATTTGAGAGTCTGTTAATGAGTATAGAAGGCTAATGAATATATATATATATAGGTTATGTAATGTCCAAGAAATTTTAAGCCTTGTACAATTTATTTTGATATATGAAATTCCTTTTATTTAGTTTTACGAATTTAATTGGATCCATGTAGGTATTATTATTTAATTATATAAATACATGGTCCAATAATTGGTTGGCCAGAAACTTGGGAGGAAAGTAAATAAATAATTTTATCATTATAGGATTAAATAATTCAAATGAAGAATTATTGATAAAACAAATTTTTTTTTAATAATTAATTAACCGAATTAGTTAATTAATTTAAATATTAGAAACCTAAGGGTATTAATTTAGTGTGTCATTTTTCTTTCAATTGGGCTTGGTCAATTTTTCTTTTATTTCCAGATTGGGCCGAACCCATTTTATTTTATTTTTGTTTTGGGCCATCCCTTCTCCATCCATTAGTCGACCCAACTATTGGGTTGAGCCCAAATACAATTCCAGTCGGGTTGAGTCAAGCAAACGGGTTGGATCCGTTTCCTTTAATTTGGGACAACCGGTAAATTCATTTGGGAGGGGTTCAAATCGGCAAGAATCGATTTGGGGGTAATTGTTAGGTTTGTATATAACGTGAGCATGCAATCAAATTACATAAATAGAGCGGAAGCGCGATAAAACGAATTTTAAAATTTTTATACAAACCATCACCATGATCGATCAATGTGCTCAATTAACGATATAAACGAAAGAGAAAGAGAATAAGAATTATACCCTCGTAGAACAAAGCTACCTCGGGTACAAGTTCAACTCCTAGTCCTTCGTGTTCTCCTCGAATGCTACGGTGTGATTCCTTCCTTTGATCAACGTTAGTCACTCAAGTGTTTGGCCTCTAGAGGTGATCCACCAAGGAAGAACAAGTATTCAAGAAGTTGGGTATTTGGCAAAACCCTAGTTTCTATCTCTATAGAAATTGTAAGTACTCTCCATAATCTAATACAAGAGTGTGTAACCCTAATCTATGATAAGACTTCTCTTATTTATAGATGTAGAAAAACCCTTCCCTAAACTATTTAGGATTAGGGTTTCTATTCTAATTAAACTCCTTTAATTAAATTAAACTCCTAATCCAATTAGGAATTCATGTGAGAGTAATTCTATTAATTAATTCCCAATCCCTATTAGGAATTAAATAATAGTAATAGTAATAATAATAATAAGACTCCTCTTATTAATTTATATTTAATATTTCTAAAATATTAAATAATAAATATTAAGCTATTTAATTTATTCTATCTCCATAGATTAAATTAAATACACTTAACTTATTATTACAATTATGCCATTTACTTCTTAAATAAATATTTTCCTTTTGCGGTGTGACCCTTTAGGTTCTCCATATTAAACTGGTTGTGAATAAATCAATTAGAACAATTCTAATCATATTTAAATAAATAAATTAAACTATTTAATTCATTTAAATAAATAATATTTATTCTACAATAAGGGTAAGCCCCCTTAGCGATCAACGACTTTCCAGATAATATAGATTTCAACATCAATCACAAAAGAACCTTTGAGTAAATAGTTACCGTACAATTCAATCCTTCTACCATACAATATCCCAATTAAATATAAGACATGGATTTACTGTCAAGTCTTATTTTATTTAATTATATGTATTTCGATTCCCAAATGCACAACTCAAAATAATGCAAATTAGAAACTCCTTTCTAATTTCATTCTGCCTTGGCCAAGGACTACTGAGTTATCATTTATCGAATCACATAGGACATTCACATCTTTTACTAGACGAGGTAGATTCTTTGTTGATCATTCACCTATCTCCATGCACAACTAATTATACCCAATCATACCCTTTGATATACCCAAAAGGTCTTAAGGGACATGTCAAAGTATAACTCATCATACACAAGATACTATGATGATCTCAAGTCCAAAGATCACTTGTACAACTATCACTATAGGAATTCCTATTGACAGGCGAGTAAAACTCCATTAGGTATTCCTTAGCGAGCCACGTTTAGTGAACTTATTCTCCAATAAGCATCTACATACTTGCTTTAGTGTCTCCACACAAATGATTATGAGATCAATCATCCTCTTCCTAAGAGCAAGCAACGTATGTACTAATCTATCCGGATTCACTATTCCCCAATTTAGTAATCCAACGATTAGGAACAATTTTAGTTTGTGAGCTATCTAGAATTTAGATCTCATTAGCATGATCACCATCATGATTCTAAAAGCATTGCTCAAAACTATGAGTTTATCACATTTAATATAACAGCACCATGTAGATAATATAAAATGCCTTTTGAGAAAATCAATTCCTTTATTAATAAATGAATAAGATTACAAAGTTTATGCTACATCATATCAAATATGATTGGCTTGTGTGCATACTACTTTCAGTAATAACCGAGCAAAAAGAAAAGGGGGAAACCCAAACCCTCAATCAATCAACCGGACAGATCGGGGGACGGGAGAAGGGGTCGCCAGGCATGCGCCGACGACAGCTCGAATCGAACGGACGGCGTGAAGAAGGACCGGCGGCTAATCAAAGGTTTGAAGGAGCGACCGAGCACACAATCGAACGAACCAAAGGGTTTGAGCGTGCGGCGACGTGACCGGTGGGGGTACGCGGCTCGAGATTGCCGGCCGGTGCTAGCTGGGTGATTGAAAGGGCTTGATAGGGACGACCGGTCGCTGCCTCCTGCCTACCGATGGTTAAAGGTGCGATCGAATAGGGTATTACCCAATAAATGGGTAAAATTTCTTCTATAAATTGGGCACCCAAAACCCTAAAACGAGCTGCTAGAATTTTGCATTCCAAATTAGAGAGAAAGCAGTCACTGAGAGAAGAGAGAGCAGGGAGTTGGTCGCGAATGTCCGCTGGATTCGTTGATTTTTTTGGAAGGAGAAGGAGGACTGCCATTCGATCGAGTCCAAGGTATAGCAGTAAACTACTATAACAATTTTTGTGATTTAGGCTTTAAATGTTTTCCTTCTCTGGTTAGTAGTTGTGATTATTGTATTAAGTTGTTCTTGTTTGAGTTTACAAGACTGTTATTGTATTGTGTTGGTTTATTTTGATTAAGAAATCTGGTATTGTGATATTAATGGTATTGGGAAGCATATTTTCTGTTGTCGGTTGATATACACTGTAATAGGGTGTTGTGTTAAATTGCTTGGGCGTGGAACTCTGGTATTGTATTATGTTAATTCTTGTTGAGAATTGTATTATCTGTGCATGATATTGTTGTAAGCATGGAAATCATGTTTTGTTAAATAAGAAAGAATGGAGTTATAAATGGTCAGTATAGTTGTGTTTATAAAGTAATTTGCAAGCATGCTTTCGGATTAGAATAACTTGGCCATATATGATATATGTTAGTAGATGTAGCATGCTAGATCATGATTGATTAAGAAAACATGTTTTATTTTAGTATTGGGCTTATGGGAGAAAGCATGTATGTTATACTAATATGATTAGTGCGGGATAATCTTAGTATGTTTGAAAATGGTCTGATTGAAATTAATAGTGCAGAAATTTAGTATAGAAGATAAAGTATGTCTTATATTTCTTGAAAGCATACCTTGATGATATAAGAAGAAGTTATGCAATCAATATTGGTTTTATAATTTCTTTTTATGGAACTAAGATGAAAATTTACAAAATACTCGTAATTGTTGATGATTAATTGTGTTGTGGACTGACTTGTCCAAAAAGGGGTAGGAAATTATATGTTGCTCTTATAGAATTCTTTTTGACGAAGGAATAGTAATATGGTTTAGTGCCAAGCATATGGACTGATTTTTTATTTGAAATTCTTGTGTATACGGAGCATATATGTGTTGTTTTTTTTTTGGGATTCCGAGGGAGCGCGTTGCTGTCCATGACAGTAGTAGGAAGGGAACACGCTGTTGTCCATGACAGCAGCAGGAGGGGGGCAGCTGGTGCAGGGCTGATACAGGGCTGGCGTGAGGAAGGGGTTGCTGCCTTATGGCAGCAGCACTTTGTGCAGCAGCAACAGCCATGTGGTTGGCCATAGCTTGACAAGGAGGATGGGCTGGAAGGTAAGACAGGGCTGTTGCCCTGTGGCAGCAGCAGTAGCGCAGTAGCAGGCAAGCCAAGGCGTGCGCGGCAGCGTCCGACGCCGCTCGGCAGCAGGCGTCGCCTGTTGTCGATTCGCTCAGTTTTCATCGAGCGATTTGAGTTTTACTCGGGCGATTTTAGTTTTTCGCCGAGCAATTTAAGTTTTGAGTCATGCAAAGCCACACTACGTATGGTTTAGCCAATTGAAGACTAGTAAAGATCAAAATGAACCAACTTCGATTTCAAAGTCCATTTTCATTTAAGTTTAAAACTAATTGACTAGTTTTTAAACTTTGGACTTATAAACTTCAAAATTCCTAATATTTGGAATTTATAAATGAACAACCTACTTTCCTTTAAGTGTTCTAGTAGTAGAGAAATAAGGTACTCTTATCTTTATTAAACCCAAAATTAGTTAATAAAGGGTTGGGCCATAGTATGGATGAGGTATTTGAAAAATGTGTTTATATGTATCCATAATGTATTTATGTAATATTAACTCCTATATTTTGATCGCTCGAACATATAGTTGACCTTCTACATGTATCAATATATATGTGTAGGATCCACAGGGTCGGACTAGCAGAGTTTTATCATTGCTTAAACAACATGCAAGTATCTAAACACAGATTCTTTCTAAATGGACCAAGTAAGTTGACTTGATCATATAGAGGTAAGTTTATGTTTTCATACATAAAGTAAATAAAAGGAGTTAAATCCTTTTTATTCTAATCAGCTTCTCAAGTTTGGTGAGGCTTTTATTTTGTGTATTGTAATGACATCTGATATGCATGAACAGTTTACGGAGGGTCTAAGCCAATTATTTGGGCTAGACTAAACTTATAACATTTATATTCTTTTATTTCCAAAGTGTTGAAATGTTATTGTTGTTCAACTATATTGATTATGGTTTGAATTCTAGTCTGAGTATGAACAGTCCCTGACATGGGAATATTTTTGAAATCCGCTCCAAGGGTGGTATAGACTTGTAACACTCCATGAGTGTGAGGGGTGAACCTAAATGGTTGTTCACAAACAGTAGTGTTGATCAACGCAGGGCATATCGGGCTGATCACCCACCATCCCCATAAGTTCAGACGGTTCGCAAAAGAAACTTTGCCTGGAACCTTTTCAATAAAATTGAAACTATTGTTCATGGTTTATATAACCACTCAGCATATTATTTAATGATAATGGTTATCATGAGTTGGCTTTAGTTCATGTTACTTAACAGCTTATTCTACTATTAAAGTATACTCCATAGAAAACATTTATTCTTTCATATATTATGATTGTATATTACTTGCTGAGCACTTTTATGCTCATTCTTGCTTTGTCCATAAATGTTTTCAGTGCACCCGGAGTGTACTACAGGGTCGGCAAGAAACAAAGGAAAAGGGAAGGCCGAAGACTAAATAAATTTGTTGTACCCTGTAATAAATAGTTAAATGTTTGTATATATTTTATTATCATGTTAAGTAGTTAAGGTTGCGTACCTTGGGATTTGAAACTTTGATGTAATAATTTTATATATGTTTGGTATCTATTTTGGTTATGCTTTGGATATCGTGAGCACTGAATAAGGGTTGCAATACCTGAATTTGAGGATGTCACACCTATCATTTATAAGATCGATCTCTCAATTAGCCAATCATATTATACCTTATAATATCACTTCTTTACAAGTAAATTATCTAACATTCAACTACATAATCAAATATTAGATAACACATAACACCATACGCATTCAATTCTAAAGTTAGCATACATCGAGTCTTTAACAGTGTTCAATATAGTATGCTGAGTGGTTTCCCACAAACAACTAAGAAACTAGTTTTCGTCTCGTCTACACTATTTTCACAGTGAGTTAGATCGGTTGCCAGTTCGTATATACCTCCGCTCCCTAAAGGAATTGTTTAACCCAGATACTATACATCGACTATTAAAGAGTACGACTGTACCACTATTTTATGAATTAATACTAAGTCTTTCATTATATAAGTCTTTCTTTATGGTCCTGTAGGTTAAGTACCCAATCCAGCAAACTGGATTCCAAATCCAGCAAACTAGATGGCAATCCAGCAAACTGGATTCCAACCTGGATTACAATCCAGCACACTGGATTTAAACTATTTAATTCAGTCAACTATTTTTACAATCCAGCAACCTGGATTCAAACTATCTTATAATCCAGCAACCTAGATTCACTAACTTTCAATACAACAAACTAGATTCACTATTTCAGCAAACTATTTTTCAATCCAGTAACCTGGATTCGAACTAACTTATAATACAGCAAACTAAATTCACATTATTCAATTCAGCAAGCTGGATTCACCCTATACAGCAAGCTGGATTCAAACTGTTTTCCATGTTATTAAATAATTCATTTAATCGTTCTAAAATTCCATAAACATTATACTTCCTTACCAATGACCAATATCCTTATCAAAAATCTGTATGAACCATATTTAAGGTTCTCAAGTCATAAAATCCCATTTTCTAAATTTTCAACTTCACATAATTAATTAAATCCATTTATACATAACTTCATCATTTACATGAAAAATAGAAAAACAACTTCAAAAATATTTCTTTTCTGAAAATAGACTATATATAGTCCCCTTATGAAAATATATTTTTTTCGGAATTTTTAAAATCCATTTACTATATTTAAATAGTCCAAAATAGCCAAATCTTGCTATATTTTTCATAAATCGAAATTGCATCCAAACATTCTAAAATTTTCAGAGAATGTTCCTGCTATATATATATATATATATATATATATATATATATATATACACTACCAATAATATTTTCATAATTTGTGGAGTTAACTACAAAGAGTTATTTGAGTATACTCTTGACAGTGGTCCCTCACGATAAGAGTTATTCTACATAGTCAAAAATCTTTAAATTTTTACAGGACTCACATAACTTCTCATATTATCACCCTAGAATTTTTAGAGTAACAAAAGTGGACGAAATGGCCCCTGGAATCGGATAGTCAGCAGGCTTCATTCCAGTTTTGAGAAAAATATGGACTGTTTGTACCAAAACAGTTCCTATGACTTGTGTGCTAATTATTTTTGAGGTCTACCACTTGAATTTAGTATTAACTTATATATCTAGCACTACTCTTTGTCAGATCGCAAAAAGAGTTTATAGATTTCAAATGGTAACTATATAAAGTGGAAGAAGATTAGGGTTTTCTAACCCTTTTTAAAATGAACTTGTTTTCTTTTCTTTTTCTAAACTCTTAAACCCCAAATAGATAAGATCCAAACACAAAACACTTATTAATATATAGATCTAAGGTTTTAGACCTCAAGATCATAAACTTTATATCATAAAAATCAAACCAAATCAAAAAGAAATAAACTAGATTAAAGTTAGGGTTTGTTATACCTTTGCTTAATTTTTCTTTCTCCTTCTTCCTAGGCTTTATTTATATAACCTTGAAGCTTGCAAAAAAATCTCTCCTCATCACTTCCTTACCGTGAGCCCCTCTCCTTTTCTCTCTCAAAAATATTAGTTTGGAAAGAATGGTAGATGAAAGAGAAAGGAGTAGTTTTTAATTTCTATTTTCTCTCTCTCTAAACATGGAAGAATGAAATGAACAAGACTTTGTTTTAATAAATCTAATACTTACAATATCTATAGATATAGGAATTATATCTATATATTTTAGCATGATTAGGAAGTACACCATTTTGACAACTTGGTGATGGGTCACAATTAGCATTGGTACTTCTTTCTCCATTCATACAAGCAACCTACTAAAAAAATCAACAACTCACCCCTTTTGGTACATAGGTGGCCGGCTATCCTTCCTCATATTGCTTCAATTTTGGTTTATTAAATTAATTAACAAGTTGGTAAAATATCTTCCAAGTGGGCTAGCATTTGGACTTTGTTTTAAATCATTTTGGGCTTACTTTTAATAAGTTTGGGCCACTAGTTGTCACATATTATTCATCCATGCTTGGTTACTAATTTAATAAGTGTTGGGCCAATTTAATTAGTTCACACATTAATTATCCAAGTCCATGAATAATTAAATGAGTGAGCTTGGTTAATAAATTAATTAGGCTAGTCCACTCGTTTTTCTTTACTAATTGGACTATTAAAATAAATTATACATATATCACATAGTTCTCATCAATTAATACCCATATTAATTAATGTACAAAATTTATTCACTTACTATATTCACTTCAATTAAATATTTAATTAACTTACTATCTTATCAATTGTTTAATATTAATATTCTTAGGTTAGTCCACTAATTTAAATAACTATTAGTGGCCCTACTTTAACTAACAATTAGTCACATACATTATTCACATAAGTCATAACATATTTATCATCATTGATAAATAATTATCATACACATTGAACCACATGTTGTACATACATACATTCAAATATAATCAATACTTATTTTTAGTATTCAAATTTTCTTAAGAAAATAAATTCTTATTATTCATAATACACATACATCCATTTTAAATACAATTATAACAATAATTATATTAATCATTAACATTCATAATCATAGATCAAATTAGGTTTTGATCATCCCTTTAACTTTGCCTCATTTACCATACTTAGTCAATTTAAAATAAATTGACTAGTCTTACAAATTCATATCATAAAATAATCATAGTAATAATACTAATAATCATTTCTTTAAATATACATTTATTATTTAAATAATATAGTAATCATATTTTTGTAAATAATTATAAATCTTTAATATAAAAATTAACTTAGTAACAGAATATAATTTATAATTATCAACTATTTCTTTAATAAGAAATTTACTTGAAACCATATATGAAATAAATATATATGTACACATCACATATTCACATTCCTTTCCTTGCACATATTCCCATGCTTGGTTTAATATATAATAAAAATAATTTTATTATAAAAAAAATTTCATACGTAAAATTTCTTATTTTAATATATTGAAAATCTTGGGTTATTACATTCACCCCCCTTATAAGGATTCCGTCCCCAGAATCACCGTTCAACACTTACACCCACAAAGGTAAATATCATACACATTCATATCACAAGTAGATCATGATCTGATTCCGTCGAATCGATCTTTAACTATTCAGCATAAAGCTTGTCTTTCTGATTATACGGAATTTGATTTCTATTAGAACTCAAATCCATCCTTCAAAATACGTTAATAAAATGATTTATTATTAAATTATGTATTATTTATTTATTAATGTAGGTCCTTTCCTATAGTTCCAATGTTTTCAAACGTAAACGTACCCCACGGTATATATAAGAATAAATTATTATTCGAATAATACCTGGAACTCCATCTCCGGTTGCTACCGTATCTTGAACCGTCATGTTGAAGGTCCTTACGGTTGGTTTGTTTGTCAGAGTTGGATAAGTAATCGCCAACTTTCTGCCGCTTTTCCGTGTGTTCGCACTTTCCTTATCTGTCGTTCTTATGAGATTTCGTATTACGAGTCCGAAACTGTTGCGCGTCTTGAACCATTGCTTACAGTCTGCTTACACCATGTCGTTTAGTGTTTCCTTGTGTTTGAGACTTAGTACGATAACTTGCCCACATGATTTTTCTTTTAAAAATCCTTTCATTAACGAGTTATTTTAACCCATTTTCTATTTACTAATAGTCTTCATTATCTATCCTTTACACATACCAATACATACTTCTCACAAATCATACATAACCAACATTTTTATTATCTGGTTATACCAAACCTTAAATTATTATCTAATTCTTCATATTCCTTTATACAGTACCGTATCATAACATTATGAAATAAAATTCAAAACTTAGACCAATTCAGCTTACCGGATTACCCAATCCAACTTTCTGGATTGTCCATTTCAGCTTGCTAGATTCCTGAATTCAGCTTGCTGAATTACCCAATTCAGCTTGCTGGATTCCCAAATTCAGCTTGCCGAATTACAATTTATCAGTTGATCAACATATTAGCAAAATCCTTAAAGTTTATTTACCAAAACAAACATATAACCATACCATTTCATTCATATTCATAATCTTTTAAACAGTACCAAATACTTTTCATTACACAACATGTTGTTATAACCATTTACTATCCCTCAATGACAACAAAAGTCGGGAGTAGTACATTACATACACATCATATCATACATAATTCTAGAGCACTTATCCTATTTATTCCCTACACCGTTTTTAGATCATGGGCAAACCTTTTCCTGGTGACCTACTATTCCACACACAAAACAAACGCATTGCTTCGGTTCGGGACAATGAAAAGAGACATTATGTCCTTTCATGCATACAACTTCATGTTTCTTGTTGTAATTTGCACACCTTAATACTTTCTTAAAGTTTCCTTGGTCAGAATTTCCGATGTCACAATCATTTATCTTTCTTTTTCCTTTCTTACTTGGAGTTGCAGACGATTTGCTACATTTAGCTCCCATTACATCAATTTGGCTTTTCAGCTTATCTTGTTCTTGCATTATTTCCATTAACGCTTTTCGCATTTGACTATTTAACACACTTTCCATTTCCAACAACTTTTCTAAACATAACACCCTATCCCTTAGATTCTGCACTTCTGTTGATGCTTGGTTAGCTCCAACTTCAGTGTCCGAATCACTATCTGTCAGCACCACCGTTTCTAGTTCTGGTACAATGTTTTCCAAAATGATTACCTCATCTAGGTTGCTTTCAAGGTGAGCCTCCATTCCAGCTATTGGCTTAGATATTGGCTCAAGCGGAGTGATTTGCTCCTTATTCACGACATGAGAGTCTCCTAATCCTTTCTTACCTGACATCTATACACAAATTATCTTGATTAGTACATAATATATACACATAACAAACAATAGTTTATATAAGTTAGTTTTTATTTCATTTTATGATGAATTCCCTTAATTCATCTCCTTTAAACTCTATTTGAGTTATTTATTTTTCAATGCTTCTATCTAGCTTAAGGTTATAGCCTAAGGTAATCCCCCACCTAAGGTTTCTAACCTATAGCTCTGATACCAAGTTGTGGCGCCCCCAAATTCGGGTACTTGAAACCCGTACTTGGTGCATCACGATACCATTTCTTTGAGCTGTTTAATAAATTACAAACTTAATATTTATATTAGAGTTGTCTATTCCCCGGTATGGCAACCTTTAATTACATTCTTTACATGTTACATAATATATATGATCACAATACAAAAGACTAATCATTACAGATAACACCTTGAAACCTAATCCTGGAGCTTTCCTTTGCCTTTATCTTTGCCAGAGCCTTCTAGTCGATCACACTTAGCTGAAAACATTTAAGTCAAAGCAAGAATGATCATTCAATTGCTCAGCAAGTAATAATAATTAATAATAATGCGCTGAAAGAAGTAAATGTTTTCTTTGAGGACTACTTCTACCACGAATCAATAGTGGTGAAGTCATTTAAAACCATTCTTAACAACAGATCAAATCATTTTAAGATTTTTGAAACAATTGAGCGACTTTTGTATATTGAGTGGTCAAAAGACCATGAACTGTTATTTTTCATTTTTTTGAAAAGGTTTAAACAGAAATTCATCTATAAACCGTCTGGTCTTACGGACACGGAGGATGATCAGTCCCATTGTGCCCTGTATTGATCAACACTATATAATACATCACCGCCATTGGCGCATAAAATTTTCATCACCGCTTTTAGCGCATAAAATTTTCCCATTTCGGGTTCTTCATACTCAGTCTGGAGTCCTAACTAAAACAATTAAGTTGGACGACTTCATCATAACCAATAACATTCGACAAATACATTTCAAATCGTGTCTAGCTGGGACAAATAGCTTAGACAATCTTTAAACTAGGTATACATACTGAAATTTAATACTATGTATCAGAACTTATCAACGAATTTTGAATTCAAGGGTAATTGATAATGTACAATAGTTCATACAAGTAGGGACACTTGCATAACTAAACTTAGAATACAAATTTTCAATATGAGTCATAACATTTCAGTAATAAGATACTTTTAACAATGAACGAATCGAAATAAATTCGAATTTATAATAATTATAACAATTTGTACAAGTGAGGACACTTGCACAAAGAATAGAACAATTTTGATTATAAATGCATCACATGAAACAATATTGAGATATTTGAAATCAATAGATAGCTTGAATAAAGTTTAAGAATACTTGCATAATATATGGATCCATTGCATAAAGTAAATGCAAGGGTTACGATAATTGCATAAACGAATAACAAAGATCATTATGGATATGAATAATTAACAATAATTATTCACGAGCATGCTTTAAAATTGATAATTCATGTTGAGTTAGGAACTAGCAATAAATGTAAGGAGTTTAGCAATAATCAGGAATTTGCACAATATATACCTGTTTGCACGAAATAAAATAGTGCATAAGGTTTAGATACTTGTACAACAAAAGATTGAGTTAAGGAACTTGCTTACACAGATCCAATTCATAAAGTAAATGAAAAGGATGGGATACTTGCACACATATACCTATTGCATAAAATAAATGCGTAGGTTCGGATACTTGCACAATAAAAGATTGAGTTAAGATACTTGCACAACATACGAATCCAGTTCATAATGTAAATGAAAAGGATGGGATAATTGCTCAATAATAGATTGAGTAAGATGGAACTTGCTTAGCAGAATAACAGTAAGATTTGAATACTGGTATAACATGAACCATGTATAACATATACCTGTTTGCACAAAATAAAAGTACTGCATAAGGTTCAGATACTTGCCTTGGTCGTTGACTACTGCTACGAAATTTAATTTAACTTCTTTTGAAAGACCTATCATTTATAAGATCGATCTCTCAATTAGCCAATCATATTATACCTTATAATATCACTTCTTTACAAGTAAATTATCTAACATTCAACCACATAATCAAATATTAGATAACACATAACATCATATGCATTCAATTCTAAAGTTAGCATACATCGAGTCTTTAACAGTATTCAATATAGTATGCTGAGTGGTTTCCCACAAACAACCAACAAACTAATTTCCGTCTCGTCTACACTGTTTTCACAGTGAGTTAGATTGGTTACCAGTTCGTATATACCTCCGCTCCCTGAAGGAATTGTTTAGCCCAGATACTATACATCGACTATTAAAAAGTATGACTGTACTGCTACTTTATGAATTAACACTAAGTCTTTCATTATATAAGTCTTTCTTTATGGTCCTGTAGGTTAAGTACCCAATCCAGCAAACTGGATTCCAAATTCAGCAAACTAGATGGCAATCCAGCAAACTGGATTCCAATCTAGCAAACTGGATTCCAACCTGGATTACAATCCAGCACACTGGATTCAAACTATTCAATTCAGTCAACTATTTTTGCAATCCAGCAACCTAGATTCAAACTATCTTATAATCCAGCAACCTAGATTCACTAACTTTCAATACAGCAAACTAGATTCACTATTTAAGCAAACTATTTTCCAATCCAGTAACCTGGATTCGAACTAACTTATAATACAGCAAACTAAATTCACATTATTCAATTCAGCAAGCTGGATTCACCCTATACAACAAGCTGGATTCAAACTGTTTTTCATGTTATTAAATAATTCATTTAATCGTTCTAAAATTTCATAAATATTATACTTCCTTACCAATGACCAATATCCTTATCAAAAATCTGTATGAACCATATTTAAGGTTCTCAAGTCATAAAATCCCATTTTCCAAATTTTTAACTTCACATAATTAATTAAATCCATGTATACATAACTTCATTATTTACATGAAAAATAGAAAAACAACTTCAAAATTATTTCTTTTCTGGAAATAGACTATATATAGTCCCATTACGAAAATATATTTTTCCTGCAATTTTTAAAATCCATTTACTATATTTAAATAGTCTAAAATAGCCAAATCTACCTATATTTTTCATAAATCGAAATTGCATCCAAACATTCTAAAATTTTCAGAGAATGTTCCTGCTATATATATATATACTATCAATAATATTTTCATAATTTGTGGAATTAACTACAAAGAGTTATTCGAGTATACTCTTGACAGTGGTCCCTCACGATAAAATCCATAACTTTCATTCTACATAGTCAAAAATCTTCAAATTTTTACAGGACTCACATAACTTCTCATATTATCACCCTAGAATTTTTAGAGTAACAAAAGTGGACGAAATGGCCCCTAGAATCGGATAGTCTGTAGGCTTCATTCCAGTTTTGAGAAAAATGTGGACTATTTGTACCAAAACAGTTCCTATGACTTGTGTACTAATTATTTTTGAGGTCTACTACTTGGATTTAGTAGTTAACTTATATATCTAGCACTACTCTTTGACGGATCGCAAAAAGAGTTTATAGATTTCAAATGGTAACTATATAAAGTGGAAGAAGATTAGGGTTTTCTAACCCTTTTTAAAATGAACTTGTTTTCTTTTCTTTTACTAAACTCTTAAACCCCCAAATAGGTAAGATCCAAACATAAAACACTTATTAATATATAGATCTAAGGTTTTAGACCTCAAGATCATAAACTTTATATCATAAAAATCAAACCAAATCAAAAAGAAATAAACTAGATTAAAGTTAGGGTTTGTTATACCTTTGCTTAATTTTTCTTTCTCTTTCTTCCTAGGCTTTATTTATATAACCTTGAAGCTTGCAAAAAAATCTCTCCTCATCACTTACTTACCGTGAGCCCCTCTCCTTTTCTCTCTCAAAAATATTAGTTTGGAAAGAATGGTAGATGAAAGAGAAAGGAGTAGTTTTTAATTTCTATTTTCTCTCTCTCTAAACATGGAAGAATGAAATGAAGTAGACTTTGTTTTAATAAATCTAATACTTACAATATCTATAGATATAGGAATTATATCTATATATTTTAGCATGATTAGGAAGTACACTATTTTTACAACTTGGTGATGGGTCATAATTAGCATTGGTACTTCTTTCTCCATTCCTACAAGCAACCTATTAAAAAAATCAACAACTCACCCCTTTTGGTACATAGGTGGCCGGCTATCCTTCCTCATATTGCTTCAATTTTTCTTTATTAAATTAATTATCAAGTTGCTAAAATATCTTCCAAGTGGGCTAGCATTTGGACTTTGTTTTAAATCACTTTGGGCTTACTTCTAATAAGTTTGGGCCACTAGTTGTCACATATTATTAATCCATGCTTGGTTACTAATTTAATAAGTGTTGGGCCAATTTAATTAGTCCACACATTAATTATCCAAGTCCATGATTAATTAAATGAGTGTGCTTGGTTAATAAATTAATTAGGCTAGTCCACTAGTTTTTCTTTACTAATTGGACTATTAAAATAAATTATACATATATCACATAGTTCTCATCAATTAATACCCATATTAATTAATGTACAAAATTTATTCACTTACTATATTCACTTCAATTAAATATTTAATTAACTTACTATCTTATCAATTGTTTAATATTAATATTCTTAGGTTAGTCCACTAATTTAAATAACCCTACTTTAACTAACAATTAGTCGCATACATTATTCACATAAGTCATAACATATTTATCATCATTGATAAATAACTATCATACATATTGAACCACATGTTGTACATACATATATTCAAATATAATCAATACTTATTTTTAGTTTTCAAATTTTCTTAAGAAAATAAATTCTTATTATTCATAATACATATACATCCATTTTAAATACAATTATAAAAATAATTGTATTAATCATTAAAATTCATAATCATAGATCAAATTAGGTTTTGATCATCCCTTTAACTTTGCCTCATTTACCATACTTAGTTAATTTAAAATAAATTGACTAGTCTTACAAATTCATATCATAAAATAATCATAGTAATAATACTAATAATCATTTCTTAAAATATACATTTATTATTTAAATAATATAGTAATCATATTTTTGTAAATAATTATAAATCTTTAATATAAAAATTAACTTAGTAACAGAATATAATTTATAATTATCAACTATTTCTTTAATAAGAAATTTACTTGAAACCATATATGAAATAAATATATATCTACACATTACAAATTCACATTCCTTTCCTTGCACACATTCTCATGCTTGGTTTAATATATAATAAAAATAATATTATTATAAAAAAAAAATTCATACGTAAAATTTCTTATTTTAATATATCGAAAATCTTGGGTTATTACATCCTTGAATCGTTCCCACGGAATTATCCCTTGACCACCTCGAGTTTTGTTAGCTTGCCACCAATAACTAGCTTCTGATTTTAGCATAAATGTTGCGAATGCAGCCTTCTGGTCCTCGCTGACCCTAGCGACATCCAATACTTTCTCCATCTCCATGACCCAAGTTTGTGCTTCGATCGGATTCATAGACCCTTGAAACTCTGGCGGTCCAACAGCCTTGAAGTCTTTGAAAGTCGTGGCCTGAGCTTGGGGTTGATTTGCAAATGCTCCCGTTAATAAATTCACCAACTGCTGCATTGGATTAGCATTGGTTTCATCGTTGTTATTTGTGGATCCCTCAGGGGTCTGTTGACGGGTTTGTCTTCTTCTTGTCGGCATCTTACTGTTAAGAATTCGCGTTATTAGATTATTACTCAACTACTTAAACATTTAAGTCTTAACTTAAACATTTATAAACAATATTTAGCACATAGCACATCTGATAAATTTCCGTATTTTATTCATTTGCTGCTTCAATACATAACATAGATAGCATTATAGTTATTTACATCATCTATCCTGAATTCATAATATCCCAGGATTACATTATCATACTCTAGTATTTATCTCATTTGAGATTTACATCATAATAGCTCTCTTAGAAAATAACTTATTATTACTGCTATTCATGACCTATAAAGACATTCCACGTCGCACGACTTATTCACGCTCTTGCTTCATTATACGAATCATTGTCCTGCGATCCATCACGTACCACGGTAAATCCTCGAACTGAGTTGGGTAATGAAAAACTCGATCCTGAGCTCTATCCATCGCTGTGTGAAAAACACGATCCATCTCCTCCATTTTAATCTTCTTTGACTGGACTTCGTCCTCAACACGATCTGCATGATCAACAACTTTCATCCACGCGTCCTCGGCTCTAGCACGCTTTGCGGACTCTTCCCTCAGCTCACTCTTTAGTTTCTCCACCTCAGCCGATAACTCCTCCTTTAGGCTCTCTGCCTAAACCAGCTTCCACTCCACGTCTCCAAGACGTATATCAAGCTCCTCAATCTCACCATCATCTCCTCTAACTCTTCCACTCTATCCTGCAACTCTATGTTGCGATCATACACCTGCTCATACATCTGGACACCTAAGGAAGATAATGGTATCTCCTCAGGGTCTTCTTCCTCCTCCTCAACCTCTTCAGGATTCTCCTCAGGATCTGACTCAGGTCTATACTCAGGTTCTACAATAGTGGTCAATGGGGTTAGTTCTCTCGGAACTAGCTGCTCCCAAACCGAATGAATATCTCGGGGCTCCTCCTCCCTAGCCTGGCTGGATCCTCCTATATCAGTCATCCTGCCACCAAAATTTTAAGTTTAATTACTACTCGATACTACCCGCGAGTACATAAGTTATAGCACATAAGTTATAACACATAAAGTTTTTTTTTTAATTATTACCTTTGATGAATTCCTTAATTCATTCCTTAGAACTCGATAAGAGTTTTCACACCACTATGTTTTCGATTCTTTACAAGGCTAACTCCTAAGGTTCCCCACCTAAGGTTCTTAACCTATAACTCTGATACCAACCTGTGACACCCCCAAATCCGGATACTTCAATTCCACATATTTGGTGTTCACTATTCCATACATTTATGACTAACTACCCATGATAAAAGACAATATAATTAAACTGAATAAATCATCTTCCCACAATAGAGGTTACAACTTAAATCTCTTAAGTAAACAAATTCCAGGTCATCTAACATTTATTACATCGTTGCAGAATTAAAACATAATATTAAATAAGTCTTATTACATAAATTCATCAAACAGATAACAATTCGCCATCTACTTCTGCATCTTACCTTTGCCCTTACTAGTGGACGGCTCATCTGATTTCTCAGTCTTAGCTGCAATTTTTAATGCAAGGGTGAGCAAACAATTGCCCACAAGTATGATAACGTTAACAATTAAATAATCAATGGACTAGATTTTATCTGAGTTATAATAGCTTATCTGAAATCAATCAATAACAATTCAAAGGACTGAAAGCTCAATAGAAAACTTGGCTCAAGAACTGAATGTAGATTTCAAGATTAAAAGTGTACCTGAGGGTCATAAGACCTCAAACTATGTCCTAGGTTAACAAGTAATTCTACCGTAACCTTTAACAGTCTTATAGACTATGGATTATTCATCTCGTACTAAGGGGGATCAGCCCTTTGTACAATGTATTGTGCACAAATACTTTAACGCTATTGCGTACTTTAATCCCCTATATTAGGGTTGTTCATCTTAGTTTGACGTCAGAATCCATACCAAAAGAAACTTGGTTTGGAATAACTTCAAGAAATTCTAAGTCTTTAGAACGCTCATCAACTATGGACTAGCTGAATCAATAAGCGTTCACTAGTCGCTAAAGTATTTGATTCAACTATAAAATTGTACAATGAGATTTATGTCTGAAGCTTGAATAACAATTCATAATCGAACAGCAAATGATTTGAATAAACATAAGCATTTGACATTATAACAACCTTGCTTGAACAATAATAAGCTAAGGATAATAAGCTTGCTCAATGAAGATAAAGTAAGAAACTTGCTCGAGTAAAAGTTAAGTTGTAGGAAACTTGCTAACAACGAAATAAAAAGATTAAAGATAGAAAAACTTGCCTCGTATGTAGATTAAAGATTAAAATTCATGTTCTTTAATCAACCTATACATTTCATTTATTAAACGGGTAACAATAATTAGTTACAGAATTATAAGTACTTTAGGATTCGTTCTTATCCAATTTCATTTAATATCTCAATTGTCATTTGACATTCAATAAGTATTTGCTTATCTTTCATCGTAGTATCTTATTTATCATTTAATACATTAGTCTAAGTTTTAAACATGCACATAGCAATATAGCATGATTACAAAACAAAAAGAAAAATTCTCATTTCCTGTTCCACCGCCGGGATGGTGGATTCCTTCTCAAACTAGCGCCGGGGCGAGGCTACCACCGGGGCGACAAAACTAGTTCATTCCTACCGCCGGGGCGAGGACACCGCCGGAGCGACAAAACTAGTACATTTCCACCGCCGGGGCGGTGGACCCGACTGTCAGCTTCTGCAGTTCGCGAAACAGTGAAATTCCAGACCAAATTTCCTAAATTCTACCATCCAACTCACAAATTAAACACACCCAGACATCAAATATGTTGCAAAACAAATACCCAACACGTTTTTAACAATTCTAATCATTATAATACACATAATCAACTAATTAAAGACCAAAAATTCACTATTTATACAAAATATTCATGTTTTGGCCATTTAATGAAATCAAACACTGTGAATTCTTCTCTAAACCATTTTAATCCATTCCACTTACATTCTTTTCGTAATTGAACATACTAACAATAACAACAACCAATTTACAGATTATTACATGAATTGAACACTAATTTTAAACCCAATCTAAGCCATATTCATATGTATAAACTCAAGAAAACAAAACCTATTTAAAACTTGTTTTTCATGGATTCTAGTTACAGAAAATCATTTACAATTGCTATATAACAGTTTATAAACCCATACTAACATGCATAATCATCATATAAATAATATCTAGCAAATTGTTGGTTCACCAATTTTTCACAGAGAACTAGTTTGGAGATAATAAGAACTAAAGTTTTAAGTTAGATTATTACCTGATTATTCTTCTTAGATTATGATTGGAAAAACTTGACAATCTACCTTCTTCCTCCTTCTCAAATTCACAGAGAACTCTTCTCACTCTCTTTTCTCTTTTCTCTCTGTTAAGCTCTGATTTTTTTTTAAAACAACCTGATAAACCTTCATGACACTAACTTTAACGTAGCTTAATTTTTAATTAGTCAGTTGCAAAAACAAAGGGTTAGACCATATTTGGCAAATCCAAATAAGAAAAATAGAATTCTAAAAGCCACAAGGCCTTGTTTGGTTGAACCAAAGCAAAATAAACCATTTTTACCAGCCAAGGGTCACAAGGCCTTATTTGGTTTAACTAAAATAAAACCCTTTTTTCATTTATTTTAATAACCCATTATACTATATAGTTTAATTGTCACACTTTCAATTTAATTAAACTCATTATTAAATAAATTCAATTAAACCTTACTAATTTAATTTATAATTTCTATTTGACCAATTATAAATTAATTCAATAAATCATTTTATTAAATTAAATCACTAATCATCTAATTTAATTATTAAATTAAATTAGACCAACATCGAATTATTACTCATTTAACATAATTACACTTAAAATGAATTACTCCACAATAACTTTATCAATTATTTATTTTACTCAATAAATAAATTAACAAAAATATTTATTCAACTCAAAAAATATTTTATTTATTCACAAAAATCACATTCGTTACAGAGGTGCTGCCGAAATTTTCTTGAAGCAGAAAGAAATGTGTTCACGGTGTTGGCACTAGTGAGGAGACGCATCCAGGAACCGGATAGAAGCCTAACCCCTGTAGCGTGGTCATATTGTCGAATAGAAAATCATGCATGGACCACATACATGAATATATATTCCCTTTCTAATTGGGTATTTTCTTCCATTAAAGATGTCAGCCGATCGGAGTTGGATGTACCGTAGGATACGGGTTGATGGGAGGGGATTAGTTAATGCGTACCGTGATGGGGTCTGCAATTTTATGAACAAAGCAATAGAATATGCTGATGATCCGAACGGAAAGATGAGATGCCCGTGTCTTAAGTGTAAAAACATGATTTGGAAGAAAGCCGACGAAGTTAAATTTGACTTATTTTCACACGGGTTTGTAGATGGGTATTCGGTATGGATTCATCAGGTCCGTACAAACTTAGTAGTTCATATCCTGGCTGCATCGTTAATGGGTATAGATTCAAGGTTGATGACTTGAATGCACTGATATCAGTCAATTTTGGCGTTGTCGTGTTGGGAAGCTGTTACCAAAATTCCGAGTCCAATTACTATGGACGATTAGAGGATGTGGTTATGCACAATTATCCCGGAGGTAAAAAGGTTGTTACATTTAAGTGTCGCTGGTTTGATAATGAAAAGAGTGTTAAAGTTGATCGTAATAGAATCGTCACAGTAGATATAAAGTCAAAGCTACAGTTTGATGACGTATTCATATTAGCCAGCCAAGCGACTCAAGTGTATTATGCCCCTAATGTAGTAAATTCTAGAAGCCCCTGGTATACAGTTGTCACAACGAAAACCAGGACATTTGATGGTACTGATTTGTCTGGAACGGATGACCCGTTGAAAGAATAAATTAGCAATCCCAGCAACGTATTGCCAGATGACGACGATGTTTTGGCATAAGATGTCGTTAACGTACCCACTGATGATGAAGAAGCCGAGGATGATGTTGTTGTCACTGACTATGTCGTTGTATAATATGATAACGACGAAGAAATTGATACGGAAGAGGAAGAGACTAAATCTAAGGATGAAATTGATTTTGATTCTGACGGGTTTGACGACGTACTTAGTTTAAACTTATTATTGTTTTTTTAAATAATTTACTAATAAAAACGGTATTTATGGCTGATAAATTAACTAGAAATTAATTATCTCGTTATTTCTAATTACAGTAGTACAGTTATGGTTAGACATAGCGGTGGAGGTCGCCGCGGTGGTGGTCGTGTAATATCCGAGGCCTTTATGTAATTCAACGAATATTTTTTAAATGAAATTATGTGAAACTCGATGTGATTAATTAAATGTATGTATATGTGCTAGGTGATGAGATGTATTTTTAATGGTTAGTTTAAATCAATTTAATTGTTTGCGTTAACTTAGAAGGATAATAATTTTAATAAATTGCAAGGTATGGAATTTAAACTCAAATTTGAGTTCGGAGTGGTATTTGGCGACGCGGACTATATATTTGAGTCCGGAACGTCGAAATTAGTAAGTATGGACCGAAGGCACAAAATGTGTCGGGGTTAACTTTTTGGTCAAAGTCAACCAGTTGACTTTTTCAGGTAAAAAGTCAAACTCGAATTTCGGAAGCTAATTTGACAAAAGAATATTCCCACGACGTTCGAAACGTTAATTTTAGTAGGAATCGACTATAGTATCGAAAATGTTGATTCCGGAGGGCAAAGTGGTCAAATAGCTTATTTATTGGTTGATTAAATTAATTTAAAAATAATAATAAAATGCATCAGCTGTCTGATGGAACCCACGTGATTACCAATTAGGGATAAAATTGTTGTAGTGCACGGTTATGAAATAAAACAATGAGGAGGGAGTTATTTTCCTTTAAAACCAAAATCCCTTCACTTTCTCAACTCCCTTTTCTTTAATTCTTGCAACTGATGAATGGGAAATCCCAAGGGGCTAGAGACCAATGAATTCAGACATGGGATTATGAAGGAATGCAAGGATTATATATATACTTCCTCTCTAAATATCTATTCCTTTTTGTTAAACACTTTCTACTCGAAAGAGAAAAGTTGTGAGAGAGAGAAGCTTGAGAAAGCTTGAAGTATTCTGGGATTTCAGAGGATTAGAAGAGCAACAAGCATAGCATCATCTCTGCAAATCAAGGGGAATAACATTCAAAAGGTAAGATTATGAACTTTCATTTGTATTCTTAAGAAATTAGTTTTTGTGGAAAATATACAGAATGGCTTATTTTGGAATCGAAATTGATGTTAATTTATGTAACATTCAGTAAAGTTATATTTGTTTGTGTTAATACGTTAAGAAACAAAAAGAATGCAACTTGAATGGATTAAAATAGTTGAAAATTGAATCTATGGTGAATAATTTCGTTAAGTATGCGAAATATGAAGGAAATAACAAGAACTTTGATTTTGGAGGTTCTAAATTGGTTAATAGCATTTTCGGTGCTATTAGAATGGTAAGTACATATGTTATGATGTTTTGGTTGAGTTTATAATGTCTGGATGTGTCTAAAATTGTCATTGGGTAAATTTTTGGAAAATTGGTTCGCAGCAGTCGCAACACCTGTGTCTGCGTACCAGCGCGGCCGCGCTGGAACCAAGGCTAAACAGGGCACGACCGCGCCTGCACCAGAACAAAAATTGATGTTTTATTTTTAATTGTTCAGCTTTTAAAACCCAACGTAACCTAGTATATTAAGCATGAAGAAGTTTTAAACACCTATTAAGTTGTATCATGAATACGTTATCACAAATTTGAATTGTAAACTATGATTTGATAAGTTTAAAAGGAAAAGTTACCATGGATTGAAGAAATGACGTAGATATATTCTATTAACATTAAACATGTGTATAAGAACCTATGTAGCAATAATCTGAGGGTCAAATATGATCTTGGCCGGTCTTTAAGGAAAAGAACTATTAAACTTGTTTTTAAAAAGGAAAATTTTAAAATGTGTTAACTGAATATTGAATGCATGGATTTATTTTAGTTCTAAGTTTCTAGGTTATTGTGTGTATATGTTGTATACAAAGATCCCAACATGCTAGTAAATAAGTTGTGCATGAAAACCTCAATTCTGGGCTGAAAGGGAGTAGCGCGGCCACGCCACTCCTAGGCATAAATGTCGCGCGGCTACGCCGTGCTGCAGAGTTGTCAAGAGATTTTGTTTGTAAACTGAGGCTTGGTACATATATATTGAACACTTACAATCTTTGTTATGTGTCAATTGGAATGCTTGTACTGTCTAAACATGTAATGACTATTTAGAACCAAGATTTTAAAAAGTCTAAACGGGACTTATAAATGAAACTTTTGAACAAAAGCAAGAATTTGAGATATATGATTTGAATTTATATTTGGCTAAGTGTATGCTTGTAAGTGTGAAACAATTACATTAGGTATGTATTGAATGAGTATAATTTGAGAGTCTGTTAATGAGTATAGAAGGTTAATGAATATATATATATATATAGGTTATGTAATGTCCAAGAAATTTTAAGCCTTGTACAATTTATTTTGATATATGAAATTTGTTTTATTTAGTTTTACGAATTTAATTGGATCCATGTAGGTATTATTATTTAATTATATAAATGCATGGTCCAATAATTTTCTTTGCCTTAAAGGGGTTCACTAATAGTTCAAATAAATTAGTGAGTTAACCCTAAGAAATTGGTTGGCCAGAAAATTGGGAGGAAAGTAAATAAATAATTTTATCATTATAGGATTAAATAATTCAAATGAAGAATTATTGATAAAACAAATTTTTTTTTAATAATTAATTAACCGAATTAGTTAATTAATTTAAATATTAGAAACCTAAGGGTATTAATTTAGTGTGTCATTTTTCTTTCAATTGGGCTGGGTCCATTTGTCTTTTATTTCCGGATTGGGCCGAACCCATTTTCTTTTATTTTTGTTTTGGGCCATCCCTTCTCCATCCATTAGCCGACCCAACTATTGGGTTGAGCCCAAATACAATTCCAGTCGGGTTGAGTCAAGCAAACGGGTTGGATCCGTTTCCTTTAATTTGGGACAACCGGTAATTCATTTGGGAGGGGTTCAAATCGACAAGAATCGATTTGGGGGTAATAACCGAGCAAAAAGAAAAGGGAGAAACCCAAACCCTCAATCAATCAACCGGACAGATCGGGGGACGGGAGAAGGGGTCGCCAGGCATGCGCCGGCGACAGCTCGAATCGAACGGACGGCGTGAAGAAGGACCGACGGCTAATCAGAGGTTTGAAGGAGTGACCGAGCACACAATCGAACGGACCAAAGGGTTTGAGCATGCGGCGACGTGACCGGTGGGGGTACGCGGCTCGAGATTGCCGGTCGGTGCTAGCTGGTTGATTGAAAGGGCTTGATGGGGACGACCGGTCGCTACCTCCTGCCTACCGATGGTTAAAGGTGCGATCAAATAGGGTATTACCCAATAAATGGGTAAAATTTCTTCTATAAATTGGGCACCCAAAACCCTAAAATGAGCTGCTAGAATTTTGCATTCCAAATTAGAGAGAGAGCAGTCACTGAGAGAAGAGAGAGCAGGGAGTTGGTCGCGAATGTCCGCTGGATTCGTTGATTATTTTGGAAGGAGAAGGAGGACTGCCATTCGATCGAGTCCAAGGTATAGCAGTAAACTGCTATAACAGTTTTTGTGATTTAGGCTTTAAATGTTTTCCTTCTCTGGTTAGTAGTTGTGATTATTGTATTAGGTTGTTCTTGTTTGAGTTTACAAGACTGTTATTGTATTGTGTTGGTTTATTTTGATTAAGAAATCTGGTATTGTGATAGTAATGGTATTGGGAAGCATATTTTCTGTTGTCGGTTGATATACACTGTAATAGGGTGTTGTGTTAAATTGCTTGGGTGTGGAACTCTGGTATTGTATTATGTTAATTCTTGTTGAGAATTTGATGAACCTTAAAGGTTCTGGCAGTCGAATATGTGCTGTATATAGGCCAATGTCGAGTCTTGAAATGCTTGGCTTGTGTTTGATATAATTTTTGAACCAACCCAGATTTTGGCTTCTTTTTTTTTGTATTGTCCTGCCAGCAACATGGGTCATAAACCATTAGTTTGCTTGTTTGTGTTAATGTCTAGGCTGGCCACGAAACCTTGGAATGAAACTGCAGGGAATAATATATGCTCATGGATTATAGTAAATTAGTTCAGTGGTTGTTGTTGACAATTTAAGTGAGGATATATTGAGTAGATAACATGCCTGTGAAGAAACAAAATAGGGTTATTACCCTTAATGGTGTTATGCACTAATTGAACTACTTCCTAAATGAGTTTCTTAATCTATTAGCTTGCTCAACTAAGGTAAACTAGCGAAATGAAGTCTAGTTAATCAAGTGATTATCGCTTAACTAATGTGTAATTAACAATAACTAATGATATTGAAGGAATTATTAGTTATTTTGTGAGTTAATAATGCACTAATGAATAATTATTTCTTATTGAATAATAAATAAAGATAATAAATATTTAATTATTATTCAATTAACATTGAATAATAATTAAGTGTGAGTAAATTAATTATTTATTATAAATTAAGATAATGAATATTTAATTATCATTCAAATATTTAATTATTATTTAATATTAAATAATAATGAACAAAGTTAGCAAGTAATTATTTATTATTATTAAATAATAAATGAAGGTCATGTATATGTTATTATTATGTAATTAATATTAAATAATAGTTAAGCATGAATAAAGTTAATAAATTAATTATTTATTATTTATCAATAAATAATAAATAAAGATAATAAAGATTTAATTATTATATTAAATAAGTATAAATAAAGTGAATAAATTAAATTTTTATAAATAATAAATAAAGATGATAAATACCTAATGATTATTTAATTAATATTAAATAATAATTTAGTGTGTGTAAAAGTAATACATTAAGTATTTAATTAATGTTGAATAAGGAACAAGAATGATAATTTCTCAATTACCCTTAAGGTGAATAGTAATTAAGTGTAAATAAATTTAATAAGTGATCAATCATTATTTAGTTGCTATTAAACCATAATAAATTTATTTATTTTATAGTAAATGAGGATTGTTAACCCATATTCAGAGACAAATAAGGGTATAATTTGAGTATTTAAATAATAAGTAATCATGATTAAGCTATCATTATTTTAATAGCTAAAGATCATTAATTTATTTCTGTTTAGCTAATGTTAAATAGTAATTAAATTGTAGATGGTGAATTGTTACATGCTAAATAAATGGTATAGTAAGGTGTGCCAATATACAACTATGTCATATTAATTGATAAGTCGACTTTATCCAATAATAGGTCACTCAAGATCAATTAGTTAAAGCTAAGATAAATTGTAGCCAGGCAAACAGGCAAGTTCCCTAATTTCATTCTTTCAGTATATTGAATGCAAGTTCCTATCCTTGAGCAAGTTCTTTACCCTTAAACTTTAATTATTGCAAGTTTTCTTAAACTCTACTCAAATTATCCTCGAGCGGGGTGTTATTGTATTGCAAGTTATTCTTTAAGCTTGAATCTTATCTCCAAGCATGCTTTAAGTGGTCTAATTACTTTTAAAATTATTTGGTCTAATTACTTTTAAAATTATTCCACATCCATGTATTTATTGACATTCGCACTCGTGCATTTGAATTCGTACATTTATTAAAGTTCCGAGATTTACGAACTATTCATGATTAAGTCTGAACCCTTGTTCGGTCAGGCAAGTATGTGAGAATTTATAAAAGCTATCCGAACCAATCGATGATAAGGATTCTTAGACTGAATGAACACCCCTTTTATTATAGGGGAGTACCCCAGGTACCGTATATAAGGTACAAATAACAGAGTTAAATGTTATGCATATACATAGCGTACGCGAGGCTGATCCCCTCAAGTACTTATTCTGTAGCCAGTAACCAGAGGGTCAACTAGCTAATGACCCCTTTGGAAGTTATTGTTCAAAGTCTACTTGATTATCAATTTTTCTAAAAGCAGTTATTGTTCTTGCTTCTGATAATTATTGTTGAATTCTCTTTCTATATTCCCTTCATCATGATATACCCCTTATTGTTGTACTTTAAACTTGTTGAGCAAACTCGTTGCTCACCCTTGCTATATCATGACTCCATTGCAGCAAAACCCGAGACATCAGGAAAGAGCAAAGGGAAAGAAAGGATGAAGTGATAGGCTTCCCGTAGCTGATTTTATCTTATGTGTAGTTAATTACTATTAATGTAATTTAAACCCTGATAGTTATTCGGGGTATGGATTTGTGTTAAGTATTTAAGGTTATTATATTCTGGGACTAGTAACACCTTTCTAATGAACAACATATGTTTGTTATATTCCGCATTTTAGTCAATGTATGTTGTTGGAGGTGAATGATGTATTGGATCGTGATGACCGGATCCGGGTATTGGGAGACCCGAATCTGGGGGCGTCACAGGTTATTTGAAGTATAGTTAAGCAGTAAACGTAAACTACGCGAAAGGCAAGTATCCTATCTTACTTAATTTTGTTCCTATGAAAGTAAGTTCTCTAATTTGTGAAATTTATTTACAACCGTCTCATGTTGCAAGTTATATCTCATTCGAGTTTATATCTTGTTCAAGTTCAATTGTGGATGACTCTATTTCAATTGTGTATAAGTTCTTAATTAAATGTGAACTGTTTTTAAGAATGATTTTTGGCCTTTTGTTCCGGCTAGATTCTAATGATGCGTAACACTTATCATTTGAATTATTCAACTTCATTGTAGCTACCTAAGTCTACCAATCCAAGTTGTTTTGGTGTGGTCCCGCATGACTACTAAGATGAACAACCCGAATAACGGGGTAAAACTGATGACGAGCATATAGTCCCATTTACGCTTATGCGATTAAACTTCATACTTGTGCACAATGTAGGGTACGAAAGACTGATCACCTGGAGTACTTGCGGAGAATGTTTTCTAGTCTATTTGATTGTCAAAACTTCTGACCAGAAGGCAGATAAGTTGAGGATAGAAAAAGAGGCCATCTGGTCCCACTTGGGAAATACGATAAATGGATTGGAGGCGAGAGTTCAAGGTCTTGAAATAGACAAATAGTTGATTACCACTTACTAGAGGGATGAGATGAAAGGTCGTGTAAGGGCTCAAAACCAGAGGGATGAGTTAGAGCACGAGGTAAGGAATAAGAAGGTTAGGATGGATAGGATGCGGTATGCGTTTAGCTCAGAGCATGGCAGGTTGCTGCATAGGGTGTACCACTTTCCACGTGAGGAGCAACGGTCTAGATACGCTATAAGCCAAGGGCTAGTTCTGGACATGGCAGATGAGGAATATGAAGATGCTATGAGGAGGGGTCTTTGAGTTTATATTGCTATGCACTTTTTATTAGTGTCGTATCGAACGCTTATCTACTGATGTAAATATTTAAATTTCAGTCTTAAGTTAAGGGATGTAAATGGCATTTTGCCATAAGATGTTAAGTACTTTCGTTTATGGTTTCTCATATTAATAAGATATGTTTATTTATATATGTGATATAATGATTAAGCTTATATATAAGCTATAAATGTTGTAAGATTAAGTTATGTGATGATAACATGAAAATGAGTTGTGCATGAATATATATATATATATATATATATATATATATATATATTGGGTATTTGAAGTATAGTTAAGCAGTAAAGGTAAACTACGCGAAAGGCAAGTATCCTATCTTACTTCATTTTGTTCCTATGAAAGTAAGTTCTATAATTTGTGAAATTTATTTACAACCGTCTCATGTTGCAAGTTATATCTCATTCGAGTTTATGTCTTGTTCAAGTTCAATTGTGGATGACTCTATTTCAATTGTGTATAACTTCTTAATTAAATGTGAAATGTTTTTAAGAATGATTTCTGGCCTTTTGTTCCGGCTAGATTCTAATGATGCGAAACACTTATCATTTGAATTATTCAACTTCATTGTAGCTACTTAAGTCTACCAATCCAAGTTGTTTTGGTGCAGTCCCGCATGACTACTAAGATGAACAACCCGAATAACGGGGTAAAACTGATGATGGGCATATAGTCCCATTTACGCTTATGCGATTAAACTTCATACTTGTGCACAATGTAAGGTACGAAAGGCTCATCACCTGGAGTACTTGCGGAGAATGTTTTACAGTCTATTTGATTGTCAAAACTTCTGATGGTTTTCGATGAATTAAAACAATGTTCAGGGTTCTTATACCCCTTAATATGCTGTTGAAAATTCTAGAACTCTTATCTTTGACATTCGACACTACTTCTTGAATATTCTTTCGATTATGGAGAAATGTCAAAACAGACGATTTTACTCTTGATATTCATTATCATATTATTTTATATACTTGTTGGGCAATTTGTGCTCATTCTTGCTTTAACATTTCAGTTAAGGGTGAGAAGGCAGAGGGCTCGGGCAAGGACAAGGGAAAAGCTAAGATGAAGAATTGAAAGTTTATCTTTCTAATAGATTTAGATTTCCGCGTTGATGCAATGTAGCGATAAACGCTAAGTTTAAGATTATTTAAGGTTATGTGAACCTGGAATTTTATTTGGATGTTATTATATATATTATTGTTATTATTATTATTATTATTATTATTATTATTACTATTATTATTATTATTAATTTATGAGGTTTATTTAGAAAGATGATGGTGTGAGATGTATCGTGAGCACCATATCTTGTGTTTGATGATACATGGATTTGGGGGCGTCACAGGCCGTGCAAGATCTGGCAACGGCTCCCAGGGCGGGACGTCGTCATCAGCTAGTAAGTTTCCATCTTTATGGAGATTAACTTTTTTTTACTTAATTGTTTAATGCATATGAAAATACTATATTTAAATAATTTCATCACTTAAACTTACAAATACTGGCCATCGACGTCAGCGAGGGACTAACCTCGGATTATATGGGCGTCCGCTGACAGTTTCACACATTGTCCGTGTAGATGTCGACTCGGCGCAGTAAGTGTCTAATATAATATAACTCACATAATTAAATTACTTTATATGATTTCATGATTAAAGTAACACATATATTGTTTGCTTATCTCGTATTGTAGTATCCTGGACCCGGTCGCTAAGCATACGGTACACGCCATTTGCTTGACACACCTGCATACGGGTTGTATGTGATTCACTCAGTACGCGTAGTATGATGCTAGATATATGGACACTATGCTGCGAGAGTTTCACGTAAATCCTCTTACATACTTAAATTAAATACGATCCTAGGTATTTACACATTTATCATTGATTTATGACATGTTAGCATTCATTGTATATATTTATTATAGCTATGAGGAGACTATCTCACAGGCAGCCAGCGACAATATTATTATTACACATGTCGCAAAGAACTATGCCAGCTGGCTGTACGAGATGAGACATCGGGCCGCTCGGGCAGTTGTCGAGTAGCCTGGGACTACCATATGCGAGCATCAGCCCGATATAGTCTCCAATACAATATGGGAGGCTATGTGTATGCATTGGGATGCTGATGACTTCAAGAAAAAGTCCGAGTAGGCAAAAAAGAATCGTGACCAGCTCTGAGTCGTACACAGTATCGGTTCACGGTTATTTGAGGAGGTGAAGTCAGTAAGTATCTCAATTTTGTTATTTAGTTACTCGATTGTCATTACCATACTTAATAAATGTTATTTGAATGTATTTATTAGGACATGCGGGAGAGCTTGCGCCGACCTCCTACCATGCTAGAGTTTTGGAATAGAGCCCACACGCCTAAGGAGTCTAGCATGTCTCTTGCAGCATTAACTATATGGGTAAGACTAATATCAATTATTTTTTAGTAATTATTAATATTAGGTAGTTAATAAAATGATTTAATTAACTTACATATACATATTAAATTATAAGGCCGATTTCAGAATCTTCGGGACCAACGTGTAGCTAAGTTGTGGGATGCTAGGGGGTGTCTGAGTCGTTAGATTCCACCATCCCTCCACCCGAGATTGAATTATCTCGGGATGAGGAGCTAAAACTATGGGTCGCGTCTCAGGATCCCCCTAGTAGCAGTACCAGCAGGTATCGAGTGCTGGGCCTGCCGAGGATACCGACGTATACACTACCTGGAGGTAATATTATTTCTAATAAGTTAAGATAAATTAACTGTAAATATTATTAGTAATGTTATATTTATTTTCGCAGGCTTTAGCCAGTGCCAACATCCGAGAGCAGCTGTTGGACCATCTCATACAGGTGTTGGCTTGGACGACGAGATTTTCTAGAGGGTCATGGCAGTGGTGTCGGAGACATTTCGTACGGATCCGGTTATCCGTCGTCAGGAGTTGCCCAGCTGAGCTCGCCTTCACCAGCTAGCTCAGGATATTGCAGCAGGGGCCACCGTCGAGAGTACGGGTATCCTGCAAGAGCAGTTCATCGCGATACGCGACGAAGTGCTCCGGTTGGTGGTTACTTTACTCTCGGATCTTTTGGCCTGATAGGGAGTCAGCCCCCGCCTACTCAGGTATTATATTTACTTACAGCGAGTTACTTAATCTGCATGTTATTTAATTTTCATACCGTCTCTTTAATTCTCTTATACGGACTAATGTGTTATATTTTTAATTGTATCAACAGGGTGGTAGTGTTGATGGGGCTAGTGATGGCGAGCGGGCTGACGATGCTGATGGCGACTAGGGGGATGATGACGAGGATTTGCGTACACCATAGTGGGAGATATATATGTACAGTTACCTTGATTCTTTTGTAAAACAACAAATTTTAGTTTACTTTTTTTATAATTAATTTTAGTTTAGTTTTGTAAATCTTTTAAGTTACTTTGATTCTTTGTAGTTTGTAAGTTATATCATTATAGTTTAACGTTATATGTTGTTAGAAAACGTGTATATTATTGTTGAATGTAGTTATTGGTTATTTACTGTATGTATTGTTGGAATAAAGCAGGTTACAGGTACAAAAATAGGGTTTAAAAACCTGAAAACTGCAAAAACAGAAAAAATTATTTTTTTTAAAAAAAGTTAATTCCAACGGAATAAGGTATATCCGACGAAAATTCTGTCGGGAATAAGAATTATAATTTATTAAAAATTTCCCTATTTTCGACGGAATATCATTTATTTCCGACGGAAATTCCGTCGATATTATCCCTTGAATAATATGTAGAAATGCGCCACGTGGCAGCTATTATCCTCGACGGATATAGTCGGTCGGATTTAATCCATCGAATATAGATACCTTCGACGAGAATTGCGTCGGGCTTAATTCCGTCGACTATAGTTATGTCCGACGGAATGTTCGACGGACCTACATTCCGACGGGCTTTATTCTGATGGAATTTTCGACCGTCAATTCCGTCGGACGTAACGTTATTCTGACAGAAAAGACCTAATTCCGACGAAATATTTGTTTGCCTAAATGTATACTAGCAAAATACGCAAGTATACGCAGTCCACAAGTAATATAATGATAAGAGAGTGTCGAACTCATAAATAATTATTTAATAATAATTACCAAGTACTAACTTATAATCAAATTAATGTTATTTAAATAATTTGATAAAAGTTGTTGAATTTTGAAAATTAAATACTAAACTCACTAATCACTAACTATCAAGAATTGAATTTAGATAAAAAGGCTTAAGATTATAATTTTTCTTAATGTTTCACTTGAATTAATACATTTCCTATTAAGTTATACTAACTATTTCAGATTGTTAATTAAGAACTCATCAATATTTATAACCATCTCTCGATGTATCATAAACGAATCAACTTAAATCCACAGATGATAGAATTAAGGTGAACACCCTAGTTAACTAATTAACTATATCTCTATCTGAATTGCAATTAAAAAGGATTTAAAGCTCAAGTTCTCTTTCAGATTACATACGGCGTATATGTATATCTCTATCCTAGATACAAATTAAGAGTTCCATCCCCATGTTGTAGACACCCAAATTTTGCGCTTCGTATACTAACCCTAATAGGAGGGCAAAATCGTAAATTAACCCAGCCTACGAGAACGAAAGGTGGACATAAGTACGAACACTCAAAGCCACCACAACGACTTGCGATCAAAGCCGACACGACAACGAGCGGATATCAGGAATCGACTAATGGCCACTACGCTTACCTGCTCGCCGGTGAGCTGGTGGGGGTCGGGAGGCAGTGCCCCTTGGAAACCAAGCTCCAAATACAAATCCTGTGTCATGTCACAGCCATTCGAAATGAGCATTCCTGAACGATATGGCACGTTTCCCAGTGGTTCCCGGACTGCAAAATATAAGCCTTTCAGCGAAAACTAACAGCACGACACGAGAATAGAGGTGCGGTACGAAAATCGAGAAAATTAGCCCAGCCAACCGCAGATCAATCAGCGGCCAATGATGGGACGACTGACGACACGGCAGTCGAGCGCGGCGCAGGGGAACCGAGGCTAGCCGCAGATCAACCTGCGGCCAAGCCGCGGATTAATCTGCGGCTACCTCTGGCAGCCTTTATCAATGCATTTCTTCATTTTTCATTCAGAGACAGGGAGTTTGAAAGAAAAAAAAGGGGAAGAAGCAGCAGCAAGCAGCAGCGGGAGAGGAGAGAAAAGAGAGAAAAAGTGAGGATTTATACCCCTTTTTGTTAGATTGTATCACATACACTTTCTACTCTATTTAATATACGAGTTTATACGCATCGTGGTGTCATTTGCAAGGTGAAAAGCTCTTTTTTATAGCATTTTTGTTATATCATTTTGTTAAACTTTTTGTCATTCGGGCTATATTAAATGTAGTTTTTCTTGTATATTATTGAGGATCCATGGATTAAGGACTATTAGTGAGGGTTCCAACGGAACGAAATTCTTCCTAATAGCCCGATGATATCCATTTGGTGATTTTTAGCTCGTTACGGTAATGTATTATGCGTAGTGTATTTAGATTGCTATTTTAGGATATTGTGGTGTGTTAGGCAACCCGGTGTTGTTTATTTTTTGTAGTATCCATTTTGTGGGTGTGTAGCAATTTTGGGTGTGAGCCTAGGAACGCGACCCCGTGGTCCAAATCCGATGATGGAGATTTTTGGGTGTATGTAGTAGGGTCGATGTACCCTTTATTGTAAATATGTAATTGTCGGGCCTTAAAACGATATCAAGTTGAAAATCGGGTTTAAGGCCCCGTAATAGTGAAATATGTGATTATGGGCGTTTGGGGTTATTTTGATGGCTCACATGCCCATGAATAGCCCCCACGCATTTTAATGCTTGATTTGATTTACGACACAAAAACTGATTTCAAAGCTAAACGATGAAGATTTCCATAAATCAATCAAATTAGATTATTAGCACCACGAGGCTTAAAATTGGAAGTGCTAATGAATGTCGATTCCTATTTAAACGAGAAGGCTAAAGAAAAAATCATTTTCAAACATCACAAAAATGGTTTTATAAAAATAAATAACGTTTTATTAAATCTTTGTGCATAGGGTTAAAGAGATCCTAGAAGTTGCCCGTCATTTTATTTACGAAAACAACGTATAGGTCTCGATTCCTATTTTGACGAAGGTTTAAAAAACTCTTGTTTTGCCAAAACGACACCTAATGAAAATCTCACAGCTTTTGACAATTAAAATCAAACCTTTCTCACAAAAAAAATAAAGCTTTCTCACATAGGCCGAAAGACATTCGAAAGCATTCTCAAATTAAAACACGACTTTTCACAAAAAAATAAAGGGTTTTTTCATGCAAAGTCACCACAACATTCACATAGGCACACACGCGCGCACACACACATTTTAAGAATTAAAGGATAGGAAAAGCATCGAGATTGCGGTAACCGTGTTTCACGGAAGTCGGGGGGTGCCTAACACCTTCCCCTCGCTTAAGCAAGCCCCCGAACTCTATGAATCTCGGTTTGCAGGCCAATTAATTCGGAGTCACATATGAGCCAGCGATTTATGAAAACGAAGCTCGGATGAGTTGGTACATCCATTTCAAATATACCAACTGACGACTCTAGTCAATTGGCTCATCATTAAAAACGATCTTTCAAAACCCCGTCGACATTTGTGCCGACCTTTTCCAAAAAATCATCTAATAAAAAGGCTAAAATTGGAAAGGGTAATAATTAGCATAGAAGCGATTTTTCCGGCGTCGACAGCTGGCGACTATGCTGGGGACATTAGAGGGCTTAAGCCGCGTTCAAATCTTGATGTTCACCTATCCTCTAAAAATTTATGAATGTGTATGTATGTGCGATATTTTGACCTGTTTTACTTGTTGTTATGTGAATTTGTGTTTTGTCCAATGAATGAATGATTGAATGGAATTGCTTTACTTTAAAGTAATCATTTGCATACGGTGAGGACGATGAATGTGAATGTATGTTGAGACTGTACCTCCTCTTGAGGCAAACCTGTCGGTTGCTTATTACTGGACTCGAAGGGGCTGCTCCCCGGAGATGGCTCAGGAAACGCACCACCCAGATCCGCTCCAATCGAAAGGATTCAGACGAGTAGATTACAAAGATTTGGGGACCTTCATGCCGAAAAGCCGCGAGAGTAACCTTAGGGTAGGTCAGCCTCAGATTAACCCAACGCAGGGAAAGTCTCCTCATGCCCTTTTACGTTTACGCGTATAAATGTCATAGTCCCATTCAATATTTTTATATATACCTCCCCTTTTTGTCAAAAGAAAGTACTAACGTCTATGTTTTGCGGGGAATAGCTGAGAAAGCATAATAATTCGTGTCTAGCATTTATTATTACAATGAGGGACTGCTAACATTTTGTTTTGCAGGGAAAGATTAAAAAACCCAAAAACACAAAAGTTACAGCTTTAGCATCCACATCTTTCATTTCCCAAGACTAAACTTCAAACCGTTTTCCCCTGTAGGATTGCTCCTCAAACGCGTTTGCGATCTAAGAAGGCCCAGGATTCTACATCTGAAATGGCTGATTTTTCACCTCCTAATCCTCGTTCCATATCTCGGGAGGAATTCGATGATTTTAAAAAACAGATGTTAGAAATGGCCATGATGCTGAAAGAGCAGTTGCTACTGAGACAAGATCCGCCAAACAAGGATCCGCCTAATATGCCACCACCGGGGGGTAACCAGAATCCCCCTAAAGATGATACAATCCTTTCTAAGGATGAGCAACCCCAGCCTAAGGGCGAGCCAGTCATCCCCAAGGCCATTCCTACACCTAACAGGACAGTAATCACTATTCCAGAGGAGGGAGACACTGATGATCTTCGAAAGAAAATGAAGCAGATGGAGGAGACTATCCAGTCTCTGAAAGGCATAGGTTCCCTGGGCAGGGTAAATTATTCAGATCTGTGTGTCTTTCCAGGAACCAGGTATCCGGAGAAGTTCAAGATCCCCGAATTTGAGAAATATAATGGGAAGGGAGACCCTTATACACACCTGAAGATATACATTGGGGAACTTGGGTCTTGCAGAGGACGAAGGACTGAGGATGCAGTTATTCCAAAAGAGCCTAACGGGAGAAGCAAGAACTTGGTATGCCCGCCTTGATATTGCTCGGATCCATAACTGGGAGGAGTTGGCCCATACTTTCTTGACACAATACAGCTTCCAGGCACAGATGGCCCCTGACAGATATCAGATGACAAAGGTCAAGAAGCAACTAAAAGAATCTTTTAGGGACTATGCACAGCGGTGGAGGGGTATGGCTGCACAGGTGAATCCCCTAATGAGCGAGGCGGAGAGGGTAATGACCTTTGTGGATATTCAGGAGGCGCCCTATTATGAGCGAGTGATAGCGGGGATTGGAAGACCTTTTTCCGAAATGATAAAGCATGGAGAAATGGTTGACATGGGGTTAAAGTCTGGCAAGATCCGGGACTTCACAGCTCTAGAAACAGTTGCGGAGCAAATCCAGAGTGGAAACTATGGCAGTGCTTCCCGCAGGACCCAAAAGAGAAAGGAGGAAGATGTTTCCCTCATCCTGTAGGGATCATCTAGGAAGGTGGAGAATAGCCCTCCAGTGCAAATAGAGAGAATTGTGCCACCCCGACAACCTAATTTCAATAATCAAAGGACGGACGGACAAAGAAGATTTGAGACCACAAGAGATCGGGTATTCACCCCGCTTGGGGATCCTCTTGAATAGATTTTGGCAGTATTAATAGCACAGAGAAAGATAGTCGATTTGGCACCCCCAATTGACCCGAAAGGGAGAAGATTTGACCCGAATAAGAAGTTTGCGTACCATTCGGGTTCCCTTGGTCATGATACTCAGGAATGCTGGGCGCTGAAGCACAAGATTCAGAACATGATCGATAGTGGGGAGATCGTGGTGGAACAACCAGAATCACCAAATGTTAAAGTCAATCCCCTGCCTAAGCATGATGGGGAAGGGGTCAATGTGGTGGAAGCCAGCGAAGCCGGAGGACCACCAAGGCTGAATTATATAAAGAGAATTGATGAGATGATTGGCATGACAAATGATCAGGAGAATATACGAGGGACACCGATTAGGTTGGCGGGTCTGGGCAGGAGTATCACAGAGGGGCCTATCAGGTTAACGGCTCCGAAACTTCTCACCATTGCAGCGAGACCACAAATCCCCATTAGCAGTCTAAAAACAGTACCGTGGAATTACGGGGGAGTATCAGAGGAGGCGGCCAGTTGTGCTCCTGTAACATCAAAGGGGAATCCTTTATATCTTCCAGGACGAACCCTTGAGAGCAAAGGGAAGAAGAATGAAAAGATATCTGAGGAGAAAGCTGTTCTTAAGGAAGATGAATCATCCAGAAGCAAGGGGGGTCAAGGTATTGAGCGAGGAATCGACTCTGACATCGATCATGGATTTGGTATTATCATCCGACGATCACTGCAGAATTCTGGCCAAAGTCCTAGAAGAGGCACACATTCCCAAGGTGATTAGCAAAGAAGGTTTCGGCCATCTAGTGGACCATCTGTTAGAAAACAATGTAATATCGTTCACAGATGATGATATCCCAAAGAGGGAAGGGGGCATCAAAAACCGCTGCATATTGCGGTAATCTCATCAGGATATGTTATGAATGGGGTGCTAATTGATGGGGGATCAGCATTGAATATTTGTCCATTCAATACATTGAAGAAAATGAACGTCAATCCTAAGCACCTGCGGGCCAGTTATGTGGTGGTACAAGCCTTTGACGGATCCCGGAAGGATACGATGGGGGAGATAGAATTGCCTGTGGAGATAGGGCCTTGTACTTTCGATATTTCATTCCAAGTCCTGGATATCGCAGAAAGTTATAACATGTTATTGGGAAGGCCATGGATACACATGGCCGGGGCAGTTCCCTCTACACTACACCAGCAAATTAAGTTTATCATCGACGGGAATCTGGTGACGGTCTCTGCAGAGCGTAATGGCCCTTCTCCTTCCAGGAATGGCCTGCCGGTGATTAATTTCGACGAATCGGTGTTACCTGCCAGTTTTTAGACGCTGGAAATCAATACTCCCCACTACAGATGTCTGGGGGCTCCAGCCGTAAAACCTAAGGTCTCTCCTGAACTTACCTTTGTTGCTAGAGAAATGATGAAGATGAAGTTTCGACCTGGGCGAGGGTTGGGAAAGAACAGTCAAGGAATTACTGAGCCTAGTCAACTGCCCAATCAGATAGGCAAGGCAGGGTTGGGGTATTATGGAGGCGTAGAACAGAAATACTCTCAAGGGGAGACCCCAACTCGACTGGCCGAAATTCTGATGCCGAAAGTCAACAATGAACAAGGTACTGGCAAGCCTGTGTCTGAGACAGGAGGTGAAAAATTGACCCCCACGAATGATGTGTCGACCAAAAAGGAGAGTTTCCTGCAGGAGGTCATGCAACAGTTTGAAACAAAGTGTTATATCCTTGGACAATCAGTAAGCAGTGGAAAGAGGAAGGATGTTGCCACACCATCAGGATCCCAATAGAGTGTTCCTGTCATCAATTGGGCGGGGCTGACTATTCCTGAAGAGGTTATGAAGAAGGACCAATGCGATGTGGCTGTAGTCATCGAGAAAGTTTCCGATGCGAAGCCGCCTTTCATCTGTCGCATTCCGGCCGATCTGACCACCGACAACTGGACGATGGAGCCAGTAATATCCAAACGAGGGTAAAATATGGCGTCAGGGTGGTAGACCTCGGATGGTGGGGGATGAATAGATACCAGTTTTGTTCCTTATTTTGAATTTTGCATAGTTATGTTATTTTGTCATGTTATTTTAAGGATGATCATTGTGGGAAAATGACTTATATATATGATAAATATTTTTGTTTCATGTCAGGTGTACCAATTTGAGTATTTCTTGCCTAACAAACGATTTTTGGAATTTGAAAGATGACTATGATTTTGATATTGAGCTGGATTTCGATTTAATGGGCATTGAGCAGGATGAGACAGATAATGACGACACGCCCGACGAGATCAAAGGATGGGTCGAAGACAAACCCAAACCCAACTTAGACCAAACCATCACCATAAATATCGGAACCCCTGACAAACCCAAAGAGCTCAAGATAGGGACAGATCTGACCCCTGGCCAGAAAACAGAAATAACCGAGTTGCTAAACCAGTATAAGGATGTTTTTGCCTGGTCTCATGAGGACATGATCGGATTGTCCACCGACATTGTGGTACACTGGTTGCCCATCAAGGAGGGTTTCAAGCCTGTCAAGAAAAAACTAAGAAAGCTAAAACCGAAGTGGAGCTTGAAGGTGAAGGAAGAAATCGTCAAACAGTTCAAGGCTGGAATCATTATGGTGTCCACTTACCCAGAATGGCTGTCCAATATAGTCCCAGTGGCTAAGCCTGGAGGGAAGGTGAGGGTATGTGTCGACTATAGAGATCTGAACAAGGCCAGTCTCAAGGACAACTTCCCAGTGCCTTTTATACACATCTTGGTGGATAACACAGCCCAATACGAGATGTACTCTTTTATTGATTGCTTTGCGGGGTATCATCAGTTAATGGTGGCGGAGGAAGACTGGGAAAAGACCGCTTTCATCACCCCTTGGGGCACCTTCTGCTACAGACGATTGGCCTTCGGTCTCACAAATGCGGGGGCTACTTATCAGAGAGTCATGATGGCCCTGTTCCACGATATGATGCACAAGGAGATAGAGGTCTACGTGGATGACATTATCGTGAAATCGAGGGTAGAATCTGATCATATAACCCATCTCAAAAAGCTATTCGATCAGCTCAGAAAATATAATTTGAAGCTCAATCCGGCAAAGTGTGCTTTCGGAGTGCAGTCGGGCAAGCTCTTGGGATTCCTGGTTAGTAATCGGGGCATTGAGTTAGATCCGGCGAAGATTAAGGCCATTGTGGATATGCCGGCACCTCGCACAGAAAAGGAGATAAGAGGATTTCTGCGAAGAATAAACTTCATCAGCCACTTCATATCCCACTTGACAACTACATGCGAGCCGATTTTTAAACTGTTAAGGAAAGATGTCTCCCAAGAGTGGAATAAGCAATGCCAGAAAGCCTTTCAGACCATTAAGAAGCAGCTGACAGAAGGACCGGTGCTTGTACCCCCGAAGGATGGGATCCCTCTGTTTATGTATATATCGGTCAATGTCATTGCGATGGGATGTATGCTGGGATAGAAGAATGAATCAGGCAAAGAGCAAGCCATCTATTACCTCAGCAAGAGATTTAGCCGATGTGAACAAAATTACACCCCCATCGAAAGGACCTGTTATGCTTTGGCGTGGGCTGCAGTTAGATTACAACACTATCTCCATGGGCACACTACGTACCTGATATCGAGAATGGATCTCCTGAAGTATATCTTTGAAAGGCCCATGCTGAACTGTCGATTGTCAAGGTGGCAGTTAATCTTACAGCAGTTCGACATCGTATACATAACTCAGAAAGCCATGAAAGGGCAGGGAATTACAGATCAGTTGTCAGAAATGCCAGCAAGGGGGATGGAGCCTTTAGAAACTCCTTTGCTGGGCGAAGATGTATTCTGGGTCTTACACATGAGATGTGATGACGAGGGGCAGTTCTGGAAGTTGTATTTTGATGGTGCCATGAATGCTGAAGGGGCAGGAGCCGGAGCAGTCCTGGTCTCTATCACCGGAGAGCAATACCCCATGGCCACTAAATTGCAGTTCAGTAATTCGAATAACACAACTGAGTATGAGGGATGTATATTGGGACTCCGTTTTGCCCGCGATATGGGAGTGAAGAGACTAGCGGTGTTCGGGGATTCAGAGCTGGTAATCAGACAGGCGATCGGGGTGTATAGCACTAAGGAGCTCCGGTTACTTCCATACCACCGATGTGTTATCCAATTAATGTGAGAGTTTGAAGATATCGCTTTCCGACATATCCCCCGGGGACGGAATGATTTTGCCGATGCATTGGCAACTCTGGCTTCCTTAATCCACATAATCAAAAGCAGGGATGTTCCATAGATTGAAATAGCGGTACAGAATGCCCCGACATACGAGGAGCATGTGGTAGTATTATCGGAGGAGGTGGTTCTGCCAAAGCAGCCTTGGTATCACAACATAAGGGAGTATCTGAGGGATAGATCCATTCCCGACCAAGCAAGCCGAGCTGAGAGGTTGAGAATCCAAAAGATGGCAATGAGGTTTTATCTGAGTGGGGATTCATTATACAAGAGGGATGCTGGTTTGGGATTGTTGCGATGTGTAAATGAAACGCAGGCCCAAAAGATTATGGACGAAATACATGGTGGAGTGTGCGGGCCACACATGAGTGGACCGATGCTGGCCAAAAAGATCTTGAGAACGGGGCATTACTGGTTAACACTGAAAGTCGACTGCGATGATCATGTCAAACGATGTTACCAATGCCAGGCGCACGACAATGTAATGCATGCGCCTCCCAATGAACTGCATTGTATGACCTCCCCTTGGCCATTCTCAATGTGGGGTATGGATGTAATCGGACCAGTAGAGCCCAAAGCAAGCAACGGACACCGATTTATCTTCGTCATGATCGATTACTTCACTAAATGGGTAGAAGCAGCTTCTTTCCCCAAAGTAACTAAGGAGATCATCGTCCGTTTCATCAGGAATAATGTCATTTGCCGATACGGGCAACCTGAGGTCTTAGTCTCCGACAATGCCAAGAATTTGAACAATGCCCTCATGAAGGAATTATGTGACCAGTTTAAGATCAAACACCTCAATTCTGTCATTTACCGTCCTAAGATGAATGGGGCAGTGGAGGCTGCAAATAAGAATATCAAGAAGATCATGGCGAAAATGTCTGCTAATCATCGGGGATGGCCGGATCTGCTACCTCTCACCCTGCTGGCGTACAGAACGTCGGTGCGTACTTCTACAGGGGCAACCCCTTACGCTTTGGTATACGGAATGGAGGTTGTTCTGCCAGTTGAGGTTGAGATGGCGTCCCTCAGAATCTTGATTGATGCTCAGATAAACGTGGAGGATTGGATGCAAAGTCGATACGACCAATTGGCCCTAATTGATGAAAGGAGGGTGGCTGCTGTTTTGCACGGTCAGTTATATCAGCAAAGAATCTCTCGATCGTACGACAAAAAGATAAGACCTCGGAAGTTCAAGGAAAATGACCTAGTGCTAAAGAGAGTCATGCCTTGTCAAGATGAAGCCAAAGGGAAGTTTGCCCCGAGCTGGGAAGGACCTTTTGTGATTAAGAAAGTGCTGTCCGGAGGAGCCCTCATATTGCAAGAGATGGACGGTGAGGTTTTTCCACAGCCCATCAATTCTGACTCGGTGAAGCGGTTCTACACTTAAAAAAAATCATCATTTTCTCCTCTTTCTTTGAAGAACAAACTACGTAGGACCTGATCTCCCGACTTGTGGGAGTACGTAGGCAGCCATCAGGGCACGGTCCATTTCTTTACAAAATAATACTTTCTCTAACCAAAACCGATTCTCAACAGCCAGAAAAACCTTCCTATACCCTCGAAACCTTCCCGAAACCAGCCACCTAAGCAGCTTCATCTCAAATGACATAACCCTAACCTAACCAAACAGTTAGCCAAAATCTAAGACTCAGTCCGATGAAATCAACAGGGTGTGTGGCAATATCTGTCAAATCTCCATCAAGACTTGAGAAGAGAAAGAAGGCGAAATATCAAAATCGTGGTTAGCTGGATAAAATGAGGATCCAATGAAAGGCAACGATACGACAAAAAAAGGAAAAATGACTAATTTTAAATGCATGTCTATATATATAAGTCATTTTGTTACAAGATTTCTCTTTCGATAACCGATGAAACTGATATAGTCTATGCAGGAAAGAAAATGATCTACAAATATGAAACTAACTGAAGCAGGATGGATAAGGTGGTGGATAGATCTGAAGCATCGGCATCCTCTGCAATCTGCTGCCCCATCATGTCGATGCGATCCAATAAAGCAGTGGCTCGGCTAACAGTCTCAGAGTGAGCATCTATAACTGCCCTAGTCTGCAATACAATGGCGTCTCTGTCAGTGAGGGTAGCATCTCTGGCCAGAATAGCAGCATCTCTCTCAACAAGAGCAGCGTCCCTCTCAGCCTCAGTAGTAATCAAGGCCAGTCAGATCCGGCTATCCTCAGTAACCCGACTAGGGGCAGAATCAGCTGAGATAGAATAAGGAATATGGGCGGGAGTGGAAAAGCCTTCAACATCATATCTGGACATCATCTCTGTAGACTCGGGAGGAATAAACACCTCTAGGGTGGTATCATCTGGGAAAATCACTCGAGAGTCATCAAATACTCCAGTCTGACTCAAACCAACCATATCAGAGTCTCCGTGCAACCATTGCACATAAGCAGATGTCTGAATGGGGAAACTCTCACTAGACTTGGCGAAGATCCTGCGAGACCAAAGATCATATACCCACGGTAGATCTCTCTCTGTCTGGGGTGATATGAGGAATCGGTAGTCGGCTGCGCCCGTGAAAGGGTGAAAATCCTGTATCTGATCAAACTGCCCCATAACCGCCAAGGGATGATAAGTCGTCACGCCCCTCAAGCCAGAAATAGGGATGAAATCCAAGGTGGGCACATGAGTCGAGAAGCTCATGAAGGAGCAATAACCCGAATAGATCAAGAGATGAAAGGGCTCCTCAATAGCCGATAAGAATTCTATCCAGGAAGCCGCATCAGTACAACTCACGGGACGGAACGAAAATTGCATGGCTATGTCGTGGTTGAAGCAAAACCCATGGCGACAGAAATGACCAATGGGGCTGAGATGGCTCATAAACTATACATACAACAAAATAGAGCTCCCTTTGAATACTCTGCCTCGGAAAGACTGACAATATGAGGCTGACATGTAGGTGTCTGCTACTATCATGGGAATAATGGTGTGATCCTCCTGAAGGGCTCTAGTGGCCGCAATAACTCGCATATCCAACAGATCGGATCCGGCTAGTAGATACAAAACTGAGATAACACAAGCCATCAAAACATCTACTCTCAAAGCACCCCAACGCTCCTCAGATACGTAAAAATCACCAGAGAATAGATGAAAACTGTCGGGTGAGCTGAATCGGTCAATCAGGAAATGAAGGGGAACTAGATGGTCTGATATGATCACCGATAACAGAACTGTCCTCCGCAACCTAGTAAAAGTCAAGAACTGACGGCGCATGGGACCAACTGTGACCCTGGCACAAGGACCATCCAAAGACAAGCCGGTAAAGCGGGCATACTCCTCGAGAGTAGGGGTCAACTCCACTGTCCCTAATCTGAACACCTGATGGGCAGGGGCCTAATAGCTCAGAATACCCTCCGCAAAGCCCGCCGGCACCTGAAAGGATAATAAGGACCAGGAATGTCCCAGAAGACCATCTGCAATAACCCTATTGCCCGGCGACAAACTGTCCAACCAGCGAAAAAGCCTGCCAATCAACCCTATGGGAGGACCGAGATCCAAACGTACCACGAGGTCTGGTGACGACATCTGTGAAAAATAGTGTCAAAAAGACTGTGCAAGGGTCATTATCTATCCATGAATAAAAAGCATGCATCATACAGTTAATAATAGGGCAATTGAATTATCATAATGATAAAACTGTGCATAAATAAATAAAGGAGTTCAATACATAGTGCATGAAATGGAAAAAGAAATTGAACAGGTTCAAGTACAAAAAAACCCTATCCTATCATGATCTACTCAAAAGTAATATCGTCTATGAAGTCGGGGTTCTCAAACTGATCCCCTGGAGTAGAAGTCGAAGTCGAAGCCCCGAAGTTAATATCTGGGATATATGGGTGCACTGGGGCATCAGATGAGTTCGGGCCTGCATCGAACCCGCACTGTCAGGGTCACACGCATAAGCATCCTCTGGGGTCCGGCCTAACACCCGAAGATATAAGGATAGCTGGTCTACCTGGCGGGTCAGAGTAGCAATCTGCTCAGCATGGGTAGGAGCCCGAACACTGGTAGCCCAATCAGTCATCATCACCGATCCAGAGACCATATCTCCGAGGAAAAATGTGGCCCGAGTCTAAGGACCGATAGTGTGGGGCACCCACCAAATACGGAAAGCCTCACTCGTGCTGGGACCTGAAGAAAGTGTCAGGCCATCCTCTCCCTCCAGCATAATCTCTGAGGGCTGAGAGTCCACTGTCCAGGATGTAGTGAAGGGGAGGGAGTGCGGAATACGGATCTCTCCAGTTACACATCTGAATGCGCGCTCTCCCAAATACATCACCCATCCTCCAACACTCTGCAAAGTAAGGCGACGGGTGGAAAGTGCGAACTCTAGGCCGGAGGGATATCCGTATGTAAACCCCACAGTCAGATGCTCAGAAAGATAAGGAGCCCAGACGACCTCAGCGGCGGTAATCAACTCCAACTGAATACGGTAGTGGGTGAAGCTGCCAGACACCGGGACTTCCTCCAAAGTACTGTGGTGCCACCGCCGACCCCTGGGATAGGTATCCAGACCGAGAGTCGTGACAAGCCTCAGGCATGGGAGTCGCTCATATGCCCAGAACTGTGAACAGAGACAAGAAACGACATGAGTAACCGGCAGATGCAGAGAAGGGAAATGAAATGATAGGAAGTGCAGTAAGAAAAGAAGGCTTACTAGCAGAAAGGGGTAAAACCCAAGCCAAGCGTCTGTTTGTCCCTCTGAGCGAAGACGGAGTCCATAGAGGAAATAGGCGAAAGTGAAGGACCCCAGTCATAATCACCGATCCGATCCACATCCCTAATGGCTTCGACAACGCTGAAGTGAATGGTAGAAGAGTTGTTCCCTAGGAAACAACCCCTTATAATAGTCAGGAACAGACGTCGGAGCAGAATGTCACGAGTAGCTCGGTCTGTAGGGAAGGGCGTCACATAGATACCTCCAACAGCATCAACAGCCAATGCTTTGGATCGAATGCTGCGAGCCTTGAAGAACCGGTCCTTGGCAGTGAAACCCAATAGAGATCGGACCTTCACTGGAGTAATATCGAGATCTAGGGGAACACGGACTCCGGTGAACTCGATGTCGGTGATGTACCTCCAATCCCAAGGAGTCAGCACAACCTCGCAGTCCAAAAGATGAAGGGACTGGGTCTGGTGGAACCATCGTTCAGACAAAGCCCTCATATAACCCCATGGGCACTGACGGGGAATGATGGTGAAGAAAGAACGGAAACCCCCAGGAGTCCACCACCGTGCGGTAATCAGCGTGCAGAGCTGTGTAGAGGGAGTAGATGTTAAACCAGTTGCCCCTCAGCTGAGTGAACTCGGGCACCTATGGCAATCACTAATGGATTAGTCCAGATACGAACAGAGATTGGGAATGAATTCAGAGGAGTAATGAATATACCTCATTAGCGACAAGAGATGTTGAGGGGTGACGACTGAGATCTCGAACCAACAGATCGTGCACCTGAACAGCGGCACCTGGTAGAACGTGGCGAGTAGAGGGAGCTGGTGTGCCAGAGGGCAGCCCCTCTGCCTCAATGTCCGGAAGAATGGCCTCATCAACCTCAGGATGATCAAGCCGGACGACAGCCTCCACCAGTCGGCGAGCCTGGCGAGTCCGAGTCAAAACTGGGGCAGGTACAGCCCTACGGCAGTGAACACCCGAGGCACGAGGCGCAGTGGAGCTGCTGGGAGCGTCAGGATCCATAGCTAGAACGAAACAGTCGAAGAGGGAGGTATATTCTATTTCGAATTATATCACAAACATTTTATTTGCCTCTCTTCATCGTAGAATTAATGCAGCATGATGCATGGTTACTATATATGCTTTCCCCCCTTTTTTCCTTTGCAAAATTGATCAATTTTAAAACCCATTTGACTTGTTATGTGAAAATAAAATACGAGATTTCGACCGATCGGGTGTGGAACACGACGAATCGATTTGTCGAGGCGGGACCCGGCAGAAACGAGGTGATTTAAGAGACGATCAACCGGAAACGAGACCCGGTGCCGACGAGACGATCAACCGGAAACGAGACCCGGTGCCGAGGAGACGATCAACCGGAAACGAGACCCGGTGCCGACGAGACGATCAACCGAAAACGAGACCCGGTGCCGACAAGATGATCAACCGGAAGCGAGACCCGGTGCAGACGAGTCGACCAATCGGAGACGAGAACCGATACAGACGAGTCGACCAATCGGAGACGAGAACCGATGCAGACGAGACGATCAATCGGAGACTAGACCCTACATGTACGAGATGACTGATCGGATACGAGACCCGACAATTATGAGATGACGACGATTCCAAGACGACGGCGATTACGAGACGGAGCACGACATCTGCGATAACGATTATAACAACGACCTGTCAAAGACGGAACCCGACAACAACGATGCGATCAACGATTGAGTCCTGTTGAGATCAATACTCACAATAAATTTACGATTGCATGATGCATTGACACCTTTACGAATGTTTTGCATGCCTTACATCTCGTGTTGCATCATAAGCTATATGTGTTGCATCATGTATGTACTGTCATTCTTATGCACTGTCATTCACACATTCCAATTATTCACTTTAATGGAGTTGTTAACAGAAATTCAATTGTATTTATAAGCCTTTTCCAAGTGATCAAATAAATCTATCTAATCCAATTAACTCTGCGATATTCCTATGCAAAACTAAAGGATTAAATTCGTTTAGCTTCAATCTCTAGTTGTTACATGCAGCAAAGAGATATCCCTATTCACTTTACAATCCTAATTATTCAACACATGCAAATAATTAAGAATACATGCTATCTCATCTAGTTCTAATCCTAGATTGCATCTCCCGAATTCACCTAGAATATTCCGCTAATTGTCGGCCAAACAATTTAATCAATAAGCATAGAATAAGATAGACAACTCAAACTGATTGAATAACTGGAATTAAATAGATAATTAATTCATAAATGTAACTGGTTCAATTATAGCCTTAATTAAAGGTTTAGTTCATACTGACAATAAAAACTAAAAATCCAAAATAAGTCATCATAATTAATTACAAATCAGAGATAAAAGATTAAAAGAAAACTCAATGTAATCTCTAATCCTCCAATCTGAATTCCTCACGATGCTTGACTTGATCTTCAATCTCCTTGTTCAGCTTTGAAAATTTAATCTTCGTCTCTCCCTTATCCAATGTGTTATCTCTTATTTATATCCTCATCAGCCTCCTCATCAGAATGGTAGATAGAATCCTTGTTAGCTTCAACCTTTTCAAGTAACTGAATGCTGACAAATCTTTTAAACTCACTCAGCCGCATTCTCGCCCCGGCGAGAAACTCTTCACAAAACTCCTCGCCCCGGCGAGAAAATTAGACCATGACTTCTCGCCCCGGCGAGGTTGCCCTGCACCCAGCTACTTTATCTTCTTCTAACCTGTAGCCAGCCTCAACCTACAAAAGTAATGCAAAAAACAAATAAAAAGATACTAAAAACACTTAAAGACTATAAAGAATTAAGCCAAAGACGTATCAAACTCGTAGGTTAAAACCTACTCATCAATTGACTCTCTATGCTGTTGCTCGAAAGTAGTAATATCATTCCTCATCTTCGCAGTTTTAGCTGGCGGAAAGAACTTTGCAAGAAATTTTTGAGCTAAATCATCCCAGGTAGTGATGGATCCTGGTGGTAGCGAATGCAACCAACTCTTCGCTTTGTCCCTCAATGTAAATGGAAACAATCGCAGTCTCACAGCATCATTCGTAACATCCTTATAGTTGAACGTATCGCATATTTCAAGAAAGCTCACCAAGTGTTCATTCGGATCATCGTTAGCCAGACCCCCAAACTATATAGAATTATGGATCATCTGAATTATTCCCGGCCTAATTTCAAAAGAGTTCGCAGTGATAGCGGGTCTAGCGATGCTTGATTTGATTCCATCTATTTGAGGCATAGCATAATCCCTGAGTGATTTTTGAACTTCCTCTGCCATTTTCTCTTTTCCTAAAGTCTCTTGGCAATACTTTCTCAACTCTCGAAGTTTTTTCTCAAGGTCTTGATCGTACTACACAAGTTCCGGTTGTTTTGATCTTGTTTGCATAAACGAACTAAAATCACCTGAAAAAGAGAATAAAAGAAAAATAAAAGTGAATGTTGTTTAACTAAAATTGAATCAACTAAACTGATAATTAAAAATTATAAACACAAATATTTCCCCAACAACGGCACCAAAAACTTGTTTGCCTAAATCTATACTAGCAAAAATACGCAAGTATACGCAGTCCACAAGTAATAAAGAGTAAGTAGAGTATCGTTCCCACAAGGAAAGTATGCAATTTATAATAATAAAAATCAATTCTATACTAATTCAATTTAATTAAACAAGAGATCAATTGTGTGTTTGTTTGAGAATTTTACTAAAATTAAGTAAATAAATTTCAAAAATAGATATTATTGGAAACTTAAGATTACAATTTCACTTATTGCTTCATTTAAATCAATATACTTCCTGTTAAATTATGATGGATAATTCATATTGTTAATCAGGAACTCATCAATATCTAAAACCACTTCTCAGTGTATCATAGACAAATCAACTCAAATCTACAAAGGTTAGAATTAAGTTGAACACCCTAGATAACTAATTCACTATATCTCTATGTGAATTACAATTAAAAAGGATTTGAAGCTCAGGTTCCTTATCAGATTACATGCGATGTGTAGGTATATCTCTATCCTAAACACAAATTATGAGTCCCAAACGTAAGTAGAAAACATAATCACATGCTATTATGATCAGATCTAAACCTATAATCCATCTTTTAATTTCATATAGATTATCACGGTAATTACTGGCCAGGTAATTAAGCAGTTAAACACAAATCATAATAGACAATCTGAAAATAAATATCAATAATTAACAAGGAAGCATATTAGATAAAAACTACACAATAAGATCCATTGCAATCTTAAAAGAAAATTAGTTCATAGCTAAACTGAAATCCATAATCCACAAATTAAATAGCATTCAGAATTACAAACTAAGAGATAGAGAAGAGAAATAAAACTCTGATTGTAGCCTTCAATCTCTCCTTAGCTCCTACAATGATTCCTACGTGCTATCCAAGTTGCTTCAAGTCTCCAATTGATTACAAATTAAGATTGTGTCTCTTAATTCATAGATAGATAAAAACTACTGAAAACTAGCTATTTATAATGCCTACTAAACGTCCAAAACCAAATAGAGGAAATAAGTTTGATTGCATATCGAATTCTGATCCAAAACTGAAAAGTCAAACTTCTGATCTTGGTCAACTCCCGACCTAGCGCGGCCGCACTAAGTCCCAGTACAAATCTGGTGCGCCCGCGTAGTTCTTCAACAGAGTCCCATTCTAGTGCATAGCGCGCGCTACTGCTCTTCACAAAATTTGCGCGGTAGCGCAGCTCTGTCCCAGCAACTTTTTACTTTTGCTTCTTCAGTGCTCAATTCCCATCAACTTTGGTTCCAAATGCATAATACCTACACAAACACAAGGAACACATGAAAAGTAACTAAAACTCAAGGATTTAAACAATAATGCAGTCAATTGGTATTCAATTCGTAGGTATGAAACCTACTCATCACTCGCTAAGGAATACCTAATGGAGTTTTACTTGTCTGTCAATAGGAATCCCTCTAGTGATAGTAGTACAAGAGATCCTTGGACTTGATATCATCATAGTATCTTGTGTATGATGAGTTATACTTTGACATGTCCCTTAAGACCTTTAGGTTATATCAAAGGGTATGATTGGGTATAATAAGTTGTACATGGAGATAGGTGAATGATCAACAAAAAATCTACCTCGTCTAGTAAAAGATGTGAATGTCCTATGTGATTCGATAAATGACAACTCAGTAGTCCTTGGCCAAGGCAGAATGAAATTAGAAAGGTGTTTCTAATTTGCATTATTTAGAGTTGTGCATTTGGAAATCGAAATATATATAAAATAAGACTTGACAGTAAATCCATGTCTTATATTTAATTGGGACATTGTATGGTAGAAGGATTGAATTGTATGGTAACTATGCACTAAAAGGTTCTTTTGTGATTAATATTGAAATCTATATTATCTGGAAAGTCGTTGATCGCTAAGGGGGCTTATCCTTATTGTAGAATAAATATTATTTATTTAAATGAATTAAATAGGTTAATTTATTTATTTAAATATAATTAGAATTGTTCTAATTGATTTATTCACAACCGGTTTAATATGGAGAACCTAAAGGGTCACACCGCAAAAGGAAAAATATTTGATTAAGAAGTAAATGGCATAATTGTAATAATAAGTTAAGTGTATTTAATTTAATCTATAGAGATGGAATAAATTAAATAGCTTAATATTTATTATTTAATATTTTGGAAATATTAAATATAAATTAATAAGAAGAGTCTTATTATTATTATTACTATTACTATTATTTAATTCCTAATAGGGATTGGGAATTAATTAAAAGTAGTACTCTCACATGAATTCCTAATTGGATTAGGAGCATAATTAATTAAAGGAGTTTAATTATAATAGAAACCCTAATCCTAAATAGTTTAGGGAAGGGTTTTCCTACATCTATAAATAAGAGAAGTCTTATCATAGATTAAGGTTACACACTCTTGCATTAGATTGTGGAGAGTACTTGCAATTTCTATAGAGATAGAAACTAGGGTTTTGCCAATACCCATCTTCTTGAATAACTATTCTTCCTTAGTGAATCACCTCTAGAGGCCAAACACTTGAGTGGCTAACGCTGATCAAGCGAAGGAATTTAGTCGGTGGAATTCAAGGAGAACGCGAAGGAATTGGAGGTGAACTTGTACCCGAGGAAGCTTTGATTCACGAGGGTATAATTCTCTATCTCTATCTCTTTCGTTAATTGATAATTGAACACAAGGAAAGATCATGGTGATGGTTTATATGAAAAATTTTAAAATCCATTTTATCACGCTTCCGCCCTATTTATGTAATTTGATTGCATGCTTGCGTTATATACAAACCTAACAGTGGTATCAGAGCCTATTCCTTGTGTTAATTATTGATTTTAATGATTCCATGTATGAATTGATATGCGATACGATCGGATTTTTGGGCAGAAAACTTTTTTTCCTGAATCTGCATCGCGGCGCGGCCGCGCCGCTTCCAGTTCATTCTGGAGCGCGGCCGCGCACGAACCTAGAAAACGTTTCTGGGGGTGCAACGCGGCCGCGCCGCTCCTAGTTCCATTTGGAGCGCGGCCGCGCCGGTATGCAGAGTTTGAAATTTTTTTCTTTTTCTCAATTAACATAAATAGTTTATTTAATTGATAAAAGTTTAAAATAAAGATGTTTATTTTATCTGAAATATGATTTCAGATTGCTAAAATTAAAGGAGTTTAATTTGGATTTGATTTTTTGATTAAAATAAAAGAGTTTATTTTGTTTCAAAAACTAAATATTAGCAAAACTTTTGCCCATTAATTGATATCAATACATATATGGAATGGTTTTATTATTCATAAGATGAATGTTATTTATTGATGCATATGGAGATATGTATGATAATAAATAGGGATTGATTATGGACTATTGACCAATGTGTGATTGGAATTATTTTAGAAGATGCTTGAAATGAATGAGTTTTTATATATCGGGTCTGTGTACCTCGTCTTCTCTAGTTTTTCTTGATGTAAATTTTATCTTCCTCCTATGTACTTCCCCTTGACTGCTGATCAAGGTTTCTATTTATCTTAAATAGTTTATGTAATAGGACTAGTTAGAATTATTTTGAAGAATTGGAGACAAAGGAGTAAGGAGCGCTTGAAGACCCGTTCGTTATAGAACCCGGGATTTAAATGTAATAGTTATATTTAAATTTAATTCTTGCACCCTAGATTTGACCTTTTGGTTCACTTGGTGGCTCTAGTGAACCAAACTAGAATAAAAATCCATAATCAATCGGGGTAGAATATAGTATTCTATATGTGCATGCTTACTATATATATATATATATATATTATATTATCCAACATGCTTCGCATGTTAAATAATATGACGCATATTATATATATATATATATATATATATATATATATATATATATGTTTGTGTGTGTGTGTGCATGCACGCTAAACAAGATGAGACTAATAATAATCAACTCCTCAAAGAAATCATATTAAGTCCTAAGAGTTCAAAGATATTCGGAATATCGAACATCGCCTTCTAGCATGGTAAAGCAATAGAGTATTAAATGTTTAATATGAGTTTGTTGTGTCGCCACAAGGCAAGTATTGAATATTTAAGATGTTGCCTTATCACATTTGATGCTTATTAAGGAATTGAACATTACTGTTTTGTTGTGTCACCACAAGGACGGTATTTTTTTTCTTCACATATATGGAAGTGCTAGGATGGACTTAACTTGGATAATTTTGATTCGGATATGTCACCACTTGATCAAAATAATCTAAGAGGCAAAATACATGGAGTTACATAGTGATGTAATTGACAATAGTTATTTACCTATTTATTTATATATCGTTTGTTGTGTCACCACAAGACTATATATATTTGAAATGGGATCCTTAGTCTCACTAGAAAATCTTTAATTAGAATTGTCGAACTATATAATGAGGCTAATATAGTTTGATGAAAAAGGAGAAATTGTACCTTGTTGGACATGGTGCAGTCCATGATGATTTTTACTGACATTATAGTATCCATCTGGGGTTATGCCCTAGAAACGGCTGCATATCTACAAAATAAGGTAACCTCAAAAATCCGAGCCCAAGACTCCATAAGGTTATGGATAGGGAGGATTCCTACTCTTAAGTGTAATAACCAAGAATTTCTTAGTCATTGTAAATAGATATATTAATTCAATATTAGTAATAGTGAAAGTCTTGTGACATATATGAATGAATATGTGGCTATGTATTATTTTAAAAGGAGGTCTCACTAATAATTATTCAAATTAGTGGACTAACCTAAGTAAACTAATATTAGGAAAAATTGATAAGATAGTGAACTAATTAAGTATTCAATTGAATCGAATATAGTTAGTAAATTTATTTTGAGAATTAAATTAATTTGAGTATTGATTAATGAGAAATTATGTGGAACATGATTAATTTTATTTAATAGTCCAAATGGTAATTATTAATGGACTAATTCATTTAGTTAATCCCACTCAATTAGTTTATTGTGGACTTAAAGGATTATTATATAGAGTGGATAGGTTAATTAAATTAGCCCATTAGAATTTAATTAATCCATATAAAGAGAGCCCAATAGGTTAATATACTAAGTGGTCTAATAATGATAATAAATAGATTTGATTTCAAGTGGCCCAATCAAGTTAGTTCTAGCCAAAAGAATTAATCAAAGGCCCAAATCCTTAGCCCAATCAAGGAGAGACATTTTAGTCATGTGGTAAGTATATTAGCAAAAAAAAAAAAACTCCTTGATATGGCCGGATATGTGAGGGGGTATTAAGAGAGAGGACTTCATCATCATCATCATTATTATTATTATATTTTCAAGCTTATCTTTTAGTTTATGTGTCGTTCAATTAATTACCCATGTGGTTAATTTAACTTGTCATGTACTAAAGAGATAAGGACGTAGGAAAAGGAATAAGGAAAGAGAGAAATATTAGGATAAATTAGATAGATACAAAAATCTATATCTATCATTAAGAATAAATATACCATCTTGGAACATTTCAAGTTCATTTCATTTATTCCATATTTCCAAGTGAGCTAAAGAAATCAAGGAGAGAAAGAGAGAGGAAGGAACACACGGTTAGGAGGAGGAAGAAGAAGTGAGCTAGCTTGTATGCATCCTAAGCTTGTCACATATTTTGGGAAGAAAAGAAAGGTTGAACTCAAGGGAAGGTAATGAAAATTTTATAACTTTAATTAAAAGTTTATATAGTTTAGTTCCTTATTTTTAGATCCATGAGATGTTATAATTTTGTTAGTTGAAACTTTATGAAAAGGTTAGATCATGAAGTTATATTATATATCATGTTGATATATATGATTATATGTTACAAATGATAGAGAAAAATTTAAGGTTAATAAGTTAGAGAAAATTTTGTTTAAATGAGAACTATGCTTTATTTTGTGGAATCTAAAAATTTTGGTTCCAGGGTGTTATGATATACTCTTATGAGTTATGAACATCACCCTATTTGGAATGGAGGAAAAAGCTTAAGTAACGAAGTCATGGCGAATTTTTTTTGTGAAACTAGTTAAAAGCTGGAAAATCAGTTGGTACACTGACTTTAAAGTCAGTTTTTTGGGTAGCTAAAGCTTATGGAAATGGGTTATTTTCTATGAGTTTTGTAGTCTGTACTATAAGGAAGCCATAGGCTCAAGAACGGACTTATTTCGATAAGAAACGAGTAAGTTATAAAGACGTAAAGTAGGCCCGAGAAAACTGTCAAACAGTCTAGTTGTTAATTCTTATGCAGTGAGTTTTGTTCTAAAATAGACGCCTAAAAATGGACGGGTTGACCTGTCCGATTTAGGAACAAAATTTTTTGTCTAAAGCAGACACCTGAAACAGACGGGTTAAACTGTCTGGATTAGGGTAAGGTCACCTACAGTAGGTTTTGTTGATAAGCAGACACCAAAGTGGACAAGTTTTACCCGTCTGGATGTTAACTAAATCAGAACTAACCTAAAGCAGACAGTCTTTACTGTCTGGATTAGACCTGTAACACAAAGACTAAAAGTTTGGACACGTTGTCTAAATTTATAAAACGCAAATGAACTAAAATAATTAATATTGTAATATAAACCAATAATAGAGTCGTAATGTGACTAATTTGATATGATGGCCCTAATGTTATATATAGGTCAATTGAAGGGCGATATATTGGCAATCCGGTAAATCGCATAGTAGGCAAGTTTCCTAAACTTACTCAGATATTTATTCTGTGCAAGTTTTCTAACTCAACTCGAGATATTATTATTCAAAGCATATTAGTGAATAATTAGTGATGATTATTCGCATCTATAATATTTATTGACATTCGCACTTCGTGCAATTAAATTCCTGTTCTATTATTTTTGGAATGTGAATTGTTTAAAGTTCTTTCATCAATAAACTGATATGAGCTGGATCTATGCTAATTGTATCAGCTAGATCGAACATGTTAAATTGATAAACTCAAATCATTTTAAAAGTTAATCCTACCAGTTGATTGGTATGGATTCTTCGACTGAGATAAATAACATTTTTATTAAAGTATTAATTGGAAAACAATTATTGCTCGATTATTAAGTGTTTATGCATAATCACCGGGTATGAAAGGTTGATCTCCTTGATTACCAAAACTTGTTAAAAGGACCAGTTTAAATACTGACAACCTTCGCATATGTTCATGGTTATTTATAACCACTCAGTATCCATTATTCAATTATTGAACCTTGTTAGATGTTCTTTCAACTGAGTTTCATTGTTCATTATTGAATGATAAATTCCTTCTAATCATGATATATATCCTTTGTATTTAAACTTGCTAAGTAAATTAGTTGCTTACCCTTGCTATATCATGACGTTTATTTCAGCTAAACCCGAAGGTTCGACGAAGAAAGATAAAGGAAAAGAAAAAGTACCAGAGTAGTTTATTATAAACTCTTAATTAGTTTTAAATTTGATGTAGTTATTTATGTAAACCTTTTGTAATATTAAAGGTATGTATTAAGCTAAGGTTAGGGAGACCTTGGGACTGTGTTACAGCCTTTATTTAACAAACAATGTATATTATTATTCCGCAATAGATTATAGAATGTATATGATGGTGTTGAATCATGAGCACCGAATTCGAGGTTAGAGAACCCGGATTTGGGGGCGTCACAGGTTGGTATCAGAGTTGTAGGTTATATACATTAGGAATGCGAAACCTAGGTTATAACCTTAGAAGGAAACTCATATAGAGTGTGTTAAGTGATGAATTATGGAAATTCATCTAGTATAGAATGTACATGATAAAATATTATTTCATTCTGTCAATGAATATATTTTATTGTGATACTGATGTTGTCCTTGTTTGCTTATAGGATGTCTGAAGAAAAGCAGGATAGTCATACTGTGGAGCAGGAGCTGAGGGATCATGTTGAGGAGCATGAGGTGATGACAGATACCTCACAAGATATCATGATAGCAGACTTGATGTATAGGAACCATGAGTTAGAAGAGAGGGTGGCTCACTTAGAGGAGCAGAACCACACACATCAGCATACAGAGCAGCAATACAAGGATGCTGCCACTCAGGCATTGGCAGAGTTGCCGGAGCAGAAGGCCAAAGTGGAGTTGCTAGAGTTTCAGCTGAGTCAGAGGACATTAGAGAATCAGGTGATGAAGTTTGAGTTCGATGTAGAGATAGTTGAAAAGATCAGAATCTCGGATGCATGGGAAAGGCAGCTAAGCTAGTGGATCAGCTCGGAGAGGAGCTGCAGGCTAAGGAGGTTAGGATTGACTCATTGGGGCGAGCTTTAGATACTGCCTATATGAGTCAGAGGTCAGGATTGAGGAGGGGTTCCATGGAGGTAGGTGAGTCGAGCCGATCAGTTCGACGTCGACTTATGGACGGATTTCTTCCACCGGAGCCAGAGCATACAGATGCACCACCTCCTGACGTGCAGTGATAGTTGATGGTCCTATATGTATATAGATGCAGTAGTATCCCTTTTGATTATTAGGATTATATGATGTATTATTTGAACCTCAGATGGTTTGAGGTAGTATGTAAATATACTGTATCCCCACGTATGAGATTAGGAGAGTTTAGTTTTTGATAAATCCCACATTTTGTTGTTAAATAGGGATAGATGGCATTTATAGCAATATGCCAGTTATGTAAAGAAGTTTGTATATGAATATAAATGCGATATTTTGATAAACGTATTAAAGATAGTAAATTGTATATTGATTATAATAACACACTATATTACAAAGCCATAAGTCAGGATTAATATAATGATTAAGATTTACGCATATGATTAAATTTTTATGAAACCACTATTGAATTGTGGCATAAAAATGCAAATGATGCATGAATGATATAAATTATTTTTTTTTTAACCAGAAATGCCGCCAGTATGGAGAGGAAAGGGAAGAGGAAGAGGAATACCAAGAACCTCACCGTCAACCCAAGAGGAATCTATAAATAATTTTGCAGGTCCAGAAAATCCGATGCAACAGTTCATTGACCTATTAACCCAAGCATTGCAAGGTAGAAACGCCGCACCACCAGTAAACCCAAACCCTCCTGAGGGCCACTTGGCCAACTTCAAAGACTTTAAGGCAGTAGGCCCGCCAGAGTTTAAGGGGACAACCGATCCTATTGAAGCGCAAACGTGGATAAAGGAGATGGAGAAGGCTTTTGTTATTGCTAGAGTTGCAGACGAGCAAAAGACAGCTTTTGCTACCTATTTGATGAAGGGCGAAGCTAATTTCTAGTGGGAAGCAAATCAGAGTAGAGCTAGAGAAGGTGTGATAAGCTGAGAACGATTTAAAGAATTGTTTCTCGAAAACTACTTTCCAAGGAGTATGCAGGGAAGAATGGAAGTTAAGTTTTTGGAGTTAAAACAAGAAAATATGTCAGTCTCCAAGTACACAACCAAATTTAATGAATTAGCAAGATTTGCACCACATCAGGTAGATACTGAAGAAAGGAAGGCGCGAAGATTTGAGAACGGGTTGAAACCCTGGATTTTCAGCAAAGTGGCGGTGTTGCAAATCGATTCCTTTGCGACTTTATTGGAAAAAGCTATCATTGCAGAAGGTGGTTGTGAGGTAATATCCAAGTACAATCGAGAGAAGAACAAAAAGAGGACTGAAGGTGGGAATCAGAGTACTAGCAGTGGTGGCAACAACAATAAGAAGCGCAAATGGAGCAGTGGTGGTAGTAACCCAGAAAATCAGCAAGGGAGTGTTCAACTGAAGAAACAAGCATGTGGAAAGTGTGGAAAGAATCACTCGGGAGAGTGCATGAAAGGGAAGAATGTCTGTTACAATTGTGGTCAAGAAGGACATATTTCACCAAATTGTCCTAAGCCAAGGAAAAATAGTTGTTTTTCATGTGGAGGAACGGGTCATCGATTCAAGGAATGTCCGTTAAAGAAGAATGCGGAGGGAGAAAGCAGCAACAGGAGCAGTAACTCCAAATTATCCATTGGAGGACCAGTACAACCAAGCAAACCGACAGCCAGAACTTTCAACATGACTGTACAAGATGCGGTGGCGTCGAAGGAAGTGGTGTCAGGTATAATTCCGATCAATAATATAAAAGCATATGTGTTGTTTGATTCGGGAGCTACCTGTTCTTTTGTATCTGACGAATTTGCTAGAAGATTAAACTTACCTCGTGAACAGTTAGAAAACCCAATGCATATAGAAGTTGCAAACAAAGAAGTGATCCCTGTTGAGTATATCCATAAAAATTGTGATGTGGAAATAAGGGGGCATAAGTTAAGCGTGAATTTGATTCCGATACGCTTACGAGAATTTGATGTGATCCTAGGAATGGATTGGTTGTTTAACCATGAGGCAGTAATTGACTATCAAAAGAAGAGCGTACACCTTAAGACACCAAATAAGTCTAAGGTTGTATTTTATGGTAGCAAGTCATCGAGACAAATCAATTGTCTGACGATGATGCAGGCCAGGAAGATGTTACGGAAAGGATGTGAAGGTTATTTGGCTCATGTAGTGGATACACGAATGGTGAATCCTGAAATCGAGCAGATACATGTAGTCAATGAGTTTGGGGATGTCTTTCCAGATGAATTTCCAGGACTTCGACCAAACCGAGAAATAGAATTTGTGATCGATTTAATACCAGGAACAACACCAATATCGAAAGCACCGTACATAATGGCTCAGGTAGAAATGAAAGAATTAATGGTCCAGTTGCAGAAACTGTTGGACAAGAAGTACATTCAACCTAGTGTATCTCCGTGGGGAGCACCGGTGTTGTTTGTAAAGAAGAAGGATGGATCGCTGAGGTTATGTGTGGATTATAGAGAATTGAATAAGGTCACAATCAAGAACAAATATCCGTTACCGAGAATAGACGATCTCTTTGATCAACTTAAAGGGGCAAGATATTTTTCGAAGATTGATTTGAGGACGGGTTATCATCAGTTGAAGGTGAGACCGGAGGATGTACCAAAGACAGCATTTAGGACTCGTTACGGCCATTATGAGTTTCTAGTGATGTCTTTTGGACTGACGAATGCGCCAGCTGCATTTATGGACTTGATGAACAGAGTATTTAAACCTTACCTAGATAAGTTTGTGGTTGTGTTCATTGATGACATACTGGTGTATTCGAAGACTGAAGAAGAGCATGCCGAACATTTAAGGATAGTGTTAGAGACATTGAGGAAGGAGAAATTGTACGCCAAGTTTTTGAAATGTGAATTTTGGTTGAAGAGAGTTCAGTTTTTGGGACACGTCATATATAATGAGGGAATTTCTGTTGATCCAACGAAGGTCGAAGCAGTGAAGAATTGGGGACAACCAAAGACACCTACAGAAGTCAGAAGTTTCTTGGGATTGGCAGGATATTATCGTAGGTTTATTCAGGATTTCTCGAAGATTGCTTCGCCGTTGACAAATTTGACTAGGAAGACGGTTAAGTATGTGTGGACAGAGAAGTGTGAACAAAGTTTTCAAGAATTGAAGAAAAGATTAAGTGAAGCACCTGTGTTATCCTTACCAGATAGTACCGGAGGTTTTACAGTGTACAGTGATGCGTCACACAAGGGACTAGGTTACGTACTGATGCAACATGGTAAAGTCATTGCGCACGCATCACGACAGCTGAAAGACTATGAGAAGGGATACCCTACCCATGATGTAGAATTGGCAGGGTAGTGTTTGCTCTTAAAATATGGAGGCATTATCTCTATGGAGAAAAGTGTGCGATATATACAGACCACAAAAGTCTGAAATATATCTTTACACAAAAGGAGTTAAACATGAGACAAAGGAGATGGATAGAACTAATTAAGGACTATGATTGTGAGCTTTTATACCATCCAGGAAAGGCCAATGTAGTAGCAGATGCTTTAAGCGAGAAGAATAGTGAAAAGTTATTTGCATTAATCGAGAAAGAGGAACTAGTAAGAGAAATGGAGAAACTGGAGCTAGAAGTGAAAAATCCAAAGGATTCAGAGGCAGTAAGTGAAATGGAAGCGAGTCCAACTTTATTAGATAAAGTAAAAGAGGCTTAGGAAAACGATGAAGAATGTGGAGTCATTAAGAAGCGGTTGGCTGAAGGTGAAAAGCTAAAATATAAGATCGATGGCACTGGGTTATTGAGATTTGAAAACCGAGTTTGGGTACCTTCCCTACCAAAATTAAAGGAAGAAATTTTGCAAGAAGCACACAACACAAGATATTCGATACACCCAGGGAGCACAAAAATGTACCAAGACTTACACCAACACTTTTGGTGGCCGAACATGAAAAGAGAAGTTGCCGAATGTGTCAGCAGATGCCTAACTTGTCAGAGGGTCAAAGCAGAACATCAACGACCAAGCGGACTATTACAGCCGTTAGAGATTCCAGAATGGAAATGGGAGCACGTCACAATGGATTTTGTAGTGGGACTTCCAGCAACGCAGAAAGGATTCGATGCGATATGGGTCATCGTCGATCGTCTTACAAAGTCAGCGCACTTTTTACCAATCAAGATTAGGTATAATTTGGACCAATTAGCCAAATTATATATTAAGGAAATTGTTTCAAGACATGGAGTACCAATATCCATTGTATCTGATAGAGATCCGCGCTTCACGTCAAACTTTTGGAAAAGTCTTCAAGAAAGAATGGGGACACAGCTAAGGTTGAGTACGACATATCATCCACAAACCGATGGGCAAAGCGAAAGAACGATTCAGACATTAGAAGACATGCTCAGAGCCTGTGTGATGGATTTCAAGGGAAGCTGGGAGGATCATCTTCCACTAGTTGAGTTCGCATATAATAACCGTTATCACGCAAGCATTAGAATGCCACCGTACGAAGCACTGTATGTGAGGAAATGTAGAACGCCCTTATGTTGGGATGAAGTGGGTGAACGACGACTGTTGGGGCCAGAATTGGTACAACAGACTATAGAGATTATCAGAGTAATAAGAACTCGACTGGTAGCAGCTCAGGATCGACAAAAGAAATATGCAGATTTGCATCGTAAGAAAAGGGACTTCGAAGTGGGAAGTTATGTATTTTTGAAAGTATCTCCCTGGAAGGGGAAGATACGATTTGGGAAGAAAGGAAAATCGAGTCCGAGATTTATTGGACCGTTTGAGATACTGAAGAAAATAGGCGAGGTGGTGTACGAGGTAGCTTTACCCCCCGAACTGGAATATATTCACAATGTGTTTCATGTGTCAGTATTGCGTCCATATAAACCTGACTACAAGCATGTAATATCGTACGAACCGATTCAAATCGAAAAGGATTTATCGTACGAAGAAGTTCCTGTTGAAATATTAGATAGGAAAGAACAGAAATTAAGAAATAAGGCTATACACTCTGTCAAAGTTCTATGGAGAAACCACAATGCTGAAGAAGCTACGTGGGAACTTGAGGAAAAGATGAGAAAGGATTATCTGAATCTTTTTGAGTAACCTTATGTGAAATTCTGGGGACGGAATTCTTATAAGGAGGGTAGAATGTAATAACCAAGAATTTCTTAGTCATTTTAAATAGATATATTAATTCAATATTAGTAATAGTGAAAGTCTTGTGACATATATGAATGAATATGTGGCTATGTATTATTTTAAAAGGAGGTCTCACTAATAATTATTCAAATTAGTGGACTAACCTTAGTAAACTAATATTAGGAAAAATTGATAAGATAGTGAACTAATTAAGTATTCAATTGAATCGAATATAGTTAGTAAATTTATTTTGAGAATTAAATTAATTTGAGTATTGATTAATGAGAAATTATGTGGAACATGATTTATTTTATTTAATAGTCCAAATGGTAATTATTAATGGACTAATTCATTTAGTTAATCCCACTCAATTAGTTTATTGTGGACTTGAAGGATTATTATATAGAGTGGATAGGTTAATTAAATTAGCCCATTAGAATTTAATTAATCCATATAAAGAGAGCCTAATAGGTTAATATACTAAGTGGTCTAATAATGATAATAAATAGATTTGATTTCAAGTGGCCCAATCAAGTTAGTTCTAGCCAAAAGAATTAATCAAAGGCCCAAATCCTTAGCCCAATCAAGGAGGGACATTTTAGTCATGTGGTAAGTATATTAGCAAAAAAAAAAAAACTCCTTGATATGGCCGGATATGTGAGGGGGTATTTAGAGAGAGGACTTCATCATCATCATCATTATTATTATTATATTTTCAAGCTTATCTTTTAGCTTATGTGTCATTCAATTAATTACCCATGTGGTAAATTTAACTTGTCATGTACTAAAGAGATAAGGACGTAGGAAAAGGAATAAGGAAAGAGAGAAATATTAGAATAAATTAGATAGATACAAAAATCTATATCTATCATTAAGAACAAATATACCATCTTGGAACATTTCAAGTTCATTTCATTTATTCTATATTTCCAAGTGAGCTAAAGAAATCAAGGAGAGAAAGAGAGAGGAAGGAACACACGGTTAGGAGGAGGAAGAAGAAGTGAGCTAGCTTGTATGCATCCTAAGTTTATCACATATTTTGGGAAGAAAAGAAGGGTTGCACTCAAGGGAAGGTAATGAAAATTTTATAACTTTAATTAAAAGTTTATATAGTTTAGTTGCTTATTTTTAGATCCATGAGATGTTATGATTTTGTTAGTTGAAACTTTATGAAAAGGTTAGATCATGAAGTTATATTGTATATCATGTTGATATATATGATTATATGTTACAAATGATAGAGAAAAATTTAAGGTTAATAAGTTAGAGAAAATTTTGTTTAAATGAGAACTATGCTTTATTTTGTGGAATCTAAAAATTTTGGTTCCAGGGTGTTATGATATACTCTTATGAGTTATGAACATCACCCTATTTGGAATGGAGGAAAAAGCTTAAGTAACGAAGTCATGGCGAATTTTTTTTGTGAAACTAGTTAAAAGCTGGAAAATCAGTTGGTACACTAACTTTAGAGTCAGTTTTTCAGGTAGCTAAAGCTTATGGAAATGGGTTATTTTCTATGGGTTTTGTAGTCTGTACTATAAGGAAGCCGTAGTCTCAAGAACGGACTTATTTCGATAAGAAACGAGTAAGTTATAAAGACGTAAAGTAGGCCCGAGAAAACTGTCAAACAGTCCAGTTGTTAATTCTTATTCAGTGAATTTTGTTCTAAAATGGACGCCTAAAAACGGACGGGTTGACCTGTCCGATTTGGGAACAAAAATTTTGTCTAAAGCAGACACCTGAAACAGACGGGTTAAACTGTCTGGATTAGGGTAAGGTCACCTACAGTAGGTTTTGTTGATAAGCAGACACCAAAGTGGACAGGTTTTACCCGTCTAGATGATAACTAAATCAGAACTAACCTAAAGCAGACAGTCTTTACTGTCTGGATTAGACCTGTAACATAAAGACTAAAAGTTTGGACACGTTGTCTAAATTTATAAAACGCAAATGAACTAAAATGATTAATATTGTAATATAAACCAATAATAGAGTCGTAATGTGACTAATTTGATATGATGACCCTAATGTTATATATAAGTCAATTGAAGGGCGATATATTGGCAATCCGGTAAATCGCATAGTAGGCAAGTTTCTTAAACTTACTCAGATATTTATTCTGTTCAAGTTTTCTAACTCAACTCGAGATATTATTATTCAAAGCATATTAGTGAATAATTAGTGATGATTATTCGCATCTATAATATTTATTGACATTCGCACTTCATGCAATTAAATTCTTGTTCTATTATTTTTGGATTGTGAATTGTTTAACGTTCTTCCATCAATAAACTGATATGAGCTGGATCTATGTTAATTGTATCAGCTAGATCGAACATGTTAAATTGATAAACTCAAATCATTTTAAAAGTTAATCCTGCCAGTTGATTGGTATGGATTCTTCGACTAAGATAAAGAACATTTTTATTAAAGTATTAATTGGAAAACAATTATTGCTCGATTATTAAGTGTTTATGCATAATCACCGGGTATGAAAGGCTGATCCCCTTGATTACCAAAACTTGTTCAAAGGACCAGTTTAAATACTGACAACCTTCGCATATGTTCATGGTTATTTATAACCACTCAGTATCAATTATTCAATTATTGAACCTTGTTAGATGTTCTTTCAACTGAGTTTCATTGTTTATTATTGAATGATAAATTCCTTCTAATCATGATATATCTCCTTTGTATTTAAACTTGCTAAGCAAATTAGTTGCTTACCCTTGCTATATCATGACGTTTATTTCAGTTAAACCCGAAGGTTCGACGAAGAAAGATAAAGGAAAAGAAAAAGTACCAGAGTAGTTTATTATAAACTCTTAATTAGTTTTAAATTTGATGTAGTTATTTATGTAAACCTTTTGTAATATTAAAGGTATGTATTAAGTTAAGGTTAGGGAGACCTTGGGACTGTGTTACAGACTTTATTTAACAAACAATGTATATTATTATTCCGCAATAGATTATAGAATGTATATGATGGTGTTGAATCGTGAGCACCGAATTCGAGGTTAGAGAACCCGGATTTGGGGGCGTCACATTAAGTATGTTAAGATAAGGGGTTGTCCAGCTTATGTGAAAAGGTTTTAAAGATAAGTTTGGGACAAAATCTAACAAGTGCAGATTTGTGGGATATCCTAAAGAAAGTTTAGGGTATTATTACTATAATCCTACACGTTGCCTTCTTAGATAAAGGTGTTTATCATTGAAGGAGCTAGTGGGAGGGTAATAGAACTTGAAGGAGTTCAAGAACCACAAAGCACTTTAAGTCAAACCGAAGAACCTGTAGATAGACCTATTGCACAACAACCGAATCGTAAATGTGAAAGAGTACCGAAGATATCTGGGGGTATGCATTCATCATAGAGGATGATGATGAGGTACGCATCATAGAGGATGATGATACAGTTTTATACGATGAGGCTATGAGTAGTAGACACTTTGAGAAATGGCAGATGGCCAGGAAATCCAAAATGGACTCCATATAAGAGAACCAAGTATAGACTCTGGTTACTCCACAAAAGGGCATAGTGCCTAGAGGGTGAATATGGGTCTTTAAGAGAAAGACTGGGGCAAATGACAAGGTGGAGACTTATAAGACCAGACCTGTTTAAAAGGTTTTTAAAGTCAAGGAGTTAACTGTGATAAAACCTTATTACCGGGTAATGCTCAAGTCCATTTGGATTTTACTTGCGATTACAGCTTATTACGAAATCTGGCAAATGGATGTGGAGACGTCCTTCCTCCATGAAGACTTGAGGAGAATGTATATATGATACAGCCAGAGGAATTTGTTTCAAAGGTTGAAGCAAATCATGTATATAAGCTGCAACGATCCATTTATGGATTGAAGCAAGCTTCTCAAATATGGAACATTCATTTTGATGAGACAATCAAAAGAGTTTGATTTTATCAAAAATAAGAATGAACCTTGTGTGTACAAAAGGGTCAGTGGGAACGCTGTGACATTCTTGGTATTATATGTTGATATACTACTGATAAAGAATAACATACCAATACTACAATCAGTAAAGATAAAATTATCTAAACATTCCTCCATGAATGACTTGGGATGAACATCCTATAAATTGGGGATATAAATCTATATAATTAGATTTAAAAGGATGTTCGGCTTGATCAAAGGAACGTATATTCATTTGATGCTAAAGGTGTTTAGAATGGTAAACTCCAAGAGAGGTCTCATGATGATGAGTCATGGAGTGTATCTCTCTAAAATTGTTCCCAATTGAAAGAGAGATCGCATGAGTTACTATCATGTATGCAATGAATATACAAGGCTTGATGTTGATCAGTCATATTTTGGAGATGATCACTACAAGACAGTGATAAACATCTTTAGGTACTTAACCGATACTGAAGATGTGATCATGATTCATGGTAGGTCTGAATTAAAACTAGAGGGCTAAACAGACTCAAGTTTTTCAGACTGGCCAAGACGATAACAAATCCACTTTAAGGTAAATCGTTACCTTGAAAGGTGGTGCAGTGAATTGGAAAAGTTCCAAACAGCAAAAAGTTCTTGGTTTAGTGACAAAGACAAAGTATATAGCTGTAAATGAAGCTGCAAGTTGATTGTTTAGATGAAAAGTTCATTACAGAACTAGGAATAGTTCTTAAGTCTCATCTTGGATTCAAACAAGTGATGTGGCACTTTTATTTGATTAGTGGAATCATTGAAAGAGGAAAAGTCACTATAGAGATAGTGGACTCTCAAGAACAACATTGCATATCCATTTACTGAAGCTTTATTCAACAACAGGATGATCGTCACTTAGAGAAGAAGGGTATTAGATACCATGGTGATTGGCTTTAGTGTAAGTGGGAGATTTAAAGTAGTATGCACACAAGCCAATCATATTTGATATGATGTAACATATGCTTTGTAATCTTATTCGTTTGTTAAAGGCATTTTACTTTATCTACATGGTGCTGTTATATTAAATGTGATAAACCCATAGTTTTGAGCAATGTTTTTAGAATCATGATGGTGATCATGCTAATGAGATCTAAATTCTAGATAACTCACAAACTAAAATCGTTTCTAATCGATGGATTACTAAAAAGGGGATTAGTGAATCTGGATAGATTAGTACATACGTTGCTTGCTCTTATGAAGAGGATGATTGGTCTCATAATCATTTATGTGGAGACACTAAAGCAAGTATGTAGTTGTTTATTAGAGAATAAGTTCACTGAATGTGGCTCGCTAAGGAATACCTAATGGAGTTTTACTCGCCTGTCAATAGGAATTCCTCTAGTGATAGTAGTACAAGTGATCCTTGGACTTGAGATCATCATAGTATCTTGTGTATGATGAGTTATACTTTGACATGTCCCTTAAGACCTTTAGGGTATATCAAAGGGTATGATTGAGTATAATAAGTTATACATGGAGATAGGTGAATGATCAACAAAGAATCTACCACTTCTAGTAAAAGGAGAAAATGTCCTATGTGATTCGATAAATGACGACTCAGAAGTCTTTGGCCAAAGCAGAATGAAATTAGAAAGGAGTTTCTAATTTGCATTATCAGACTTGTTCATTGGAGAATCAAAATGCATATAATTAAATAAAATGAGACTTGACAGTAATTCCATGTCTTATATTTAATTGGGACATTGTATGGTAGAATGATTGAATTATACGGTAACTATGCACTGAAAGGTTCTTTTGTGATTAATGTTGAAATCTATATTATCTAGAAAGTCGTTGATCGCTAAGGGGGCTTACCCTTATTGTAGAATAAATATTATTTATTTAAATAAATTAAATAGTTTAATTTATTTATTTAAATAAGATTAGAATTGTTCTAATTGATTTATTCACAACCGGTTTAATATGGAGAACCTAAAGGGTCACACCGCAAAAGGAAAATATTTATTTAAGAAGTAAATGACATAATTGTAATAATAAGTTAAGTGTATTTAATTTAGTCTATGGAGATAGAATAAATTAAATATCTTAATATTTATTATTTAATATTTTGGAAATATTAAATATAAATTAATAAGAGGAGTCTTATTATTATTATTACTATTACTATTACTTAATTCCTAATAGGGATTGAGAATTAATTAATAAAAGTACTCTCATAAATTTCTAATTGGATTAGGAGTTTAAATTAATTAAAGGAGTTTAATTAGAATGAAAACCCTAATCCTAAATAGTTTAGGAGGGTTCCCTATATCTATAAATAAGAGGAGTCTTATCATGATTTGGGGTTAGACAGTTACACACTCTTCCATAAGAATTGGAGAGAGAGAGTACTTGCAATTTCTATAGAGATAGAAACTAGGGTTTTGCCAACACCCATCTTCTTGAACAATTATTATTCCTTAGTGGATCACCTCTAGAGGCCAAACACTTGGGTGGCTAACGTTGATCAAAGGAAGGAATTTAATCGATGGAATTCAAGGAGAACGCGAAGCAATTGGAGGTAAACTTGTACCTGAGGAAGCTTTGATTCATGAGGGTATAATTCTATATCTCTATATCTTTCGTTTAATTGATAATTAATCACAAGGATGATCATGGTGATGGTTTGTATGAAAAATTTTAAAATCCATTTTATTGCGCTTTCGCACTATTTATGTAATTTGATTGCATGTTCGCGCTATATACAAACCTAACAGAACAAACTAGTAAAAGAAAAGGAGATGTTCATTCAAAGAGTTGAATATGTGTATTTGATGAAATACAAGTCTGATTCATTTGAAAGGTTCAAAGAATTCAGAAGTGAAACAAATTGACAAAGTATTAAGATTCTTTGATCAGATCGAAGAAGCAGTACTTGTACAATAAGTTTCTAGATCATCTCAAAATGGTATTTTCTCACAATAGACGCTTCATGATACACAATAATTGATTGGTGTATCTTAAAAGAGAAATCGTACCTTGTTGGACATGGTGTGGTCCATAATGATTTTTACCGACATTCCAGTATCCATATGAGGTTATGCCCTAGAAACGGCTGCATATCTACAAAATAAGGTAACCTCAAAATCCGGCCCCAAGACTCTATAAAAGTTATGGATAGGGAGGATTCCTAGTCTTAACTATGTTTAGATAAGGGGTTATCCAGCTTATGTGAAAAGGTTTCAAAAGGATAAGCTTAGGACAAAATTTGACAAGTGCAGATTTGTGGGATATCCTAAAAAGGTTTAAGGGATTATTACTATAATCCTACACGCTGCCTTCTTGGATATAGGTGTTTATCATTGAAGGAGCTAGTGGGAGGGTAATAGATCTTGAAGGAGTTCAAGAACCACAAAGCACTTTAAGTCAAACCGAGAGATCTGTAGATAGACCTATTGTACCATAACCGAATCGTAAATCTGGAAGAGTACCGAAGATACCTAGAAGGTATGGATTCATCATAGACGATGATGATGAGTTACGCATCATAAAAGATGATGATCCAGTAATATACGATGAGGCTATGAGTAGTAGACACTCAGAGAAATGGCAGATGGCCATGAAATCCGAAATGGACTCTATGTGTGAGAACCAAATATAGACTCTGGTTACTCCACCGAAAGGCATAGTGCCTAAAGGGTGAATATGGGTCTTTAAGAGAAAGACTAGGGCATATGGCAAGGTAGAGACCTATAAGACCAGACCTGTTTAAAAGGTTTCAAATAAAGTCAAAGAGTTGACTGTAATAAAAACTTGTTATCGGGTAATGCTCAAGTCCATTTGGATTTTGCTTGTGATTGCAGCTTATTACGAAATCTGGCAAATGGATGTGGAGACGTTCTTCCTTAATGAAGACTTGAAGAGAATTTATGTATGATACAGTCATAGGAATTTGTTTCAAATGTTGAAGCAAATCGTGTATGTAAGCTACAATGATCCATTTATGGATTGAAGCAAGCTTCTCAAAGATGGTGTTGCCTAATTTCTAGATAGCACTTAACACGCAAGTATACGCGTTCGTTTGTAATAGTCGGCACACAAGGATATCGTTCCCACGAGAAAATAACTTAATATCTATCAATTACCAAAAATAATTTAATTAATCCTATATAAATTCCAATTCTTGATTTTAAGTTGAAAATGAGAAATTACTAAAATTTAACTAATAGATAACGTTAACAAGAGAAAATCACAGATTTAATGAGTTAAGATTACAACTTTCCTTGGTATTTCATTTAAATCAATTTACCGACTATTTAATATAGATAGTTAACATGAATCAATAACCTAGAACACTACCCAGAATTCACGCACTTCTTCCGAATGATACGTAAACAAACCCTCAAAGTTCTAGCAATTAAGCAATAGAATCAAAAGGAACACCTTAATCAATTAACCCACTATATTCCTATGCGAATCAACTTAATTAGAGTTTTCGGCTCAAGTTCTTTCAGTGGTTACAAAAGACATGCAGTTATATTCCTATCCTCCATGCTAATCATATTAATCCTATTCAGATTATATGAACAGATGCTATTATATCCAGATCTAAATCTATATTCAACTTTCCAATTTTATATAGATTAGCCCAATAACTGCTGGCCAAACAATTATTCAACAAGCATAAGATATAATAATTGATTCAATGAAAACCAACTTATATTAGATAAGAAGCATCAATTTAAAATTCATACCAAGTTCCGTTGCAATCTTAATTTGAATTTAGTTCATGACAATGAAAGAAAACATCATTCTAATCATAAAACTAAACATCCCAATTAATTACAAGAATTAAAGATTTAAAAGGGAATAGAAGGAACTGTATGGTTGCTCCTAATCTTCTTCTTGATCTCCAGCTCTTGCAATCTTTCTTCGTGTTCTCCTCCTTAAGTCTCTGCAAAAACTCCTGTTGTTTTCTCAATTCTGAAGTCTTCTCCTTTTATATCAGTCAAAAACCCTTGTTCCTATTCCTGATTGGCTTCAAAATTCCATCTCAGCCGGATAATAAACCACAAATGTCATACTAGCGCCTAAAGCGCTCATCCTAGTGCCTAAAGCGCTAGGCCTGGACCAAGTAATTACAAAAATGCCATCCAGTTAAGTTTTTAATCCTTTTTTAAATCTTTCATCCACCAAAATGACTCTTATGCCCCTCCAGCTCCATCCTACAATAAACAAACACAAAAACAAATAAAATAATACTAAAAACACTTAAAAATAGAAATAATTAGGTTTAACAATACCTGATGCGTAGGTATAAAACCCACTCATCAAATACCCCCAAACTTAACCATTTGCTTGTCCCTAAGCAATGCAATAATGCAAAATGCAACCTAACTACAATACCTACGAATTAATTAACCAAAACAACATAGCACTGAACATCAGGCCTCAAATACCCACAAACATTAACCACATAAAGTTCCCAACTTAAACCGGTTAGCCAAACTACACTTGTCATCATCCATGTTGTGTGTGTGAATCAACTATAATAATCAATCACAACCCAAATCACTTATATAATCAACTTCTTAGAAAAAAATCCATTTGTACTCTATTACTCAACTAGCTAACCAACTAATCCGACTCAAGTAAGCAATTACTAAGCACAAGGGGTGTTACCACATCATTCATTATTTGGCGAGTGCATTTTACGCTCCATCTCGCTTTTAAACTCGACATGTGCATTGTCTGGTTTCCTTAGGCTTTTCAAAGCTACCCCTGTAACGAGCTTTCAATCAGTGACTCCCAAGCCAGTTGGCTTTAGGGCACTAGGTGTTAAAACACCCCTACGGATCTAATAACCCAAGTAGCAAAGGCCACGAAACCAAATTAGTCAAGTTAGATACATATACACTCTTTTTTTTAACATTTATGATTTTTTTTCTTTTTTTTTATAATTCAAATTCCCCCCAAACTTATTTTCTTGCTTACTATGGATCTTCATAGATGGTTTACTGGTTTTATTACTTACTATAAAATTCTCACCAGAAGCAGATTATAAAAGGATTTAAGTTAAATTAATCAAGTAGTCAACTATGTGCTTCCCTTATGAACATAAATTTTCAGACAAGCATAACTGACCTCACCGTTTAAATCAGTACTCTACAATAGCTTTCAATCCTATTCAAGATCTTATCATTGGCCAAAATGAGATAACCATGTTATTCGTAATTGATTCATGCAACTAAATGCTTATCACAACCTAAAAACATTCACGCATTAACACTAACATGCATATGAACACTAAAAAAAATCATGCCTAATAAACACAACGATGCTAAACACTGTATATGCACAAAAATAATGCCACTATATGCACACAGATAATTACCACCCCCCAAACTGAAGTAAACAATGTCCTCATTGAAAAAGAATAGAAGATTAAAAATAGAGGACTTCCCTGACTATAGTGCTACTCGTCATCTTCAGCATCGTCATCATCGTCATCACTATCATTGTCAGGAGGTAAGTCTGGAGGTGGATAAATAGAGAGAGGAGGAGGTGGTGGAAATTGATATGGCCCCACTGTTGGATTCATCCTACCAAACATTTCTACCAACGCTGTAGTACAGTTGATATTGTACGCATAAATTTCCGCTTGACGTTGAGCAAGACTACTCTGCTGACGGGTCATGCGATCAAATCCCCTCTGTATCTGTACGACCACCAAGTCAATCCGTCTAGTATGATGCCTTAGGTCTTGACGGATAGTCTCAACTAAATTGGGTGTATGAACCGGATCCTCAGCACGAATAGGTTGTTCAACAGGCTGATCCTGCGGCTGCTCCTGTGGAATAAGAAATCCCAGGCCCCTTGGGTGTGATTCGCCCCCATCCCATACCTTATACCACACCATCACAGAATGATCAATCGGGGATAATGGGGCCTGCATTTCTTCATCCTTATCCCACTGTACCCCAGCCTGGCGACATAACTCTGTAATCAACGATGGGTGAGGTAACCCACCTGTAGTGCTCCCCTCAAGTCCACACACAATAGATTTATGTATGACTTCCCCAACGTCTACCATTTTTCCTTTGGCTATGCAAAACAGTAGAGCGGCCCGCTATTTAATCACATCACTCATATGCCGGCACGACATCAATTTAGCACAAATGAATGCATGCCAAGCTTTTCCATATCTGCTCAGTTTAAACGAAAGGAAGTGGACTGCCTCCTGCTGGTTTGTCAATTTCCATTCAGTCCTAGGCTCACAAAGTGCTTCAATTATTTCACTGTAATCCAAATCCTGTTTCATATAGCTTATAACCCCGTCATCATGGATCTTTTGCAAGCCATAGTACGCATTGATCGCCTTTCGCCCAACATTTACTGCTTTACCACGAACCATCACAGAATTTCCATCGGCCTCTTTAGCATTTGCATAAAATTCCCGTACAATATTGATCACTGCTGGCTCAGGTTGTGCTATAAATGCCATCCAGTTATGACTTCGTATCATGTAAGCTAATTCCCCATCTGCCCGCTCATTCGGTAGCAAGCCTCGTTCAGGAATTAAAGATTTCCCTGATGACCAATTTTGATATCGATAGAATGCTTGAGGACCATCAAATTTCTTTTTGTCATACTTACCGGAGGTTCCTGAACTTTCCCCTCTGTGTCGTTTGGGCGCCATAAGTGACAAAGCTTGTAATCTGCTACCCTTAACTTAGAAACGAAAAGACCCAAAAACAACTGCAAAAATTTCTTTGGGGCAATATATCGAACACGTGATATGCGATACTTCAAAAGCCCTTTGTGTATACTTCCCCCAAACTTAAAGCATCAAAATCATGCCCCAATATAGTCCACAACAATTCTCAAATAGAAGATAACAAATTAAATACTAACCCAACCCCAATTGAGCCAACACAAACTCAATTGGGTCCATAATCACAACAAAGAAATTTCTTTAGATATTAGCAATTCAATACATAGCAAAAAATTCCCAAGTGTTTAATGGTTCACAATGTTATATTTACCGGTGATTAGAGTGTATCACAGATCCTTACCCCAATGTAAGTGAAGCTTCAACTCATCTTGGCTATGGAGAGAGAAATCCGTGATGGACTATAGTGTTTGCCGGCAATTGATCGGAGATTGGATGGAGATTGAATTGGAAATCCGTTTGCCCCGGTTCAAACTTCCTGTCTATGATTTTCCCATCATGCCATTTCTTGACCTTCTCCTTGTACAACTTGGTATTCTCGTACGATTGAAGTCTGAATTCGTCCATTTGGTTCAATTGCAAGAGGCGCTTTTCTCCCGCCGCAGCCATATCAAAATTTAACTTACGGATAGCCTAGTAAGCATTATGTTCCAATTCTACTGGAAGATGGCATGCTTTTCCATATACCAACCTGTATGGTGACATCCCTATCGGTGTTTTATAAGCTGTCTGATATGCCCATAATGCATCATCCAGCTTGCTCGCCCAATCCTTCCGGCTAGGGTTCACTACCTTCTCAAGAATTCGTTTAACTTCACGATTCGATACCTCGGCCTGGCCGCTAGTCTGTGGATGGTAAGCAGTTGCTATCTTATGAGTGACTCCGTATTTAGCAAGAATAGCTGAAAACTGCTTATTACAAAAGTGCGTGCCCTCGTCACTAATGATTGCACGAGGAGTTCCGAATCTAGAGAAGATATACTTGCGAATGAATTTCACCACCACTTTGGCATCATTAATAGGTGATGCTACAACTTTGACCCACTTTGAGACATAATCCACTGCCATTAGTATGTAAGAATTGCTAAAAGATGAGGGAAAGGGCCCCATGAAGTCGATGCCCCACACGTCAAATACTTCAACCTCTAGAATCGTGTTAAGTGGCATTTCATGTCTCTTTGATATGTTACCAACTCTTTGGCATCTGTCACATTTTAACACGAACACATGGGCATCCTTAAAAAGTGTCGGCCAGTAGAATCCACATTGTAATACCTTGGTTGTTGTTCTTTCTCCCCTGAAATGTCCACCATAGTCAGATACATGACAATGTTGTAAGATACTCTCCATTTCATCTTCGGGAACACACTTTCTTATTAATTGATCTCCACACTGCTTGAACAAGAACGACTCATCCCATCGGTAGTGCTTCACGTTATGTAGAAATTTCTTTTTCTGCTGACTTGTCAGATCCGAAGGAAACACCTTACCTGTGACGCCCCCAAATTCGGGTCTCCAAATACCCGGATCTGGTCATCACGATCCAATACAAACATTCACCTCTAACAACATATGATATCTGAAAGTGCGGAATATAATAAACATACGTTGTTCATTACAAGGTGTTACTAGTCCCAGAATACGATTAACCTTAAACATTTACACAATACATACCCTAAATAGCTATCAGGGTTTAAATTACATTAACCGTAATTAACTAACACATAAATCTAAAGTCTGCTACGAGAAGTCTATCACTTCATCTTGTCTTTTCCTTTGTTCTTCCCTGACGTCTCGGGTTTAGCTGCAATGAAGTCATGATATAGCAAGAATGAGCAACGAGTTTGCCCAGCAAGTTTAAAGTACAACAATAAAGATATATCATGATGAAGGGATATTAAAGAGATTTTAACAATAGAATAATCAGAAGCAAAGAAGAACATTAAATGCTTTTAGAACAATTGATAGTCAAATAGACTTTGAACGATAACTTCCAGAGGAGTCAATAGCTGGTTGACCCTCTGGTTACTGGCTACAGAATAACGTACTTGAGGGGATCAGCCTCGCGTTACCCTATGTATATGCATAACATTTAATTCTGCTATTTGTACCTTATATACGGTACGTGGGGTACTCCCCTATAAATAAAGGGGTGGTTATACAGTCTAAGAATCCTTTGCCATTGATTGGTTCGGATAGCTTTTATAAATTTTCACAAAATTGTCTGACCGAACAAGGGTTCAGACTTAACCATGAATGGTTTATAGATTTCTGAATTTAAATATACGAATTCGAATGCACGAATGTCAATAAATATACCGATGTGGAATAATTCTGAAAGTAATTAGACCACTTAAAGCATGCTTGGAGATAAAATTCAAGCTTAAAGAACAACTTGCAATAATATATACCTTTTGCATGAATTAAAATACTTCATAAGGTTTTAGAAGTGTTGCTCAATGTGAAAGTTGAGTAAGGAAGAACTTGCAATAATGTAAAAAGTTTAGGTTAGGAACTTGCAGAAATCAAAGTTCGGGATAGAGGACTTGCCTGTTCGCTCAGCTACAGATAAAGTCTAGCTTTAATTAATTGCTCTCGAGTGACCTATCATCGGGTAAAGTCGATTTATCAATTAACAGTTGTATATTGGCACCTCTTACTATACCTTTTACTCAACAGGTAAAATTCATCACCTATATTTAATTACTAATTAACATTAGCTAACAGAAAATTATTGATGATCTTTAGCTATTAAAAACAATTGTTAGCTAATCATGATTACTATCATTTGAATGCTCAATTTATTACCTTTAATTGTATCTAGGTATGGTTTAACAATCCTTATAAAATAAATTTATTGGGTTTTAAAAGATAACAGAAAACCATTGATCAGTTTCTTTGTTGATTTACTCTTAATTACTATTACCTTAGGGGTAATTTAATATTTATTGAACTTGTCCTTTATTCAACCCTAATTAATGTATAAATTTACACACTTAATTATTATTTAACATTAATAATCGCTAAGTGTTTATTATCTTTATTTATTAAGGGCCACAGCTAAATATTTAGCTTATAAATCTCCCTTATACTTAATCATTATTTCATTAATGATTAAGTAGTTAATTTCCTTCTTATTCAATAACTTAATTATTATTATTAAATAATAATTAAATACTTAGTAACTTTATTTACTATTAATAGATAATAAGTAATTATTCTATTAACTTTATTCATATTTAATCATTATTATTATTAAATAATAATTAAATATTTATTATCTTTATTTATTATTTATTAATAAATAATAAATAATTATTTTATTAACTTTATTCATATTTAATTATTATTATTATTATTAAATAATAATTAAATATTTATTTTCTTTATTTATTATTTATTAATAAATAATAAATAATTATTTTATTAACTTTATTCATATTTAATTATTATTATTATTATTAAATAATAATTAAATATTTATTTTCTTTATTTATTATTTATTAATAAATAATAAATAATTATTTTATTAACTTTATTCATATTTAATTACTATTATTATTATTAAATAATAATTAAATATTTATTATCTTTATTTATTATAAATAGTAATTATTTAATAAATTTTATTTATTGGTTTTAATAGCTAGATAATTACAAGAGCATTTTAACTTAAACTAGTTGACCAATTACTTAGCCATTACTAGCATAGTTAATTAACAATTTAGGCAACAATTAGACTTCATTTGTTAATTACTTTCGCTTGAATAATCCAATGAATTACGAAAATCAATTTGGAAAAATAACTAAATTATTGTTTAATACCCCTGATGATAATAGTCATCCATAACCTCACAGTCCTGCGAATTCATTTCAACTAACAAATGATTCTTGTAAGCAATATGTCTTGACTGCACAATTATCACAAAATAAAACAACGATCTGCAATTGTCCCAAAGTTTACACAGCACTATACTAATACAATTGATCAACACAATACTGGGATTCCCAATTCAAAATCGAACAAAATCTAACACAATTCCATAAAATCCCCAAAACAAATGTATAGTATGAGATAATATCTTTACTGCTAGAACCTTTAAGGTTCGTCTCAATAGTTTTACTAACCATACGAACTATCACAGTACAATAACTACTCAACAAGGCAACACAAGATTTAAAATCGCCCAACGAAGTTATCGCAGTACTCACTAATTTCTCAGTATTATACCTTGAGTTTGATCGGCGGGCGGTCCTCCTTCTTCTTCCAAAGTATTCAACTAATCCAGACATTCACTCCAATCGCAACCCACAATCGGCACCCCTGCTCCCTCTCCCTTTCCAATTTCGAACCCTAATAATAAAATTTTTTTTTTTTTTTTGGAACTCAAAAGGATTCGGCAGCCTTGGCGTAGGGTTTAGGGTGTGGGGGTTCCAATTTATAGGGCAAAAATTATCCCACTTGCTGGATATTACCTTGTTCGACCGAGCAATACCCAAGGGTTAGAGGGGTAGGCTGTCGATCGCTTGTCTCCGTCAGTCCTATCCCAGCCGAACGCACAATCGCCGGCAGCCTCGAGCCGCGCGTTTTCCCCAGTCAGTTGCCGGTCGTCTTCAACCCTTTGGTCCGCTTGGTGGTCGTTCGGTCGGTGATTTTCTCCTTTGGTCCAAACAGTTATGCTTGGTCGTTCACATCTTCGCTTGCTTTCCCTCGCCTTGAACCTCGAGCAATCCACCGGTCGTTGCCCCGTTCTAGGCTATGCCGCCGGTCCCTTCACACCCTCACATGCCGACGCACGCTCCGTTGAACCCCCTTTCTCCCCTTCGTCTGATTGATTGGAACCTAGGGCTTGAGGTCTGACTTCTTTGATTTGGTTATTTTCCAATAAATCCCACCTGATCAGCTCTGCCCCCAAATCATAAGGGATGGGTCGACCCGAATGGTAATGGCTTAACCGACTGGGCTACCCGGCGGGAAGAAAAGGAAATGGGCCAGCTGAAATAATTAGGGAGATGGCCCAAAAGAAATAAAAGGAATTGGGCTCAGCTCTATTGGAGTCTGGGTCAACTAAAAATAAGGAGATGGCCCGAATAAATTTAACCACCTCACATTTCAATTTAAACGCTTAACATTTTAATTAAATATTTAAGTATTAATTTTAACCATAATTCTTTATTCGAATTATTTAATCTGATAATGAAATTATTTATTTAATTTTTCCAAATTTTCTTGCAAATAAAATCTTAGGGTCAACTCACTAATTTAATTAAACTATTAATGAGTCCTTTTAATGCACAGAGAATTTTTGGACCACGTATTTATATAATTAAATAATAATAATACCCACATGGATCCAATTAAATTTATAAAATTATATAAAATGAATTTATTTATAAAAATACATTTGGTACAATGTTTAAAATTTTTCGGGCATTACATCCTCTCCCCCTTATAAAAATTCCGTCCTCGGAATTTCAATCTAAGGTTACTCGAATAACTGCGGGTAATTTGCTCTCATCTTCTCTTCGAGCTCCCACGTGGCTTCTTCCACCGCGTGATTTCTCCAGAGAACTTTAACAGAGTGAATAATTTTATTCCTCAGCTTCTGCTCTTTTCTATCCAGTATTTGAACAGGAATCTCCTCGTACGATAAATCCCTTTCAACTTGAATTGGTTCATAGGAAATGACATGTTTGTAGTCTGGCTTATACGGACGCAACACTGATACATGAAACACGTTGTGGATGTGCTCAAGTTCAGGAGGTAATGCTACCTCGTACGCCACTTCGCCTATTCTCCTCAGAATCTCGAACGGTCCTATGAACCTAGGGCTCAATTTACCCTTCTTCCCAAAACGGATCTTCCCTTTCCAGGGAGATACCTTCAGAAACACAAAATTTCCAACTTCAAAGTCTCGTTTCTGGCGATGTAAATCGGCATACTTTTTCTGACGATCTTGGGCTGCTACTAACCGTTGTCTTATTACTTTAACGATTTCCACGGTTTGCTGTACCAATTCCGGTCCCAACAATCTCCGTTCACCAACTTCATCCCAACACAACGGCGTTCGACACTTCCTTCCGTATAGCGCTTCGTACGGTGGCATACCAATGCTAGCGTGATAACTGTTGTTGTAAGCGAACTCTACTAGCGGCAAGTGATCGTCCCAGCTGCCACTCAAGTCCATCACAACTGCCCGGAGCATATCCTCTAGAGTCTGAATTGTTCGCTCACTTTGACCATCAGTCTGAGGATGATATGCCGTACTCATTCTCAGCTGTGTTCCCAGTCTCTCCTGCAGACTTCTCCAAAAATTTGACGTGAAGCGCGGATCCCTGTCAGACACAATAGATACTGGCACTCCATGTCGTGATACTACCTCTTTCACATAAAGTTTCGCCAGCTGTTCTAATTTGTACCTGATCTTGATCGGTAGAAAGTGGGCAGACTTGGTCAACCGATCCACGATCACCCAGATGGCGTCTAGACCCTTTTGCGTTGTTGGAAGTCCCACCACAAAATCCATTGTGATGTGCTCCCACTTCCATTCGGGAATCTCTAAGGGTTGCAAACAATCCGCTCGGGCCGTTTGGTGCTCAGCCTTGATCCGTTGACAAGTTAAGCACCGGCTGACGTATTCTGCAACTTCTCCTTTCAAATGTGGCCACCAATAATGCTGACGAAGATCTTGATACATCTTGGTGCTACCTGGATGTACCGAAAATCTCGTATTATGGGCCTCCTGCAAAATTTCTTCCCTTAGATCCGGTACATAGGGTATCCAGATCCTTCCCTCGAATCTCAGCAATCCTGCGCTGTCAACCTTATACTTCGAGGCTTTTCCCTCTGATAACTGTTTCTTAATGCCAATACATTCCTCGTCAAATTCCTGAGCCTCCTGTATCTTATCCAGTAGAGTCGGACCTGCCGTTACAGTAAACAATTTTTCGTCCGCCTCCATTGGATACCTAACCTCCAGTTCCAGACGTTCAAAGTCCTTTACCAATTCCTCTTGGATCGTCAGCTGCATCAACTTCACCTTTCCTTTCCTACTTAAGGCATCAGCCACTACATTTGCTTTGCCCGGATGGTACAGAATTTCACAGTCGTAGTCCTTGATCAATTCTAACCATCGGCGTTGCCTCATGTTCAGCTCCTTTTGAGTGAAGATATATTTCAGACTTTTGTGATCTGTATATATCTCACACTTCTCCCCGTATAGGTAGTGCCTCCAAATCTTCAAGGCGAAAACTACCGCTGCTAACTCCAAGTCATGAGTCGGATAACCCTTCTCATAATCCTTCAGCTGACGCGATGCGTACGCCACGACCTTACCGTGTTGCATCAATACACAGCCAAGACCCTTGTGTGATGCATCGCTATACACTACGAAACCCCCAGTGTTGTCTGGTAAGGTCAACACTGGTGCTTGGCTGAGTCTCTTCTTCAACTCCATGAAACTCTCCTCACACTTCTCCGACCAAACAAACTTGACTGTTTTCCTGGTGAGATTGGTCAACGGCGATGCTATCTTTGAAAAATCCTGGATGAATCTCCGATAGTATCCCGCTAATCCCAAGAAACTCCGGATCTCCGTCGGCGTCTTCGGCTGTTCCCAGTTGATAACTGCTTCTACCTTTGCTGGATCTACCGAAACACCATTCTTGTCTATGACATGACCCAGAAATTGTACTCTCTGCAACCAAAACTCACACTTAGAAAACTTTGCATACAACTTCTCCTTCCTAAGAGCTTCTAATACAATCTTCAAATGTTCAGCATGCTCCTCCTCCGTCCCCGAATACACCAGAATGTCATCGATGAATACAACTACGAACTTGTCCAAGTACTGCTTGAACACTCTGTTCATCATATCCATGAATGCTGCTGGCGCATTCGTCAACCCAAAAGACATTACCAGGAACTCGAAGTGCCCGTAACGAGTTCTGAATGCAGTCTTCGGGATATCTTCTTGCCTCACTTTCAGCTGATGGTAGCCTGTTCTTAAGTCGATCTTTGAAAAGTACTTCTCTCCCTTGAGTTGATCGAACAAATCGTCAATTCAAGGAAGTGGATACCTATTCTTAATCGTAACTTTGTTCAACTCTCGATAGTCGATACAAAGCCTCATTGAACCGTCTTTCTTCTTTACAAACAGAACTGGCGCTCCCCACGGGGACACGCTCGGTCTGATATAACCTTTATCTAACAGTTCCTGCAGTTGCACCATCAACTCCTTCATCTCTACAGGTGCCATTCGATACGGCGGCTTCGATATTGGTGCGGTTCCCGGTGCCAAATCGATAACGAACTCGGTTTCCCTATCCGGCGGCAGTCCCGGAAGTTCATCGGGAAAGACATCGGTGAAATCTCTCACAACTGGTATTTGACTCATCTCATCCCTGACCTGACGAGTATCGACCACATGGGCCAAATAACACTCGCATCCTTTCTTCAGTAATCTCCTTGTTTGCATCATAGTAAGACAACAAGATGGTTTTGGTGATTTGCTGCCATAAAATACCACCTTCGACTTATTAGAAGTCTTTAGGTGTATACATTTCTTTTTACAGTCAATAACTGCTCCGTGGGTTGATAGCCAATCCATTCCCAAGATTACATCGAACTCTCCCAGTCGAATCGGTATCAAATCCACATTGAGCTTAAATCCTCGCAATTCAGCACAACAATTCCTATGAATGCATTCTAACGGGGATAATTTCCTTGTTGGCTACTTCTACGTTCATAGGGTGTTCTAACTTTTCACAAGGTACATTTAATTGTCTAGCAAATTCTTCGGAAACAAAAGAGCAAGTAGCACCCGAATCAAATAGCACATATGCATTTATATCATTGATTGGGATGATACCTGACACCACGTCTTTGGATTCCATGGCATCCTGCACAGTCATGTTGAACGTGCGGGCTGTCGGCCTGTTGGCTTGACTGGATGGTGGCCCGTAGTTCAACCGGTTGCTGTTTCCACTGTTGTTGTTGTTTCGGTTGCCACTTCCCGGCGTCGCTTTTCCTCTTCGGACAGTCCTTGATCTGGTGGTCAGGAGATCCACAGGAGAAACAACCTCCTTTCGGCTTATTAGGGCACTGTGGGGCCATGTGCCCAGGTTGTCCACAACGGTAACACACGCTCTTCCCCTTCATGCATTCCCCCGTGTGGTTCTTGCCACAGTTGTTGCATCTGCCTGGCTTCTTTACCTCCCCTACAGATTTATTTCCCCCAGAGGACTGACTCTCGATCCATTTCCGTTTGTTGGGGTTACTGCCCCCACTGCTTCCTGCCTTAGGGCCCTCATGTCCCTTCTTCTTCTCGTGATTGTATTTGGCCAGGGCCTCACTGCCACCCTCTGCAATGATTGCCCTCTCCATCAATTCTGCAAATGTTCTGATTTTCAATACCGCCACAGAACGGTATAACCATGGTTTCAACCCCTGTTCAAACCTACGAGCTTTCCTTTCCTCTGTGCTGACTTGGTGAGCTGCAAACCGTGCCAACTCATTAAACTTAGCTGCGTACTCAGCCACAGACATGTTCCCTTGTTTTAGTTCTAGGAACTTGATCTCCATTTCCTGTTTCATGCTCTCTGGAAAGTAGTTTTCTAAGAACATCTCCTTAAAACGATCCCACGCGACAGTGCCTTCTTCAACTCGGCCCCGATTGGCCTTCCACCAATAGTTGGCTTCTCCTTTTAACATGAAAGTGGCAAAACTTGTTTTCTGTTCCTCTGCCACCCTTGCTACGTCGAAGACCTTTTCTATCTCTTCTATCCAGGTCTGTGCTTCGATTGGGTTTAGAGTTCCCTTGAACTCAGGTGGTCCGACCAATTTGAAATCTTTAAAGTTTGCCAGATGATGCGCTGGCTCGGCTGCGGCTTGGGTTCTTCCAGGTGGCGGTCTGGATTGCATAGCCTCGGCCAGCATTTCCGCGAACATTCTCATTGGGTTGGTTTGGTCTCCAACCTCACTTTCTGACTCTTCGACTTGTCGGTTACGTGGCCTTCCCCTTGGCATGGTTTAGAATAAGGAAACTGATGACTTTTACCTATAGATTCACATTTTACATCATATGTTATTAAAATAAACAATTAAAGGTAAAATATTTATCAACACATTTGATTTAAGTGAAACATCTGCATTTATATTCATATACCACTGTTTTGTTACAATGACTAAACCTGTGGCATACTTCTATAAATGCGCCACTATCTGTCCTATCAACAAATCATCCCCTTAGACAAAAGTGGGGAATCCTAACCTTTCCTCCCTCAAGACCACAAAAGTTGGGGTTTAACTGCTACCCCAATCATAACAACAAATATAAAGTTTCATAAACAACATGAATATGTCCCTAACATAAACAAAAGTGGGACTGGCTATACTAAGGGAAAATCAACTGCTCCATCAAATCACTGCTCATCACGACGGATCCGAGCCTGCTGACCAGAGAATGCTCCATCCCCGATCCTGCGACGAACAGAGCGACTGGACTCCCCTACCTCAGTCCGGGGTCTACGGTAGGCTGCATCCAAGGCATACCCCAGGGTCTCTATCCTCACTGTCCTGGCCTCTAGCTGGTCCTCTAGCTGATCGGCCCTCCTAGCTTCCCTGACCCAGGCCTCCCTGACGCGCACCCTCGCAGCCACCTCCAGTCCGGCCTCAAACCTCATGGCCTCCTGTTTCGCCCTCAGGTGGGCGATCTGTAAGTCCCTCTGCTCCAGTCTCTCCCTCAACTCAGCGTTTCGGGCCACTAGCTGATGTAGCAGTGGTCCGACCTGCTGTGCTGAGGACTCGTAGCCCTGCAGTTGTACCTTGGCCACCCCTAAATCATGCTCGAGCTGGTAGGCCAGGTCTCTGTACTGGTCCTCCATATACTGATGGGTCTGGTTTTGCTCCTCCAAATGAGAAATCCGAGCCTCCAGCTCCTCATTTCTGTCCGTCAACCCCTCGATGATATCATCAGCAGTGGACCCCATGCCGTCGATATCAGCAGGTGGCTCCTCTCCCTCGGCCTCGGGATCCTCCTCATCAACATCAGGGTCCTCGCTACCGGACCTCATCACCCTACCTACCACTGGCTCTGGTAGCTCTCTATGGTAGTCCTCCTCCGGCTCGGACTCCTCCTGTAACAATCCCGGGGCAATAGGAGCATAGCCCACCAGCTGCTCTGAAACTACTGGTATGTCTGTATATGTCTCCTCCTCCTCACGGGCTCCACTAGTCTCCCCTACAGCAGCCATCCTACAAACACACAAAAACTAACATTAGTACAACAATAAAATATATTCATTGAAGAAATGAAGTTATATTTCATTGGGTACTACTCGACTCGATGAATTCCCCAATTCATCAAAACCACATATGATAAATCTCCTCGATTTATCTCCTAATACTCGATACGAGTTTACTATGAAGGTTATAACCTAGGTTTCGCAATCCTAAAGTTTATAACCTACAGCTCTGATACCAACCTGTGACGCCCCCAAATTCGGGTCTCCAAATACCCGGATCTGGTCATCACGATCCAATACAAACATTCACCTCTAACAACATATGATATCTGAAAGTGCGGAATATAATAAACATACGTTGTTCATTACAAGGTGTTACTAGTCCCAGAATACGATTAACCTTAAACATTTACACAATACATACCCTAAATAGCTATCAGGGTTTAAATTACATTAACCGTAATTAACTAACACATAAATCTAAAGTCTGCTACGAGAAGTCTATCACTTCATCTTGTCTTTTCCTTTGTTCTTCCCTGACGTCTCGGGTTTAGCTGCAATGAAGTCATGATATAGCAAGAATGAGCAACGAGTTTGCCCAGCAAGTTTAAAGTACAACAATAAAGATATATCATGATGAAGGGATATTAAAGAGATTTTAACAATAGAATAATCAGAAGCAAGAACATTAAATGCTTTTAGAACAATTGATAGTCAAATAGACTTTGAACGATAACTTCCAGAGGAGTCAATAGCTGGTTGACCCTCTGGTTACTGGCTACAGAATAACGTACTTGAGGGGATCAGCCTCGCGTACCCTATGTATATGCATAACATTTAATTCTGCTATTTGTACCTTATATACGGTACGTGGGGTACTCCCCTATAAATAAAGGGGTGGTTATACAGTCTAAGAATCCTTGCCATTGATTGGTTCGGATAGCTTTTATAAATTTTCACAAAATTGTCTGACCGAACAAGGGTTCAGACTTAACCATGAATGGTTTATAGATTTCTGAATTTAAATATACGAATTCGAATGCACGAATGTCAATAAATATACCGATGTGGAATAATTCTGAAAGTAATTAGACCACTTAAAGCATGCTTGGAGATAAAATTCAAGCTTAAAGAACAACTTGCAATAATATATACCTTTTGCATGAATTAAAATACTGCATAAGGTTTTAGAAGTGTTGCTCAATGTGAAAGTTGAGTAAGGAAGAACTTGCAATAATGTAAGAAGTTTAGGGTTAGGAACTAGCAGAAATCAAAGTTCGGGATAGAGGACTTGCCTGTTCGCTCAGCTACAGATAAAGTCTAACTTTAATTAATTGCTCTCGAGTGACCTATCATCGGGTAAAGTCGATTTATCAATTAACAGTTGTATATTGGCACCTCTTACTATACCTTTTACTCAACAGGTAAAATTCATCACCTATATTTAATTACTAATTAACATTAGCTAACAGAAAATTATTGATGATCTTTAGCTATTAAAAACAATTGTTAGCTAATCATGATTACTATCATTTGAATGCTCAATTTATTACCTTTAATTGTATCTAGGTATGGTTTAACAATCCTTATAAAATAAATTTATTGGGTTTAAAGATAACAGAAAACCATTGATCAGTTTCTTTGTTGATTTACTCTTAATTACTATTACCTTAGGGGTAATTTAATATTTATTGAACTTGTCCTTTATTCAACCCTAATTAATGTATAAATTTACACACTTAATTATTATTTAACATTAATAATCGCTAAGTGTTTATTATCTTTATTTATTAAGGGCCACAGCTAAATATTTAGCTTATAAATCTCCCTTATACTTAATCATTATTTCATTAATGATTAAGTAGTTAATTTCCTTCTTATTCAATAACTTAATTATTATTATTAAATAATAATTAAATACTTAGTAACTTTATTTACTATTAGTAGATAATAAGTAATTATTCTATTAACTTTATTCATATTTAATCATTATTATTATTAAATAATAATTAAATATTTATTATCTTTATTTATTATTTATTAATAAATAATAAATAATTATTTTATTAACTTTATTCATATTTAATTATTATTATTATTATTATTAAATAATAATTAAATATTTATTTTCTTTATTTATTATTTATTAATAAATAATAAATAATTATTTTATTAACTTTATTCATATTTAATTATTATTATTATTATTAAATAATAATTAAATATTTATTTTCTTTATTTATTATTTATTAATAAATAATAAATAATTATTTTATTAACTTTATTCATATTTAATTACTATTATTATTATTAAATAATAATTAAATATTTATTATCTTTATTTATTATAAATAGTAATTATTTAATAAATTTTATTTATTGGTTTTAATAGCTAGATAATTACAAGAGCATTTTAACTTAAACTAGTTGACCAATTACTTAGCCATTACTAGCATAGTTAATTAACAATTTAGGCAACAATTAGACTTCATTTGTTAATTACTTTCGCTTGAATAATCCAATGAATTACGAAAATCAATTTGGAAAAATAACTAAATTATTGTTTAATACCCCTGATGATAATAGTCATCCATAACCTCACAGTCCTGCGAATTCATTTCAACTAACAAATGATTCTTGTAAGCAATATGTCTTGACTGCACAATTATCACAAAATAAAACAACGATCTGCAATTGTCCCAAAGTTTACACAGCACTATACTAATACAATTGATCAACACAATACTGGGATTCCCAATTCAAAATCGAACAAAATCTAACACAATTCCATAAAATCCCCAAAACAAATGTATAGTATGAGATAATATCTTTACTGCTAGAACCTTTAAGGTTCGTCTCAATAGTTTTACTAACCATACGAACTATCACAGTACAATAACTACTCAACAAGGCAACACAAGATTTAAAATCGCCCAACGAAGTTATCGCAGTACTCACTAATTTCTCAGTATTATACCTTGAGTTTGATCGGTGGGCGGTCCTCCTTCTTCTTCCAAAGTATTCAACTAATCCAGACATTCACTCCAATCGCAACCCACAATCGGCACCCCTGCTCCCTCTCCCTTTCCAATTTCGAACCCTAATAATAAAATTTTTTTTTTTTTTTTTTTTTTTTGGAACTCAAAAGGATTCGGCAGCCTTGGCGTAGGGTTTAGGGTGTGGGGGTTCCAATTTATAGGGCAAAAATTATCCCACTTGCTGGATATTACCTTGTTCGACCGAGCAATACCCAAGGGTTAGAGGGGTAGGCTGTCGATCGCTTGTCTCCGTCAGTCCTATCCCAGCCGACCGCACAATCGCCGGCAGCCTCGAGCCGCGCGTTTTCCCCAGTCAGTTGCCGGTCGTCTTCAACCCTTTGGTCCGCTTGGTGGTCGTTCGGTCGGTGATTTTCTCCTTTGGTCCAAACAGTTATGCTTGGTCGTTCACATCTTCGCTTGCTTTCCCTCGCCTTGAACCTCAAGCAATCCACCGGTCGTTGCCCCGTTCTAGGCTATGCCGCCGGTCCCTTCACACCCTCACATGCCGACGCACGCTCCGTTGAACCCCCTTTCTCCCCTTCGTCTGATTGATTGGAACCTAGGGCTTGAGGTCTGACTTCTTTGATTTGGTTATTTTCCAATAAATCCCACCTGATCAGCTCTGCCCCCAAATCATAAGGGATGGGTCGACCCGAATGGTAATGGCTTAACCGACTGGGCTACCCGGCGGGAAGAAAAGGAAATGGGCCAGCTGAAATAATTAGGGAGATGGCCCAAAAGAAATAAAAGGAATTGGGCTCAGCTCTATTGGAGTCTGGGTCAACTAAAAATAAGGAGATGGCCCGAATAAATTTAACCACCTCACATTTCAATTTAAACGCTTAACATTTTAATTAAATATTTAAGTATTAATTTTAACCATAATTCTTTATTCGAATTATTTAATCTGATAATGAAATTATTTATTTAATTTTTCCAAATTTTCTTGCAAATAAAATCTTAGGGTCAACTCACTAATTTAATTAAACTATTAATGAGTCCTTTTAATGCACAGAGAATTTTTGGACCACGTATTTATATAATTAAATAATAATAATACCCACATGGATCCAATTAAATTTATAAAATTATATAAAATGAATTTATTTATAAAAATACATTTGGTACAATGTTTAAAATTTTTCGGGCATTACATTACCCACGATGAAATTTACAAAATCTGCATACCATGGTGTCTTCGACTGTACGGCAAACAATTGCTCATCCGGAAAAAACTCGTTGATCACTGTTTTATCATCCTTATTCAACTCTGAATTCTCTAACCGTGATAAATGATCAGCAACCTGATTTTCTGTACCTTTCTGATCCCGGATTTCCAAATCAAACTCTTGAAGCAATAGTATCCAGCGAATCAATCTCGGTTTGGTGTCCTTCTTAGCTATCAGATATTTAATAGCCGAGTGATCTGTGAACACAATCACCTTGGTCCCAATCAGATACGAACAAAATTTATCAAAGGCATAAACAACTGCCAATAGCTCCTTCTCCGTGGTTGTATAGTTTAGCTGAGCATCCGATAATGTCTTGCTAGCATAATAAATAGCATGAAAAATCTTATCTTTAAGTTGACCGAGAACCGCGCTAATCGCAAAGTCGCTAGCGTCACACATTAATTCTAACGGACTACTCCAATTTGGTGCTACTATGACCGGTGCAGTAATTAGCTTTTTCTTCAACACTTCAAAGGCTTCATGACATGCCTTATCAAAATTAAACGGAACATCCTTCTCCAAAAGGCTACACAGTGGCTTTGTGATTTTGGAGAAGTCTTTTATAAATCTTCTATAAAACCCTGCATGTCCCAAAAAACTCCGAATACCCTTGACTGAAGATGGCGGAGGTAGGTTTTCAATGGTTTCAAGCTTTGCCCTGTCGACCTCGATTCCTTTTGCAGAAACTTTATGACCCAAAATTATCCCTTCTTGGACCATAAAATGGCATTTTTCCCAATTCAAGATCAAGTTTGTTTCCATACACCTTTTGAGCACAAGAGAGAGATTATTCAAATAATGATCAAATGAATCTCCAAAAACCGAGAAATCATCCATAAATACCTCGAGGTTATGTTCTACCATATCAGAAAAGATGGCCATCATACACCGTTGAAACGTTGCAGGAGCATTGCATAACCCAAAAGACATTCTTCGGAAAGTAAATATACCATAAGGACATGTAAATGTCGTTTTTTCCTGATCTTCGGGTGCTATGGCTATCTGATTGTAACCTGAGTAACCGTCCAAAAGGTAATAATACCCGTGTCCTGCAAGCCTGTCCAACATTTGATCAATAAATGGCAAAGGAAAATGGTCCTTCTGAGTGGCCTTGTTCAACTTCATATAATCCATACAGACTCGCCAACTCGTGACTGTTCGAGTAGGGATCAATTCATTATTCTCATTCGCCACTACTGTTATTCCCCTTTCTTTGGCACGCATTGAACGGGACTCACCCATGAGCTATCAGATATGGGATAAATAATCCCTGCATCCAACCACTTTAGGATTTCCTTTTAACTACCTCCTTCATAATGGGGTTAAGTCTTCTTTGTTGCTCAACAATTGGTTTTGCTTCCTCTTCCAGCTGGATCTTATGCATACAAATTGATGGGCTTATTCCTTTGATAGCTGCAAGAGTCCACCCAATAGCTGTTTTATATTTCCTCAGTACCCTTAACAATTTTTCCTCCTGAACTGCATCCAGTGAAGTAGAAATTATGACTAGCAAGGTAGAAGACGAACCCAGATATGCATACCGAAGATGGTTGGGCAGTAGCTTGAGTTCTAAGACTGGTGGTTCTTCTAATGACGGTTTGACCTTATATGCTGACCTTCCCAAGTGTTCCAAGGGTTCAAACTTTGGCCTGACTTGTGTAAACTTTGGAGCTGAATCTAACATTTGGGCCAATTCTAACACAGCTAAATCTTCAGACAAGTTTTCATTCACAAGTGTCGCTTCTAGAGGATCCCTGTTCACTGATTTGATAAATGCTTCCTTACTCGCTCCCTCAATCAATTCAACCCTGAAGCATTCTTCCTCTTCCTTTGGAAATTTCATAGCCTTGAACACGTTGAAAGTTACCTCTTCATCTTGGACCCTCATCGTTAACTCTCCTTTCTGTACATCAATTATTGTCCTCCCATTAGCTAAAAACGGGTGCCCAAGTATAATTGGTATGTTACTATCTTCCTCAAAATCAAGGACTATGAAATCCACGGGGAATATAAATTTATCTACCTTTACTAATACATCTTCCACTATTCCCCTTGGATAGGTAAGTGATCTATCGGCAAGCTGCAGAGTGACATTTGTTGGTGTAGCTTCCTTCAACCCAAGTTGTTGATAAACTAATAATGGCATAAGGTTGATATTAGCCCCCAAATCACACAGACATCGGCTAAAGAATTGAGTTCCAATTGTGCACGGAATGGTGAAGCTACCTGGATCCTTCAACTTTGGTGGCAACTTCCTTTCTAGAATGACACTACATTCCTCTGTCAATGCTACCGTCTCAAATTCCCCTAACTTCCTCTTTCTTGCCAGAATATCTGTCATGAACTTAGCGTAGCTGGGCATTTGTTCTAAAGCATCTGCAAATGAGATGTTAATCTGCAGCTTTTTGAGTACTTCTAAAAATTTTGAGAACTGTCTATCTAACTTCTGCTTTTGAAATCTCTGTGGGAATGGCAAAGTTGGTGTAGCTGACATATACTTTTCTTCCTTTTGTTTTTTTGCAACTTTTCTCTCGAATTTGTCTGTTCAATTTCCAATCACTGATTCTTCTTCCTTTTCAACACTAGCTTTCTTATGTTCGTCAGAATTTGCAACCAACTCCTTTCCACTCCTTAGTGTAACTGCTTTGCACTGTTCATTCCCATCTTTCCTTGGATTCTTCTCAATATCACTCGGTAACGACCCTTGAGGTCGGTTGTTTAAAGTACTAGCTATCTGCCCAATCTGATTTTCAAGATTCTTTATAGCTGCTGATTGGTTCTTTGTTGTTACTTCAAACTGAGTCGCCATTCTTGCTAATAACTCTTCCATTTGAGATATTTTATCAGGTTGATGAGGTTGTTGAACATGTTGCTGCGCCTGAAATCCCGGTGGGTATGCTTGTCTTGGAGCTTGATGTTGTTGCTGATTGTTGCTCCAAGAAGGATTTGTGTTATTCCTCCATCCAGAATTGTAGTTATTTGGATTACTGCCTTGTTGTCTATTGTAATTGGATACAAATTGTGCTGATTCAGAATTTATCGCATACTGGTCACACGAGTGATTCCCTGCACATAACTCACACACCGTCTCCATTTTCTGAACACTCTGAATTCCAAGTGAATCTATCTTCTTCGTAAGAGCAAAAATTTAAGCTGTCACTTGGGCTGATAAAGCTGTCATTGCATCCACTTTATAAACTCCGGTTGGCTTTGGGTGATTCAATCTTACAGTTGGCCACTGGTAGAGCAACTGATATGCCTCATCACAATTCTTAGCCATAAGAGCTCCACCTGCTGCAGCATCAATACTTGACCTCAATGTACTATTCAACCCGTTATAAAAGATCTGCACTTGCAACCAATTGGCCACACCATGGTGCGGGCATCATCTCAACAAGTCCTTAATCCTTTCCCAAGCTTCATACAATGATTCTGAGTCATGCTGAACAAAAGAAGTGATATCAGTCCGCATTTTTGCTGTCTTTGCAGGCGGGAAAAACTTTGCGAGAAACTTCTGAGCTAAGTCATTCCATGTGGTAATTGAACCTGGAGGAAGTGAATGAAGCCAACTCTTAGCTTTATCTCTAAAGGTGAATGGAAACAATCTGAGTCTTATAGCATCTTCTGTCACTCCTTGATATTTGAACGTATCACAAATCTCCATGAAACTAACCAAATGATAGTTTGGGTCATCATTTGGCAACCCTCCAAATTGCACGAAATTCTGAATCATCTATATTATTCCAGGGTTTATCTCGAAACTCGCAGCAGTAATAGCAGGCCTCGTGATACTCGACTGAATTTCGGTAACTTGCGGCATAGCATAATCCCGCAATAATTCTTGCTCCTGTTCAGCCATTTGATCTTGATTCTCCATTATTTCTCGTGTTTCTTTAACCCATTTTCGCAACCGCTTTAACCGCTTTTCTATATCGTCCTCGTAGAGTTCAAGCTCTGGCTGTTTCGATCGCGTTTGCATACACGAGAAAAAAAAATACGCCTGTAAATAACAGAAAAATAACAGTTTAAATTAGGATTAACTCTATTGAATTTAATAATAACAGAATATTAAATCAATTTTCCCGACAACGGCGCCAAAAACTTGTTGCCTAATTTCTAGATAGCACTTAACACGCAAGTATACGCGTTCGTTTGTAATATTCGGCACGCAAGAATATCGTTCCCACAAGGAAATAACTTAATATCTATCAATTACCAAAAACAATTTAATTAATCCTATTTAAATTCCAATTCTTGATTTTAAGTTGAAAATGAGAAATTACTAAAATTTAACTAATAGATAACGTTAACAAGAGCAAATCACAGATTTAATGAGTTAAGATTACAACTTCCCTTGGTATTTCATTTAAATCAATTTACCGACTATTTAATATAGATAGTTAACATGAATCAATAACCTAGAACACTACCCAGAATTCACGCACTTCTTCCGAATGATACGTAAACAAACCCTCAAAGTTCTAGCAATTAAGCAATAAAATCAAAAGGAACACCTTAATCAAAATTAAGCAATAGAATCAAAAGGAACACCTTAATCAATTAACCCACTATATTCCTATGCGAATCAACTTAATTAGAGTTTTCGGCTCAAGTTCTTTCAGTGGTTACAAAAGACATGCATGTATATTCCTATCCTCCATTCTAATCATATTAATCCTATTCAGATTATATGAACATATGCTATTATATCCAGATCTAAATATATATTCAACTTTCCAATTTTATATATATTATCCCAATAACTGCTGGCCAAACAATTATTCAACAAGCACAAGATATAATAATTGATTCAATGAAAACAAACTTATATTAGATAAGAAGCATCACTTTAAAATTCATACCAAGTTCCGTTGCAATCTTAATTTGAATTTAGTTCATGACAATGAAAGAAAACATCATTCTAATCATAAAACTAAACATCCCAATTAATTACAAGAATTAAAGATTTAAAAGGGAATAGAAGGAACTGTATGGTTGCTCCTAATCTTCTTCTTGATCTCCAACTCTTGCAATCTTTCTTCGTGTTCTCCTCCTTAAGTCTCTGCAAAAACTCTTGTTGTTTTCTCAATTCTGAAGTCTTCTCCTTTTATATCAGTCAAAAACCCTTGTTCCTATTCCTGATTGGCTTCAAAATTCCATCTCAGCCGCACAATAAACCACAAATGTCGTACTAGCGCCTAAAGCGCTCATCCTAGCGCCTACAGCGCTAGGCCTGGACCCAGTAATTACAAAAATGCCATCCAGTTAAGTTTTTAATCCTTTTTTAAATATTTCATCCACCAAAATGACTCTTATGCCCCTCCAGCTCCATCCTACAATAAACAAACACAAAAACAAATAAAATAATACTAAAAACACTTAAAATAGCAATAATTAGGTTTAACAATACCTGATTCATAGGTATAAAACCCACTCATCAAATACCCCCAAACTTAACCATTTGCTTGTCCCCAAGCAATGCAATAATGCAAAATGCAACCTAACTACAATACCTACGAATCAATTAACCAAAACAACATAGCACTGAACATCAGGCCTCAAATACCCACTCATCAGATGGAACATTCGTTTTGATGAGACAATCAAAAGAGTTTGATTTTATCAAAAATGAGAATGAACCTAGTGTGTACAAAATGGTCAGTGGGAGTGTTGTGACATTCCTAGTATTATATGTTGATATACTACTGATAAGGAATGATACACCAATGCTGCAATCAGTAAAGATAAAATTGTCTAAACATTCCTCCATGAATAACTTGGGAGGAGCATCGTATATATTGGGGATATAAATCTATATAGATAGATTTAAAAGGATGTTCGGCTTGACCCAATGAACGTATATTCATTCGATGCTAAAGGCGTTTAGCATGACAAATTCCAAGAGAGGTCTCATGATGATGAGCCATGGAGTATATCTCTTTAAATTATCCTCAATAAAAAAAGAGATCGCATGAGTTACTATCATGTATGCAATGAATATACATGGCCTGATGTTGATCAATCATATTCTGGAGAAGATCACTGTAAAACAGTGATAAACATCTTTAAGTACTTAACCGGTACTGAAGATGTGATTAAGATTCATGGTAGGTCTGAATTAAAGCTAACGGGTTAAACAAACTCAACGTTTCAGACTGACCAAGACGATAACAAATCCACTTTAGGGTAAATCGTTACTTTGAATGGTGGTGTAGTGAATTGGAAAGGTTCCAAACACCAAAGAATTGCTGATTTAGTAACAAAGACAAAGTATATAGCTGTAAATGAAGCTACAAGTTGATTGTTTGCATAAAAAGTTCATTACAGAACTAGGAATAGTTCCTAAGTCTCATCTTGGATTCAAACATGTGTTTCGGCACTTTCATTTGATTAGAGGAATCATTGAAAGAAGAAAAAGTCACTATAGAGATAGTGGACTCTCAAGACAACATTACAGATCCATTTACTAAAGCTCTAACACAATAACAGTTTGATCGTCACTTATCGAAGATGGGTATTAGATACCATGGTGATTGGCTTTAGTGCAAGTAGGAGATTGAAAGTAGTATGCATACAAGCCAATCATATTTGATATGATGTAGCATATACTTTGGAATCTTATTCATTTATTAATAAAAGAATTGATTTTCTTAAAAGGCATTTTACATTATCTACATGGTGCTGTTATATTAAATGTGATAAACCCATAGTTTTGAGCAATGCTTTTAGAATCATGATGGTGATCATGCTAATGATATCTAAATTCAAGATAGCTCACAAACTAAAATCGTTCCTAATCATTGGATTACTAAAAAGGGGATTAGTGAATCCAGATAGATTAGTATATACGTTGCTTGCTCTTAAGAAGAGGATGATTGATCTCATAATCATTTGTGTGGAGACACTAAAGCAAGTATGTAGGTGCTTAATGGAGAATAAGTTCACTGAACGTGGCTCGCTAAGGATTACCTAATGGAGTTTTACTCAGCTGTCAATAGGAATTCCTCTAGTGATAGTAGAACAAGTGATCATTGGACTTGAGATCATCATAATATCTTGTGTATGATGAGTTATACTTTGACATGTCCCTTAAGACCTTTAGGGTATATCAAAGGGTATGATTAGGTATAATAAGTTGTACATGGAGATAGGTGAATGATCAACAAAGAATCTACCTCGTCTAGTAAAAGATGTGAATGTCCTATATGATTCGATAAATGACAACTCAGTAGTCCTTGGCCAAGGCAGAATGAAATTAGAAAGGAGTTTCTAATTTACATTATTTAGAGTTGTGCATTTGGGAATCGAAATACATATAATTAAATAAAATAAGACTTGACAGTAAATCCATGTCTTATATTTAATTGGGACATTGTATGGTAGAAGGATTGAATTGTACGGTAACTATGCACTAAAATGTTCTTTTGTGATTAATGTTGAAATCTATATTATCTGGAAAGTCGTTGATCGCTAAGGGGGCTTACCCTTATTGTAGAATAAATATTATTTATTTAAATGAATTAAATAGTTTAATTTATTTATTTAAATATAATTAGAATTGTTCTAATTGATTTATTCACAACCGGTTTAATATGGAGAACTCAAAGGGTCACACCGCAAAAGGAAAAATATTTGATTAAGAAGTAAATGGCATAATTGTAATAATAAGTTAAATGTATTTAATTTAATCTATAGAGATGGAATAAATTAAATAGCTTAATATTTATTATTTAATATTTTGGAAATATTAAATATAAATTAATAAGAGGAGTCTTATTATTATTATTACTATTATTATTATTTAATTCCTAATAGAGATTGGGAATTAATTAATAGAAGTACTCTCACATGAATTCCTAATTGGATTAGGAGCATATAATTAAAGGAGTTTAATTATAATAGAAACCCTAATCCTAAATAATTTAGGGAAGGGTTTTCTTACATCTATAAATAAGAGAAGTCTTATCATAGATTAAGGTTACACACTCTTGCATTAGATTGTGGAGAGTACTTGCAATTTCTTTAGAGATAGAAACTAGGGTTTTGCCAATACCCATCTTCTTGAATAACTATTCTTCCTTGGTGGATCACCTCTAGAGGCCAAACACTTGGGTGGCTAACGTTGATCAAGCGAAGGAATTTAGTCGGTGTAATTCAAGGAGAACGCTAAGGAATTGGAGGTGAACTTGTACCCGAGGAAGCTTTGATTCACGAGGGTATAATTCTCTATCTCTATCTCTTTCGTTAATTGATAATTGAACACAAGGAAAGATCATGGTGATAGTTTGTATGAAAAATTTTAAAATCCGTGTTATCACGCTTCCGCCCTATTTATGTAATTTGATTGCATGCTTGCGTTATATACAAACCTAACATATGGTGACATTCTAATGTGGTTCTTGTAAGCCGTTCGATATGCCCATAAAGCATCGTCTAACTTCATTGCCCAATCCTTACGAGATGGATTCATAACTTTTTCCAGAATTTGCTTAACCTTACGATTTGACACTTCTGCTTGGCCATTGGTTTGGGGATGATAAGTCGTAGCAATCCCGTGTTTGACTCCATACTTTGTGACACCCCCAAATTTAGGTACGAATACCTCAAATTTGGTACTCACGATAAAGTACATCCATACACCTCTAAACAACATAAATCAACTAATGCGGAATAAATCAACTAATGTTGTTCATTACAAAAGGTTTACTATGGTCCCAAGGTCTATAACCTTAATTAAATACATCACAGAATACAATAATAATACAAAACGATTCCACGATTACAAAATGGGATAGTACATATAACTATTCCTTAAGCTTTCCTTTGCCTTTGTCCGCTTTGGAACTCTCCGGCTTAACTGCAATAGGTTCATGATATAGCAAGGGTGAGCAACTACTTTGCTCAACAAGTTTAAAATGAATAAAGAGGATATATCATGAATGAATGAGAATAATAATCGCATAGTTTAGCAATTTAAGAACATTGAAGAAATAGCTGACAATATAATCAAAGTTCAAATGAAGAAATGAATATTGATTATTTATTGCTGAGTGGTCCAATAGACCATGAACTTTTTGGCCAAAGGATCAGTCATTTAACTAACCCTTTTAAATGACTGGCCCGTCAGTAGTACTTGAGGGGATCAACCTCTAGTACCCTATGTATATGCATAACATTTAACTCTGACTGCATCGAATAACCGACACATTAAAATCCTCTAAATAAGGGTTGCTCTCTTAGTCCAAGAATTCATACCAACAACCGGTTTGGATAGCTTTTAAAATAATAACCTGTATATGTCTAGTCGAAACAAATAGCGTAGACTATTTCCTTAAACAGTTCATGAATGAAGAACTTAAACGTTTCACAGTCCAACAACAGATAATGAATTCAAATGCACAAGGTGCGAATACCAGTAATTATCTTTAAGGTGGAGTAATTTGCAACAATATACAACATTTGTATAATATAGGAAACTTGCCCAAATGTAAAGGTTGAGTAAGTTTAAGCAACTTGCAATGATATAGGATACTTGCTCAATCAACAAATAAACTCGCACAATAAATGAAAGTTGTACGATTGAGAAAATCTGCCCAATATTAAATTGAGCTAGGGTAAGGAAACTTGCCCAACACAAGGGTTAGACAAGCGTTAGAAAACTTGCCTGGTGCATCTGCTACAATATTACAACACACGCTCCTTAATATCCTACACATGTAAATACATATTCGCATAATAATTAGTGACATAACGGATACCAAATATTGGTTTATGCTACTCTATAATGCCCAATTCATATTAGAAAGAAACTAGTAAACAAGGTTATGCCCACTAGTTACGGCATTATGACGCTTATACGTCTGTATGCCAAACTTGCTTATTCGAACGCCCAAGCGACACGCAATTGCGTACGCCTAGCACGCCCCTTCGATTTATCTAATACTCATTGGCTAATCCTAAGTATCATTATAATTTATAACATTCATGTTTTACGACTTAGAACAATGTATTTTATTGTCAGAAACATTATACATTGCACACGCACATGACCGACGCCTTTAGTTTGCACAACAGCCCTAAAAATGGTCAATTTCAAAATTTCTCCAGTTAGAAAATTTCAATTCTAATTAATGAAAGTTGTAGGTATATCTCTAAGCTTTCTGAATCATCTTGAATCTCCCAAATCCGAGTCCATATGAGAAAGTTATGGCCATTTTTCCAACGGACATCGAAGCTGAGTCGAGCAGCGCACACGCGGGCGGCACCAGGCGCACGGCGTGCGGCAGCGCGGGCGCGGGCGCGCGGGGCCTTGGTGCGGGCGCGCGGGTGTCCTGATGGCCTTTGCCAGACATCGCGATTTTGATCCTCCTTCACTCCAATCCTCATAACTTCTTCTCTAGACCTTCAAATTGGTCCGTTCCGGACTCTATGGACTCCTAAGACATAGAGCTACAACATATCAAAAATTCAGAGCTACCCATTAACATTAACATGGCCAAATCTTAGGCCAAAGTACTAAGTTCATACTCTATTTTGAATGTTCTAAGTGTTCTTCACTAAAACCACCACCAAATCTTTGTTTTAATCCCTTTTTACTCCATTCCAACTGGGTTAAACTCATAACCCATGGAATTACAATACCATAACAACAAATAAATTATACAAACACGAAATTATAGCTACAAAGTCTTCTAAATCGTCCAACAGTCTATGTTCATGTCCAAAGTCCATTGTTCTTCATGTTCTTCATCCTTTAAGCATATGTACGGATTATTCTTGTGTTTTTGGTTCACTTTAATGTTATTAATGGATTATAAGGTCTCTTAACAACATTTACAAACATCCAACACAAACAAAAACAACAAGAATCGCCATAAATCCGACCCACAAGCTTAAGAGCTCAAAACTAAGAAAACTTGAAAAACTTAACAAGAAATCGAATGGAATGGATTTGATTGATTGTTTACCTCTGTAAATCCTTCCTAGATGATTAAAAAGATTGGCTAGGACTTGCTTGAGCTCTTGTTCTTTGATTTGGCTTCATTCTCTTCTTCACCCGTGCACCACCTCTCTCTCCCTCTCTAGAACTTCTTCTTCTTTATTCTTTGTGTTCTGCAGATTGTTTCCTTCCTCTCCTAGCAAATGGATTGAGCTTGATTCAAGAGAAGGAAACGGATTGAATGGCTTGGAAAGATGAAGTGTACATAAGTCTTTCTCTTCCTTTTTCTATTCTCCCTTGTAGCTCTTCTTCTCACCCACTCCTTGAATCTTCAGCACTCTCTCTCACTCTCACTCAATTTTTCATTCGGGAAATATGATTTTGCAAAATTGAGCATGAGTTTAGGAAAGGAGTATATGTAGAAGATTGTTAGATGGCCTTTGATCTTCCCCCAACTCTTCATATTCTTCATCAGATGATTTGGTAAGAAGAAGATGAAAGGATTTCGAAGTTAAGGAGTTTTTGAGTTTATTTTTCCTTTTCTCTTCATTCCATCCGTTGGTCTTCTTCTTCCTTTGCTTGTTTGCTGATTTGTTCCACCAATCAAAATCATATCAGCTATCTCATGGGGCCTACCTTGGCTGATTATTCCCATTTAATATCCATTTATCCATTTAATGGCCCATTTTACCATTTTTACATTCAAAATTTAACTTTTTCGTGAAGACAGTCGATTCCTACTAAAATCGACGTTCTCATTGTCATGGGAATATCCGTTTCGTCAAATTCATCTCTAAAATTCGTGTTTGATTTTTTACCGAAAAAGTCAACCCCGACACAAAATGTGTTTAGGGTCTATTCTAACTAATTTGGACGTTCCAGATTTAAATCCGCAGTCCGTTTCTCCAAATTCTAATCCGAACTCAAATTCGAGTTTTAACCATTTAATTTGAAGCGTTAGCTTCTTTAGTAAGTTCAAACAATTAAACTAGTTTAAACCAACTATAAATATACATCTCATCATATAAAAATAAATATATGTATACATATAACACATATACATATTTATTTAATCACATAAAAATATTACTCATAAAATTTATTTAAATAATATGCATCAATATTCATAAGCTCGAATTATAAGGCTATCCAGAATTCACGGTCGTTACATCTTCCCCCCTTATAAGAATTCTGTCCCCAGAATTACAATCTAGGTACAGAGAACTTAACATGAGTTCACTCAAAAAGATGCGGATAATTTTTTCTCATCTTCTCTTCCAGTTCCCACGTAGCTTTTTCAGCCGTGTGGTTCCTCCAAAGGACTTTGACCGAATGGATGACCTTATTTCTTAACGTCTGCTCCTTCCTATCCAATATTTGGGCAGGAATCTCTTCATATGACAAGTCTCGCTCAACTTGAATCGGTTCATAGGATATCACATGCTTGTAGTCGGGTTTATATTGTCGTAACACAGAAACATGAAACACATTGTGAATATGCTCAAGTTCAGGAGGTAAAGCTACCTCGTACGCCACTTCACCTACCCTCTTTAAAACTTTAAAAGGTCCTACGAACCTGGGACTCAATTTCCCCTTCTTTCCAAATCTAATATTCCCCTTCCAAGGAGATACCTTCAAAAACACAAAGCTGCCAACTTCAAAGTCTCGCTTCTGACGATGCAAATCGGCGTATTTCTTATGTCGGTCCTGAGCCGCTACCAATCGAGCTCTTATCACTTTGACGACATCCATAGTCTGCTGTACCAATTCAGGTCCCAACAGTCTTCGTTCACCGACTTCGTCCCAACACAGAGGTGTTCGACACTTCCTTCCGTATAATGCTTCGTATGGCAGCATGCCAATACTCGCATGATAACTGTTATTATAGGCAAACTCCACCAATGGTAGGTGATCATCCCAACTGCCTTTAAAATCCATCACACATGCTCTGAGCATGTCTTCAAGCGTCTGTATCGTTCGTTCGCTTTGCCCATCCGTTTGAGGATGATATGTCGTACTCAACCTCAACTGGGTTCACATCCTTTCTTGTAAGCTCTTCCAAAAATTCGATGTGAAACGCAGATCTCTCTCAGATACAATAGATACCGGCACTCTATGTCATGACACAATCTCTTTCATATATAACTTCGCTAGCTGCTCCAGATTGTACCTTATCTTGATCAGTAGAAAATGTGCAGATTTAGTTAAACGATCTATGATCACCTAGATCGCGTCGTAACCCTTCTGAGTTGGTGGAAGCCCCGACACAAAATCCACCGTGATATGCTCCTACTTCCACTCCGGAATCTCCAGCGGTTGTAGCAGTCCACCCAATTTTTGATGTTCTGCTTTTACCCTCTGACATGTCAAACATCGCCCAACGCATTCCGCGACCTCCCTCTTCATGTTCGGCCACTAGAAGTGTTGGCGTAAATCCTGATATATCTTGGTACTACCAGGGTGTATCGAATACTTTGTAGAATGAGCTTCCTGCAAAATCTCTTCTCTCATCTCCGAAACCATCGGTAGCCAGATCCCTCTTCAAACCTTAGTAATCCCGTGCTATCAGTTTTGTACTTCAATACCTCTCCATCTGAGAGTCGCTCCTTTATGTCAACACATTCATCATCCTTTCCTTGAGCCTCCTTTATCTTGTCTAATAAAGTCGGACTTGCCTCCACTGCAAACAGTTTCTCGTCTGCATTTGTCGGATACTTGACTTCCAACTCTAGTTTTTCCATGTCCTTTATCAGTTCTTCTTGAGCTATCAGCATCATCAACTTATCTCTGCCCTTCCTACTTAGAGCATCAGCTACCACATTGGCCTTACCGGGATGGTATAGAATCTCACAATTGTAGTCCTTGATCAACTCTAACCATCGCCTTTGCCTCATATTTAGCTCCTTCTAAGTGAAGATATACTTCAGACTCTTGTGGTCTGTGTATATCTCACACTTCTCCCTATATAGATAGTGCCTCCAAATCTTCAAAGCAAACACTACTGCCGCTAGTTCCAGGTCATGAGTCGGATACCCCTTCTCATAGTCCTTCAGCTGTCGTGACACGTACGCAATGACCTTCTCATGTTGCATTAATACGTACCCAAGGCCTTTATGTGACACATCACTGTACACCATAAATCCCCCTGTATCATCTGGTAGTGATAACACAGGTGCTTCACTAAGTTTCTTCTTCAACTCCAAGAAACTCTCTTCGCACTTATCCTTCCATACAAACTTCACAGTCTTCCTCGTCAAATTTGTCAACGGCGTCGCTATCTTCTATAAGTTCTAAATAAATCTCCAATAGTAACCTACTAATCCCAAGAAACTTCGGACTTTCGTTGGCGTATTTGGCTGTTCCCAGTTTATTACTGCTTCTACCTTCGCAGGATCTACTGATACACCAACCTTATCAATTACGTCCCCCAAAAATTGCACTCTTTGTAGCCAAAATTCACACTTAGAAAACTTTGTATATAGCTTCTCCCCTCTCAGCGTTTCCAGGGCTATCCTCAAATGTTCGACGTGTTCCTCCTCCGTCTTCGAGTAGACTAGGATGTCATCTATGAAAACGATAACAAATTTATCTAAGTATTGCTTGAACACTATGTTCATCATGTCCATAAATGCTGCTGGCGCGTTCGTCAGCCCAAACGGCATCACCAAAAATTTAAAGTGTCCATATCAAGTCCTGAATGCTGTCTTTGGAATATCCTCCTGTCTCACCTTTAGTTGGTGATATCCCGTCCTAAAGTCAATCTTCGAAAAGTATTTTTCTCCCTTCAATTGATCGAACAAATCATCAATCCTGGGCAACGGGTACTTACTCTTAATCGTGACTTTGTTCAACTCCCGATAGATAATGCAAAGCCTAAGCGATCCGTCTTTCTTCTTTACAAATAGTACTGGCGCTCCCCATGGAGATAGACTCGGACAAATATACCCCTTATCTAGCAACTCCTGCAGTTGAACCATCAATTTTTTCATCTCCACTGGTGCCATCCTGTATGGTGCCTTTGATATCGATGCGGTTCCTGGTACCAAATCAATTACAAACTGGACCTCTCTATCCGCTGGTAAACCTGGTAACTCATCTGGGAAAACATCTGGAAATTCCCTTACGACAGGTATCTGACCCAGCTCATCCCCTACTCTTCGGGTATCAATCACATGAGCCAGATAGCCTATACAACCTTTCCTTAGCAATTTCTTCGCTTGCATTATCGTCAGACAACAAGATTGTCTCGGCGATTTACTACCATAGAATATGACCTTCGACTTATTCAGAGTCTTCAGGTGTATATATTTCTTCTGACAGTCAATCACAGCCCCGTGACTAGACAACCAATCCATCCCAAGAATTACATCAAATTCTCCTAGTTGTATCAGAATTAAATCTACGCTCAGTTTATACCCGTTTATCTCAGCACAACAATTTATATGAATGAATTCCACAGGAATAACTTCTTTATCAGCTACTTCCACATTTATAGGATTCTCTCATTTCTCACGAGGTAAATTTAACCGTTTAGCAAATTCATCCGACACAAACGAACAGGTAGCACCCGAATCAAATAATACATATGCACTGATATTATTGATCAAAATAATACCTGACACCACGTCCTTCGACTCCACCGCATCTTACACTGTCATGTTGAAAATGCGTGCCCTTGGTTTGTTGGCTTAGCTAGCTAGCCCTCCAATGCTCAGCCTGTTGTTGTTGTTGTTGCTATTATTGTTGTTCCTATTGCCCCATTCCTTTTCGGGCAATCCTTAATTTGATGATCTGATGCTCCACATGAGAAACATCCTCCTTTCTTTCCCTTTGGGCACTGATTAGCAAGGTGTCCCTGTTGCCCACAGTTGTAGCAAATCCCTTTTCCTTTCATGCACTCTCCAGAGTGATTCTTTCCACAATTATTGCACTTATTACCCTTCTTAACCTCTCCCCCGGACTTGTTGCTACCAGAAGATTGGCTATCACTCCATTTCCTTTTATTCGGGTTACTTCCCCCGCTGCTTCCTCCCTTGCTTCCTTCTTAACCCTTCTTTTTATCTTGATTGAACTTTGCTAGAGCCTCGTTACCTCCTTCGGCGATGATGGCCCTTTCCAACAGCATAGAAAACGTGTCAATCCTTAGAACTGCCACCCTACTGTACACCCACGGTTTCAGGCCTAACTCAAATCTCCATGCCTTTCTGGCTTCAGTGTCTACCTGGTGAGGTGCAAATCGGGCTAACCCATTAAATTTTTGGGAGCTGTCGTTTTACACTCCAAAATTAATACCTTACTAACACTCTACTAGCACAAAACTTAGTATAATGACAAGCAAGGATCGATCCCACAGAGAAGTGAATTAGTCTTTTACTTATTCTAATATTCCTATTATTTCTATTAATGGGGGTTTTGAGTTTGTTTTGCTAATCTAACACAGGTAATTAAGAATGATCAATGAATAAAAAACCTCAGTTCTTCAGTTCAGTATCACCTCATCACAACCATGGAAAAGTCAAGTTTGATAATATTTACCCTTCAATGAGATTAATAACCCTAGATAACCGCAATCGCTAATTATCCGAAATTCTCCTTATGTGTAAATCTAATGTGACAATCGCCTCAAAAGACTCTAACTATTATATAACCTAGAACTATCAGTCTAGATTTAATATAACAGCAGCATGAAGAATTAGAGAATTAGGTTATTCCAAGCAACAATTACACAATCAGGAATTATTTAACTTGCCTTCTAATAATCTTAATAATATTCAAAAGCTTGTCCACAATCAAATACTATTAATCGCTACCTACGATCAGATATAATATCATTTACTTAATACTATATCTTAATCTAGCAGATGATATTAATCAAATTAATTCAATTGGCCAAATCAAATTAAAAGATTAAATAACATTTAATCAGTTAAAACAAATTATCAGAATAAATCTCATGCAAGAAGGAATAAATAAATAAAACCTGATTAAACCATTAATTATGAAAAAGGTTCAACATCCCTTAGAACTGAAAGTAAGAGTCTAGCCTGACATGCCTTCAAAGCAGACACAATATCTATCTTAGCTTTATCAACCTCTAAACCTTTAGCTGACACAACATGACCAAGCACTATACCCTGTTCTACCATAAAGTGACACTTTTCCCAATTAAGAACAAGGTTAGTTTCCAAGCATCTATCTAGCACACGCGTTAGATTCTCCAAGCACAAATCCAAAGAATCACCATGTACTGTGAAATCATCCATAAAGACCTCGATGTAATTTTCCAAAAGATCAGAAAAAATGCTTACCATGCATCGCTGGAAAGTACCTGGTGCATTACAAAGTCCAAACGACATCCTCCGGTATGCAAAAGTACCAAATGGACACGTGAATGTGGTCTTTTCCTGGTCTTCGGGTGCAATCACGATCTGATTATAACCTGAAAAACCATCTAGAAAGCAATAATAAGTATGCCCCGCTAATCGTTCTAGCATTTGATCAATAAAAGGAAGAGGAAAGTGATCTTTTCTGGTTACAGCATTTAGTTTCCTGTAGTCAATACACACTCTCCATCCTGTTTGTATCCGTGTGGGCACCAACTCATTATTGTCATTCGTGATGACAGTTATTCCAGACTTCTTCGGAACTACCTGTACCGGACTCACCCACTGACTGTCGGAGATGGGGTAGATTATACCTGCATCTAGTAATTTAATCACCTCTTTCTTGACTACCTCCATCATGGGTGGATTTAATCTTCGCTGTGCTTCTCTCGTGGGCTTTGCTCCGTCATCCAAAAGAATCTTATGCATGCACATCGCGGGGCTTATACCTTTGATATCTGCTATCGTCCAACCAAACACTGTGACATGGTCTCTTAGAACTCTCAACAATTTCTCTTCCTGCACTTTGGTTAGATTACTAGCAATAATCACAGGTAAAGTTTCATTAGTCCCTAAATATGCATATTTCAAGTGAGCAGGTAAGGGTTTCAATTCTAAGATTGGAGCTTGCTCCACAGATGGTAACAATTTTTTATGAGAGATAGGCAATTGAATTGATTGAACTGCATACTTATCTGTGAATTTTGGTAAAGAGTGCAATGCAGCCACAACTTCCTTCAATTCTTGATTCTGGTCAAATTCTTCCTCTTTATCCATGTCCAAGTTGTTAGCAATAGCCATCTCCAAGCTTTCCCTGTGGTCTTGTTCAAAAGATCCCTGCACTATAGAATCAATGATGTCAATGGCAAAAACATGATCAACATCACTAGGGTACCTCATGGCGTCATATATATTGAACTGAATTTTCTCTCCATCAAATTCCATGGTCAAGGTCCCATTGTGCACATCGATCATTGTCCTTGCTGTTTTCAAGAATGGCCTTCCTAGCAAGATGTGCGAGGGGTTTGGAGATCTATCATCTTCCATATCCACAATGTAAAAATCTGCAGGAAATATTAACTGATTCACCTGCACTAAGACATCTTCAATTACCCCTTGAGGGTAAGTGTTAGTACGATCAACAAGTTGAATGATAACACCAGTTTGTTTCAAAGGTCCTAGATTTAAAGAAGCAAATACAGATAATGGCATGACATTTATTGACGCTCCTAAATCTAACATGGCTTTCTCAAATCTGGTATTACCTATTCTGCATGGGATTGTAAACATTCCTGGATCTTTACATTTAGGAGGCATTTTCCTTTGAAGCACTGCTGACACATTCTCTCCTACAGTGACTTTTTCATCATCTTTCAATTTTCTTTTGTTAGTGCACAATTCTTTCAAAAACTTTGCATACCTGGGCACTTGCTTGATGGCCTCCAAAAGAGGAATATTGACTTCTACCTTCCTGAAGGTTTCCAAGATTTCCTTATCCTTTTCCTCCTTCTTTGAAGTCTTGTGTGTTCTAGGTGGAAACGGCAACGGTGGGGTCTTAACTGGAATAGATCGGGTAACAGCTTCCCTCGGTGTCTCTATCTCATCATTAGCCTTCTCCTTTTTAATTTCCGTCACTGTTTTGGGTACTTCCAACTCCTTTCCACTCCTTAGTGTAATCGCACTAGCATTCTCCCTTGGATTGACAACTGTTTGGGAGGGCAACTTTCCTGAACCCTGAGCATCCAACCTCCCCACTGTGGTGGCAAGTTGACCTATCTGATTTCTCAAGTCTTGAACAGAATTTTTCGTTTCCTGCTGGAACTGCTGTGTCTGACTCATGAATGCCTTGAACATGTCTTCCAAAGATGTTCCAGAATTTGCAGGAGCTGCCTGTCTAGGTTGATATTGATGTGGAGCTGGTTGAGAGCCTTGTGGGAACCCTTGTTGTCTAACCGGATACATGCTTTGCGCTGGTGGCCTATTTCCTCCATAACTAAGGTTAGGGTGATCCCTCCATCCTGGATTGTAAGTATTTGAATATGGGTCATTCTTCCGCTGCGGTTGTGCTTGATAATTTCCCACTGCATTAGCTTGTTGTGCGGTTTCAGCCTCTTGCAATGTCGGACAAGAATCAGTACTATGACCATTCATTAAACAAATCCCACAAACTTTTGTTGCTGTTGTATTTCCTGTAGCCAATTGTCTAACCATCGCAGTCAAATCAAAAATTTGTTGTTCAAGATTGCTCGTGGTCATCTCATTCACTTTTACCGGTGCACGATCATTCCTTGTCCCATACTGCTGAGAATTAGCAGCCATATTTGCAATTAAAGTCCTTGCAGCCTCCGGTGTCTTATCCACTAGTGCTCCTCCACTTGCAGCATCGATCATACTCCGATCCATTGGTAATAGTCCCTCATAAAAGTACTGAATCAGGTGTTGATCGTCTATTTGATGGGGAGGACAACTGGAACACAGTTTTTTAAACCTTTCACAATACTCATACAGTGTCTCTCCGTTGAACTGTCGAATGCCGCATATCTCCTTTCTGATGTTGGCAACTCTTGAAGCAGGAAAGTACTTCTCCAAGAACAGCCTTTTCATGTCATTCCATGACTGTATTGACCCTGAAGGAAGATAGTACAGCCAGTCCTTCGCTAGATCTCCCAATGAGAATGGAATGCCCTTAGCTTGATTTGATCCTCTATTATTCCATGTGGCTTCATGGTGGAACACACCACATGGAATTCCTTCAAGTGCTTGTACGGATCTTCACCTGTGAGACCACGAAAAGTAGGCAAAAGATGAATTAGTCCCGATTTTAGTTCAAAAGCAGCAGTTAATGTAGGATACTCAATGCATAAGGGTTGTTGATTGAGATTAGGAGTGGCTAATTCTTTAAGTGTTCTATTGTTATTTGGCACCGCCATTTCTTCTTCTTCCTCTGAATCGGTGGATGATGTATTCGACAGTAATTCAAGTGCTATGTTGAGTCCCGGTGATGGAATTTCGTCTGACTCTGCAGTGATGCCTCGAGCTTGACGAGCTTCTTTCCTTAGCCTGCGTGCAGTTTTCTCAATTTCTGGATCAAAATTCAAATCACCGGATTGAGAGGATCGTGTCATAAACTACAATAATAAACAAAAATAAAATGAAATAAAGTAAAATGAAGAATAAATAAAGATAAATAACACTTCCCCGGCAACGGCGCCAAAATTTGGGAGCTATCATTTTACACCAAAATTAATACCTTACTAACACTCTACTAGCACAAAACTTAGTATAATGACAAGCAAGGATCGATCCCACAGAGAAGTGAATTAGTCTTTTACTTATTCTAATATTCCTATTATTTCTATTAATGGGAGTTTTGAGTTTGTTTTGCTAATCTAACACAGGTAATTAAGAATGATCAATGAATAAAAAGTTTCAGTTCTTCAGTTCAGTATCACCTCATCACAACCATGGAAAAGTCAAGTTTGATAATATTTACCCTTCAATGAGATTAATAACCCTAGATAACCGCAATCGCTAATTATCCGAAATTCTCCTTATGTGTAAATCTAATGTGACAATCGCCTCAAAAGACTCTAACTATTATATAACCTAGAACTATCAGTCTAGATTTAATATAACAGCAGCATGAAGAATTAGAGAATTAGGTTATTCCAAGCAACAATTACACAATCAAGAATTATTTAACTTGCCTTCTAATAATCTTAATAATATTCAAAAGCTTGTCCACAATCAAATACTATTAATCGCTACCTACGATCAGATATAATATCGTTTACTTAATACTATATCTTAATCTAGCAGATGATATTAATCAAATTAATTCAATTGGCCAAATCAAATTAAAAGATTAAATAACATTTAATCAGTTAAAACAGATTATCAGAATAAATCTCATGCAAGAAGGAATAAATAAATAAAATCTGATTAAACCATTAATTATGAAAAAGGTTCAACATCCCTTAGAACTGAAAGTAAGAGTCTAGCCTGACATGCCTTCAATCTTCTCCAATTAAGGTTACAATTGTCGTTGTCAAGATCCCCCTATAATAAATTAAAAACATCTATTTATAGTCCTAAGATACTATCCTAAGTCTCTAAGAATTAAGAATCCAATCTGAATTAGAAATCCTCAAAAATTACAAAAAGTCAAAGCTGGTCAAACTTGGTCAACGCCGCCTTTCTCGCCGGGGCGAGGATTTATGCCTGAGTTTTCTCGCCGGGGCGAGGATTTTTGCACTGAGGTTCTCGCCGGGGCGAGAACCTCCAAAATGGTGTTGGGCCGGGGCGAGCTCTGGATCAGCCGGGGCGAAGACGAGCAGAAGGTTTCTCGCCGGGGCGAGAAACTCCAGTACAAAGTTCTCGCCGGGGCGAGAACTCTAAATTTTCCAAATTTCCAACTCTTCTCGTTTTGGCTCCGATTTTCCATCTTTTTCCATTTTTGACTCTGAATCCTCCTGAAATCAATAAACAACCTAATAAGTGCATATACACAATAAAACATGCAATAAACTAAATATAAAGGAATGAAAATAAATGAGTATTATGCACTTATCAAATTCCCCCACACTTAGTCTTTACACGTCCTCGTGTAAACTAAAACAAAAGTTATATTGAAATCATTTGAATTCCATTCAACCAAACTCTCAAAGGTTCAAATTCAATTAGCGTCCATGAATACTAACACCAATCAACAGAAATTCGATCAATACCTCATCAATCAACTCATAACAATAATCCCATCATTCCCCACTGAACATCTCTAAATCAAATTGAAACTACATTTGCATCTCCTATGAGTAACACAGATACTCAACTCAGGTCATATGGAACAACAACTGTGCACACTGACTCAAAACCAGAACATGTTTTTTCCCCTTTTCTTTCTGCTATCCATTTTTTTTCATTCAGGTGAATGCATTTTATGCTCCATTCCACCTCTCCTCATTCTTTCCTTAAGTGAGTGCATTTTATGCTCCATCCCACTTCTCTTCTCACCAACGAGTGTGTTTTACGCTCCATCTCGTTGCATGTGTTTATGGGTGAGTGCGTTTTACGCTCCATCTCAACCCACCACATGTTTTTCTTTTGAGACAAAACTTTTCAATTTTTACTCCCAATTGTTTTTCAAATTTCAAATTTTTTTCACATGGTCCTGCAAACAAGATAAGCAGTTACACAGTTCTAAATCATGAAATCAGTGCACAAAGTCAACTCCACAACTAACTCAGTCAAGTAAACATGTATCTCATACTCAAGTACTCATGCAATACCAACTCAATTCAAATCTGTCAACTATGGGTCCTAACTTCATTATCATCATTTACCAATTAATTTCGCATCAAACAAATTCAATCAATGGCATCAATCTTCATTTTAAAACCAAAAACCTTTGAAAACTTGACCAAATGACTCAGATTTCCACATTTTTTAGAGCAAACCTACCTAATTTTTTAGAGCAAACCTACCTATCTTATACCTAAACCCCTCCCCCACACTCAAACCTTACATTGTCCCCAATGTAAGACAAGCATGCAAAAGACGAGCGAAATAACTAAAAAAAAACAAATAAATAAGTAAAAAGTGATAGAAAAGCAAATCTGAGATCTTGGGTTGCCTCCCAAGCAGCGCATTTGTTTTATGTCGTTAGCCCGACATCGATTCTCCTCAATCACTCAAAACTCGGATCCACCAAGTTTATCATCTCCACACTCTCCATCGGAAATCCGTCACGAAAAAGTTTCAGCCTATGTCCATTGACCTTGAATACTTTCCCTGTCTTTGGATTCTGTATATCTATAGCACCATGAGAGAACACATTAGTAATAACAAATGGACCTTCCCAACGAGAGCGCAACTTACCTGGAAATAACTTCAGCCTCGAATTAAATAGGAGAACTTGTTGTCCAACGGTGAAATTTTTCCTCAAAATCTGCTTATCATGGAAGGCCTTTGTCTTATTCTTGTATAGTCTAGAACTCTCATACGCTTCATTCCTCATCTCTTCTAATTCCTGTAACTGGAACTTCCTATGCATCCCCGCTTCATCCAAACTCATATTACATTGCTTGATCGCCCAAAAAGCTCGGTGTTCTAACTCCACGGGTAGATGACATGGCTTCCCAAAGATCAATCTGTAAGGAGACATACCAATGGGAGTTTTGTATGCAGTTCTATACGCCCACAATGCATCTTCTAACCGCAGACTCCAATCTTTTCTGCTTGGCTTGACAACCTTCTCCAAAATGGATTTCACTTCACGGTTAGATACTTCAGCCTGACCATTGCTTTGCGGATGATAAGATGTAGAAATCTTATGCAAAACATTGTATTTCCTGAAAAGTGCTGCTAGCATCCTGTTGCAAAAGTGAGTTCCTCTATCGCTGATAATAGCTCTAGGAGTTCCAAATCTGACAAATATGTTAGTTTTGACAAAATCTGCAACCACTTTAGAATCATCAGTCCTGGTGGCTTTAGCTTCCACCCATTTAGAAACATAGTCAACAGCCAAGAGAATGTAAATATTACCATGAGAAACAGGAAAAGGTCCCATAAAATCAATACCCCAAACATCAAAAATCTCAACAATTAAAATGGGAGTTTGTGGCATTTGATTTCTATGTGATATGTTACCTGTTCGTTGACAATTCTCGCATGATTTACAAAATAGATATGAGTCCTTAAAAATTGTTGGCCAATAAAAACCACTTTCTAAAACCTTATGAGCCGTCCGTTTGGGTCCAAAATGACCTCCACAAGCATAGGAATGGCAAAAAGTTAGAATAGACAATGTTTCGATATTAGGCACACACCTACGGATTATTTGATCAGCACAAAATTTCCACAGGTACGGATCATCCCAAACATAATGTCTAGCATCACTCCTAAGCTTATTCTTCTGGTTTTTAGAAAATTCATTGGGAATATACGCACTTGCTAAATAATTAACAATATTCGCATACCAAGGCAATTCCTCCTGAATAGAAAAGAGATGCTCATCTGGAAAGGAATCGTGCAAAGGTAGTGCCTCCTCATCTCTCATCAATCGACTCAAGTGATCTGCTACCAAGTTATCTGCTCCCTTCTTATCCTTGATTTCCAAGTCAAATTCCTGCAACAGCAGAATCCATCTGATAATCCTGGGTTTAGAGTCCTTCTTGGTCAACAAATACCTAAGAGCTGCATGGTCAGAATAAACTACAACTTTAGTGCCAAGTAAATAAGATCGAAATTTATCTAAAGCAAAAACAACAGATAAAAGTTCTTTTTCAGTTGTCGAGTAGTTAATCTGAGCTGCATTCAATGTTCTAGAGGCATAATAGATGGCATGGACAGCTTTGTCAACTCTTTGGCCCAAAACAGCTCCGACTGCATAATTGCTTGCATCACACATTATTTTAAAGGGAAGATTCCAATTTGGCGGTTGAATCACAGGTGCGGAAGTCAATAGGCTCTTCAACATGTCAAATGCCTCCTTGCACGCTTCATCGAACTGGAATTCCACATCTTTTTGCAGCAATTTACATAATGGCAGAGCTATTTTGGAGAAGTCTTGGATAAATCGCCGATAGAAACCTGCATGTCCAAGAAAAGAGCGAATCTCCCGCACACTAGCGGGGTAAGGCAAAGCAGACACAATATCTATCTTAGCTTTATCAACCTCTAAACCTTTAGCTGACACAACATGACCAAGCACTATACCCTGTTCTACCATAAAGTGACACTTTTCCCAATTAAGAACAAGGTTAGTTTCCAAGCATCTATCTAGCACACGCGTTAGATTCTCCAAGCACAAATCCAAAGAATCACCATGTACTGTGAAATCATCCATAAAGACCTCGATGCAATTTTCCAGAAGATCAGAAAAAATGCTTACCATGCATCGCTGGAAAGTACCTGGTGCATTACAAAGTCCAAACGACATCCTCCGGTATGCAAAAGTACCAAATGGACACGTGAATGTGGTCTTTTCCTGGTCTTCGGGTGCAATCACGATCTGATTATAACCTGAAAAACCATCTAGAAAGCAATAATAAGTATGCCCCGCTAATCGTTCTAGCATTTGATCAATAAAAGGAAGAGGAAAGTGATCTTTTCTGGTTACAGCATTTAGTTTCCTGTAGTCAATACACACTCTCCATCCTGTTTGTATCCGTGTGGGCACCAACTCATTATTGTCATTCGTGATGACAGTTATTCCAGACTTCTTCGGAACTACCTGTACCGGACTCACCCACTGACTGTCGGAGATGGGGTAGATTATACCTGCATCTAGTAATTTAATCACCTCTTTCTTGACTACCTCCATCATGGGTGGATTTAATCTTCGCTGTGCTTCTCTCGTGGGCTTTGCTCCGTCATCCAAAAGAATCTTATGCATGCACATCGCGGGGCTTATACCTTTGATATCTGCTATCGTCCAACCAAACACTGTGACATGGTCTCTTAGAACTCTCAACAATTTCTCTTCCTGCACTTTGGTTAGATTACTAGCAATAATCATAGGTAATTAAGAATGATCAATGAATAAAAAACTTCAGTTCTTCAGTTCAGTATCACCTCATCACAACCATGGAAAAGTCAAGTTTGATAATATTTACCCTTCAATGAGATTAATAACCCTAGATAACCGCAATCGCTAATTATTCGAAATTCTCCTTATGTGTAAATCTAATGTGACAATCGCCTCAAAAGACTCTAACTATTATATAACCTAGAACTATCAGTCTAGATTTAATATAACAGCAGCATGAAGAATTAGAGAATTAGGTTATTCCAAGCAACAATTACACAATCAGGAATTATTTAACTTGCCTTCTAATAATCTTAATAATATTCAAAAGCTTGTCCACAATCAAATACTATTAATCGCTACCTACGATCAGATATAATATCGTTTACTTAATACTATATCTTAATCTAGCAGATGATATTAATCAAATTAATTCAATTGGCCAAATCAAATTAAAAGATTAAATAACATTTAATCAGTTAAAACAAATTATCAGAATAAATCTCATGCAAGAAGGAATAAATAAATAAAACCTGATTAAACCATTAATTATGAAAAAGGTTCAACATCCCTTAGAACTGAAAGTAAGAGTCTAGCCTGACATGCCTTCAAAGCAGACACAATATCTATCTTAGCTTTATCAACCTCTAAACCTTTAGCTGACACAACATGACCAAGCACTATACCCTGTTCTACCATAAAGTGACACTTTTCCCAATTAAGAACAAGGTTAGTTTCCAAGCATCTATCTAGCACACGCGTTAGATTCTCCAAGCACAAATCCAAAGAATCACCATGTACTGTGAAATCATCCATAAAGACCTCGATGCAATTTTCCAAAAGATCAGAAAAAATGCTTACCATGCATCGCTGGAAAGTACCTGGTGCATTACAAAGTCAAAACGACATCCTCCGGTATGCAAAAGTACCAAATGGACACGTGAATGTGGTCTTTTCCTGGTCTTCGGGTGCAATCACGATCTGATTATAACCTGAAAAACCATCTAGAAAGCAATAATAAGTATGCCCCGCTAATCGTTCTAGCATTTGATCAATAAAAGGAAGAGGAAAGTGATCTTTTCTGGTTACAGCATTTAGTTTCCTGTAGTCAATACACACTCTCCATCCTGTTTGTATCCGTGTGGGCACCAACTCATTATTGTCATTCGTGATGACAGTTATTCCAGACTTCTTCGGAACTACCTGTACCGGACTCACCCACTGACTGTCGGAGATGGGATAGATTATACCTGCATCTAGTAATTTAATCACCTCTTTCTTGACTACCTCCATCATGGGTGGATTTAATCTTCGCTGTGCTTCTCTCGTGGGCTTTGCTCCGTCATCCAAAAGAATCTTATGCATGCACATCGCGGGGCTTATACCTTTGATATCTGCTATCGTCCAACCAAACACTGTGACATGGTCTCTTAGAACTCTCAACAATTTCTCTTCCTGCACTTTGGTTAGATTACTAGCAATAATCACAGGTAAAGTTTCATTAGTCCCTAAATATGCATATTTCAAGTGAGCAGGTAAGGGTTTCAATTCTAAGATTGGAGCTTGCTCCACAGATGGTAACAATTTTTTATGAGAGATAGGCAATTGAATTGATTGAACTGCATACTTATCTGTGAATTTTGGTAAAGAGTGCAATGCAGCAGCCACAACTTCCTTCAATTCTTGATTCTGGTCAAATTCTTCCTCTTTATCCATGTCCAAGTTGTTAGCAATAGCCATCTCCAAGCTTTCCCTGTGGTCTTGTTCAAAAGATCCCTGCACTATAGAATCAATGATGTCAATGGCAAAAAACATGATCAACATCACTAGGGTACCTCATGGCGTCATATATATTGAACTGAATTTTCTCTCCATCAAATTCCATGGTCAAGGTCCCATTGTGCACATCGATCATTGTCCTTGCTGTTTTCAAGAATGGCCTTCCTAGCAAGATGTGCGAGGGGTTTGGAGATCTATCATCTTCCATATCCACAATGTAAAAATCTGCAGGAAATATTAACTGATTCACCTGCACTAAGACATCTTCAATTACCCCTTGAGGGTAAGTGTTAGTACGATCAACAAGTTGAATGATAACACCAGTTTGTTTCAAAGGTCCTAGATTTAAAGAAGCAAATACAGATAATGGCATGACATTTATTGACGCTCCTAAATCTAACATGGCTTTCTCAAATCTGGTATTACCTATTCTGCATGGGATTGTAAACATTCCTGGATCTTTACATTTAGGAGGCATTTTCCTTTGAAGCACTGCTGACACATTCTCTCCTACATTGACTTTTTCATCATCTTTCAATTTTCTTTTGTTAGTGCACAATTCTTTCAAAAACTTTGCATACCTGGGCACTTGCTTGATGGCCTCCAAAAGAGGAATATTGACTTCTACCTTCCTGAAGGTTTCCAAGATTTCCTTATCCTTTTCCTCCTTCTTTGAAGTCTTGTGTGTTCTAGGTGGAAACGGCAACGGTGGGGTCTTAACTGGAATAGATGGGGTAACAGCTTCCCTCGGTGTCTCTATCTCATCATTAGCCTTCTCCTTTTTAATTTCCGTCACTGTTTTGGGTACTTCCAACTCCTTTCCACTCCTTAGTGTAATCGCACTAGCATTCATTCTCCCTTGGATTGACAACTGTTTGGGAGGGCAACTTTCCTGAACCCTGAGCATCCAACCTCCCCACTGTGGTGGCAAGTTGACCTATCTGATTTCTCAAGTCTTGAACAGAATTTTTCGTTTCCTGCTGGAACTGCTGTGTCTGACTCATGAATGCCTTGAACATGTCTTCCAAAGATGTTCCAGAATTTGCAGGAGCTGCCTGTCTAGGTTGATATTGATGTGGAGCTGGTTGAGAGCCTTGTGGGAACCCTTGTTGTCTAACCGGATACATGCTTTGCGCTGGTGGCCTATTTCCTCCATAACTAAGGTGTAGGGTGATCCCTCCATCCTGGATTGTAAGTATTTTGAATATGGGTCATTCTTCCGCTGCGGTTGTGCTTGATAATTTCCCACTGCATTAGCTTGTTGTGCGGTTTCAGCCTCTTGCCCAATGTCGGACAAGAATCAGTACTATGACCATTCATTAAACAAATCCCACAAACTTTTGTTGCTGTTGTATTTCCTGTAGCCAATTGTCTAACCATCGCAGTCAAATCAAAAATTTGTTGTTCAAGATTGCTCGTGGTCATCTCATTCACTTTTACCGGTGCACGATCATTCCTTGTCCCATACTGCTGAGAATTAGCAGCCATATTTGCAATTAAAGTCCTTGCAGCCTCCGGTGTCTTATCCACTAGTGCTCCTCCACTTGCAGCATCGATCATACTCCGATCCATTGGTAATAGTCCCTCATAAAAGTACTGAATCAGGTGTTGATCGTCTATTTGATGGGGAGGACAACTGGAACACAGTTTTTCAAACCTTTCCCAATACTCATACAGTGTCTCCCTGTTGAACTGTCGAATGCCGCATATCTCCTTTCTGATGTTGGCAACTCTTGAAGCAGGAAAGTACTTCTCCAAGAACAGCCTTTTCATGTCATTCCATGACTGTATTGACCCTGAAGGAAGATAGTACAGCCAGTCCTTCGCTAGATCTCCCAATGAGAATGGAAATGCCCTTAGCTTGATTTGATCCTCTATTATTCCATGTGGCTTCATGGTGGAACACACCACATGGAATTCCTTCAAGTGCTTGTACGGATCTTCACCTGTGAGACCACGAAAAGTAGGCAAAAGATGAATTAGTCCCGATTTAAGTTCAAAAGCAGCAATTAATGTAGGATATTCAATGCATAAGGGTTGTTGATTGAGATTAGGAGTGGCTAATTCTTTAAGTGTTCTATTGTTATTTGGCATCGCCATTTCTTCTTCTTCCTCTGAATCGGTGGATGATGTATTCGACAGTAATTCAAGTGCTATGTTGAGTCCCGGTGATGGAATTTCGTCTGACTCTGCAGTGATGCCTCGAGCTTGACGAGCTTCTTTCCTTAGCCTGCGTGCAGTTTTCTCAATTTCTGGATCAAAATTCAAATCACCGGATTGAGAGGATCGTGTCATAAACTACAATAATAAACAAAAATAAAATGAAATAAAGTAAAATGAAGAATAAATAAAGATAAATAACACTTCCCCGGCAACGACGCCAAAATTTGGGAGCTGTCGTTTTACACTCCAAAATTAATACCTTACTAACACTCTACTAGCACAAAACTTAGTATAATGACAAGCAAGGATCGATCCCACAGAGAAGTGAATTAGTCTTTTACTTATTCTAATATTCCTATTATTTCTATTAATGGGGGTTTTGAGTTTGTTTTGCTAATCTAACACAGGTAATTAAGAATGATCAATGAATAAAAAGTTTCAGTTCTTCAGTTCAGTATCACCTCATCACAACCATGGAAAAGTCAAGTTTGATAATATTTACCCTTCAATGAGATTAATAACCCTAGATAACCGCAATCGCTAATTATCCGAAATTCTCCTTATGTGTAAATCTAATGTGACAATCGCCTCAAAAGACTCTAACTATTATATAACCTAGAGCTATCAGTCTAGATTTAATATAACAGCAGCATGAAGAATTAGAGAATTAGGTTATTCCAAGCAACAATTACACAATCAGGAATTATTTAACTTGCCTTCTAATAATCTTAATAATATTCAAAAGCTTGTCCACAATCAAATACTATTAATCGCTACCTACGATCAGATATAATATCGTTTACTTAATACTATATCTTAATCTAGCAGATGATATTAATCAAATTAATTCAGTTGGCCAAATCAAATTAAAAGATTAAATAACATTTAATCAGTTAAAACAAATTATCATAATAAATCTCATGCAAGAAGGAATAAATAAATAAAACCTGATTAAACCATTAATTATGAAAAAGGTTCAACATCCCTTAGAACTGAAAGTAAGAGTCTAGCCTGACATGCCTTCAATCTTCTCCAATTAAGGTTACAATTGTAGTTGTCAAGATCCCCCTATAATAAATTAAAAACATCTATTTATAGTCCTAAGATAATATCCTAAGTCCCTAAGAATTAAGAATCCAATCTGAATTAGAAATCCTCAAAAATTACAAAAAGTCAAAGCTGGTCAAACTTGGTCAACGCCGCCTTTCTCGCCGGGGCGAGGATTTATGCCTGAGTTTTATCGCCGGGGCGAGGATTTTTGCACTGAGGTTCTCGCCGGGGCGAGAACCTCCAAAATGGTGTTGGGCCGGGGCGAGCTCTGGATCAGCCGGGGCGAAGACGAGCAGAAGGTTTCTCGCCGGGGCGAGAAACTCCAGTACAAAGTTCTCGCCGGGGCGAGAACTCTAAATTTTCCAAATTTCCAACTCTTCTCGTTTTGGCTCCGATTTTCCATCTTTTTCCACTTTTGACTCTGAATCCTCCTGAAATCAATAAACAACCTAATAAGTGCATATACATAATAAAACATGCAATAAACTAAATATAAAGGAATGAAAATAAATGAGTATTATGCACTTATCAATTTTGCTGCATACTCTGCAACTGACATGCTCCCCTTCTTGAGCTCCAGAAACTTCACCTCTATGTTCTGCTGCATACTCTCCAGGAAGTAGTTCTCGAAGAATAGCTCCTTGAAACGTTCCCATGATATCATACCATCTCCAGCACGGCTTTTGTTGGCCTTCCACCAATAGTTCGCTTCACCTTTCATCATAAAGGTGGTGAACCCTGTCTTTTGGTCTTTGGCCACCCTTGCAACCTCGAACATTTTTTCTATTTCTTCGATCCAGGTTTGGGCTTCAATCGGTTCTAGTGTTCCCTTGAACTCGGGAGGTCCTACTAGCTTAAAATCTTTGAAAGTAGCCAAATGTTGCGCAGGTTGTCGCTCTGGCTGTTCTCCAACAGGTGGGGGTCTATTTTGCATAGCTTCTGCCAGCAACTCAGCAAACGCTCTCATTGGGTCTGGATGACCCTGAGTGTTATTAACCGATTCCTTAACCCTTTGGTTTCGTGGCTGTCTCCTTGGAGGCATGATCTGATAAAAGAAAACCGTCGACTTTTACTACTAGATTTATGCCATATGCAGAAAGTCATTTAAGTAAACAATTAAAAGTAAAAGCATCTATCAAACACATTTGATTTAACTAAAATAACTGCATTTATAATCATACACCAATGTTTTAATATAACTAGACTCAACATGTGGCATACTTCTATAAACGCTAAATGACATAGCCTGCCAACCATTAACTATCCCCTAACAAACAAAATTGGGGAATAATAACCTTCCACCCTTCTATCAGAAACAAAATTCGGGGTTCAACTACTATCCCATGCATGATACAAGCATAGGGATTTACAACACAAGTATGCCCCTATTATAACAAAAGTGGGACCTACTACAAACATAATGCTAAAAATAACACATCACCGCCTGTTGCGGTGAATTGCAACCCTGAGCTGTTGTCGAGCCAGCCTATCGACCACTCGGCGCCTAATCACGTGCCTGCTGCTCCCCTCATCCCTGGGGTACCTCCTCACCTTGTCCCTCAGCCTGCCAATGGAAGTGGTCAAGCCTAACCTGAGGGAATCAATCTCTGCAGTCAGGGCTGCTAACTGCTCTATAGCCTCATCTCGCTCCAGACGAGTAGTCTTCAGCTGATCCTCTACCCGCTCTATCTATCCTACCAACACCACATTCCTCTCTAAGAGGTCATAAACCATCACACCAAGTTGAACAGAAGCCCCACGCCGACCTTGAACCTCTGCCTCTAGCTCGGCAATCCTCTGGTCCTTTTTCCTGCAGCTTTTGGGTCAACTCAGCCTTTTCTTCCAAAGTCTGATACGCTAATGACCTGTATTGTTCCTCTCGGTCTTGGTGATCCTGGTTCTGCTCCTCTAAGTGGGCTACTCGATTCTCGAGCTCCTCATTCCTATTTGTAAGCTCTTCGATAATGTCACTAGCAGTAGTGCCCATGCCATCTGCATACTCGGGTGGCTCATCATCCTCCGTCACTGGATCCTCCTCGGGGTCCTCATCCTCCGCCTCATCGCTTAACCGCCTCAGCACTCCTCAAGTAACTAGCTCCTCCTCAGAATCATACTCGGCCTCAGACTCATCTCTAGTGTCCATCATCACTACCTCACTCGGCTGCACCTCCACTAAATGCCCTGCGTCCATATGAATGTCTGTGAACTCCACCTCTCTAGCATGACTGGACTCTCCTATCTCAGACATCCTACAGCCATAGACAGGAACAAACAGGCAGCAAGATGTCAATGTCAAAATAAAATATATTCATTGATAAAATAAATGATATTTTATCATGCACAACACACGCTCCTTAATATCCTACACATGTAAATACATATTCACAAAACAATTAGTGACATAATGGATACCAAATATTGGTTTATGCTACTGTATAATGTCCCATTCATATTAGAAACAAACTAGTAAACAAGGTTATGCCCACTAGTTACGGCGTTATGACGATTGTACGTCTGTACGCCAAACTTGCCTATTCGAACGCCCAAGCGACACGCAATTGCGTACGCCTAGCACGCCCCTTCGATTTATCTAATACTCATTGGCTAATCCTAAGTATCATTATAATTCATAACATTCATGTTTTAGGACTTAGAACAATGTCTTTTATTGTCAGAAACATTATACATTGCACACGCGCATGACCGACGCCTTTCGTTTGCACAATAGCCCTAAAAACGGTAAATTTCAAAATTTCTTCAGTTAGAAAATTTCAATTCTAATTAATGGAAGTTGTAGGTATATCTATAAGCTTTCTGAATCATCTTGAATCGCCCAAATCCGAGTCCGTATGAGAAAGTTATAACCATTTTCCCAACGGACGTCGAAGCTGAGTCGGGCAGCGCACACGCGGGCGGGCGGCACCAGGCGCACGGCGTGCGGCAGCGCGCGGCGCGCGCGCGCGCGGGCACGCGGGGCCTTGGTGCGGGCGCGCGAGTGGCCTGATCGCCCTTGCCAGACATCGCGATTTTGACCCTCCTTCATGAAAGTAGTATGCACACAAGCCAATCATATTTGATATGATGTAGCATATACTTTGTAATCTTATTCGTCTGTTAAAAGCATTTTAGTTTATCTACATAATGCTGTTATATTGAATGTGATAAACCCATAGTTTTGAGCAATGCTTTTAGAATCATGATGGTGATCATGCTAATGAGATCTAAATTCAAGATAGCTCACAAACTAAAATCGTTCCTAATCGTTGGATTACTAAAAAGGAGATTAGTGAATCCGGATAGATTAGTACATACGTTGCTTGCTCTTATGAAGAGGATGATTGATCTCATAATCATTTGTGTGGAGACACTAAAGCAAGTATGTAGGTGCTTATTAGAGAATAAGTTCACTGAGCGTGGCTCGCTAAGGAATACCTAATGGAGTTTTACTCGTCTGTCAATAGGAATTCCTCTAGTGATAGTAGTACAAGTGATCCTTGGACTTGAGATCATCATAGTATCTTGTGTATGATGAGTTATATTTTGACATGTCCCTTAAAACCTTTAGGGTATATCAAAGGGTATGATTGGGTATAATAAGTTATACATGGAGATAGGTGAATGATCAACAAAGAATCTACTACTTCTAGTAAAAGGAGAGAATGTCCTATGTGATTCGATAAATGACGACTCAGAAGTCTTTGGCCAAAGCAGAATGAAATTAGAAAGGAGTTTCTAATTTGCATTATCAGAGTTGTGCATTTGAGAATCGAAATACATATAATTAAATAAAATAAGACTTGACAGTAATTCCATGTCTTATATTTAATTGGGACATTGTATGGTAGAATGATGGAATTGTACGGTAACTATTCACTGAAAGGTTCTTTTGTGATTAATGTTGAAATCTATATTATCTGGAAAGTCGTTGATCGCTAAGGAGGCTTACCCTTATTGTAGAATAAATATTATTTATTTAAATGAATTAAATAGTTTAATTTATTTATTTAAATAAGATTAGAATTGTTCTAATTGATTTATTCACAACCGGTTTAATATGGAGAACCTAAAGGGTCACACCGCAAAAGAAAAATATTTATTTAAGAAGTAAATGGCATAATTGTAGTAATAAGTTAAGTGTATTTAATTTAGTCTATGGAGATAGAATAAATTAAATAGCTTAATATTTATTATTTAATATTTTGGAAATATTAAATATAAATTAGTAAGAAGAGTCTTATTATTATTATTATTATTACAATTACTATTATTTAATTCCTAATAGGGATTGAGAATTAATTAATAGAAGTACTCTCTCATGAATTCCTAATTAGATTAGGAGTTCAATTAATTAAAGGAGTTTAATTAAAATAAAAACCCTAATCCTAAATAGTTTAGGAGGGTTCCCTATATCTATAAATAAGAGGAGTCTTATCATGATTTAGGGTTAGACAATTTACACACTCTTCCATGAGAATTGGAGAGAGAGAGTACTTGCAATTTCTATAGAGATAGAAACTAGGGTTTTGCCAACACCCATCTTCTTGGATAACTATTATTCCTTAGTGGATCACCTCTAGAGGCCAAACACTTGGGTGGCTAACGTTGATCAAAGGAAGAAATCCCATTGGTGAAATTCAAGGAGAACGCGAAGGAATTGGATGTGAACTTAGACCCGAGGAAGCACGGTTCTACGAGGGTATAATTTCTTAATCTCTATCTCTTTCGTTAATTGATAATTGAACACAAGGAAAGATCATGGTGATGGTTTGTATGAAAAATTTTAAAATCCGTTTTATCGCGCTTCCACACTATTTATGTAATTTGATTGCATGTTCGCGCTATATACAAACCTAACAGTGGCATCAGAGCCTAACCTTGTGCTAATTATCAATTATTATGATTCTATGTATGTATGGGTATGCGATTGGATCGATTTTCTGGGCAACGTAAAAAAATTCGAAGTGTGCTACGCGGCGCGGCCGCGCCGCTTCCAGTTCATTCTGGAGCGCGGCCGCGCCCAGAAAAACGTTTCTGGGGTGCAGCGCGGCCGCGCCGCTCCTAGTTCATTTTGGAGCGCGGCCGCGCCGGTCTGCAGATTTTGAAAATTTTTTATTTTGATTTTATTTATTTTCAATTAAAATAAAAGGTTTATTTTCAATTGGAATATAATTAAAATTAAAAGTTTTATTTGAACTTGGAATAGGATTCCATGTTTACTAGAATAAAGGAGTTGATTCACATATGGAATAGGATTCCATGTTTCCTTAAAAAAAATAAAGATGTTTATTTTGATAAGGAATAGGATTTAACATATTTTATTTTTTCAAGCAATTTTAAGTTAAAATAAAGGAGTTTATTTTGAACTTGAAATTGGTTTCCATGTTAATTAAAATAAAGGAGTTTATTTTGATTTGGAATTTGATTAAAAATAAAAGAGTTTATTTTTATTCAAAATTGGATAAAATAAAATAAATAAGTTTATTATGATTTAAATTTTGATTAAAATAAAGAAGTTTATTTTTGTTTCAAAATTGGATTTCTAGTCAACTTTTAATTGCCCATTAAATGATATCAATGCATATATGGAATGGTTTTATTATTCATGAGATGAATGTTATTTATTGATACATATGGAGATATGTATGATAATAAATAGGGATTGATTATGGACTACTGACTAATGTGTGATTGGATTTATTTTAGTGGGAGCTTGAATGAATGGATTTTTATAAATAGTGTTTGCGTACCTCGTCTTCTCTAGTTTTTCTTGATGTTAATTCTATCTTCCTCCTATGTACCTCCCCTTGACTGCTGATCAAGGTTTCTATTTATTGTAAATAGTTTATGTAATAGGTTTAGTTAGAATTACTTGAAGAATTGGAGACAAAGGAGCAAGGAGCACTTGAAGACCCGTTTGTAATGGAGTCCGGGTTTAAATGTAATAGTGATATTTAAATTTTGTTCTTGCACCCTAGGTTTGACCTTTTGGTTCACTTGGTGGCTCTAGTGAACCAAACTAGAATAAAACTCCAAAATCAATCCGGGTAGAATATAGTATTCTATATGTGCATGCTTAATATATGTATATTATATATTATACAACATGCTTCGCATGTTAAATAATATGACGCGTATTTTATATATATATATATATATATATATATATATATATGTGTGTGTGTGTGCATGCGCGCTAAACAAGATGAGACAAATAATAACAAACCCCTCAAAGAAATCATATTAAGTCTTAAGCGTTCAAAGATATTTGGAATATCGAACGTCGCCTTCTAGCATGGTAAAGCGATAGAGTATTAAATATTTAATATGAGTTTGTTGTGTCACACAAGGCAAGTATTAAATATTTAAGATGTTGTTTTATCACATTTGATGCTTATACATAGACTGAACGATGCTGTTTTGTTGTGTCACACAAGGACAGTGTTTTTCTTTCGAATATATGGAAGTGCTAGGTTGGACTTAACTTGGATAATTTTGATTCAGATGTGTCACACTTGATCAAAATAATCTAAGAGGCAAAATACAAGGAGTTACATAGTGATGTAATTGACAATAGTTGTCTACCTATTTATTTATATATAGTTTGTTGTGTCACACAAGACTATTTACATTTGAAATGGGATCCTTATTCTCACTAGCAAATCTTTAATTAGATATGCCGAACTATATAGGGAGGGTAATATAGTTTGATGAAAATAGTGGGAGATACCAATTTAAAATAAAGACCTAATTTGTTTTGGTAATTAATTAAAATGAATGTATGCTAAAATATTGTTAAATTGCAAATTCATTTATAGAATTTTACGATGTCTAATTCACTATCACTGCATAGCATATTAGATGCTAATTAATCTGACCGTATTAAACGAACTGGTTAAGAAATTTGAGAATAGTTCTCAAGGCTGAAAAGTTATCTTATGTCCTTAATATGTTTATCCCTACAATGGTTGCAGACAATGCCTCTGAGGAAGAGATTGCTACTTTTAGAAGGTAGTAAGATGATGCACAGTTGGCTCAATGCATAATGCTCGCATCCATGAGTAACGAGCTTCAGCGTCAGCATGAAACTATGGATGCTCCTACTATACTCCTGCACCTTCAAGGAGTTGAATGGTGAGGAAAGTAGGACTATTAGATATCAGATATCTAAGGAGCTTTTCCGATCTAGAATAACCGATGGCACTACAGTATAGACAAATGTCCTAAAAATGATCAATCTGATTGAACAATTAGGACAACAAGGTTTTGTCATGGATGGAGAGTTGATCCAAGATTTGATCTTGCAATCACTTCCGGACTCTTTCTCACAATTTGTTGTGAATTTCCACGTGAACAAGCTATATATATCAGCCTGCCTGAGTTGCTTAAACACATTGAAAACTGTAAAGAGTCACTTTCCAACCAAGAAAAACCAAGTCTTACTGGTAGATGATTCTTCCAGGAAGCGGAAGAGGGCCAAAGGATCTTCTTAAAAGAAGAACAATTCAAAGAAGGTAAATGGAAAGGCAAAAACAAAGGACAATAAGAACAAGACTAATGCAAATTGCAAAGGAGTTTACTTCCACTGCAATAAGCCTGGATACTAGAAAGGAAACTGTAAAGAGAATCTTATAGAGGCTAACCAGAAGAAGCTTAGTGAAGCTTCGGTTACAAATACAGGTTGGTTCATGATTAAAAAATAAATCTTTCTGTAAGTCAAGGTTCTACTTGGGTATTGGATACCGGCTGTAGTTCTCACGTATGCAATCCAATGCAGAGACTAAGCAGAAGTAGAAAGCTAAACAAAAAGTAAGTAATCTTATGTGTGGGAATGGAGCAAAGGTTGCTGCATTAACCATAGGAACTTATAGTTTAGCATTGCCTACGGGCAAGTCTATTAAGTTAATAAGTTGTTATTATGTTCCAGTTCTCATTAGAAATATTAGAACTTTCGTTATTGGACAAGGAAGGTTCTGGTATTATATTTCAGAACAATTGTTGTTCTATTTATAATGATAATATTTTGTTTGAAACTGGAAGATTAGTTGATAGACTTTGTATATTTGACTTACATGAAAAACATTTTGCAAATTGAATAAACTAATAAAAGAAAAGGAGATGGTCATTCGAAGAGTTGAATGTGTGTATTTGATAAAATACAAGTCTGAATCATTTGAAATGTTCAAAGAATTCAGAAGTGAAACATATTGACAAAGTATTAAGATTCTTTGATCAGATCGAGGAAGGAATACTTATGCAATGAGTTTCTAGATCATCTCAAAATGGTATTTTCTCATAATGGACATATCCTGATACGCAATAATTGATTGGTGTATCTAAAAGGAGAAATTGTACCTTGTTGAACATGGTGCAGTCCATAATGATTTTTACCAACATTCTAGTATCCATCTGGGGTTATGCCCTAGAAACAGCTACATATCTACAAAAATAAGGTAACCTCAAAAATTCGAGCCCAAGACTCCATAAAGGTTATGGATAGGGAGGATTCCTACTCTTAAGTATGTTAAGATAAGGGGTTGTCCAGCTTATGTGAAAAGGTTTCAAAGATAAGTTTGGGACAAAATCTGACAAGTGGAGATTTGTGGGATATCCTAAAGAAAGTTTAGGATATTATTACTATAATCTTACACGCTGCCTTCTTAGATAAAGGTGTTTATCATTGAAGGAGCTAGTGGGAGGGTAATAGAACTTGAAGGAGCTCAAGAACCACAAAGTACTTTAAGTCGAACCGAGGAACCTGTAGATAGACCTATTATACCACAACCGAATTGTAAATCTGGAAGAGTACCGAAGATACCTGGGAGGTATGGATTCATCATATACGATGATGATGAGGTACGCATCATAGAGGATGATTATCCAGTTATATACGATGAGACTATGAGTAGAAGACACTCAGAGAAATGGCAGATGGCCATGAAATCCGAAATAGACTCCATGTATGAGACCCAAGTATAGACTCTGGTTACTCCACAAAAGGGCATAGTGCCTAGAGTGTGAATATGGGTCTTTAAGAGAAAGACTGAGGCAAATGGCAAGGTGGAGACCTATAAGACCAGACCTGTTTAAAAGGTTTTTCAAGTCAAGGAGTTAACTGTGATAAAACCTTATTACCGGGTAATGCTCAAGTCCATTTGGATTTTGCTTGTGATTGCTGCTTATTACGAAATCTGGCAAAATGGATGTTGAGACGCCCTTCCTCAATGAAGACTTGAGGAGAATGTATGTATGATACAGCCAGAGGAATTTGTTTCAAAGGTTGAAGCAAATCGTGTTTTAAGCTACAATGATCCAATGATGGATTGAAACAAGCTTCTCAAAGATGAAACATTCGTTTTGATGAGACAATCAAAAGAGTTTGATTTTATCAAAAATGAGAATGAATCTTGTGTGTACAAAAGGGTCAGTAGGAGCGCTGTGACATTCTTGGTATTATATGTTGATATATACTACTGATAAGAATAACACACCAATGCTATAATCAGTAAAGATAAAATTGTCTAAACATTCCTCCATGAATGACTTGGGAGGAGCATCCTATAAATTGGGGATATAAATCTATATAGATAGATTTAAAAGGATGTTCGGCTTGACCCAAGGAACGTATATTCATTTGATGCTAAAGGTGTTTAACATGGAAAACTCCAAGAGAGGTCTCATGATGATGAGTCATGGAGTGTATCTCTCTAAAATTGTCCTCAATTGAAAGAGAGATCGCATGAGTTACTATCATGTATGCAATGAATATACTAGGCTTGATGTTGATCAATCATATTCTGGAGATGATCGCTGTAAGATAGTAATAAACATCTTTAGGTACTTAACCGGTACTAAAGATGTGATCATAATTTATGGTAGGTCTGAATTAAAACTAGAGGGCTAAACAGACTCAAGTTTTTCAGACTGACCAAGACGATAACAAATCCACTTTAAGGTAAATCGTTACCTTGAAAGGTGGTGCAGTGAATTGGAAAAGTTCCAAACAACAAAGAGTTGTTGGTTTAGTGACAAAGACAAAGTATATAGCTGTAAATGAAGCTGCAACTTTGATTGTTTGGATGAAAAGTTCATTACAGAACTAGGAATAGTTCCTAAGTCTCATCTTGGATTCAAAGAAGTGTTGCGACACTTTCATTTGATTAGTGGAATCATTGAAAGAGGAAAAGTCACTATAGAGATAGTGGACTCTCGAGAACAACATTGCATATCCATCTACTAAAGCTTTATCCAACAGCAAGATGATCGTAACTTAGAGAAGAAGGGTATTAGATACCATGGCGATTGGCTTTAGTGCAAGTGGAGATTGAAAGTAGTATGAATACAAGTCAATCATATTTGATATGATGTAGCATATACTTTGTAATCTTATTCGTTTGTTAAAGGCATTTTATTTTATCTACATGGTGCTGTTATATTAAATGTGATAAACTCATAGTTTTGAGCAATGCTTTTAGAATCATGATGGTGATCATGCTAATGAGATCTAAATTCAAGATAGCTCATAAACTAAAATCGTTCCTAATTGATGGATTACTAAAAAGGGGATTAGTGAATCCGGATAGATTAGTACATACGTTGTTTGCTCTTATAAAGAGGATGGTTGATCTCATAATCATTTGTGTGGAGACACTAAAGCAAGTATGTAGGTGCTTATTAGAGAATAAGTTCACTGAACGTGGCTCGCTAAGGAATACCTAATGGAGTTTTACTCGCCTGTCAATAGGAATTCCTCTAGTGATAGTAGTACAAGTGATCCTTGGACTTGAGATCATCATAGTATCTTGTGTGTGATGAGTTATACTTTGACATGTCCCTTAAGACCCTTGGGGTATATCAAAGGGTATGATTGGGTATAATAAGTTGCACATGGAGATAGGTGAATGGTCAACAAAAAATCTACCACTTCTAGTAAAAGGAGAGAATGTCCTATGTGATTCGATAAATGACGACTCAGAAGTCTTTGGCCAAAGCAGAATGAAATTAGAAAGGAGTTTCTAATTTGCATTAATCAGAGTTGTGCATTTGAGAATCGAAATACATATAATTAAATAAAATAAGACTTGACAGTAATTCCATGTCTTATATTTAATTGAGACATTGTATGGTAGAAAGATTGAATTGTACGGTAACTATGCACTGAAAGGTTCTTTTGTGATTAATGTTAAAATCTATATTATCTGGAAAGTCGTTGATCGCTAAGGGGGCTTACCCTTATTGTAGAATAAATATTATTTATTTAAATAAATTAAATAGTTTAATTTATTTATTTAAATAAGATTAGAATTATTCTAATTGATTTATTCACAACCAGTTTAATATGGAGAACCTAAAGGGTCACACCGCAAAAGAAAAATATTTGTTTAAGAAGTAAATGACATAATTGTAATAATAAGTTAAGTGTATTTAGTTTAACCTATGGAGATAGAATAAATTAAATAACTTAATATTTATTATTTAATATTTTGGAAATATTAAATTTAAATTAATAAGAGGAGTCTTATTATTATTATTACTATTATTATTATTTAGTTCCTAAAAGGGTTTGGAAATTAATTAATAAAAGTACTCTCATAGAATCTTAATTGGATTAGGAGTTTAATTAATTAAAGGAGTTTAATTAAAATAAAAACTCCAGTCCTAAATAGTTTAAGAGGGTTCTCTATATCTATAAATAAGAGGAGTCTTATCATGATTTAGAGTGAGACAGTTACACACTTTTGTATTAGATTGTGGAGAGTACTTACAATTTCTATAGAGATAGAAACTAGGGTTTTGCCAACACCCATCTTCTTGAATAACTATTCTTCCTTGGTGGATCACCTCTAGAGGCCAAACACTTGGGTGGCTAACGTTGATCAAAGGAAGGAATTTAATCGGTGGAATTCAAGGAGAACGCGAAGGATTTGGAGGTGAACTCGTACCTGTGAAAGCATGGTTCTACAAGGGTATAATTCTATGTCTCTATCTCTTTCGTTTAATTGATAATTAATCACAAGGATGATCATGGTGATGGTTTGTATGAAAATTTTAAAATCCGTTTTATTGCGCTTCCGCACTATTTATGTAATTTGATTGCATGTTCGCGCTATATACAAACCTAACAGCCCCTTCCTCAAGTAGAATTTTATGCATGCAGAACGATGGACCGATTCCCTTAATATCTGCTATTGTCCACCCAATTGCCGTTTTATACTCACGCAAAACCCTTAATAGCTTTTCTTCTTGAGACTCATTCAACTGAGCAGAAACTATAACTAGTAGAGTGTCGGAATTTCTCAAGTAAGCATACCTTAAATGAGAGGGAAGAGGTTTGAGTTCGAGCACAGGCGGTTCCTCCACTAATGTTTTGGACCTCTTTTCTCCTTCTTTAGGCCGGTCAAGAGTATCAAATTGCTTGCTGAATTTCTGAGAGACAGGTAATGCATCTAATACCTTGACATAATCCCAATCTTCCAAGGCATCAAAAGTGTTTGTACCAATCAAGGCAGCTTCTAGTGGATCTTTTAAATAACTTGCATCGCTCCTTTCATTCACTATCTGTAAGCATTCCTCGCCTTCTTTAGGAAATTTCTGATCTTGAACTCTCATTATCAATTCACCCTTTTGTACATCTATTAGAGTTCTCCATGTCGCTAAGAACGGACGACCTAATATAATTGGGATTTCCTTATCCTCTTCGTAATCCAGAATGATAAAGTCAGTCGGGAAGATAAACTTATCCACCTTAACCAGAATATCTTCCACAATACCCCTCAGGTATGTTACCGACATGTCTGCTAACTGTAGGCTGATATTCATGAGTTTTGGTGCCTTTTGCCCTAGCTGAGTGTAAATTGATAGAGGCATTAAATTGATACTTGCTCCTAAGTCACATAATGCCCTTCCAGAAAATTGATTACCAATTACATATGGAATGGTGAAGCTTCTCGGATCCTTTAGCTTTAGCGGCAATTTATTCTGTAAGATAGCACTGCATTCTTCGGTTAATGTCACTGTCTCGAATTCACCCAACCTTCTCTTCTTAGACAAGACCTCCTTTATAAATTTGGCATAACTCGGCATCTGCTCCAAAGCTTCCGCGAAGGGTATGTTGATGCGCAGTTTCTTGAAAACATCTAAAAATCTGGAAAATTGCTTATCTAACTTTGCTTTCTTAAATCTTTGAGGAAATGGAACGGAATGCACTACACTGTCTTGCTTGAGTTCATTCGGCTTGGCCTTCAATCCTGTATCCTTCACCTTTTGTGGTTCATCCACCTCATTTTTCTCCAGGGTTACCTCTTCTTCATTCACCACAACTGTTTCTGGCTTAGAATTTCCTTTGACCATATCGGAAAGCTCTTTTCCACTCCTTAAAGTTACGGCCTTACAATGTTCTTTTCCATCTATCTTCGGATTAACCTCTTTGTTGCTCGATAGTGCTCCTTGTGGCCGACTGTTCAAAACGTGAGCTAACTGTCCTAGCTGATTCTCTAAATTTCTAATCGACACTGCTTGGCTTTTCACATTCATATCTACTTGAGTTAACAGCTTATCCTGATCATTCATTCTCTTCTCTGACGTTGTAATGAATTTCGCCAATGATTCCTCTAAACTTGGCTTTCTCTCTACCTGTTGTGGAAATTGATTTTGAAAACCTGGTGGATTTTGTGGCCTTGGAACTTGATTTTGAGCCTGGTTATTACTCCAAGAAAAGCCCGGATGATTCCTCCACCCCGGATTATAAGCATCCTGATATGGTTGTTGCGGTCTATTATAACTGCCTAAAAATTGTACTGATTCTGCATTGATGGCACATTGATCCGTAGCATGATTCCCAGCACATAATTCACAAATCATTGCCACTTGCGGAGTTGCTTGTGGCCCCCATGTTTCAATTTTTTTTGTTAGTGCCGCCAACTGTGTTGATAAAGCTGTTACTGCATCTACCTCAAATTTTCCAGCCACTTTCGGTGCATTTCCCCTTGCTGTAGGCCATTGGTAATTGTTGGCAGCCATGGTTTCTAATAAATCAAATGCCTCATCAAAGTTCTTGGCCATGAGTGCCCCTCCCGCAGCTGTGTATATGCTCGTCCGAGTGCTACGACTTAACCCGTTATAAAACATCTGAACCTGTAACCACTTGGGTAATGCATGATGTGGGCATCTTCTCAATAATTCCTTAAACCTCTCCCAAGCTTCATACAGAGATTCTCCATGTTGCTGCTCAAAAGTAGTAATGTCGTTTCTCATCTTTGTAGTTTTTGTTGGCGGGAAGAATTTTGCTAGAAATTTTTGGGCTAAGTCGTCCCAAGTAGTGATGGATCCCGATGGAAGCGAATGCAGCTAACTTTTTGCTTTATCCCATAATATGAAGGGGAACAATCGTAGTCTCACCGCATCATCCGTAACATTATGGTACTTGAATGTATCGCAAATCTCCAAGAAGCTCATCAAATGCTCATTCGGATCATCATTAGCCAATCTCCCAAACTATATTGAATTCTGCATCATCTAAATTGTACCCGGCTTAAACTCAAAGGAATTAGCAGTGATAGCTGGCCTTGTGATTGTAATATTCCGAACCCTAATAAATTTGTATATGTAAATTATGTGTTTATTAATTGAAATTTCTTATTCCGACTTTGTGTTATGTGATTGTATATTTTATTAAAGAATTAGGTCAAATAAAAATATTTTCGAAGCTGCTTAGTCGTGCTTACACGGACAAAATGATTTGTCGTGCTTCCGACGATTTCACCGAGAAGCGTATCGACAAGTTATTTTGGTAAGCTGCTATGTCGTGCTTAAAAATGACGAAGTGATTTGTCGTGCTTCGGAGTTAATATAATATTATATTAACTGATAAAAATCTAAAATAAGTTAAGTAGGGTTTAAAATGGTAAACTAAATCAGAAACCCTAATTTAAAAACCCTAATTGGTAAAAGTTGTCCGAATTGGTAAATCAAAACCCTAATTACTACACAAGAATCTTAATTGATATAATTAGATTCTAAGTAATGAATCATAATATTAATTTTGAATCATTGAACTTATATTAAAACCCTAATTGAAGATTTAAACCCTAATTTATGAATTAAGAAACCCTAAACCCTAATTATGAAACCCTAATCCTAATTAGGTTATCTAAACTTTAATTTATGAAATGTAAAACCTTAATTATGATATATAACCTCAATTAAGGTATTACTAAACATAATTAAACATCCTAAACATGATTAGCAAAAATCTAAGTTTAATTAGTAAGAATTAAATCAAAAATAAAAGCTTTAACCAATAGAAATTAAGCTAGGAGTGTGCAAGCTTGTGCTCAACACACTCCAGCACAAGTAGGATAATAAGATCAGATTTTTAGTAGCACAAGTAACAAGGCTAGGATATTTGTGGAGGCAAAATGTGGAAAAATGACCTAAAAACCCTAAAATGCAAGTTGTATAAATAGAATCCTAATCTGATCTTGTAAGCTACGAAATTTTGAAGCTTAAACACTTATTAATCAAACCATAACAAGCCTCTGCAAGCAAAAGATCAGAATCAGAAGTCGGAAATCCAAAATTGAAGAAAAAGACATAAATAGGCTACCTAACGTTGATAAACAGCATGAACTTAACGTGCTACGCACAGGCAAGTCTCCAAACCTTGTTACCTTTATGCAAGTCTTCTAACCTTATTATATTTAAGCAAGTATTATACATCTTGCTATTATTTATTGTGAAGTTATTGCTTCTTGTTCAGCATAACTTAAAAAATGAATCATTATTCATATATTGCTTGATGGAGCTTAAATTGTTGTGTCAAACCAAATTATTTTGGTACGACATCTTATACTGAGAAATGGAACACCTTGATATAAGGTGAACTGAAACATCTTGATATAAGGTGGTAAATGTTGATTATATATCGACACAAAATTGTAGGATGATATGCATACTCCTAGGATATTGGTTAGGCTGATCCCCTACCAGATATCCGAAATCAAGCTTTTCTAAGTCATTGAAGACTGATAGAACTGATTAAAACACATGGTTCATGTACAGAACCCTCAGTTATACATCGTTGACATCTTTCAAATCAAACACATTGTGTTTATGTTTTCAAATGAACTTGCTGAGCATTTGTAGCTCATTCTTGCATATATCTTCTTTTGCAATTTTAAATGATAATCCCGGTACTTCTGGGACAGACAAAGGAAAAGACCATGTTAATTAGTTTTAATTACTATTTTGAATAATTCAAGTCTTTTAAAGGCTTTGTTGTAATAACTTAGTACTAAGAACGATGTAACCAAACTTAATGATATGAAATATATTATCATCCTTTATTATATCGAATGCATTATACTCTGATCTTTAAATTGTTTAGAATAGTTGTACTAAGTTAGTACAATATCCATATGAACTATACATCTGAATGAGGGTATTTGAATGATATTGAGAGTTCTATAAGCTCTGGGGTTACACTTAATAAGCGCCGGTAAGGTGCCATCTTTACCGGAATGTGCCCCTCAGTTCTAGGGACAATCTCATCATTAATACTGTGAATGTCAGATAGATAGGAACTATGGATATGAAAGAGATATTCATCAAATATAAATCTATACATTCAAGTGAGGGTATCCAAACACAATTAACGTTCTGACGAAAACTATTATCTGTTATGGGGTACTGTGAACCTTGGATAGATAGAAGTTATATATTATGGAATATTTATAGTTATATAGTATTACGTGAGCACCAAATCTGCTACAGGAAATGTAGAGAATTTGGGGGCGTCACAGTGATACTTGACTTAATCTCATCAATTTGAAGCATATCGTAGTCCCTTAATGATTTCTGCTCTTCGTTCGCCATTTTCTCTTTTTCAAGCGTCTCTTGGCAGAATTTCCTCAACATCTTTAACAAATAAATCCCATGTCGTCTAACCTTAATAAAACATCAATGCGAAACATAACATAAGTCTATTACATAAACATCATTTAAACAAATAAAACAAGTCTTCATCACTTGTTTGCTTTTTCTTTGCCTTTACTAGTGGATAACTCATCAACTCTTTCAACTTTAGCTGCAATGTTATTATGCAAGGGTGAGCAACAATTGCCCAACAAGTATAACAACAACAACAATAATAACATGCGAAATAATGAATGGATATCGAATAATCGAAGGTTCAGCTTTTGAATCAAGAATATAAGCAAGAATCAAAAGAACATCTGGGGGTCTTAAGACCACGAACTATGTCCCAGGTTATCAGTATTTCTACCTTAAACCTTTAACAGTCGTAAGACTATATGGACCTTACTTCTCATACTCAAGGGGATCAACCCTTTGTACCATGTATGTGCACAACATCTAAACGCTAACTCGTAAAATAATCACCTATAAAAGGGTTGTTCATCTCAGTTTGACATCGGAGTCCGCATCAAAAGAAGTTTGGTTTGGATTTACTTCAATAACGCTTCTAGAATTTAGAACGCTCATCAACTATGGACTAGTCGTATCAATAAGGGTTCGCTAGTCAATCAAGATTCAATAAAAATGTAATTGATATTCGAGAATCAAAGACTGAATCTCACAAAAGATACAATTGAATGAAATAGAATTAAGAACTTGCTCAAGTAAGTAATAGCATTATAAAGCTTGCATGATAAAAGGATGAAGTTCAGGAACTTGCGTAGAAATAATTAAATAAGGATAAGATACTTGCTTTCAACGAAATAAAAAGATTAGGAGTAGTAAACTTGCCTCGTGCGTAGATTACAAATTAAAAATTTGCGTTCTTTAATCAACTTATAAATTACGTTTATAAAACAGAAAAAATAATTAATTACAGTATTATAAACACTTCAAGATTCATTCTCATCTAATTTTTATTTTAATATCTCAGTTGAAACCGGACAATTAATGGGTATATACTTACCACCCATCACAGTACCTTAACATTCATTTCATACATTAGTCTAAGCTTTAGATATGTCTACGATAACATAATATGACCACAAAGAAAGAATAAAATTTTTACTCTCTTCTTTTTACTCTTTTTTTCTCTTTCACCGCCGGGGTGGTGGTTTCCTTTACAAATGGCCGCCGGGGGGACTCTACCGCCGGGGCGGGAATTCTAGTTCAATTTTATCGCTGGGGCGGGTTCATCGTCGAGGCGACAAAGTCAGTTCTTTTGCACCGCTGGGGCGGTAATCATAGAGCAATTCCACCGCCGGGACGGTGGACCCGAAAGTCAGTTCCTATAGTTCGCGAAGAACGCAGAAAAATGCCAAATTTGACCAAAGTTTTTCACAATTCACCGATTAAATTACTACCCATAGTTTCTGGACTTTACAGAAACGTTTAATAACAATTATAGCATGGTTTTATCAACTTAAATCACATAATTACACAATTTTAAAACTTTTGACTACACTGTTTTTGGTATTTCGCAAAGTTTCGAAATGATTCATGAATTTTAATGTTAAAGATTGGTTATAACTCTGAATCTGTCTGTTTGAACTTTGTATTGTATACTAAATCATGTATAATCATACCTAACTATCAATCTTAAGTTAAATAAACAATTTAAAGCATACAATTTGTACATAAGAGTCATATACAAGTTTTTCATACTCTGTAACATATGTAAATTCAATTAAGGCATAATTACATGGTTTTGATTGTTTTAAAACATGCATGGATGATAGAAAACATATATTAACAACACACAAAATCATATAGTCAACAATCATGAACAATTTATGTTACAGAGAACTCAAAATTTTATTTTATTTTCATGGAGAAAATTAAGAAAACATAATTTAAAGGTTGAATCTAAGAATTACCTTTGATTAGATGCTTTAACTATGCAAGATAATGACAAGATTTCTCCTCAATTCTCCAATTTCTCAAAATTCTCTCTTTTTCTCTCAAGTTTTCTCCCTGGCTTAGTTTTTAGAAACTGATGAAATAAAACACGTAATAAAGAACTGACACAATATGAATGTCAGTTAATCCCATAATGGGTTAACTGACTCCAACCCCCTTTAAGGCTCCGTTTGTTTAGCACATTTATTCTCCCTTCTAGTTTATTTTAATAACTTACTTATAATATAGTTCATGTCACATGTTTAATCAATTAAATAATCTCATTTAAATCAATTAAATAAAATAGAATAATTCTACATTAAATCACATAGTCACATAAATAAAATTTTCCTTTATTAATAATGACAAATTATTAAATCTCTAATTAATTATTAAATTAATCAGAAATAACATTATACTTATTTAAATAATGCATTTAATCAAATAAACTCAATTAAACACATACTTTGAATATAAAAATTCTTCACATCAATTTTACTAATGTAACACATAGAATTAAATTAATCTACCACAAATTCATTAATTAATCAATTAATTCAACAATCAAATCATCGAAAAATATTTATTCAATTCAATAAATATTTAAATTAAATTACAAAATTCTCGTTCGTCACAGTTTTGATCGCGTTTGCATAAACGAACCAAAAGTCACCTGAAACAGGAAATAAAACAAGCAAATAAAAATGTTTAATTAAAACATAATTAATTGAATTGATAGTAAAAGTTATAAACACAAATAATTCCCCGACAGGGGCGCCAAAAACTTGTTGTCCGATTTCACAATCAATAATTACGTGCAAGTACACGATCAACAAGTAATATATTGATAAGTAAAGTATCGTTCCCACAGAGAAATACTGCAATTTATATTCTCAACTACCAATTTATATTAACCCTATTTTATTAAACAATCACAATTAGAATTTTGATTAAAACTAATTAAATTTAAACCAGGATGAAAAACTAACACAAAGATTGAAATTCAGATTATTTAAGCTTAAGACTATAATATCCCCGATTATGTCATAAAATCAACAATCCAAATCATCCAATTATTAATCCCAACAAAGTTGTTAACAGGAATTCAAGTTATTTATCAGCCCTTTCCCAAGTGATCAAATAAAATTATCTAACTCAATTAATTCTGCAATATTCCTATGCAAAACTAAAGAATCAAATTCATTAAGCATCAATTCCCAATAGTTACATGCAGCGAAGAGATATTCCTATTCACTTCACAATCCCAATTATTCATCATGCAAATAATTAAGAATACATGCTATCACATTCAGATCTAACCCTAGATTTCATCTTCCGAATTCATCTAAAGTATCATGCTAATTGTTGATCAGACAATTACTCAATAACACAAAATATGATAGACAACTCACTATGAGTAAATAATTGGAATTAAATAAATAATTAATTCATAATCATAAATGGTTCAACTGTAGTCTTAATTAAAAGTTTAGTTCATGCTGAAATTTAAAAACAAAAATCCCAAATAGGTCAGCACAATTGAATCACAACTTAATTTAAGAAGTAAGAAAAAAACTCGATAAAGCCTTTTTCTACTTCCAATCTTCGTTCTGAAAATCCTTGTGAACTTCTCCAAAATCTTTAATCCTTAATCTCTAGCAAATTGTTTCAATCTCTGTATATCCCTTGTTTTGTGAAAGCCTTCCTTTTTATATAGAAACACACCTCCCAAATCAACCTTCCAAAAAGAATCCTAATTAGAGTAGAAGTATTGCATCAAAATCCCTGACCTTGCAAAGCCTCGTCCAAAGCCTCCTGACTCCCAGCGCCCCGGCGCTGGTCTACTTGCTAACATTACCAGAATGCCCTTAATGATACCAAAAACCCTGTTTTGCCCCTTGCCTTGCCTTAACTTGCAAAATACAATTAAACAAGTAAGAATATCCTAAAATACTTAAAAACTAACAATATATCAAGTCTAAAAATACCTAATTCATGGATAGGGTATTGCTTTTTCGTAATCTTTCAATTGTCAAGACACGTACGCAATGACCTTGTCGTGTTGCATTAGCACGTAACTAAGACCTCTGTGCGTCGCATCACTATATACCATAAAGCCTCCCGTATCATCGGGCAAGGATAACACAGGCGCCTCGCTCAATCTCTTCTTTAATTCTTGGAAACTCTCTTCGCACTTTTCCGTCCAAACGAACTTTACTGTCTTCCTCGTTAGAATGGTCAACGGGGTTGTTATCTTAGAAAAGTCTTGGATAAATCTTCGATAGTACCCGACTAACCCTAAGAAACTTCTCACCTCAGTTTATGACCCCTAATTTCGACACAACAATTTCGATAAAAGTATTCTACAAGAATTACTTCTTTATTCGCAACCTCTATATTCCAGGGATTTTCTAACCGTTCTTGAGGGAACTTTAATCGACTGGCAAAATCTTCAGATACAAAGAAGCAGGTAGCACCCGAATCAAATAATACATAAGCAGTTATATTATTGATTGGGATAATACCTGACACTACGTCCCCCGCGGCTACTGCGTCCTGGACCGTCATATTAAATGTTCTGGTAGTCGATCGGTTGGGTTGAGCTGGTCCACCAATCATCAGCTTGCTGCCTCCTCCCTGGTTGCCGCTTCCTTCGCTACTTCCTTTCTTCAGACAGTCCTTAATCTGATGCTCTGTCGATCCACAAGCAAAACATCCCCTGATCTTCTTTGGTTTTAAGCAATTTGGCGAAATGTGCCCCTCTTGGCCACAATTGTAGCAAACACTGCGCCCCTTTCAGCATTCCCCTTGGTGATTCTTTCCACATTTTTGACAAGCCTCACTTCTCAGTCTTCTCCCTCAGTTCCCTCTGCTCTGACTGCTCCAGTTTACCTATTGTTAGGTTTGTATATAGCGCGAACATGCAATCAAATTACATAAATAGTACGGAAGCGCAATAAAACGGATTTTAAAATTTTTCATACAAACCATCACCATGATCTTTCCTTGTGTTCAATTATCAATTAACGAAAGAGACAGAGATTAAGAGATTATACCCTCGTAGAACCGTGCTTCCTCGGGTACAAGTTCACCTCCAATTCCTTCGCGTTCTCCTTGAATTCCACCAACTAAATTCCTTTGCTTTGATCAACGTTAGCCACCCAAGTGTTTGGCCTCTAGAGGTGATCCACCAAGGAAGAATAGTTATTCAAGAAGATGGGTGTTGGCAAAACCCTAGTTTCTATCTCTATAGAAATTGCAAGTACTCTCTCTCTCTCCAATTCTCATGGAAGAGTGTGTAAATTGTCTAACCCTAAATCATGATAAGACTCCTCTTATTTATAGATATAGGGAACCCTCCTAAACTATTTAGGATTAGGGTTTTTCTTCTAATTAAACTCCTTTAATTAATTATGCTCCTAATCCAATTAGAATGCATGAGAGAGTACTTCTATTAATTAATTCACAATCCCTATTAGGAATTAAATAATAGTAATTGTAATAATAATAATAATAAGACTCTTCTTATTAATTTAATATTTCCAAAATATTAAATAATAAATATTAAGATATTTAATTTATTCTATCTCCATAAATTAAATTAAATACACTTAACTTATTATTACAATTATGTCATTTACTTCTTAAACAAATATTTTCCTTTTGTGGTGTGACCCTTTAGGTTCTCCATATTAAACCGGTTGTGAATAAATCAATTAGAACAATTCTAATCTTATTTAAATAAATAAATTAAACTATTTAATTCATTTAAATAAATAATATTTATTCTACAATAAGGGTAAGCCCCCTTAGCCATCAACGACTTTCCAGATAATATAGATTTCAACATCAATCACAAAAGAACCTTTCAGTGAATAGTTACCGTACAATTCAATCCTTCTACTATACAATGTCCCAATTAAATATAAGACATGGAATTACTGTCAAGTCTTATTTTATTTAATTATATGTATTTCGATTCTCAAATGCACAACTCTGATAATGTAAATTAGAAACTCATTTCTAATTTCATTCTGCTTTGGCCAAAGACTTCTGAGTCGTCATTTATCGAACCACATAGGACATTCTCTCCTTTTGCTAGAAGTGGTAGATTCTTTGTTGATCATTCACCTATCTCTATGTATAACTTATTATACCCAATCATACCCTTTGATATATCCTAAGGGTCTTAATGGACATGTCAAAGTATAACTCATCATACACAAGATACTATGATGATCTCAAGTCCAAGGATCACTTGTACTACTATCACTAGAGGAATTTCTATTGACAGGCGAGTAAAACTCCATTAGGTATTCCTTAGCGAGCCACGTTCAGTGAACTTATTCTCTAATAAGCACCTACATACTTGCTTTAGTATCTCCACACAAATGATTATGAGATCAATCATCCTCTTCATAAGAGCAAGCAACGTATGTACTAATCTATCCGGATTCACTAATCCCTTTTTAGCAATCCATCGATTAGGAACGATTTTAGTTTGTGAGCTATCTAGAATTTAGATCTCATTAGCATGATCCCCATCATGATTCTAAAAGTATTGCTCAAAACTATGGGTTTATCACATTTAATATAACAACACCATGTAGATAATGTAAAATGCCTTTATTAACCGAATAAGATTACAAAGTATATGCTACATCATATCAAATATGATTGGCTTGTATGCATACTACTTTCAATCTCCCACTTGCACTAAAGCCAATCGCCATGGTATCTAATACCCTTCTTCTCTAAGTGACGATCATCCTGCTGTTTGGATAAAGCTTTAGTAGATGGATATGCAATGCTGTTCTTGAGAGTCCACTATCTCTATAGTGACTTCTCCTCTTTCAATGATTCCACTAATCAAATGAAAGTGCCGCAACACTTGTTTGAATCCAAGATGAGACTTAGGAACTATTCCTAGTTTTGTAATGAACTTTTCATTCAAACAATCAACTTGCAGCTTCATTTACAGCTATATACTTTGTCTTTGTCACTAAACCAGCAACTCTTTCTTGTTTAGAACTTTTCCAATTCACTACACCACCTTTTAAGGTAACAATTTACCTTAAAGTGGATTTGTTATCGTCTTGGTCAGTCTGAAAAACTTGAGTCTGTTAAGCCCTCTAGTTTTTATTCAGATCTACCATGAATCATGATCACATCTTTAGTACCGGTTAAGTACCTAAAGATGTTTATCACTGTCTTACAGTGATCATCTCCAAAATATGACTGATCAACATCAAGCCTAGTATATTCATTGCATTCATGATAGTAACTCATGCGATCTCTCTTTCAATTGGGGACAATTTTAGAGAGATACACTCCATGGCTCATCATCATGAGACCTCTCTTGGAGTTTGCCATGTTAAACGCCTTTAGCATCAAATGAATATACGTTCCTTGGGTCAAGCCGAACATCCTTTTAAATCTATCTATATAGATTTATATCCCCAATTTATAGGATGCTCCTCCCAAGTTATTCATGGAGGAATGTTTAGATAATTTTATCTTTACTGATTGTAATATTGGTGTGTCATTCCTTATCAGTAATATATCAACATATAATACTAGGAATGTCACAGTGCTCCCACTGACCTTTTGTGCACACTAGGTTCATTCTCGTTTTTGATAAAATCAAACTCTTTTGATTGTTTCATCAAAACGAATGTTCCATCTTTGAGAAGCTTGCTTCAATCCATAAATGGATCATTGTAGTTTAAAACATGATTTGCTTCAACCTTTGAAATAAATTCCTCTGGCTGTATCATACATACATTCTCCTCAAGTCTTCATTGAGGAAGGACGTCTCCACATCCATTTTGCCAGATTTCGTAATAAGCTGCAATCACAAGCAAAATCCAAATGAACTTGAGCATTACCCGGTAATAAGGTTTTTATCACAGTCAACTCCTTGACTTGAAAAACCTTTTAAACAGGTCTGGTCTTATAGGTCTCCACCTTGCCATTTGCCCCAGTCTTTGTCTTAAAGACCCATATTTACACTCTAGGCACTATGCCCTTTTGTGGAGTAACCAGAGTCAATACTTGATTCTCATACATGGAGTCCATTTCGGATTTCATAGCCATCTGCCATTTCTCTGAGTGTCTTCTACTCATAGCCTCATCGTATATAACTGAATCATCATCCTCTATGATGAATCCATACCTCCCAGGTATCTTCGGTACTCTTCCAGATTTACGATTCGGTTGTGGTACAATAGGTCTATCTACAGGTTCCTCAGTTCGACTTAAAGTGCTTTGTGGTTCTTGAACTCCTTCAAGATCTATTACCCTCCCACTAGCTCCTTCAATGATAAACACCTTTATCTAAGAAGGCAGCGTGTAGGATTATAGTAATAATACCCTAAACTTTCTTTAGGATATCCCACAAATCTGCACTTGTCAGATCTTGTCCCAAACTTATCTTTGAAACCTTTTTCACATAAGCTGGACAACCCCTTATCTTAACATACTTAAGAGTAGGAATCCTTCCTATCCATAACCTTTATGGAGTCTTGGGCTCGGATTTTTGAGGTTACCTTATTTTGTAGATATGCAGCCGTTTCTAGGGCATAACCCCAGATGGATACTAGAATGTCGGTAAAAATCATTATGGACTGCACCATGTCTAACAAGGTACAATTTCTCCTTTTAGATACACCAATCAATTATTGCATATCAGGAGGTGTCCATTATGAGAAAATACCATTTTGAGATGATCTAGAAACTCATTGCACAAGTATTCTTTCCTCGATCTGATCAAAGAATCTTAATACTTTGTCAATTTGTTTCACTTCTGAATTCTTTGAACCTTTCAAATGATTCAGACTTGTATTTCATCAAATACACACATTCAACTCTTTGAATGACCATCTCCTTTTTCTTTTATTAGTTTATTCAATTTGCAAAATATTTTTCATGTAAGTCAAGTATATAAAGTCTATCAAGTAATCTTCCAGTTTCAAACAAAATATTATCATTATAAATAGAACAACAATTGTTCTTAAATATAATACCAGAACCTTCCTTGTCCAACAATGAAAGTTTTAATATTTCTAATGAGAACTGGAACATAATAACAATTTATTAACTTAATAGACTTGCCCGCAGGCAATGCTAAACTATAAGTTGCTATGATTAATGTAGCAACCTTTGCTCTATTCCCACACATAAGATTGCTTACTCTTTGTTTAGCTTTCTACTTCTGCTTAGTCTTTGCATTGGATTGCATACGTGAGAACTACAGCCGGTATCCAATACCCAAGTAGAACCTTGACTTACAGAAAGATTTATTTTTAATCATGAACAAACTTATATCTGTAACCGAAGCCTGACTAAGCTTCTTCTGGTTAGCCTCTATAAGATTCTCCTTACAGTTTTCTTTCTAGTATCTAGGCTTATTGCATTGGAAGCAAACTCCTTTGCTATCTGCATCGGTCTTGTTCTTATTGTCATTTGTTTTTGCCTTTTCATTTACCTTCTTTGAATTGTTTTTCTTTTAAGAAGATCCTTTGGCCCTCTTCCGCTTCCTGGAAGAATCATCTACCAGTAAGACTTGGTCTTTCTTGGTTGAAAAGTGACTCTTTACAGTTTTCAACATGTTTAAGCAACTCAGGCAGGCTGACATATAGCTTGTACATGTGGAAATTCACAACAATTTGTGAGAAAGAGTCCGGAAGTGATTGCAAGATCAAATCTTGGATCAACTCTCCATCCATTAAAACCCAGTTGTCCCAATTGTTCAATCAGATTGATCATTTTAGGACATATGTCTGTACTGTAGTGCCATCGGTCATTGTAGATCGGAAAAGCTCCTTAGATATCTGATATCTAATAGTCCTACTTTCCTCACCATTCAACTCCTTGAAGGTGCCGGAGTACAGTAGGAGCATCCATAGTTTCATGCTGACGCTGAAGCTCGTTACTCGTGGATGCGAGCATGATACATTGAGCCAACTGTGCATCATCTTGCCACTTTTTAAAAGTAGAAATCTCTTCCTCAGAGGCATTGTCTGCAACCATTGCAGGGATAAGCGTATTAAGGACATAAGATAGCTTTTCAGCCTTGAGAACTATTCTCAAATTCCTTAACTAGTCCGTGTAATTCGGTCCAGTTAATTAGCATCTAATATGCTCCGCAGTGATAGTGAATTAGACATTGTAAAATTCCATAAATGAATTTATAATTTAACAACATTTTAGCATACATTCATTTAATTAATTACCAAAATAAATTAGGTCTTTATTTTAAATTGGTATCTCCCACTATTTTCATCAAACTATATTACCCTCAAAATACAGTTCGGCAAATCTAATTAAAGATTTGCTAGTGAGAATAAGGATCCCATTTCAAATGTATATAGCCTTGTGTGACACAACAAACGATATATAAATAAATAGGTAGACAACTATTGTCAATTACATCACTATGTAACTCCTTTTAATTTGCCTCTTAGATTATTTTGATCAAGTGTGACACATCCGAATCAAAATTATCCAAGTTAAGTCCAACCTAGCACTTCCATATATTCGGAAAAAAAATAGTGTCCTTGTGTGACACAACAAAACAGCATCGTTCAGTCTATGTATAAGCATCAAATGTGATAAAGCAACATCTTAAATATTTAATACTTTCCTTGTGTGACACAACAAACTCATATTAAATATTTAATACTCTATCGCTTTACCATGCTAGAAGGCGACGTTCGATATTCCAAATATCTTTGAACGTTTAGGACTTAATATAATTTCTTTGAGGGGTTTGTTATTATTTGTCTCATCTTGTTTAGCGCGCATGCACATATATATATATATATATATAAAATATGTGTCATATTATTTAACATGTGAAGCATGTTGTATAATATATAATATATACATAGTAAGCATGCACATATAAAATACTATATTCTACCCGGATTGATTATGGACTTTTATTCTAGTTTGGTTCACTAGAGCCACCAAGTGAACCAAAAGGTCAAACCTAGGGTGCAAGAACAAAATTTAAATATAACTATTACATTTAAACCCGGGCTCCATTACAAACGGGTCTTCAAGCGCTCTTTGCTCGTTTGTCTCCAATTCTTCAAGTAATTCTAACTAAACTTATTACATAAACTATTTACAATAAATAGAAACCTTGATCAGCAGTCAAGGGGAAGTACATAGGAGGGAGATAGAATTTACATTAAGAAAAATTAGAGAAGACGAGGTACGCAAACCCCATTTATAAAAACCCATTCATTCAGGCATCCACTAAAATAAATCCAATCACACATTGGTCAGTAGTCCATAATCAATCCCTATTTATTATCATACATATCTCTATATGTATCAATAAATAACATTCATCTCATGAATAATAAAAGCATTCCATATATGCATTGATATCAATTAATGGGCAATTAAAAGTTTACTAGAAATCCAATTTTGAAATAAAATAAACTCCTTTATTCTAATCAAAATTTAAATCATAATAAACTTATTTATTTTATTTTAACCAATTTTGAATAAAAATAAACTCTTTTATTTTTAATCAAATTCCAAATCAAAATAAACTCCTTTATTTTAATTAACAAAATTACTTGGAAAATAAAATATGTTGAATCTTATTCCTTATCAAAATAAACATCTTTATTTTTAAGGAAACATGGAATCCTATTCCATATGTGAATAAACTCCTTTATTCTAGGAAACATGGAATCCTATTCCATATGTGAATAAACTCCTTTATTCTAAATTTATATCAATTAAATAAACTATTTATTTTAATTGAAGAATAAATTATTTTTCGGATTCTGCCGTCCGGCACAGCTGCGCCTAGAATGAACTGGGAACCGGCGCAGCTTCGCTGAACCCCAGGAAACGTTTTTCTAGGTTTGGGCGCAGCTGCGCTCCAGAATGAACTGGAGTCGGCGCAGCTGCGCCGTGTAGCAGATTTCGGGAAAAACAGGTTCTGCCCAAAAATTCGATCCAATCGCATATCATACACACATGGAATAATCATAATCGATAATTAGCACAAGGTTTGGCTCTGATACCACTGTTAGGTTTGTATATAGCGCGAACATGCAATCAAATTACATAAATAGTACGAAAGCGCAATAAAACGGATTTTAAAATTTTTCATATAAACCATCACCATGATCTTTCCTTGTGTTCAATTATTAATTAACGAAAGAGACAGAGATTAAAAAATTATACCCTCGTAGAACCGTGCTTCCTCGGGTACAAGTTCACCTCTAATTCCTTCGCGTTCTCCTTGAATTCCACCGACTAAATTCCTTTGCTTTGATCAACGTTAGCCACCCAAGTGTTTGGCCTCTAGAGGTGATCCACTAAGGAAGAATAGTTATTCAAGAAGATGGGTGTTGGCAAAACCCTAGTTTTTATCTCTATAGAAATTGTAAGTACTCTCTCTCTCTAATTCTCATGGAAGAGTGTGTAAATTGTCTAACCATAGGGAACCCTCCTAAACTATTTAGGATTAGGGTTTTTCTTCTAATTAAACTCCTTTAATTAATTATGCTCCTAATCCAATTACGAATGCATGAGAGAGTACTTCTATTAATTAATTCTCAATCCCTATTAGGAATTAAATAATAGTAATTGTAATAATAATAATAAGACTCTTCTTATTAATTTAATATTTCCAAAATATTAAATAATAAATATTAAGATATTTAATTTATTCTATCTCCATAGATTAAATTAAATACACTTAACTTATTATTACAATTATGTCATTTACTTCTTAAACAAATATTTTCCTTTTGCAGTGTGACCCTTTAGGTTCTCCATATTAAACCGGTTGTGAATAAATCAATTAGAACAATTCTAATCTTATTTAAATAAATTAATTAAACTATTTAATTCATTTAAATAAATAATATTTATTCTACAATAAGGGTAAGCCCCCTTAGCGATCAACGACTTTCCAGATAATATAGATTTCAACATCAATCACAAAAGAACCTTTCAGTGAATAGTTACCGTACAATTCAATCCTTCTACCATACAATGTCTCAATTAAATATAAGACATGGAATTACTGTCAAGTCTTATTTTATTTAATTATATGTATTTCGATTCTCAAATGCACAACTCTGATAATGTAAATTAGAAACTCATTTCTAATTTCATTCTGCTTTGACCAAAGACTTCTGAGTCGTCATTTATCGAATCACATAGGACATTCTCTCCTTTTACTAGAAGTGGTAGATTCTTTGTTGATCATTCACCTATCTCCATGTATAACTTATTATACCCAATCATACCCTTTGATATACCCTAAGGGTCTTAAGGGACATGTCAAAGTATAACTCATCATACGCAAGATACTATGATAATCTCAAGTCCAAGGATCACTTGTACTACTATCACTAGAGGAATTCCTATTGACAGGCGAGTAAAACTCCATTAGGTATTCCTTAGCGAGCCACGTTCAGTGAACTTATTCTCTAATAAGCACCTACATAATTGCTTTAGTGTCTCCGCACAAATGATTATGAGATCAATCATCCTCTTCATAAGACCAAGCAACGTATGTACTAATCTATCCGGATTCACTAATCCCCTTTTTAGCAATCCATCGATTAGGAACGATTTTAGTTTGTGAGCTATCTAGAATTTAGATCTCATTAGCATGATCCCCATCATGATTCTAAAAGCATTGCTCAAAACTATGGGTTTATCACATTTAATATAACAGCACCATGTAGATAATGTAAAATGCCTTTATTAACCGAATAAGATTACAAAGTATATGCTGCATCATATCAAATATGATTGGCTTGTATGCATACTACTTTCACCTATCAACTCCACATTTCTTGCCAATAAACGGTGTACAAGAGTTCCAAACTAGATACCTGTCTCCTTGCGACTCTTAAGCTCTGCCTCCATTTCCTGCATCTTAGTATGTCTCTCTTGAGCCTCGGTCTCTAACTCCTCAACCTTGTCTCCTAACTCAATGATTCTATCCGTGTACTCGCCAAACATCTGATCCTCGAATGTGGTCCCATCATGTGGTATCCCATCGGAATCTTCCATCGGCTCATCCTCCATAGGTTCTTCTTCTAGGTCAGATTCCACTTCCACCTCATCCTCTTCGTCATATTCGGCTGGTGCTACGGCCGAAATGAGTTCAACTACCAAGGGTTCTTCATACACCACATGTATGTCACGTGGTTCTTCCTCCATAACTCTACTAGGTTCTCTTGACTCAGGCATCCTACAACCACAAACACAAAGCAACAACAACAACTTCATAAGAATCTTGTGATAAAACATAAACTCATTGTATGGAATGAAGGTATATTTCACGACGCTACCCTCTTATTAAGAAAACTCTACATGAGTTTCGTCTCCTTTTATTCCCTAAATTTCCTCCTAAGGTTATAGCCTATGGATTCTCGTTCCTAAGGTTTCTAACCTAAAGCTCTGATACCAACCTCTGACGCCCCCAAATTCGGATACCTGTACCTTGAATCTGGTGCTTCACGATCCAACTCATACAATATACTAATATCAGCTAATAACGGAATAATAAGAATATTCATATTAATATAACATAAATATTACCGTCCCAAGTCTCGCAACCATTACTAATCCGAATACATAACTTAATCCAAGACATAACTTAATACATAATACTAATTAAGTCTTATTACAATATCATAATAAACTTTTAGAATGAAGGAATAAAGCTACACCATAGCCTTGCCCTTGCCCTTGCCCTTGTCTTTTCCTAAGATTCCACCGTGTTCTGCCTTAACTGAAATGTTTAAGGGAAGTAAGAGTGAGCAAAAAATTACTCAGCAAGTAATATAACAACAAACATGAACAAGTATATATGAAGTTCGTAATATCAAGGTTATACTGACAGTTGATAGCTCAAGAATTTAAATAAGGATGTTATGAACAAAGTACACATCAATGGTTCCCATTTTGTCCTTTGAAAATATTGAGTCACTATGAACCGAAGGAATATTAAAGGAATTCAAGGGTTTCAACAATTTCAAATTAATGAGTATTTAATACTGAGTAGCCATTATGGACCAAGAACTTCTACTAGAATTAACAGTATTACATTGATAATCCACAATATAAACAAGTACAATAAATGATCAGTCTAAAGTACTATATGTTATGCATAACACTCAAACATGTTGTTTCACGCGTGTGTTGGTTTCCCAACATATATCTTTCCCCTTCTGTGAGGGTTGTTCATCTCAACAAATTATAAGAGTCCGCGCCAAGTTAATTGGTTTGGATAGCTTTTCGAATTCATAGATAATGGTCTAGCCGAATCAAATGGCTTAGACACTTTTTTTTAATACACTTCAGAACGGTTTACATACTCAAGGTATACAACATGAGTTCAAGAATATGATTGTGATTTTAATTCGGAGCATGGATAATAGCTTCCAAGAATTTTGACAACATAGGGATTATTCAATAAAACGATTATACAATCGAGAAAAATATTTGTCCATACATGTAGTTGATATAACAACAATTAAATTTGCACAATATTTAAAGTTGTGTGAGTTAGGGAACTTGCCTTTCACGTAGCTTACAAGTCTAAAGCTTAACATCACTGCAAGATCTTATATTATCCTATTTATGTATATATATATACACACACACACGTTAGTCATACAAGTTCGATATGTAATCCAACAATCTTACATTCCTATGATACACAAGTACAACCACAGTTGCTAAACATATATTTTCAGTCTTATCTTAGTTACACATCCAGGCCATATGATTACCGCATCAATGTTATTGCACTGTTGGAATTTACTTAGAAAACTTGTAAAAATTTTACATTCTTGACTCAGTACCACCATTACACGCTTGAACACTTTCGATATCATTTTAATTATGTATTATGGCTTAAGACATTAATGTACACATGCTACAGGGTTCAGTCTACAAAAAAAAATAGTCAGACAGTTATGTAGTGTAGCCCAGCTGCGCTGCTCCCTGATTAAACCTGAGTTGGTTTTCCTCTTACGCAGATTCATTCTTAGCATACTATGATATTGATACAAATCAGGAGCACAGGTTAAGAGGTATTGGACTAGGTTTTGTCCTTTCTTTTTACTGTCAAACAAGTTATAACTCTAGTGGGAAATTTCTATTTAACCCGGCTAAAAGAGTTTATGCAACAAGGACTAGCTACATTAGTCAATAAACCACATCACCATGCTAAATAAATCCTTACTACGCATGCTCACATGTAATTGACTCATTTACACATAGTTAGTATAGTCCATCATTTGAGAGCTTACTTTAAAACATGCTTGTATAGTCTATATCATGTTTAACTAGTTGGGTGAACACATAAGTCATGTTTAAAGGTATAAGGAGTTTTATCATACATGCTCAAAAGTCAGAATACATGTAACTCAGTGCTTCGTCAATCTTAGTTTCAAATTTCTAAGGTTCTCTTCCAAAATCTATACTAAATCGAACTAAATATGCAAAGCGACTACGAATCATATCCCATGCTCATTTGTACACAATACTAAACCACATACATAAGCTAGAAAGATCAGAACTTAAAGGCATAAAACCAAGCTCTTCTTGGTCCAATGGTAAAAGAACTACTCATAAGGCTTGGGTGCATGAGGTCTTGGGATCCATTCTTGCCAAAGGCAAGAATGTTACAATTTCCGTCAAAACTAACAAAAAAAAAACTTAAAGGCACAAGGTTCGTCATGGTTTGTTTTTCAAAACTTCAAGTTGGCTTTTAAAATCATTTTAAACCAAGCTAATGCACTTATTTCATGCAAAGAAACTTTAAATTATATGTTAGACCCATTTACATACTTAGCCAAGTAAAACTAACATGCTCAGAATATCAGAAGGAAAACAAGATTGGCTTTCAAGTCTGGCAGACGGCGCAGCTGCGCTGGTTTATACTGCAGAAGTGGCACAGTTGTGCCACTTCGACTCAGCACCAGACTTGAGCTCTTCTTCAGTAGAATGCACAGAGTCTAACCCATCTAAATGCAACTCAGACCAATCACATTGTATTCATAGCATACATACAACTCAGATAACATTAACACATCAATTACCAAACTAATTAATAAGAGATTCATGTACATTCTAAGAATTTGTCAAGTTTTGAAATCAAAAGCATGCTAAAAGTAATATTACCTTCTTCAAGCTAAATTGCTAACTTTTGCTCCCATAATTTCTGACTGCTCTCTAATTTCACAACACTCACTCTCCTATATTGGACTAATACAATTCTACCAACTAGAAATTGAGAAGGGAATTCTCCTATATATAGCCAAGCTATTGCCTAAACACAAGGCTTTGCCCTGTGATTTAAACTAGCAGGAAGAAGAAGAAACCATTGGACAAGAAGGAGTTGATGGAAAGTGATCAACTGCTCCCTTACCACCATGCCTGAAGCTATAATTCTCTACCTTTGATTTTCAGTAAAGTGGGTGATAGGCCATTGGCCTATATACGACTGAAGAAATTTTGGGATAAGGAATATAGGACTAGGACTTTGGTATACTGCACTAAGGCTTCTGGACATCAGTATTTCCAATGTGGGTTCCTTTTTGGGCTCACAAGATCAAATTTAATGACTTAATATTACCCTCTTGATTTACAAAATTGGGCCATTGTCATTCTACAATTTATTGGGCTAGGGTATAAATTTTAGTTGGATACTAGGAACCCATTATCTTAATTACACCCACATACCAAAATTAGTAACAACCATTTATTTTCAACAAAATAAATACCCAATTAATAACTAATAACAACATAAACTTAGTTTAAGCATGATGCAAATTTTATTGAATTCAATATTTAAATAACCATGTAACCCATATAATTGCACATAACAACAATTAAATAAATAATATTAATTAACCCATCACATTATCTAATTATTCCCTTTACTAAATTAATTAATAACCTACTCATTTCGTCACTTTGCCACACTAAGCATATTTCATAAACTTTATTATTATTCCACCATATTTTCGATTATCACATATTTAGTTCAATTTAAATTGAATCATCACATTCCAAGGCACACACATGAATATCTATGTATCCAACATGAATATTCAAACATTTTCATTTTTTAATATTTATATTATTAATAAAAATCACGGATATTACAGTATAAGAGTTGTAGGTTAGAAACCTTAGGTGGGGACACCTTAGGCTAGATAGAAGGGTCAGAAAATAAACAACTCAAATAAAGTTTAAAGGAGATGGATTGAGGAAATTTATCAAAAAAATGAAATAAAAGTAACTTAAATGAAACTATTATTTGTTATGTGTATATAATGTGTATTATGTACTAATTAAGATAATTTGCTTGTAGATGTCAAGCGAAGAGGAAGTAAAAGACTTTCATGTCACAAGAAAAGAGCTGATCGCTCCACCAGAGCCAATACTCAAGCCAATAGCTGAAGTAGAGGCTCATATTGAAAGTGACCTTGAGAAGGGTTTAAGGGATGAACCAAGGATAGATCTGGGCAGTGATCATGATGAATATTCAGAAATGGAACTGAATGAAGAAATAGAGGAAGATCCCAAGGAGGCTCCGGTAGAGCCGGAAAAAGGGGCAGAAGAAGAAGTCATAGTAGTAGCGATAGCAGTGGTTAAGCCAGTGTCAGAAGAAGTGCAGGCTCTGGAGAATAAGATGTTCGTTCTAGAGCAATTATGGATAGTATCGAGAGGGTTGATTAGTCCATTGAAAGCCGGATACAAGAAATGACAGAAGAATGCGACATGCTGAAAGAGCAGGTCAGTAAAATAGAAGCTGAATGAAGTATATCGCATAAAGCTTTGAGTAAGAAGGGGAAAAGGAAGTTGAATGATAGTGATCCAGGAAATTCTTGAAATAACCAAGGAAACTTTAAAAAGATAAGAGAATGTACGAACTGTGGGAAGATGCATTGGGGTGTATGCAAGAAAGGGCAAAATACATGTTATAATTGTGGACAAGGGGGACATATCTCTCCCCATTATCCCAAACCAAAGGAAGGTGTATGTTTTATATGTGGACTGGGAAGTCACCAAGCAAAAGCTTGTCCAAAAAAGAAGTCAGATGATGGAAATAGAAAGAAGTAGGATAATATTCAATGAATAATATATAGTAGATCATGTGTATATGTATGTTTATGCATATGTGTGTAGTGAGTAAATCCTACCTTTTATATAAGTAACGGGATATCTTTTGTAAGTCCCAACTTTTGTATAAGTTGTGGAATAATTATGTAAATCTCATCGTTTTGTATGTAACCGAGAGGTAAAGAAATGTAAATAGTAGAAGTTATCAGATGTACAGGGTAAAAACTTTAAGAAGCATATTAATGAAAATATTTGTTAAGTATGCTTTGTGATGAGTATGTGTAAGTTAAAATGCCTTGAAATAGTTAATGAAATATTAATGTCAATAAATATTTTATTAATAGAAAAATGTCGCCAAAGGGAAGAGGTCGAGGAAGACCACTAGTAAACAGAAATAGAAATGAAGCCTCAGAGAGTGATAATGAGAGTAGGGCTGGAGGTTAGGGAGACCCCATGTAGCAGTTCATAGATTTGCTAGTGGGAGCATTTCAAAATAGAAATCCTTCTAACCCTAATGCAAATATAAATCCGCCAGCGGTACATGTAGCTAGTTTTAAGGACTTTAAGAGTGTGGGACCACCTGAGTTTAGGGGGACCACTAAGCGTATAGAGGCTCAATCGTGGATTAAGGAGATGGAGAAGGCATTTGAAGTGGCCAGAGTAGGAGACGAACAAAAGACTACTTTTGCTACGTATATGTTGAAGGGTGAGGCCAATTTCTAGTGGGAAGCCAACAGGAATAGGGTCAGAGCAGGAATGATTATGTGGAAAAGATTCAAGGAGTTATACGTTGAGAATTATTTCCCTCAGAGTGCGCCAAGTTAGATGGAGATACAATTTTTAGAGTTGAAGCAGGGGGGATATGACAGTTTCCCAATACGCCGCCAAGTTTAATGAACTGGTTAGGTTTGCTCCACAGCAAGTAGACACTAAAGAAAGGAAGACAAGAAGGTTTGAGTAGGGTTTGAAACCCTGGCTCTACAACAAGGTCGCAGTGTTGCAGATTGGTTCTTTCGGATCAATCTTGGAGAAGGCTATTATAGCCGAAGGAGGAAGTGAGGCCATGAGCCTTTACAATAAAGAGAAGAAGAATAAGGCTAAGCCTGAGGGAGTAGTTAAGGCCGAAGGAAGTAGTGGAAATGGAAGTGGAAAGAGGAAATGGAATAATTCTGGAAATACCGGGAATATGCAGGGAGACCTGAAGAAGAGGGTCGATCAATGTAGTAATTGCGGGAAAAATCACTCAGGAATATGTTTGAAAGGAAGGTCGGTATGTTTTAATTGTGGGCAAGAGGGACACATCTCTCCTAACTATCCTAACCTAAATAAGTATAGTGGATGTTTTATCTATGGATCAACAGACCCATATGGTAAGAAGTTGCCCAAAGAGAAGAGCCGACGGGGGCAGCATTAATACATGGAATAGCAGTGGAAAGCTGACTAAAGCCGATTTAACTCCACCAAATAGACTAACCGTGAGGACCTTCAATGTGATGGTCCAAGATACAGTAGCATCCGAAGATGGAGTTTCAGGTACCATTTCGATCAATTATATAAATGTATATGTTTGATTCAGATGCGACCTATTTTTCTTTGAATATTATGAATTTTATTAAGATATATGCATTTACCTTTGAAAACCTTGGAGTCCCTTGATTACAAAAATAAGGAAGAGAATTTCAGGAGAAGAAATAGGTTAAAAATAACTCGTTAATAAAAGGATTTTTGAAGGAGGAATTTGAGTTCCGAGGTTAAGTTATACCGAGTAGCTAAAACCTATATTAAAGAAATCATTTCAAAATATATAGAATGTTAATTTCGATCATATCGGATCGGGATCCGTTTCGCAACAAATTGTAAAAGAATATGCAGGAGCAAATAAAAAATGCATCTAAGATAGATCGACTCCTTGTCTCGAGTGGAATTCGCATATAAATAGTTATTACACGAATATAGGCATGTCGTCTTATGGAGTTTCATACGAAGAAAATTGTTAAACGTTATTGAGGCAGCAGATTACGAGAATCGTTAAAGTAATAAGGTCAAGGCTTGTAGCAGCTCAAGACCAACCGAAGAAGTGCGTTGATCACCATCGACAAAGGCAACGCGGAAATTAGTAGAGAAGTTATCCCTAAATATTCCGCAATTTTGTTTTGCGATTCCGAGGACGGAATCTTTATAAGTGGGAAAGAATGTAGCAATTTGAATTTCTGAAATAATTTTAAAATAAGAATTTAATAAAGTAAATTTCTTATTTTAATGATTTATTGTATTATACTGTATATGTGAATACGTGCGGTGTAGTATGTATATATTTGTAAGGTAGTGAATATAATATATGTAGTACAGGAAAATAAATTGTTAAAAATAATTTATTAATGGAAAGGAAATTATTATAAATTAAGTATACATAATTTACTGTATACGTTAAATAAAGTAAATGAAAATAATTTATGAAATTAAATTATTTTAATAAATTGAGACCATTACATTAAATATATTATTTTTTTTATTTGGTGTATAGTTTCCATTCGTATGGAAAGAATTATTGGATGTAATACATTATAATATATAATGTATGCAATATATTATGTGTAATATGTTATATGAAATACATTATGATATAAGTATAAATGTACTATGTACACAAGATAAGTACATGAATAATGTGTATATATGTTTGTACTGATAAAAGGAAAGGGTAACCTCCAAGTTTTATTAACTGAGTCATTTGACCCATAGCATGAGCTGGGAATTAAGGAGTAACCTTCAAGCCAAATTAACTGGGACAGTAGGAGAGTAGGAGCTAGCATTATGTTAAGGATATAGACTACCAAGCTCAGCAGCTATTTCGTAGAGAGTAAGAAGAAGATAGTGAAGAGCAACCATAATTCGTGAGGGCCAAGTAAATTTCCTCTATAAATCAATACACAGCCTTCATACTAAAGCCATTGATTTTCATAAGCCAATTATCAAGTTATTGCCCACCAAAAAGATTCTCATAGCGGAAGGATTATAGAAGCTATAATGAAGTAATTAACAAGAGGAATTCAGACTCTAAAGGTAATTTTAGAGTTTAAGTAAGTAGAAATTGGAGAAAATTATAAATGACTTGGTCTGCTTGTGTAATGGATTGGGAATGATTGTATTTGATTTCTATATGAAGTCTGGAATGAAGCATGTTCAAAAAGTCTTGAAATTTGAGTTTTATAGCTGTGTCCACAATTATTTGATAAAATGCCTATATGGGAATATTTTACAAAAGCATTAGTAGTTAAAAGAATTTAATTGATATGAGTTATACTTGGTGATATGAAATAAAGTAGAGGTCTGTTTCAAGTACCTAAACTTATGGAATTGTGGTTAAGGAACATCCTAGAGTGGTTTTAAGGTTGAATTCCAAGCTCTACAGAAAACAGAGCATGTCTTGGTCTTCAGCCGAAGTGGCGCGGCCCGCGCCACTTCCCAAGTTAAAACCAGCGCGGCCGCGCTGGTCCCTAGAAAGGCCAAGATGTTTTCTTGGTGTACCGAGCCTTTGAGCATGTATATGAGAGTCTTTTATGCTTTAAAATGTGTCTAATATAACGTCCTAACTAGTTATTCATATAGTGACTTAGCAAAGCATGATTTAATGAGAGTTTGCAAATGAAAAGCTATATGGTTTTGAAAATAAAAATTGATACATTCATATAAGGGTCCTAAACCTGGTCCAAGCTATCAAACTCCTATGTATGTATGTCATGTTTGTGGTTGAAAGGTCTTATATGATATCTGAGCTAGCTAGGTATGAATGGAACTACCTAAGCTAAGTTTAAAAAGAGAATTCAAGTGTTATTCTAAGTTGTTTCTAAAGGAAGGAACCTAGCCTGGTTTAAAACCTCCATAATATATGTATGCATGTTGAATTGATGTTATAAGACCCCTAGCCAAGATAGAAGTGGAATAGGATAAGAAATAATTAAGTTCTAGACCTCAGTATGAGTAGCGTGGCCACGCCACTCCTAGGCTTATTTATAGCGCGACCGCGCCGTGCTGCAGAGATGCCAAAAGGTTTTGATTGAATGGTTGAAGCTTGGAGCATACGAATATTTGTCTCTTAAATTGTAAAACATAAACCCTACAATGTCTAGTTTTACTATATAAGGAAAGACTAACCAAACCAAGATTAATTAGAGACTTTCAAAATGAAATAAACATTAAAAGAGGAAGTTAGAGACTAAGCATATGTATTGAGTATGCTTACTATCTGAATATTGTGGCAAGTATATAAAGACCTCTCAAGCTATAATATAAGAACCATGTAAGGTTTTGGTCAGTTGTGTGCAAAAGGATTAATACAAACGAGAATTGGTTAAGCTTATGAATAAAGATGAGCAACCTAAAAACTAATAAAAGTTAGTGTAATGTGTTCTGAGTTTTCACTGAATGAGTATGACTAATTGGTGTATATACATTATTATAAACTATGTAGGATACACGACAAACATTTAAGCTATAAGTTGTAATCCATGAGCAAGGCAAGTATCTTAAACCTTGAGTACTACTTTTACATTGTGCAAAGATGTCTTTATCTATGGAAGTATCCTGGACTTGTTTATATTTTAAGTAAGTATCTCAATCTTGTGCATTACTTTTATATTGTGCAAGTTATCGATATTTGTATGATTGTACAGGTTTCCTAACTTGTGCAATTTGATTACCGTTGCAAAAATTTCATCTTTGTACATCAGTCCTTCATGTACAACTAATATATTCGTTTGACAACACTCTTTTGAGTATCAGTATGTATTGATTTCAAACTGGTACAACTCCTTTATCGGTTGCATAAAGGTGAGCCAGTTTGCTATAACGCATATTTTAGAATTCTGTTATTCAGTACGCTTATGCCATTTGATTCGGCTAGAGTAAAATATTTCCTTACTTCTCATTTGCAAGTCTTGAAATATTATTAGTTAGAGTTTTCCATCCAAATTGTTTTGGTTTGGAATTCAAGTCTGAGGTTGAACTTCCCTTATTTGGGAATTTTTATGCGCCAAAGGTGGTATAATGAACGTAAATGTCGTTCTTGTAAGCTAGTGTTGATCAACACAGGGCATAACGGGTTGATCACCCATCGTGCCCGTAAGCATGCCGGTTTGCAGATGAATTTCAGTTCAAACCTTATCACAACCTTAAAAATAAAATTTCATGGTCTTTTGATCGCTCAGCATCTGTAGTCAGTATGTCGTTTCAAAAATATAAACGATTTGATAAGTTATTCAGAATTGTTTCAGTTACTTCACAAGTATCGATTCGTTGTAGAAGTATATTTCAAAGAAAACATTTAATCATTGCATATGTTGCTTATTGTCTGTTATTACTTGCTGAGCAATTGAATGCTCATTCTTACTTTAAAATTAAATATTTTCAGCTAGGCAGGATCGTATAGAAGGGTCCCGAAAGGACAAGGGCAAAGGAAAGCTGAATGAGTAGTCAGAAGTCATTGCTTGTAATAATTAGAATTTGTAATGTGATAATACTTTATCTATCATGTAATGAAGTACTTAAAGGTCTTCGTACCTAGGATAGATAACTCTGATATAATGTAAATTATTAATAATTGTAGTTATTTATCGGGTTAATATGTGAATGAATAGTACCGTGGAGCACCGAATACGGGTTTGAAGGTACCCGAATTTGGGGGCGTCACAATATTGGATGCTAATAAGTAAATCGGACCGAATTATACGAATTGGTTAAGGAATTTGAGAATAGTTCTCACGGCTGAAAAGCTATCTTATGTACTTAATTTGGTTGTCCCTACAATGATTGCAGACAATGCCTCTGAGGAAGAGATTGCTACTTTTAGAAAGTGGCAAGATGATGCGATTGTGGCTCAGTGCATCATGTTGGCTTCCATGAGTAACGAGTTATAGCGTCAACACGAGAAAATGGATGCACCTACTATTTTGCTTCACCTCAAAGAGTTGTATGGTGAGCAGAGTAGGTCTGCCAGATATGAGATATCTAAGGAGCTCTTTCGATCTAGAATAACCATGGCACTACAGTACAGACACATGTCCTCAAAATGATCAATTTGATTGAACAATTGGGACAACTGAGTTTTGTAATGGATGGAGAGTTGAGCCAAGATTTGATCTTGCAGTCACTCCCGGACTACTTCTCACAATTTGTTGTGAATTTTCATATGAACAAGCTAGATGTCAGCCTGCCTGAGTTGCTTAACATGTTGAAAACTGCAGAGAGTCACTTTTTAACCAAGAAAGACCAAGTCTTACTTGTAGATGATTCTTCCAAGAAAAGGAAGAGGACTAATGGTTCTTCTGAAAAGAAGAAAGCTAAGAAGGCAAAAGGAAAGGCAAAAACTAAGGACAATAAAAATAAAACTGATGCGGATAGCAAAGGAGTTTGCTTCCACTTCAATAAGCCTAGACACTGGAAAAGAAACTGCAATGAGTATCGTGCAGAGGCTAACTAGAAGAAGTTTAATGAAGCTTCGGTTACAGATACAGGTTTGTTCATGATTGAAATAATCTTTCTATAAGTTAAGGTTCTACTTGAGTATTGGATACCGGCTATAGTTCTCACATATGCAATTCTATGCAGGGACTAAGCAGAAGTAGAAAGCTAACTAAAGGGGAAGTAATCCCGCGTGTGGAGAATGGAGCAAAGGTTGTTACATTAGCCGTAGGAACTTATAGTTTAGCATTTCCTACGTCTAAGTCTATTAAATTAATAAGTTGTTATTATGTTCCAGTTCTCATTAGAAATATTATTTCTTTTTCGTTGTTGGACAAGGAAAGTTTTGGTATTATATTTAAGAACAATGGTTGTTCTATTTATAATGATAATATTTTGTTTGGAACTGGAAGATTACTTGATGGACTTTATATACTTTCTTATATGCAAAATATTTTGCAAATTGAACAAACTAGTAAAAGAAAAAAGGTGATTAATTCAAAAGTTGAATACGTGTATTTGATGAAATGCAAGTCTGAATTGTTTGAAAGGTTCAAAGAATTCAAAAGTGAAACAAACTGGCAAAGTATTAGGATTCTTCGATCGGATCGAGGGAGCGATACTTTAGCATAGAGTTTCAAGATCATCTCAAAGATAATGGTATTTTCTCACAATGGACGATTCCTGATACACAATAAATTGATTGGTGTATCTGAAAGGAGAAATTGTACCTTGTTAGACATGGTGTAGTCCATGATGATTTTTATCGACATTTCAGTATCCTTCTAGAGTCATGCCCTAGAAACGACTGCATATATACTAAATAAGTTATCCTCAAAATCCGTCCTCAAGACTCCATATGAGTTATGGATAGGAGGAATTAACCCTAGTCTTAAGCATGTTAAGATTAGGGTTGTCCAGTTTATGTGAAAAAGGTTTCAAAAGGATAAGCTTGGGACAAGATCTGACAAGTGCAAATTTGTGGGATATCCTAAAGAAAGTTTAGAGTATTATTTTTCTAATCCTACTGAGCAAAAAGTGTTTGTTGCGAAATATGTTGCCTTCTTTGACAAAGGAGTTTATCCTTGAAGGGGCTAGTGGGAGGAAAATAAATCTTAAAGAAGTTCAAGATCCACAAATCACTGTAAGTCAAACCGAGGAACCTATAGATAGACCTATTGTACCACAACTGAATCGTAAATCTAAAAGAGTACCTAAGGTACCTAGGAGGTATGGATTCATCATAGAGGATGATGATGAGGTATGCATTATAGAGGATGATGATCTAGTTATATACGATGAGACTAAGAGTTGTAAACACTCAGAGAAATGGCCATGAAATCCGAAATGAACTCCATGTATGAAAACCAAGTGTGGACTTTGGTTAACTTTCCGAAAGGCATAATGCATATAGGGTGTATATGGGTCTTTAAGAGAAAGACTGGAATAGATGGCAAGGTGGAGATCTATAAGGCCAGACTGGTTGTAAAAGATTTCAAACAATGGCTAGGAGTTGTCCATAATGAAATCTTCTCACCGGTAGCAATGCTCAACTCCATTCGGATTTTACTTGCGATTGCAGCTTATTATTACGAAATCTGGCTAATGGACATGAAGACGCCCTTCCTCAATAGAAACTAGAGGAAAATATATGTATGATACAGCCAGAAGATTTTGTTTCAAAGGTTGAAGTAAATAAAGTATGTAAGCTACAATGATCCATTTATGGATTAAAGCAAGCTTCTCGAAGATGGAACATCCGTTTTGATGAGACAATCAAAAAGTTTGATTTTATCAAAAGCAAGGATGAACCAAGTGTGTACAAAAGGTCAGTGGGAGCGCAGTGACATTCCTAATACTATATGTTGATATACTACTGATAAGGAATGTCATAGCAATACTCCAATCAGTAAAGATATTGTTGTCTAAACATTCCTCCATGGAAGATTTGGGAGAAGCATCCTAAAATTTGAGGATAAAGATCTATAAATAGATCTAAAAGGATGCTCGGCTTGACCCAAGGAACGTACATTCATTCGATGCCAAATAGGTTTAGCATGGCAAACTCCAAAAGTGGTCTCATGTTGATGAGTCATGGAGTGTATCTCTCTAACAATTTATCCCCAAATGACACCTGAAGAGAGAGATCGCATGAGTAACTGTCATGTATGTAATGATATGTACAAGACTTGATGTTGCTTATGCACTAAGAGTGACAAGCATATATCAGTCTATTCCTAGAGAGGTTCACTGTAAGATAGTGAAAAACATCCTAAAATACTTAAGAAGAACTAAGGATGTGTTAATCATTTATAGTGGGTCTGAATTGAAACTATAGTACCATACAGACTCAAGTTTTTTAGACTGACCAAGACGACATCAAATTCGTTTCAGGGTATGTGTTACCTTAAACGGTGGTGTAGTGAGTTGGAAAAGTTCCAAGTAGCAAAGAGTTGTTGATTTAGTGACAAAGATAAAGTATATAGTTGTAAGTGAAGCTGCAAAGTTGATTGTTTGGATGAAAAGTTCATTAAAGAACGTGGAATAGTTCCGAAGTCTCATCTGAGATCCAAACATGTGGTGCGACACTTTCATTTGATTAGAAGAATCATTGAAAGATAAGAAGTCACCTTAGAGAGAGTGGACTCTCAGAACAACATTGCAAATCCATTTACTAAAGCATTATCTAACATCAGGACGATTGCACTTAGAGAAGATGGATATAAGATACCAGGGCGATTGACTTTACTGCAAATAGGAGATTGAAAGTAGTATGCCCTCAAGCCAATCAAGTAGGATGTGATAAGCATTTACTTTGTAATCTTGTTCATTTATTAATAAAAGAACTTATTTAATTAAAGGCATACTTTATCCATGTTTAATTAGTTGAATTAAATAAATGTGATAAACTCATAGTTTTAGAGAAATGCTTTTAGAATCATGATGATGATCATGCTAATGAGATCTAAATTCAAGATAACTCAAAACTAGAACGTTCCTAATGGGATAGATTAGTACATATTATGCTTGCTCTGTTAAATAGGATGATTGATCTCATAATCATTTGTGTGGAGACACTAAAGCAAGTATGTAGGTGCTTATTGGAGAATAAGTTCACTAAACGTGACTCGCTTAAGGAACACCTAATGGAGTTTTACTTGCCTGACAATAGGAGTTCCTATAATGATAGTAGTACAAGTGATCCTTGAACTTGAGATCATCATAGTACATTATGTATTCTAAATTATACTTTGTCATATTCCTTAATACTTTAGAGTATAATATAAGGTATGTTCAGGTAGAATAAAGTGTACATGGAGGTAGGTGAATGATCAACAAAGGATCTACCACTTCCAGTAAAGGGAGAGAATGTCCGATACGATTCGATGAATGACAACTCAGAAATCCTTGGCTAAGGTGAATGGAAATTAGAAAGGAGTTTATAATTTACATTAATCAGAGTTGTGCATTTTAGAATCGAAATGCATATGATCAAATAAATAAGACTTGTCAGTATATCTATGTCTTATGTTTGATTGGGATATTGTATGGTAGAAGGATTGAATTGTACGGTAACTAGTTGCTGAATAGGTTCTATGTGATTAAACGTTGATTTCATATTATACGGATAGTCATGATACACTGATGTAAGGTGTCCCTGATGATGTAGAATAAATATTATTTATTTATATATGAATTAAATGAGTTTAATTCATTATAAATAATATTAGAATGGTTCTAATTTATTTATTCTACTACCGGCATAATATTGAACATAAAGGGTCACACCGCAAAAGAAAATATTATTTTAGAAGTAATTGGCTTAATAATAATAATTTAGTATTTGGAGAAATACTAATATTTATAATTAAGTATTTGGAGAAATACTAAATTATAAATTAATAAGAGGAGTCTTATTATTATTGTTATTATTATTATTATTATTATAAATAGATTGGCTTGATAGTAATAAATTAAGTATATTCAATTTATTAGTGGAATAAATTAAACAGCTTAATATTTATAATTAAGTATTTGAAGAAATACTAAATTATAAATTAATAAGAGGAGTCTTATTATTATTATTAAATAATTTAGTTCCTAATTAGATTGGGAATTAAATTAAAACCCCAAGTCCTAAAGGGTTTAGGATGTGGAGTCTATATAAGGAGAAATCTTATGATAGATTGGGGTTACGCACTCAATTGTTAGACAATTCTAATTGCCATTGGATTTCTATAATTCTCTACACCTAAGGAGTTAGGGGAGAGGGAGAGAATTAGGACTAGCCTCCCAAGGTTTGGAGAAACCTAAATTTGCTTCTTCAATTGGTATTCTCTTGGTGGATCACCTTTAGAGCGTTGCACATACTGAGTAGCTTACGTTGATCCGTGTAATCAAAGAAGCTTTGCAGGATCAAAGGATTGGAACTTGAAGATCACATCAAGGAGTTGATCATCTTCATAATGTATATCTTTTATCCTTCCTCAATTAATAATATCGCATATGGTGATTCCTGGGATTGCAGAAAATTTTAATTTCGATTTATGTCATGCTTCCGTTGTTTTACAATATAATTGTATGTATGTTCTTGTTTCTGCAACTTACAAATTGCTTCGGCTAAACTAAGTGATGTTATTCTTTAAATTATTGAATATGCTTTGAAGATAGTTAATGTTTCTCAAACCAAATTGGTTTGGTGCAGATTCTGAGGTTAAAACTGAGAAGAACAACCCTAGAAATATGGGATATTGTGTTGTGGTCGAGTAACCGACATATTGTGATGCCCTCAAATTCGGGTACCTTCAAACCCATATTAGGTGCTCCATGGTATTACTCATCTATATACATACATCTATGTAATCTCTTAGACATGAATGTAATTACTAATTATTATAGACATATCCTTACAATCCCAGGTTCTAAGACCTTTAATCTATCTTCAACATCTCATAATAACATAATATTACATTTGTACTAAATTATTACAAATAAAGTACACAGTCTTCACCTCGTTCATCTTCCCCTTTTTCGTTGTCCTTACCAAAACCTTCTATACGTTCAGGTTTCACTAAAAACATTTAATTCTAAGCAAGGGTGAGCATTTAATTGCCCAACAAGTAATAACAGTTAATAATAACAACATAACCAGGAATTAAATATTTTCTCTGAAGAACACTTCAACAATTGAACAATAGTTGTGAAGACATTGAATCAATTCTGAATAACATAACTGTTCGTTTACATTTTTGAAACGACATACTGACTATTCATGTTGAGTGGTCGAAATACCAAGAACTTTCTTTTTCATACTTTTGAAAAGGTCTAACAGTAATTCAACTATAAACCATCTGGACTTATGGGCACGGTGGGTGATCAGCCCTTTATGCCTTGCGTTGATCAACACTACATAATAAAACGACATTTACGTTTGTCATCACCGCCTTTTGGCGAGGTCGGAATGTCTGACTAAAAATTTTCCCAAATAAGAGAGGTTCATTCTTATACTTGAGTCCAAACCAAACAATTCGGCTGGACAGCTCTACTTAATCCCAATAACATCTCAAAAATTTATATTCGAATCAATAAAATTTATAACATACATCTAGCCGAAACAAATGGCTTAGACTATCTTTTGAAACAGTTCAGGTATATTAGAAACTTAAAAGTATGCATTATAGCAAAGCTTGAATGTTTTATACAATTATAAAAGATTTGTACAAGTTTGAAACTCTCAATAATACACGCATATTGCGTAATCATAACATACATATAGAATATTCATAAGAGTATTATCAAATGAATATAAAACTTGCACATAAAGATATTGTACAAGGTTAGAACACTTGCCTTTTGCGTTCCTTAATAACTTGACCTTAATCGTACTTCACAAATGCCCTACACATTTAATTTCATATACACATACCAATTAGTTATACAACGATGTTAATTAACGACTTACACTAGTCTTTCTTTATTTCTGAAAATGTTTCTTTTTATTTGAAACATAATCTTAACCTGCATTTAGTAAGACTTGGTATCATACATAATATGCTTTATCATATTTACATGAACGTCCCGTTTCAAAACCCGAAAAAATTCACTTTTGGGTCTTGACCCGACCCGGTACTATGGCACCCGGTTTTAGATTGAGTCGGCGCTGCGGCACCAATCATTTGCCCGAGCTCCTACCCAGTGGCGCTGCGGCGCCTTAAATGAACTAAAATGGGCGGCGCTGCTGCGCCAGCCCTCCTTTTTCCAAAAAATTTCTAAGTCTTTAAAAATGCAATCTTTCGCGTCTACTTCGTAATCTCATAACTTTCTCATTCCTTATCGGAATGAGTCCGTTCTTGAACCTATTTCGAGCTCATAACATCATCTATAATTTTCCTGGACAAAATATTTTTTCTATCTTCCTAACAAGCCTAAAATTTGGCTCAAAAGTCCCTCGGGAACTTGTTTTTCGATAAGTGCGTTTTTAACGTCAAACATTCAAATTATTGGAACTCGCCCATCCGAAGTCGGATTGAGCTCGTTCTCGAGCCTACGGCTCACATTTTTCATATACTTAAAAAGCCCTAACAAATCGGACTTTTTTGAAAAACTTACTTAACCTCTAACCTTTTACAAAAAAATTCGTCATAACTTCGTTATGGCGTATTTTTCCTCCGTTCCACTTGGAACATCTCAATAACTTACTTATCTATATTTCTTTCTTTTCAGATTTCACAAACAAATCACAGAAAAACATTAACATAGTCCATTTACAATCTTATAAACAAATAAAAGTCCATCCTTTACGCTTTGGCCAACGATTCATTTTCGTTACCACTTTTTATGCATATCACAAGTAGTTTAACATGATTAAACCACATAAAACCTTATCTCTCCAAGATACTTCAATGATCTTCATGACAAACAACAACAACCACTAACAATGCACTTCTTATCATACTACAAAGCTTTTTAAAAGAAAAGATGAAGATGATAGGTTTTAGGGTTCTTACTTTTTCTTGATGTTCTTGCTACTTCTTCTACTTTCTAGTTAAGACTAGATGATCAAGCTTGCTAGGCTTCTCCCTTCTTCTTGATAGGCTAGGATTCTTTCTCTCATTTCTCTCTTGGTCTTTTGCTCTTTCTTTTCTCTCTTGCTTTCAAAATGGAATGAATGAAGAATGGCTAAGTGTTGGTCTAACTTAGCTTATTCTCCCACCAACTAACCTAACCATAACCCAAGGTTAGATTAGCTCATGCAAGGTTAAGGGACCTAATGATTACATAAGGCTATGTTTGGTTAAAATAAATTGGATGGAGGAGACAAACATTAAAGGGCTTGTTCCCTCTTGCTCTAAACTTTTCATAAATGGAAATTTTTCATCCAACCTTGTCCCTTAACTTAGCCTTTAAGTAAAATGAGTCACCACTCTTTCTCCTACCAAAGTGGGTGGGTACTCCCCTCCTTTTTTCCTCATTTGGGTTTCATTTCTCCCACATTTCATCTTCATGTCATCCTCATTTTAACCCTAGTTGACTATTCCAACTTTGGTCCAAAGAAATTAAGGTTTAACCCTAGCTTATCCCTTGGCTAAACCTTAGCCATGCCTATCAAACCCTAGGCTCAACCCTAGCCAAGCCATCCCGAACCCTAGCCAAGCCATTTCAAACCCTATGCTTGACTCGACTCGGTTACATCAAAACTTAGTTTCATTTCCTAGTTTCTTTCTAGTTAACTTTCATAACTTATCTAGTTAGCAAAAAGTCCATTTTGCCTTTTCATATAATCGATTAGGGTTTACTTTTTTGAACTTAGTCGGTTGCTCGATTTCTTTCTAGTTAGATTTCCTAACTCGTTCAACATGCGAAAACCGCGAAATTTCTTTCGTCAATTTTATTGGAGATTACGTCTCTCGTCCTCAAATAAACGTTATCCCGTGATTCGAAAAACGAAAAAGATGTTTTTTGGCATGAATAGTATTTTTACGGCTTTTTCTCGAAAAAAATTTATTTTCCTCTTACGACTTCATATCATACATATTCACTTACGTAACACATTTTTAGGTCATTATACGACCTTAAATCACATACAACACAATATCATTCAAAAAATCTCATTTTATTCATTAATACTCGAAAAACTTACATATAAGGATCCGAAATTTTTACAATCGTTACACATATGCTATCAAAATACAGTATAGAGATGATGTTACGCGCAACATGGGGTGTCGTTGGGTTGATCCCCTAATGATACTCTATGGAGAGTTCGCAGTCTTTGTGACTGTTGAACAAATTAGGAGAATTCTCAGTCCACGACTGTTGAATAAATTGTTATTTAGTTCATATTTTTTTTATAACCACTCTGTTAACTTTCAATAAATTTTGAAATCATATGAAACACTGAGATTACAAGTTTTTATCTTGTGAAAATGTTATTGAACATATATTTGTTCATTAGAAATGTTATTCAGCTAATGCTAGATATTATTATCTTTTATTTGTATTCTTTATAATTGTTGAGCAATCTAGTTGCGCACTCTTACGAATCTGATATTTTTTAGCTAAAACGAAAAGCCCTAAAAGTTCAAGAAAAGATAAAGGAAAAGGAAAAACAAAGGAATAAATAAGGTAGTGTTGTAATAAAATAATTTATATTAAATGATGTAACTTAATTTGTAATAATTTATTATAGTTATATTATTTTTGTATAAGTTTGTAATAGTAAGTTAGGTCTAGAACCTGGGAAGGCTGAAAGACATGTATTGTAAATTATTGTATTTACTTTTATGTATTTAAATTTGTGTTATTAGATAGATGTTGTGGATGATAATGAATAGTGAGTACCATATCTACTGTATCAAGTACACGAATTTTGGGGGCGTCACAAGACATGTGTTACAACTGCAAGAAGTTTGATCATTACATAGTTGAATGCAACAAGCCTCTAAGGGAAGAGCTCAAGAAAGATAAGAAAAACAAATATTCCAAGAAGGATAAGAAAACATACAAGAAGTACCAGAAGAAAGACAAAGGCCTTGTAGCTGAAGGTTCTTGGAGTCAAAGTGAAAGTGACTCAAATTTTGAGTCAAGTGATGATGACGGACTACAAATAGCCAATCTTTGTCTTATGGTTATGGTAACACCTGCAACCAGCACCACTTATCACTAAGAGATTGATATAATGAGGTATTTGATTTCAATTCTCTTGGTGTTGATATCTCTAATCTTAGAAATGTTTTATATGATATTACTTCAGAATTGCATAAGTATATGAGGTGGTTCAAGGTGTTATCAAAGGACCATTATTAGCTTCGAGAGGATAGGAAAAGGGTACAATTGGAGTTGGAAATAATAAAAAGAACTACTTCATCCCTCTCCAAGGTTGAGGCGGAGAATGAGAACTTGAGAAGAACTATTAAGCAGTTTGCACATTGAGAGTCAATTCTTGTCTCCAAGACTGAAGAGCTTGAAAAAACAATCTTTATTTGGAATAGATCTTCTTCTTCTATGGACTGTTAGGTTTGTATATAACGCGAACATGCAATCAAATTACATAAATAAAGCGGAAGCGCGATAAAATCAGATTTTAAAATTTTATATAAACCATCACTATGATCTTTCTTTATGCACAATTATTAATTAAATGAAAGAGATGGAGAATACGAATTATACCCTTGTAGAATTCTAACTTCCTAAGGTACAAGTTCAACTCCAATTCCTTTGTGTTTTCCTTAAATTTCACCGATTAAATTCCTTCCTTTGATCAACGTTAGCCACCCAAGTGTTTGGCCTCTAGAGGTGACCCACCAATGAATAATATGTATTCAAGAAGATGGGTGTTGGCAAAACCCTAGTTTCTATCTCTATAAAAATTGTAAGTACTCTCCACAATTCTAATGCAAGAGTGTGTAACCTTAATCTATGATAAGACTCCTCTATTTATAGATGTAGGAAAACCCTTCCCTAAACTATTTAGGATTAGGGTTTCTATTCTAATTAAACTCCTTTAATTAATTATACTCCTAATCCAATTAGGAATTCATGAGAGAGTACTTCTATTAATTAATTCTCAATCTCTATTAGGAATTAAATAATAGTAATAGTAATAATAATAATAATAATAAGACTCCTCTTATTAATTTATATTTAATATTTCCAAAATATTAAATAATAAATATTAAGCTATTTAATTTATTCTATCTCCATAGATTAAATTAAATACACTTAACTTATTATTACAATTATGTCATTTACTTCTTAAACAAATATTTTTCTTTTGCGGTGTGACCATTTAAGTTCTCCATATTAAACCGGTTGTGAATAAATCAATTAGAACAATTCTAATCTTATTTAAATAAATAAATTAAACTATTTAATTCATTTAAATAAATAACATTTATTCTACAATAAGGGTAAGCCCCCTTAGCGATCAACTACTTTCTATATAATATAAATTTTAACATCAATCACAAAAGAACCTTTCAATGAATAGTTACCGTACAATTTAATCTTTCTACCATATAATGTCCCAATTAAATATAAGACATGGAATTACTGTCAAGTCTTATTTTATTTAATTATATGTATTTTAATTCTCAAATGCACAACTCTAAATAATGCAAATTAGAAACTCCTTTCTAATTTCATTTTGTCTTGGCCAAAGACTACTGAGTTATCATTTATCGAATCACATAGGACATTCACATCTTTTACTATATGTGGTAGATTCTTTGTTGATCATTCACCTATCTCCATGTACAACTCATTATACCCAAGCATACCCTTTGATATACCCTAAAGGTCTTAAGGGACATGTCAAAGTATAACTCATTATAGACAAGATACTATGATGATCTCAAGTTCAAGGATCACTTGTACTACTATCACTAGAGGAATTCCTATTGACAGGCAAGTAAAACTCCATTAGGTATTCCTTAGCGAGCCACGTTCAGTGAACTTATTCTCCGATAAGCACCTACATACTTGCTTTAGTGTCTCCACATAAATGATTATGAAATCAATCATCCTCTTCCTAAGAGCAAGCAACGTATGTACTAATCTATCCGGATTCACTAATCCCTTTTTTAGTAATCCATCGATTAGGAACAATTTTAGTTTTAAGCTTTCTAAGAATTTAGATCTCATTAGCATGAGCATCATCATGATTCTAAAAGCATTGCTTAAAAACTATAGGTTTATCACATATTAAATAACAGCACCATGTAGATAATGTATAATACCTTTAATATTTTTATTAATAAATGAATAAGATTACAAAGTATATGCTACATCATATCAAATATGATTGGCTTGTGTGCAAACTACTTTCAATCTCCCACTTGCGCTAAAGCCAATCGCCATGGTATCTAATACCCATCTTCTCTAAATGACGATCAGTTGTGTTAAAGCTTTAGTAAATGGATCTGCAATGTTGTCTTGAGAGTCCACACGCTCCAGGTGACGTCTCCTCTTTCAATGATCTTTTTAATTAAATGAAACCGCCGCAACACATGTTTGGATTTCTGATGAGTCCTAGGTTCCTTAACCTGCACAACAGCTCTAGTGTTGTCACAAAATAAAGGTATGACTCCTCTAATGCTAGGAACCACTCCAAGTTCAGTTATGAACTTCTTAATCTAAACAGCTTCCTTTGCAGCTTCATTTGCAGCTATGTACTCTGCCTCTGTCATTGAATCAACAAATATTTGTTGCTTGGAACTTTTCCAACTCACTACACCACCGTTTAAAGTAAATACATACCGTGAAACGGATTTACTGTCATCTTGGTCCGTTTGAAAACTTGAATCTGTATAGCCCTCTAGTTTTAATTCAGACTCACCGTAGACAAGAAATACATCCTTAGTTCTTCTTAAGTACTTTAGGATGTTTTTCACTGCCTTCTAGTGCTCTTCTCCTGGATTCGACTGATATCTGCTTGTTACACTAAGTGCATGAGTGACATCCGGTCTAGTACATATCATACCGTACATGATAGATCTTATTGCCGAAGCATAAGAAATCTTACTCATACGGTCTCTCTCCTCAGGTGTCTTTAGGGCCTGTTTCTTGGAGAGATGTATTCCATGGCTCATCAGCATGAGACCTCTCTTGGAATCTTCCATGCTAAACTTCTTTAGCATCGAGTTAATGTACTTTCCTTGGGTCAAGCTAAGCATCCTTCTAGATCTATCTCTATAGATCTTTATCCCCAAAATATAGGATGTCTCACCCAAGTCCTTCATGGAGAAGTGTTTAGATAACCAAATTTTGATCGACTATAGCATACGAACATCATTCCCTATCAGTAATATATCATCAACATATAATACTAGGAATGAAACAGCGCTCCCACTAACCTTCTTGTACACACAAGGTTCATCCTCATTTTTGATAAAATCAAACCTTTTGATTATTTCATCAAAACGGATGTTCCACCTTCGAGAAGCTTGCTTCAATCCATAAATAGATCGTTGTAGCTTATAGACTTGATTTGTTCTAACCGTTGAAACAAAACTCTCTAGTTGTATCATATATACATTTTCCTCAAGCTCTCCATTGAGGAAGGCCGTTTTCACGTCCATTTGCCAGATTTCGTAGTCATAATAAGCTGCAATTGCAAGCAAAATCCGAATGGACTTGAACATAGCTACTGGTGAGAAGGTTTCATCATAGTCAACTCCTTATCTTTGTTTAAAATATTTTGCAACCAGTCGGGCCTTATAGGTCTCTCCTTACCGTCTGCTCCAGTCTTTCTCTTAAAGACCCATTTGCACCCAATAGGCTTAATGCCCTCAGGTGGTGAAACCAAAGTCCATACTTGGTTTTCATACATGGAGTCCATCTCGGATTTTATGGCTTCTAGCCATTTCTCTGAGTCTTTACTACTCATAGCCTCTTCGTAAGTCAATGGATCATCATCATCTATGATGCGTACCTCATCATCATCATTTATGATGCGTACCTCATCATCATCCTCTATAATGAATCCATACCTATCAGGTATCTTCTGTACTCTTCCAGATTTACGAATAGGTTGTGGTACAGTAGGTTCTTCCACTTGGTCAGGTACCTGACTTTAATCCATAGTATTTTGTGGTTCTTGAACTTCTTCAAGATATATCTTACTCCCACTGTTATTATTATGGTCATATTACTACTATGTGTGAATTTACTGTATATCTACATATGTGAGGCCTAAGATTAGGTAGATATGGGTTCCCAAGACGACTAACTAAGTAGGGCCTAAGCAAGTATGGGTACCTAAGTGAATTTTGTTTTGATTTGTAGGAAAGAAACACCACTTCATTAATTTGGTATCTAGATAGTGGTTCCTCAAGGCACATGTATGGTAATAAGGCTCTTCTATCTAACATCAAGGAGAAAGATGGACTGTAATGACCGGGAATTCTAAATTTATCTTGTAATTCGATTTTTTGAATATTAATGGATATATTATATTTTATTAATATTATTTGTGTTGCATGTTTAAAGATTGTGTGATAACCTTGGTAAAGTGAATGCATGAAATTTTACGTGTTATAGTTTTGTTTGAGTGAATAATTGATTTCGCGTAGCGTCACTAAATCACTATTCACGGGACACGTTTCCCGAGACACTATTCATGCCAGCTATTTTTTCGTCTTTTTCGATGTTGAATAATTTTGTTAATGCGTGTATGCGAACGAATAATTTTTTCAAGCGTCAAAAATTTTATTTGAGCTGATACGTGATTTTATCCGTATTCGAAATGTATTATATGGGTGTTCCAAATATTTGGACAAATCTCATAATAATTATTTTTATGCATCCCAATAATTTATGGGAGTACCATTTTAATTTTGGTGTATTTGGGTATGTATTTTGGCTTGTTACTCCAAGAGGGAACCAACCCCCATTTTTAAACCAATCAAATGAGTGTGTAGAGGGGAGGGTCGGACATTGCATTGAGCAACCAACCCGCTCCCTTCATCCTCCCGAAATTACTCCTCCAATCTCCCATCCCATTCAAACCATTCCATTTCTCTCTTGTATTCCATCAAACCATTCCCTCAGCAGATAGAGAGAGAGAGAGGGAGAGAGAGAGAGAGCTGCAGAAGAAGGAAGAAGGAGGAAGTCGCCGGAAAAAGAGAAGAAAGTCGCCGGAAAAAGAAAGGAGGAAGAAGAAGAAGGCACAGGTGGAAAAAGAAGAGAATCCAAGCAAGGAGAACTCAAGCCAAGCAAGCCTAGCAATCTTCTTAACCTCTAGGAAGCATTTACAGAGGTAAACAACCAACTAAATCTATTCCATTCGATTTCTTGTTAAGTTTTTCAAGTTTTTCTTAGTTTTGAGCTCTTAAGCTTGTGGGTCGGATTGGTGACGACTCTTGTTGTTTTTATTTGCTATGATTGTTTGTAAATGTTGTTAAAAGGTTATGTAAGCTACTAACATCACTAAAGTGGAACAAAAACGCAAGAAATCCTTACCTTGGCTTAATAGAGCAAGAACAATGGACAAAACATAGACTTTGGACGTTCGGACCATTTTAGAGGACTGTAAAGCTATGATTTCGTGTTTGTTAATTTTATTTGTTGTTATGGTATTGTAGTTCCATGGGTTACGAAGCTAACCCAGTTGGAATGGAGTAAAAAGGAGTTAAAACGAGTTCGTAGTAATGATTTTTGTAAAACTTATGAAGAACTCGAAGAACAGAGTATGAACTTTGTACTTTGGCTTAAGATTTGGCCATGTTAATATTTATGGGTGATTCTAAATTTTTAATATGTTGTAGCCCCATAAGTTAGGAGTCCATAGAATCCAGAATGGACCAATTTGCTTGTGTATTGAAGGAGTTATGGAGGTTGGAGTGACCGGAGGTCGGAACCGCGAACTGGGATTAAACCCAGAATCCGACTATTGGAGAATGACGCTGCAGCATCATTCATAAGCCTTGCAAATGTCACTGCAGCGAGGGACAAGATGGGAAATGAACGGAGCTCACGCCGCAGCGACGCTTCCAAGCACTAAGCTTGGCGTCGCAGCGCCACGTGGCAGAAGATGGGAAGCGGAGCTCACGCTGCAGCGTGGCTTCTAACACTAAGCTTCACGTCGCAGCGACGCCACGCGACAGAGGCAGAACACAGGACTCACGCCGCAGCATGAGCTCTAGCAATGAGCCTCACGCCGCAGCGTCAGCTCCGTGTCTGGACCAGGTCGGGTCGGTCAGACCAGGTCGGGTCGGGTCGGACCTAATGAATTCTTTTCAGTGGGTCCAACACTTATATTTTTATCCTAAATGATTAAACAAGTTAGTTATTTATACCTTGTTAAACCTTAACCTTAATTGCTTAACTGTATATTAAATGTCAACCAAAGTCGTGCTGTCATAGGCGTAAATTGAATAACCTGGTTGCATAATTCGTTTGGCTTCCAAGGGGCGCTGCCCCCTTAGACCCCCGTCAGCTCACTAACGAGTTGGGAAGCCGCTCGCTCATCGGGGAGCGAGACCCCCAACTGGGTAGTCGTAGTGGCAATCAATGTGTTTTAATGATGCAGCATCTGTTTTGAACCTAGTCTTTATGTGACTAATTGTTATGTGAATATGTATTTACATGTGTAATATATTAAAAAGCATGTGTTGTAATATTGTAGCAGCGCATTAGGCAAGTTTCTTAACTTAACTTAATTTATATTTTAGCAAGTTTCTAAACCTTATGCATTATTTTTATTTCATGCAAACAGGTATATGTTAGGCATAACGCTTGTCTAACCCTTGTGTTGGGCAAGTTTCCTTACCTTAACTCAATTTAATATTGGGCAGGTTTTCTCAACCGTACAACTTTTGTTTATTGTGCGAGTTATTTATTGATTGAGCAATCATTCTATATTATTGCAAGTTCCTTACTCAACTATTTTTATTTGAGCAAGTTTCCTATCTTATACAAATGTTGTATATTGTTATAAGTTTCATGACTCAAAACGAGTTATTACTTTCAAATTATATTAGTGGATTAATTATTGCAAATTACTCTACATCAAAGATAATTATTGATATTCTCACCTTGTGCATTTGAATTCACTATCTGTTGTTGGACTGTGAAACGTTTAAGTTCTTCATTCATGAACTGTTTAAGGAAATAGTCTACGCCACTTGTTTTGGCTAGACATGTACAGGTTATTGTTTTAAAAGCTATCCAAACCGATTGTTAATACGGATTCTTGGACTGAGAGAGCAACCCTTATTAGGGGATTATAATGTATCGGTTATTCGATGCAGTCAGAGCTAAATGTTATGCATATACATAGGGTACGAGAGGTTGATCCCCTCAAGTACTACTGACGGGCCAAATGTTTAAAAGGGTTAGTTGAATGACTGATCATTTGGCCAAAAAGTTCATGGTCTATTGGACCACTCAGCAGTAAATAATCAATATTCATTATTTCATTTGAACTTTGATTATATTGTTAGCTATTTCTTCAATGTTCTTAAATTGTTGAACTATGCGATTATTTTTCTCGTCCATTCATGATATATCTTCTTTATTCATTTTAAACTTGCTGAGCAAAGTAGTTGCTCACTCTTGCTATATCATGAACCTATTGCAGTTAAGCTAAGGAGTTCCAAAGTGGACAAAGGCAAAGGAAAGCTTAAGGACTAGTTATTTGTACTATTCCATTATATAATCGTGGAATCGCTTTGTATTGTTATTGTATTCCGTGATGTATTTGATTTAAGGTTATAGACCTTGGGACCGTAGTAACCTTTTGTAATGAACAACATATGTTTATTTATTCCGCATTAGTTGATTTATATTGTTTAGAGGTGTATGGATGTACTTTATCGTGAGCACCAGATTCGAGGTATTGGTACCCGAATTTGGGGGTGTCACAGGTTGGTATCAGAGTTGTAGGTTATAAACTTTAGGATTGCGAAACCTAGGTTATAACCTTAGTATTAAACTCGTATTGAGTACGTTAGGAGGTGAATCGAGGAGATTCATTTGATGATCATGTCTGGAGGTGGATTGTGGAAATCCATCGAGCCGAGTTGTGCATAATAAAATATCATTTCATTTTATCAATGAATATATTTTATTTGTGGCACTGACATCTTGCTGTCTATTTGTTTTTGTCTGTGGTTATAGGATGTCTGAGATAGGAGAGTCTAGTCTTGCTGGAGAGGTGGAATTCACAGACATTCATGTGGACGCAGGGCACTTAGTGGAGGTGCAGCCGAGTGAGCCAGAGATGATGGACACTAGGGATGAGTCTGAGGCCGAGTATGGTTATGAGGAGGAGCCAGTTACCGGAGGAGTGCTGAGGCTGTTAAGCGATGAGGGGGAGGATGAGGACCCCGAGGAGGATCCAGTGACGGAGGATGATGAGCCACCCGAGTATGCAGATGGCATGGGCACTACTGCTAGTGATATTATCGAAGAGCTGACAAATAGAAATGAGGAGCTCGAGAATCGAGTAGCCCATTTAGAGGAGCAGAACCAAGATCACCAGGACCGAGAGGAACAGTATAGGACATTAGCATATCAGACTTTAGGGGAAAAGGCTAAGTTGACCCAGAAGCTGCAAGAAAAGGACCAAAGGATTGCCGAGCAAGAGGCAGAGGTTCACGGTCGGCGTGGGGCTTCTGTTCAGCCTGGTGTGATGGTTTATGACCTCTTAGAGAGGAATGTGGTGCTGGTAGGACAGATAGAGTGGGTAGAGGATCTGCTGGAGATTACTCGTCTGGAGCGAGATGAGGCTATAGAGCAGTTGGCAGCCCTGACTGTAGAGATTGATTCCCTCCGTTTAAGCTTGACCACTTCCATTGGCAGGCTGAGGGACAGGGTGAGGAGGCACCCTAGGGATGAGGGGAGCAGCAGGCGCGTGATTAGGCGCCGAGTGGTCGACAGGCTGACTCGACGGGAGCTCAGGGTTGCAATCTGTCGCAGCAGGCGGTGATGTGTTATTTTTTAGCATTTTGCTCGCAGTAGGTCCCAATTTTGTTGTATTAGGGGCTTACTTATGTTGTAAATGCCTGTGTTGGTAGCGTGCATGGGATAGTAGATGAACCCCAATTTTGTTTCTGATAGAGGAGTGGAAGGTTATTATTCTCCACTTTTGTTTGTTAGGGGATAGTTAATGGTTGGTAGGCTATGTCATTTAGCACTTATAGAAGTATGCCACATGTTGAGTCAGATTGTATTAAAATAGTGACATATGATTATAAATGCAGTTGTTTTAGTTAAATCAAATGTGTTTGATAGATGCTTTTTACTTTTAATTGTTGACTTAAATGACTTATTGCATGAAACCTAGATCTATAAGTAAAAGCCGACGATTTTCTTTTATCAGATCATGCCTCCAAGAAGACAGCCACGAAACCAAAGGGTAGAGGAATCGGTTAATAAAACTCAGGGTCATCCAGACCCAATGAGAGCGTTTGCTGAGTTACTGGCAGAAGCCATGCGAAATAGACCCCCACCTATTGGAGAACAGCCAGAGCGGCAGCCTGTTAGGTTTGTATATAACGCGAGCATGCAATCAAATTACATAAATAGAGCGAAAGCGATATAAAACGGATTTTAAAATTTTTATACAAACCATCACCAAGATCAATCTATGTGCTCAATTAACGATATAAACGAAAGAGAAAGAGAATAAGAATTATACCCTCGTAGAACAAAGCTTCCTCGGGTACAAGTTCAACTCCTAGTCCTTCGTGTTCTCCTCGAATGCTACGGTGTGATTTCTTCCTTTGATCAACGTTAGCCACCCAAGTGTTTGGCCTCTAGCGGTGATCCACCAAGGAAGAACAAGTATTCAAGAAGTTGGGTATTTGGCAAAACCCTAGTTTCTATCTCTATAGAAATTGTAAGTACTCTCCACAATCTAATGCAAGAGTGTGTAACCCTAATCTATGATAAGACTCCTCTTATTTATAGATGTAGGAATAACCTTTCCCTAAACTATTTAGGATTAGGGTTTCTATTATAATTAAACTCCTTTAATTAATTATGCTCCTAATCCAATTAGGAATTCATGGGAGAGTACTTCTATTAATTAATTCTCAATCCCTATTAGGAATTAAATAATAGTAATAGTAATAATAATAATAAGACTCCTCTTATTAATTTATATTTAATATTTCTAAAATATTAAATAATAAATATTAAGCTATTTAATTTATTCTATCTCCATAGATTAAATTAAATACACTTAACTTATTATTACAATTATGTCATTTACTTCTTAAATAAATATTTTTCTTTTGCGGTGTGACCCTTTAGGTTCTCCATATTAAACCGGTTGTGAATAAATCAATTAGAACAATTCTAATCTTATTTAAATAAATAAATTAAACTATTTAATTCATTTAAATAAATAATATTTATTCTACAATAAGGGTAAGCCCCCTTAGCGATCAACGACTTTCCAGATAATATAGATTTCAACATTAATCACAAAAGAACCTTTGAGTAAATAGTTACCGTACAATTCAATCCTTCAACCATACAATGTCCCAATTAAATATAAGACATGGATTTACTGTCAAGTCTTATTTTATTTAATTATATGTATTTCGATTCCCAAATGCACAACTCTAATTAATGCAAATTAGAAACTCCTTTCTAATTTCATTCTGCCTTAGCCAAGGACTACTGAGTTATCATTTATCGAATCATATAGGACATTCACATCTTTTACTAGACGAGGTAGATTCTTTGTTGATCATTCACCTATCTCTATGTACAACTAATTATACCCAATCATACCCTTTGATATACCCACAAGGTTTTAAGGGACATGTCAAAGTATAACTCATCATACACAATATACTATGATGATCTCAAGTCCAAGGATCACTTGTACAACTATCACTATAGGAATTCCTATTGACAGGCGAGTAAAACTCCATTAGGTATTCCTTAGCGAGCCACGTTCAGTGAACTTATTCTCCAATAAGCACCTACATACTTGCTTTAGTGTCTCCACATAAATGATTATGAGATTAATCATCCTCTTCCTAAGAGCAAGCAACGTATGTACTAATCTATCCGGATTCACTAATCCCCTATTTAGTAATCCAACGATTAGGAACAATCTTAGTTTATGAGCTATCTTGAATTTAGATCTCATTAGCATGATCACCATCATGATTCTAAAAGCATTGCTCAAAACTATGGGTTTATCACATTTAATATAACAGCACCATGTAGATAATATAAAATGCCTTTTGAGAAAATTAATTCCTTTATTAATAAATGAATAAGATTACAAAGTATATGCTACATCATATCAAATATGATTGGCTTGTGTGCATACTACTTTCAATCTCCCACTTGCACTAAAGCCAATCGCCATGGTATCTAATACCCATCTTCTCTAAGTGACGATCAAACTACTGTTGAGTTAAAGCTTTAGTAAATTGATCTGCAATGTTGTCTTGAGAGTCCACACGCTCCAGGGTGACATCTCCTCTTTCAATGATCTCTCTAATCAAATGAAACCGCCGCAACACGTGTTTGGATTTCTGATGAGACCTGGGTTCCTTAGCCTGCGCAACAGCTTCATTGTTGTCACAGAATAAAGGTACTGCTTCTCTAATGCTAGGAACCACTCCAAGTTCAGTTATGAACTTCTTCATCCAAACAGCTTCCTTTGCAACTTCACTTGCAACTATGTACTCTGCCTCTGTCACTGAATCAGCAACTGTTTGCTGCTTGGAACTTTTCCAACTCACTGCGCCACCGTTTAAGGTAAACACGTACCCTGAAACGGATTTACTGTCATCTTGGTCCGTTTGAAAACTTGAGTCTGTATAGCCTTCTAGTTTCAATTTAGACCCACCGTAGACAAGAAATACATCCTTAGTTCTTCTCAAGTACTTTAGGATGTTTTTCACTGCCTTCCAGTGCTCTTCTCCTGGATTCGACTGATATCTGCTTGTTACACTAAGTGCATGAGCAACATCAGGTCTAGTACATATCATACCGTACATGATAGATCCTATTGCGGAAGCATAAGGAATCTTACTCATACGGTCTCTCTCCTTAGGTGTCTTTGGGGCCTGTTTCTTGGAGAGATGTATTCTATGGCTCATCGGCATGAGACCTCTTTTGGAATCTTCCATGCTAAACTTTTTTAGCATCGAATCAATGTACTTTCCTTGGGTCAAGCCTAGCATCCTTTTAGATCTATCTCTATAGATCTTTATCCCCAAAATATAGGATGCCTCACCCAAGTCCTTCATGGAGAAGTGTTTAGATAACCAAATTTTGATCGACTGTAGCATAGGAACATCATTCCCTATCAGTAATATGTCATCAACATATAATACAAGGAATGAAACAGCGCTCCCACTAACCTTCTTGTACACACAAGGTTCATCCTCATTTTTGATAAAATCAAACCTTTTGATTATCTCATCAAAACAGATGTTCCATCTTCGAGAAGCTTGCTTCAACCCATAAATGGATCGTTGTAGCTTACAGACTTGGTTTGTTCCAACCGTTGAAACAAAACCTTCTGGCTGTATCATATATACATTCTCCTCAAGCTCTCCATTGAGGAAGGCCGTTTTCACGTCCATTTGCCAGATCTCGTAGTCATAATAAGCTGCAATCGCAAGCAAAATCCGAATGGACTTGAGCATAGCTACTGGTGAGAAGATTTCATCATAGTCAACTCCTTATCTTTGTTTGAAACCTTTTGCAACCAGTCGGGCCTTATAGGTCTCTACCTTGCCATCTGCTCCAGTCTTTCTCTTAAAGACCCATTTACACCCAATAGGCTTAATGCCCTCAGGTGGTGAAACCAAAGTCCATACTTGGTTCTCATACATGGAGTCCATCTCGGATTTCATGGCTTCTAGCCATTTCTCTGAGTCTTCACTACTCATAGCCTCTTCGTAAGTCAATGGATCATCATCATCTATGATGCGTACCTCATCATCATCCTCTATGATGAATCCATACCTCTCAAGTATCTTCGGTACTCTTCCAGATTTACGAATAGGTAGTGGTAAAGTAGGTTCTTCTACTTGGTCAGGTACATGACTTTGATCCGTAGTATTTTGTGGTTCTTAAACTTCTTCAAGATATATCTTACTCCCACTGACCCCTTCGAGGATAAACTCCTTTTCCAAGAAGGCAGCGTGTTTCGCTACAAACACCTTTTGATCAGTAGGATGATAGAAATAATATCCTAAACTTTCTTTAGGATATCCCACAAATCTACACTTGTCGGATCTAGTCTTCAGCTTATCATGCTCAAACCTTTTGACATAAGCTGGACAACCCCAAGTCTTAACATGCTTAAGACTAGGTTTCCTCCCTGTCCATATCTCATATGGGGTCTTTGGGACGGATTTTGTAGGTACCTTGTTAAGTAGGTATGCAGCCGATTCTAGGGCATAACCCCAGAAGGATACTGGAAGGTCAGTAAAACTCATCATGGAACGAACCATGTCCAACAATGTTCGATTTCTCCTTTCAGATACACCATTCAACTGTGGCGTCCCTGGTGGAGTCCATTGTGAGATTATACCATTTTCTTTGAGACAATTGAGAAACTCATTGGTTAAGTATTCCCCTCCTCGATCCGATCGAAGAATCTTAATACTCTTACCAGTTTGTTTCTCTACTTCACTTCTGAATTCTTTGAACTTTTCAAACGATTCAGATTTGTATTTCATTAAATACACATATCCAAATCTAGAATGATCATCAGTGAAAGTAATAAAATAAGAATACCCTCCTCGTGCATTCGTTGTCATAGGTCCACAAACGTCTGTGTGTACCAACGCTAACAACTCTGTAACTCTTTCTCCTTTTCCACTAAAAGGAGATTTAGTCATCTTACCCATGAGACAAGATTCATAAGTTGGATATGATTCGTAATCAGATAGCTCTAAAAGCCCATCTTTATGCAACTTGGATAATCTTGTTTCATTAATATGACCGAGTCTACAGTGCCACATAAAGGTATAATTAACATCATCTCTTTTTCTTTTCTTAGTTTGTTTAATTTGAAATAAATTTTCATGCAAGTCAAGTATGTAAAGTCCATTCAGTAAATTGCCAACACCATATAAAATATTTTTATTATAAATAGAACAACTGTTGTTCTTTATTATAATATCAAAACCATCCATATCCAATACAAAAATTGAAATAATGTTTCTAATGAGTGTTGGAACATAATAACAATTATTTAAACTAATGAACTTGCCCGAAGGCCTAAACAATAAGTCCCTACAGCCAATGCAGCAACCTTTGCTCCATTTCCCACTCGTAGGACGACTTCATCCTTGTTCAGCTTCCTACTTCTGCTTAGTCCCTGCATATTATTACATATGTGAGAACTACAGCCGGTATCCAATACCCAAGTAGAATTTTGACTTTCAGAAAAATTAATTTCAGTCATGAACAAACCTACATCGGAAGTCGAAGCTTCTCCAAGCTTCTTTTGGCCCGCAAGATACTCCTTGCAATTCCTCTTCCAATGTCCCGGCTTGTTACAATGGTAGCAAATTCCTTTGCTATCTGGATCAGGTTTCTTATTATCCTTTTTCTTCGCCTTGCCCTTAGCCTTCTTGTTTTTCTTCTTTTCAGAAGATACCTTGGGCCTCTTCCTTTTCTTGGAAGAATCATCCACTAGTAAGACTTGGTTGTTGTTGGATGAGAAGTGACCTTCAGCAGTTTTCAGCATGTTAAGTAACTCAGGCAAGCTGACGTCCAACTTATTCATGTGAAAATTCACAACAAATTGTGAGAAGGTGTCCAGGAGTGACTGCAAGATCAAATCTTGACTTAACTTCCCATCCATCACGAACCCAAGCTGTCCAAGTTGTTCAATCAGATTGATCATCTTAAGGACATGAGTCTCAACAGCAGTGCCCTCGGTCATACGAGATCGGAAGAGCTCCTTAGATATCTGATATCTAGCAGTCCTACTTTGCTCACCATACAACTCTTTGAGGTGCAGCAATATAGTAGGAGCATCCATAGTTTCATGTTGACGCTGAAGCTCGTTACTCATGGATGCGAGCATGATGCATTGAGCCAAGATTGCATCATCTTGCCATTTTCTAAAAGTAGCAATCTCTTCCTCAAAGGCTGTTTCTACAAAACTTACAGGGACTGGCGAATTTAGGACATAAGAAATCTTTTTAGCAGTGAGAACAATTCTCAGATTCCTTAACCAGTCCATGTAATTCGGTCCGGTCAATTTGTTAGCATCAAGTATGCTACGCAGTGATAGTGAGTTTGACATTTTTAAATTCTGCATGTGAAATAGATAACATTTTAGCATTCATTCATTTAATTAATTACCAAAATAAATTAGGTCTTTATTTAAATTGGTATCTCCCACTATTTTCATCAAACTATATTACCCTCATTATATAGTTCGGCAAATCTAATTAAAGATTTGCTAGTGAGATTAAGGATCCCATTTCAAATGTATATAGCCTTGTGTGTGCACAACAAACTATATATAAATAAATAGGTAGACAACTATTGTCAATTACATCACTATGTAACTCCTTGTATTTTGCCTCTTAGATTATAATGGTCAAGTGTGTGCACATCCGAACTAAAATAATCTAAGTTAAGTCCATCCTAGCACTTCCATATATTCGAAAGAAAAACACTGTCCTTGTGGTGACACAACAAAATAGCATCGTTCAGTCTATTTATAAGCATCAAATGTGATAAAACAACATCTTAAATATTTAATACTCGCCTTGTGTGTGCACAACAAACTCATATTAAATATTTAATACTCTATTATTTTACCATGCTAGAAGGCGACGTTCGATATTCCAAATATCTTTGAACGCTTAGGACTTAATATGATTTCTTTGAGGGGTTTGTTATTATTAGTCTCATCTTGTTTAGCGCGCATGCACATATATATAAAAAATACGCGTCATATTATTTTACATGCGAAGCATGTTGGATAATATATAATATATATATATAGTAAGCATGCACATATACAATACTATATTCTACTCGAATTGATTACGGACTTTTATTCTAGTTTGGTTCACTAGAGCCACCAAGTGAACCAAAAGGACAAACCTAGGATGCAAGAATAAAATTTAAATATAACTATTAAATTTAAACCCGGGCTCCATTACAAACGGGTCTTCAAGCGCTCCTTGCTCCTTTGTCTCCAATTCTTCAAAAATTAATTCTAACTAATCCTATTACAAAAACTATTTACAATAAATAGAAATCTTGATCAGCAGTCAAGGGAAAGTACATAGGAAGGAGATAGAATTTACATTAAGAAAAATTAGAGAAGACGAGGTACGCAGACCCCATTTATAAAAAACCCATACATTCAAGCATCCACTAAAATAAATTCAATCACACATTGGTCAACAGTCCATAATCAATCCCTATTTATTATCATACATATCTCTATATGTATCAATAAATAACATTCATCCCACGACTAATAAAACCATTCCATATATGCATTGATATCAATTAATGGGCAAAAGGTTTGCTAATATTTAGTTTTGAAACAAAATAAACTCTTTTATTTTAATCAAAAACCAAATCCAAATTAAACTCCTTTAATTTTAGCAATCTGAAATCCTATTCTAGATAAAATAAACTCTTTATTTTAAACTTATATCAATTAAATAAACCATTTATTTTAATTGAAGAAAAAAAAATATTTTCAGATTCTGCTGTCCAGCGCAGCTGCGCCCAGAATGAACTGGACAACGGCGCAGCTGCGCTGCTCCCCAGAAAAAAAAACGATTCTGGGTTTCGGCGCAGCTGCGCTCCAGAATGAACTGGAGGCGGCGCAGCTGCGCCGTGTCAATGATTCAGAAAAAATTTTTATTCTGCCCAAAAATTTCGATCCAATCGCATATCAAGCATACATGAAATCATCAAAATCGATAATTAGCACAAGATTAGGCTCTGATACCACTGTTAGGTTTGTATATAACTCGAGCATGCAATCAAATTACATAAATAGAGCGAAAGCGCGATAAAACGGATTTTAAAATTTTTATACAAACCATCACCAAGATCAATCTATGTGCTCAATTAACGATATAAACGAAAGAGAAAGAGAATAAGAATTATACCCTCATAGAACAAAGCTTCCTCAGGTACAAGTTCAACTCCTAGTCCTTTGCGTTCTCCTCGAATGCTACGGTGTGATTCCTTCCTTTGATCAACGTTAGCCACCCAAGTGTTTGGCCTCTAGCGGTGATCCACCAAGGAAGAACAAGTATTCAAGAAGTTGGGTATTTGGCAAAACCCTAGTTTCTATCTCTATAGAAATTGTAAGTACTCTCCACAATCTAATGCAAGAGTGTGTAACCCTAATCTATGATAAGACTCCTCTTATTTATAGATGTAGGAATAACCTTTCCCTAAACTATTTAGGATTAGGGTTTCTATTATAATTAAACTCCTTTAATTAATTATGCTCCTAATCCAATTAGGAATTCATGGGAGAGTACTTCTATTAATTAATTCTCAATCCCTATTAGGAATTAAATAATAGTAATAGTAATAATAATAATAATAAGACTCCTCTTATTAATTTATATTTAATATTTCTAAAATATTAAATAATAAATATTAAGCTATTTAATTTATTCTATCTCCATAGATTAAATTAAATACACTTAACTTATTATTACAATTATGTCATTTACTTCTTAAATAAATATTTTTCTTTTGCGGTGTGACCCTTTAGGTTCTCCATATTAAACCGGTTGTGAATAAATTAATTAGAACAATTCTAATCTTATTTAAATAAATAAATTAAACTATTTAATTCATTTAAATAAATAATATTTATTCTACAATAAGGGTAAGTCCCCTTAGCGATCAACGACTTTCCAGATAATATAGATTTCAACATTAATCACAAAAGAACCTTTGAGTAAATAGTTACCGTACAATTCAATCCTTCTACCATACAATATCCCAATTAAATATAAGACATAGATTTACTGTCAAGTCTTATTTTATTTAATTATATGTATTTCGATTCCCAAATGCACAACTCTAATTAATGCAAATTAGAAACTCCTTTCTAATTTCATTCTGCCTTGGCCAAGGACTACTGAGTTATCATTTATCGAATCACATAGGACATTCACATCTTTTACTAGACGAGGTAGATTCTTTGTTGATCATTCACCTATCTCCATGTACAACTAATTATACCCAATCATACCCTTTGATATACCCACAAGGTCTTAAGGGACATGTCAAAGTACAACTCATCATACACAAGATACTATGATGATCTCAAGTCCAAGGATCACTTGTACAACTATCACTATAGGAATCCTATTGACAGGCGAGTAAAACTCCATTAGGTATTCCTTAGCGAGCCACGTTCAGTGAACTTATTCTCCAATAAGCACCTACATACTTGCTTTAGTGTCTCCACACAAATGATTATGAGATCAATCATCCTCTTCCTAAGAGCAAGCAACGTATGTACTAATCTATCCGGATTCACTAATCCCCTATTTAGTAATCCAACGATTCGGAACAATCTTAGTTTGTGAGCTATCTTGAATTTAGATCTCATTAGCATAATCACCATCATGATTCTAAAAGCATTGCTCAAAACTATAGGTTTATCACATTTAATATAACAGCACCATGTAGATAATATAAAATACCTTTTGAGAAAATCAATTCCTTTATTAATAAATGAATAAGATTACAAAGTATATGCTACATCATATCAAATATGATTGGCTTGTGTGCATACTACTTTCACAGCCCACGCAACATTTGGCTAGTTTTAAAGATTTTAAGCTAGTAGGACCTCCTGAGTTCAAGGGAACACTAGACCCGATTGAAGCCCAAACCTGGATCGAAGAGATAGAGAAAGTGGGTTGCAAGGGTGGCCAGAGAACAGAAGACAGGGTTCGCCACTTTTATGATGAAGGGTGAAGCGAACTATTGGTGCAAGGCCAATAAAGGTCGTGCTGGAGACGGTGTGATAACATGGGAGCGTTTCAAGGAGCTGTTCTTCGAGAACTATTTCCCGGAGAGTATACAGCAGAATATGGAGGTGAAGTTCCTGGAGCTGAAGTAGGGGAACATGTCAGTCGCAGAGTATGCGGCTAAATTTAATGAGTTAGCCCAATTTGCACCTCACCAGGTAGACACTGAAGCCAGAAAGGCAAGGAGATTTGAATTAGGCCTGAAACCGTGGGTGTACAGTAGGGTGGCAGTTTTAAGGATTGACACATTTTCTACGCTATTGGAAAGGGCCATCATTACCGAAGGCGGTAACGAGGCTTTAGCAAAGTTCAATCAAGACAAAAAGAAGGGTCACGAAGGAAGCAAGGGAGGAAGCAGCGGGGGAAGTAACCCGAATAAAAGGAAATGGAGTGATAACCAATCTTCTGGGGGCAACAAGTCCGGAGGAGAGGTTAAGAAAGGTAATAAGTGCAATAATTGTGGAAAGAATCACTCTGGAGAGTGTATGAAAGGAAAAGGAGTTTGTTTCAACTGTGGGCAACAGGGGCACTTTGCTCCTCAGTGCCCAAAAGGAAAGAAAGTGGGATGCTTCTCATATGGAGCATCAGATCATCAACTCAAGGACTGCCCGAAAAGGAAGGGGGATGCAACAAGTGGCAACAGGAACAACAATAACAACAATAGGCTGGGCATTGGAGGGCCAGCTAGCCAAAGCAACAGACCAATGGCACGCACTTTTAACATAACAGTGCAGGATGCAGTGGAGTCAAAGGACGTGGTGTCAGGTATTATTTCGATCAATAATATCAGTGCATATGTATTATTTTATTCGGGTGCTACCTGTTCATTTGTGTTGGATGAATTTGCTAAATAGTTAAATTTACCTCGTGAGAAATTAGAGAATCCAATGAATGTGGAAGTAGCTAATAAGGAAGTTATTCCTGTAGAACATATTCATAGAAATTGCTATGCTGAAATAAGAGGATATAATTTGGGCGTAAATTTGATTTCGATACGACTAGGAGAATTTGACGTTATCCTTAGAATAGATTGGTTGTCTAATCATGGAGCTGTGATTGACTGCCAGAAGAAATGTATACACCTGAAGACTCCAGATAAGTCGAGGGTTGTATTCTATGGAAGTAAATCGCCTAGATAATCTCGTTGTCTGACAATGATGCAAGCAAGGAGATTGCTCAGAAAAGGTTGCATAGGTTATCTGGCTCACGTGGTTGATACTCGAAGAGTAGGGAGTGAGTTGGGTTACATACCTATAGTAAGGGAATTCCCAGATGTTTTCCCAGAAGATCTACCGGGTTTGCCGCCGGATAAAGAAGTGGAATTTCTGATCGACTTGGTACCGGGAACCACACCGATCTTAAAGGCACCGTACAGGATGGCATCGGTGGAGATGAAGGAACTGATGGTTCAACTGCAAGAACTTCTAGATAAAGGGTATATTCGTCCGAGTGTATCTCCGTGGGGAGCGCCAGTACTATTCGTGAAGAAGAAGGATGGATCGTTAAGGCTCTGTATCGACTACAGGGAATTGAACAAGGTTACCATTAAGAACAAGTATCCGCTGCCTAGAATTGATGATTTATTTGACCAATTGAAGGGAGCAAAATACTTTTCGAAGATTGACTTAAGGACGGGATATCACCAATTGAAGGTGAGGCAAGAGGATATTCCAAAGACAGCATTTAGAACTCGATATGGACACTTTGAGTTTTTGGTGATGTCATTTGGGCTGACGAACGCGCCAGCAGCATTTATGGACATGATGAACAGAGTGTTCAAGCAATACCTAGATAAATTTGTTGTCGTTTTCATAGATGACTTTTAGTCTACTCGAAGAAGGAGGAGGAACACGTCGAGCATTTGAGGATAGCCCTGGAAACGCTAAGAAGGGAGAAGCTATATGCAAAGTTTTTCAAGTGTGAATTCTGGCTACAAAGGGTGCAGTTTTTAGGGCACGTGATTGACAAGGATGGTGTATCGGTGGATCCTGCCAAGGTAGAAGCAGTAATAAATTGGGAGCAGCCAAGGATGCTGACAGAAGTCCGAAGTTTCTTGGGATTAGCAGGTTACTATCGGAGGTTTATTCAGAACTTTTTAAAGATAACGACACCACTGACAAATTTGACAAGGAAGACTGTGAAGTTTGTATGGACAGATAAGTGCGAAGAGAGTTTTTTGGAGTTGAAGAAGAAACTCAGTGAAGCACCCGTGTTATCACTACCGGATAATACAGGGGGATTTGTGGTGTACAGTGATGCATCACACAAAGGCCTTGGGTGCGTATTGATGCAGCATGGGAAGGTCATTTCGTACGCGTCACGACAACTGAAGGACTATGAGAAGGGGTATCCGACTCATAACCTGGAATTAGCGGCAGTAGTGTTTGCTCTAAAGATTTGGAGGCACTATCTGTATGGGGAGAAGTATGAGATATACACAGACCACAAAAGTCTGAAGTATATCCTCACTCAAAAGGAACTAAACATGAGGCAGCGACGATGGTTGGAGTTGATCAAGGACTACGATTGTGAGATTCTATACCATCCCGGTAAGGCCAATGTAGTAGCTGATGCTCTAAGTAGGAAGGGCAGAGATAAGTTGATGATGCTGACAGCTCAAGAAGAACTGATCAAGGATATGGAAGGACTGGAGTTGGAAGTCAAGTATCCGATGAATGCAGACGAGAAACTGTTCGCAGTGGATGCGAGTCCGACTTTATTAGACAAGATAAAGGAGGCTCAAGAAAAGGATGATGAATGTATCGCCATAAGGAAACGAATCTCAGATGGAGAGGATTTGAAGTACAAAACTGATAGCACAGGATTGCTAAGGTTTGAAGGGAGGATCTGGATACCGATGGTTCCGGAGTTGAGAGAAAAAATTCTGCAGGAAGCTCATTCTATAAAGTATTCGATACACCCTGGTAGTACCAAGATGTATCAGGATTTGCGCCAACATTTCTGGGTGCCGAACATGAAGAGGGAGGTCGCAGAATATGTTGGGCGATGTTTGACATGTCAAAGGGTAAAAGCAGAACATCAGAATCCGAGTGGACTACTACAACCGCTGGAGATTCTGGAGTGGAAGTGGGAGCATATCACGATGGATTTTGTGACGGGGCTTCCACCAACTCAAAAGGGTTACGACGCGATCTGGGTGATCGTGGATCGTTTAACTAAATCTGTACATTTTCTACCGATCAAGATAAGGTACAATCTGGAGCAGCTAGCAAAGTTATATGTGAAAGAGGTTGTGTCACGACATGGAGTACCGGTATCTATTGTATCTGACAGAGATCTGTGCTTCACGTCGAATTTCTGGAAAAGCTTACAAGAAAGGTTGGGAACTCAGTTAAGGTTGAGTACGGCGTATCATCCTCAAACGGATGGGCAAAGCGAACGAATGATTCAGACACTTGAAGACATGCTTAGAGTATGTGTGATGGATTTTAAAGGCAGTTGGTACGATCACCTACCATTGGTGGAGTTTGCCTATAATAACAGTTATCATGCGAGTACTGGCATGCCGCCATACGAAGCATTATACGAAAGGAAGTGTCGAACACCTTTGTGTTGGGACGACGTCGGTGAACGGAAACTGTTGGGACCTGAATTGGTGCAGCAGACCGTGGATGTCGTCAAAATGATAAGAGCCCGATTGGTAGCGGCTCAGGACCGCCAGAAGAAATATGCCGATTTGCATCGTCAGAAACGAGACTTTGAAGTTGGCAGCTTTGTGTTTTTGAAGGTATCTCCCTGGAAGGGGAAGATCAGATTTGGAAAGAAGGGGAAATTGAGTCCTAGGTTCGTAGGAGCCTTTGAAGTTTTAAAGAGGGTAGGTGAAGTGGCATACGAGGTAGCTCTACCTCCTGAACTTGAGCACATTCACAATGTGTTTCACGTTTCTGTGTTACGACCATATAAACCCGACTACAAGCATGTGATATCCTATGAACCAATTCAAGTTGAGAAAGACTTGTCATATGAAGAGATTCCTATCCAAATATTAGATAGGAAGGAGCAGACGTTAAGAAACAAGGTCATCCATTCGGTCAAAGTCCTTTGGAGGAACCACGCAGCTGAAGAAGCTACGTGAGAACTAGAAGAAAAAATGAGAAAGAATTATCCGCATCTTTTTGAGTGAACCCATGTTAAGTTTTATGTACCTAGATTGTAATTCTGGGGACAAAATTCTTATAAGGGGGGGAGGATGTAACGACCGGGAATTCTGGATTTACCTTGTAATTCGAATTTTTGAATATTAATGGATATATTATATTTTATTAATATTATTTTTGTGTTGCATGTTTAAAGATTGTGTGACAACCTTGGTGAAGTGAATGCATGAAATTTTACGTGTTATAGTTTTGTTTGAGTGAATAATTGATTTCGCGTAGCGTCACTAAATCACTATTCACGGGGCACGTTTCTGAGGAACTATTCATGCCAGCTATTTTTTCGTCTTTTTCGATGTTGAATAATTTTGTTAATGCGTGTATGCGAACGAATAATTTTTCCAAGCATCGAAAATTTTATTTGAGCTGATACGTGATTTTATCCGTATCCAAAATATATTATATGGGTGTTCCGAATATTTGGACAAATCCCATAATAATTATTTTTATGCGTCCCAATAATTTATGGGAGTACCCATTTTAATTTTGGGTAGAGTTATTTACCAAGTTGGATATAAAAGTGGGAGTATTCAGATATAATTTTGGTGTATTTAGGTATGTATTTTGGCTTGTTACTCCAAGAGGGAACCAACCCCCATTTTTAGACCAATCAAATGAGTGTATAGAGGGGAGGGTCGGACATTGCATTGAGCAACCAACCCACTCCCTTCATCCTCCCGAAATTACTCCTCCAATCTCCCATCCCATTCAAACCATTCCATTTCTCTCTTGCATTCCATCAAACCATTCCATCAGCAGATAAAGAGAGAGAGAGCTGCAGAAGAAGGAAGAAGGAAGAAGGAGGAAGTCGCCGGATAAAGGGAAGAAAGTTGCCGGAAAAAGAAAGGAGGAAGAAGAAGAAGGCACGGGTGGAAGAAGAAGAGAATCCAAGCAAGAAGAACTCAAGCCAAGCAAGCCTAGTAATCTTCTTAACCTCTAGGAAGCATTTACAGAGGTAAACAACCAACTAAATCCATTCCATTCGATTTCTTGTTAAGTTTTTCAAGTTTTTCTTAGTTTTGAGCTCTTAAGCTTGTGGGTCGGATTAGTGACGATTCTTGTTGTTTTTGTTTGCTATGATTGTTTGTAAATGTTGTTAAAAGGTTATGTAAGCTTCTACCATCACTAAAGTGGATCTAAAACGGAAGAAATCCTTACCTTGGCTTAATGGAGCAAGAACAATGGACAAAACATGGACTTTGGACATTTGGATCATTTTAGAGGACTGTAAAGCTATGATTTCATGTTTGTTAATTTTATTTGTTGTTATGTTATTGTAGTTTCATGGGTTACGAAGCTAACCCAGTTGGAATGGAGTAAAAAGGAGTTAAAACGAGTTCGTAGTAATGATTTTTGTAAAACTTATGAAGAACTCGAAGAACAGAATATGAACTTTGTACTTTGGCTTAAGATTTGGCCATGTTAATATTTATGGGTGATTCTAAATTTTTAATATGTTGTAGCCCCATAAGTTAGGAGTCCATAGAATCCAGAATGGACCAATTTGCTTGTGTATTGAAGGAGTTATGGAGGTTGGAGTGACCGGAGGTCGGAACCGCGAACTGGGATTAAACCCAGAATCCGACTATTGGAGAATGACGCTGCAGCATCATTCATAAGCCTTGCAAATGTCACTGCAGCGAGGGACAAGATGGGAAATGAACGGAGCTCACGCCGCAGCGACGCTTCCAAGCACTAAGCTTGGCGTCGCAGCGCCACGTGGCAGAAGATGGGAAGTGGAGCTCACACTGCAACGTGGCTTCTAACACTAAGCTCCATGCCGGAGCGACACCACGTGGCAGAGGCAGAACACGGGACTCATGCCGTAACATGAGCTCTAGCAATGAGCCTCACGCCGCAGCGTCAGCTCCGTGTCTGGACCAGGTCGGGTCGGTCGGACCAGGTCGGGTCGGACCTAATGAATTCTTTTCAGTGGGTCCAACGCTTATATTTTTATCCTAAATGATTAAATAAGTTAGTTATTTATACCTTGTTAAACCTTAACCTTAATTACTTAACTGTATATTAAATGTCAACCAAAGTCGTGCTGTCATAGGCGTAAATTGAATAACCTGGTTGCATAATTCGTTTGGCTTCCAGGGGGCGCTGCCCCCTTAGACCCCCGCCAGCTCACCGACGAGCTGGGAAGCCGCTCGCTCACCGGGGAGTGAGACCCCCGACTGGGTAGTCGTAGTGACAATCAATGTGTTTTAATGATGCAGCGTCTGTTTTGAACCTAGTCTTTATGTTACTAATTGTTATGTGAATATGTATTTACATGTGTAGGATATTAAGGAACGTGTGTTGTAATATTGTAGCAGAGCATCAGGCAAGTTTCTTCACTTAACTTAATTTATATTTAAGCAAGTTTCTAAACCTTATGCACTCTTTTTATTTCGTGCAAACAGGTATATGTTAGGCAAGTTTCCTAACGCTTATCTAACCCTTGTGTTGGGCAAGTTTCCTTACCTTAACTCAATTTAATATTGGGCAGGTTTTCTCAACCGTAGTAAACCTTTTGTAATGAACAACATATGTTTATTTATTCCGCATTAGTTGATTTATGTTGTTTAGAGGTGTATGGATGTACTTTATCGTGAGCACCAGATTCGAGGTATTGGTACCCGAATTTGGGGGTGTCATATGGACCTGCTGTTATCTTTGGAGACAACAGCTCTAGTAGGACCAAAGGTTATGGCACTATAAGAAATGATGTTGTATCATTTAGCAAAGTAGCATTTGTAGAAGGACTGAAGCATAATTTTCTTAGCATCAGTCAACTTTGTGACAATAGTCATTAAGTCATCTTCCTCATCAATGTCAAGTTAGAGATCTTGAGACTAATTTTGTGAGGCTCACTAGCACAAGGGATGGAAATGTGTATGTTATACATCTGGAAAAGCGGAGCTCAACAAAAACAACTTGTTTCTTTACCAAAGCTTCTGAAGATGTTAGTTAGATGTGGCACATAAGACTTCACACCTAAACTTCAAAAACATGTCTAAGTTGGTCTCTAAGGATCTAGTTTCTAGATTACCAAAGATGAACTTCATTAAAGAGAAACCTTGAAAAGCATGTCAGCTAGGAAAGCAAACAAAAGTCTCATTCAAAAGCAAGATTGCTAATTCAAATACTAGGCCACTTTAACTTCTACACATGAATTTCTTTGGGCATGTACCAACTGTCAACTTAGGAGGAAATAGATATACATTGACTATAGTGGATGACTACATAAGGTTCACATGGGTATTCTTTCTAGCTTCTAAAGATGAAACCGGTGCTCGGTTGATAAAGTTTTTCAAGCTAGTTGAGAATAAGAAGGGTGAAAAGATCAAAACTATAAGGAGTGATCATGGAAGATAATTTGATTATTTTAGAATTGAAGAGTACTGTGGAGACAATGACATTCAATATAACTTCTCTACACCAAGAACTCACCAACAAAATGGTATAGCTAAAAGAAAGAACATAACTCTCATTGAAGCAAGGAGGACACTTCTGAAAGTAGTATGCACACAAGCCAATCATATTTGATATGATGTAGCATATACTTTGTAATCTTATTCATTTATTAATAAAAGAATTAATTTTCTTAAAAAGGCATTTAACATTATCTACATAGTGTTGTTATATTAAATGTGATAAACTCATAGTTTTGAGCAATGTTTTTAGAATCATGATGGTGATCATGCTAATGAGATCTAAATTCTAGATAGCTCACAAACTAAAATCGTTCCTAATCGTTGGATTACTAAAAAGGGGATTAGTGAATCTGGATAGATTAGTACATACGTTGCTTGCTCTTAGGAAGAGGATGGTTGATCTTATAATCATTTGTGTGGAGACACTAAAGCAAGTATGTAGGTGCTTATTGGAGAATAAGTACACTGAACGTGGCTCACTAAGGAAAACCTAATGGAGTTTTACTTGCCTGTCAATAGGAACTCCTCTAGTGATAGTAGTACAAGTGATCCTTGGACTTGAGATCATCATAGTATCTTGTGTATGATGAGTTATACTTTGACATGTCCCTTAAGACCTTTAGGGTATGATTGGGTATAATAAGTTGTACATGAAGATAGGTGAATGATCTACAAAGAATCTACCATGTCTAGTAAAAGATGTGAATGTCCTATATGATTCGATAAATGACAACTCAGTAGTCCTTGGCCAAGGCAGAATGAAATTAGAAAGGAGTTTCTAATTTGCATTATTTAGAGTTGTGCATTTGGGAATCGAAATACATATAATTAAATAAAATAAGACTTGACAGTAATTCCATGTCTTATATTTAATTGGGACATTGTATGGTAGAAGGATTGAATTGTACAGTAACTATGCACTGAAAGGTTCTTTTGTGATTAATGTTGAAATCTATATTATCTGGAAAGTCGTTGATCGCTAAGGGGGCTTACCCTTATTGTAGAATAAATATTATTTATTTAAATGAATTAAATAGTTTAATTTATTTATTTAAATATAATTAGAATTGTTCTAATTGATTTATTCACAACCGGTTTAATATAGAGAACCTAAAGGGTCACACCGCAAAAGAAAAATATTTATTTAAGAAGTAAATGGCATAATTGTAATAATAAATTAAGTGTATTTAATTTAGTCTATGGAGATAGAATAAATTAAATAGCTTAATATTTATTATTTAATATTTTAAAAATATTAAATATAAATTAATAAGAGGAGTCTTATTATTATTATTACTATTACTATTATTTAATTCCTAATAAGGATTGAGAATTAATTAATAGAAGTACTCTCTCATGAATTTTTAATTGGATTAGGAGCATAATTAATTAAAGGAGTTTAATTATAATAGAAACCCTAATCCTAAATAGTTTAGGGAAGGGTTATTCCTACATCTATAAATAAGATGAGTCTTATCATAGATTAAGGTTACACACTCTTGCATTAGATTGTGGAGAGTACTTGCAATTTCTATAGAGATAGAAACTAAGGTTTTGCCAACACCCAACTTCTTGAATACCTATTCTTCCTTGGTGGATCACCTCTAGAGGCCAAACACTTGGGTGGCTAACGTTGATCAAAGGAAGGAATCTCATCGGTTGAATTTGAGGAGAACACAAAGGACTAGGAGTTGAACTTGTACCCGAGGAAGCTTTGATCTACGAGGGTATAATTCTTATACTCTTTCTCTTTCGTTTAATTGATAATTGAACACAAGGATAGATCATGGTGATGGTTTGTATTAAAATTTTAAAATCCGTTTTATCACGCTTTCACCCTATTTATGTAATTTGATTGCATGCTTGCGTTATATACGAACCTAACAGTGGTATCCGATCCTAATCCTTGTGTTAATTATTGATTGTGATGATTCCATGTATGAATTTATATGCGATACGATCGGATATTTGGACTGAAAAAAATTTTCTGATTCTGCGTCACGGTGCGGCCGCACCGCTTCCAGTTCATTCTGGAGCGCGGCCGCGCCTGAACCCAGAAAACGTTTCTGGGGTGCAGCACGGTCGCGCCGCTCCTAGTTCAATTTGGAGTGTGGTCGCGCCGGTGTGCAGAGTTTGAAAAATTTTTGTTTTCTCAATTAACATAAATGGTTTATTTAATTGATAAAAGTTTAAAATAAAGATGTTTATTTTATCTGGAATAGGATTTCAGATTGCTAAAATTAAAGGAGTTTAATTTGAATTTGGTTTTTGATTAAAATAAAAGAGTTTATTTTGTTTTAAAACTAAATATTAGCAAAATTTTTGCCCATTAATTGATATCAATGCATATATGGAATGTTTTTATTATTCATGAGATGAATGTTATTTATTGATACATATAAAAATATGTATGATAATAAATAGGGATTGATTATGGACTATTAACTAATGTGTGATTGGAATTATTTTAGAGGATGCTTGAATGTATGGGTTTTTATAAATGGGGTCTGCGTACCTCGTCTTCTCTAATTTTCTTAATGTAAATTTTATCTCCCTCCTATGTACTTCCCCTTGACTGTTATCAAGGTTTCTATTTATTGTAAATAGTTTTTGTAATAGGACTAATTAGAATTAATTTTGAAGAATTGGAGACAAAGGAGCAAGGAGCGCTTGAAAACCCGTTTGTATTGGAGCCCGGGTTTAAATGTAATAGTTATATTTAAATTTAATTCTTGCACCCTAGGTTTGACCTTTTGGTTCACTTGGTGGCTCTAGTGAACCAAACTAGAATAAAAGTCCATAATCAATCCGGGTAGAATATAGTATTCTATATGTGCATGCTTACTATATATATTATATATATTATCCAACATGTTTCGCATGTTAAATAATATGACGCGTATTTTATATATATATGTGCATGCGTGCTAAACAAGATGAGACTAATAATAATAAACCCCTCAAAGAAATCATATTAAGTCCTAAGCGTTCAAAGATATTTGGAATATCGAACGTCGCCTTCTAGCATGGTAAAGCAATAGAGTATTAAATATTTAATATGAGTTTGTTGTGCACACACAATGCGAGTATTAAATATTTAAGATATTGTTTTATCACATTTGATGTTTATTAAGGAATTGAACATTACTGCTTTGTTGTGCACACACAAGGGCGGTCTTTTTCTCTTCACATATATGGAAGTGCTAGGTTGGACTTAACTTAGATTATTTTAGTTCGGATGTGCACACACTTGACCATTATAATCTAAGAGGCAAATGACAAGGAGTTACATAGTGATGTAATTGACAATAGTTGTCTACCTATTTATTTATATATAGTTTATTGTACACATACAAGGCTATATACATTTGAAATGGGATCCTTAATCTCACTAGCAAATCTTTAATTAGATTTGCCGAACTATATAATGAGGGTAATATAGTTTGATAAAAATAGTGGGAGATACCAATTTAAATAAAGAACTAATATGCTAAAATGTTGTCTATTTCACATGCAGAATTTAAAAAATGTCAAACTCACTATCACTGCGTAGCATACTTGATGCTAACAAACTGACTGGACCAAATTACACGGACTGGTTAAGGAATCTGAGAATTGTTCTCACTGCTGAAAAGATTTCTTATGTCCTAAATTCGCCAGTCCCTGCAAATATTGCAGAAACAGCCTCTGAGGAAGAAATTGCTACTTTGAAAAAGTGGCAAGATGAGGCAATCTTGGCTCAATGCATCATGCTCGCATCCATGAGTAACGAGCTTCAACGTCAGCATGAAACTATGGATGCTCCTACTATATTGCTGCACCTCAAAGAGTTGTATAGTGAGCAAAGTAGGACTGCTAGATATCAGGCTATTCCGATCTCGTATGACCGAGGGCACTGTTGTTGAGACTCATGTCCTTAAGATGATCAATCTGATTGAACAACTTGGACAGCTTGGGTTCGTGATGGATGGGGAGTTAAGTCAAGATTTGATCTTGCAGTTACTCCCGGACACCTTCTCACAATTTGTTGTGAATTTTCACATGAATAAGTTGGACGTCAGCTTGCCTGAGTTACTTAACATGCTGAAAACCGCTGAAGGTCACTCTTCCAAGAAAAGGAAGAGGCCCAAGGTATCTTCTGAAAAGAAGAAAAACAAGAAGGCTAAGGGTGATAGACTCCACGGCACGCTTGCGTGAGGTGGTCGTCGCCCGGATCGTTTCTAGCAAGCTATTTTGAATGGAACTCTCTCGACACCGCAACCCAACGTCTATAAAGAGACGAGAACCTTGGTATAATCGATCAAGTAATGAATCTGTGTTGAATGGAACACCAACGACACCTAAACCCCGTGTTTATAGAGAAACAGGAACTTCGGTACAATCGACGATTGATGCGGTAGAAGATGTCACACACAACTATGACTTGTTGTATGATAAGTCAAATTGAATCTTAAAGAAAAACTAAGAACTTAGCTTAGAAATTCTTCAAAGAACCAAAAGTAGAGAATAGCTCTCAAATAAACTCTGAATAATAATGAATTGTTGTTTTGAATTACAATCAAATGTCTATTTATACTAACTATGAAACCCTAGAATCCCTAAAGGAAATAACAACTAATTTGGAATCAAAATCCTATCTTAAAATATCCTAATTACAATAGAATTATGAAAATATGCTGAAATTAAGGAAAGAAATCTGATCAAACGCGACTTGGAATCCGTGTTCAGTGCCTAGCGCTTTAGGCGCCAGGCTGCTTCTTGTTGCAGTGCTTTAGGCGCTATCCTGCAGTGTCTCCAGCATTTGGCTAGCGCTCTAGGCGCTGAAAATATAAAGGAATGAGCGCTTTAGGTGCTGAGTTGCAAAATAGCCCACATTTGGGCGAGCGCTCTAGGCGCTTGAATCACAAAGCATTGAGCGCCTTAGGTGCTTGACCCAGACTTAGTTGAACTTTTGCCTTCTTTGCTTCTTGGCTTGGGTCCCTCACTTGTAGTACATTCACCAATTTAAGTCCCAACTCCAACGCCTTTGAACTCACATCCTTATCATTCCAAACTTCTCGAATAAACCCATTAAGTCCTTCCCTGAAGCGTTTTGCTCGTGATCTCGTTACTGGTCCAACTGGAACTTGCACCGGATCCGCTCCATAGCTCCCGCCCTTGTCCAAACTAAGCATGTCCTCATCATTCCTCTCCTCTTGAAAAGGATTTGTCCTCAAATCATCATCTACATCAAACGGACTAAGGTCAGAAACATTAAATGATGCACTAACATTATACTCACCCGGTAAATCCAGTTTATAGGCATTGTCATTAATGCGCTCGAGAACTTGAAATGGTCCATCTCCCCTAGGAAGCAATTTTGATCGTCGTTGAGCCGGAAATCTTTCTTTTCGCAAGTGTAACCATACCCAATCTCCCGGTTCAAAAACAACTTGACGTCGACCCTTATTGGCCTGTTTTACGTATTGCTCCGTCCTCCTCTCAATGTTGAGACGTGTTTTCTCATGTATCTGCTTAACAAACTCAGCCTTTTGCTTTCCATCTAAGTTAGTAAACTCAGAAACAGGTAAAGGTAACAAATCCAACGGTGTTAAAGGATTAAAACCATACACAACCTCAAATGGCGAAAAATTAGTAGCAGAATGAACAGATCGATTATAAGCAAACTCAACATGTGGTAAACATTCCTCCCAATGCTTAATATTCTTCTTAATGATTGCCCTTAACAATGCAGATAAAGTCTTATTTACAACCTCAGTTTGACCGTCAGTTTGTGGATGATAAGTAGTTAAAAATAACAGTTTAGTACCTAACTTACACCACAATGTCTTCCAAAAATAACTCAAAAATTTAGAATCTCTATCTGAAACAATTGTTCTAGGCATGCCATGCAAACGCACAATTTCTCTAAAGAACAAATCAGCAATATGGGATGCATCAGCAGTTTTGTGACATGGAATAAAATGTGCCATCTTAGAAAATCTATCCACGACCACAAATATAGAATCATGACCATGCTTAGACCTAGGTAAACCCAACACAAAATCCATAGATAAGTCAATCCAAGGTTCACTAGATATAGGCAATGGCGTATACAATCCATGAGGCTGAACACGAGACTTAGCTTGTTTACACGTAATGCATTTATCACAAATTCTTTCTACATCTCGTTTCATATGAGGCCAATAAAAATGTTCTTTCAAAACAGATAAAGTCTTTTCAACACCAAAATGACCCATCAAACCTCCCCCATGTGACTCCCTAATCAACAACTCACGCAAAGAACATGCAGGTATACATAACTTATTTTCTCGAAACAGAAAACCATCAATTTTAAAGTATTTACCTACAGCATTCTTCTCACATGATTTAAACTCTTCACAAAAATCAAGGTCACTAACATATAAGTCTTTGATTCGTTCAAAACCAAGCAATTTTGTATCAAGAGTATTTAATAACACGTACCTCCTCGAAAGAGCATCAGCAACAATATTCTCCTTACCCTGTTTGTACCGGATGACATATGAAAATGTCTCGATAAACTCCATCCACCTAGCATACCGCTTGTTCAACTTGTGCTGCCCTTTCAAGTACTTCAAGGATTCATGATCGGTGTGAATCACGAACTCTTTAGGCCAAAGGTAGTGTTGCCACGTTTCCAACGCTCGAACCAATGCATATATCTCCTTGTCATAAGTAGGATAGTTTAGAGCTTCCCCACTTAACTTCTTGCTAAAGTACGCCACTGGTTTCCCTTCCTGCATCAACACAGCTCCAATCCCTAAACCTGAAGCATCACACTCAATCTCAAAAGTCTTAGTAAAGTTAGGTAAAACAAGCAAAGGAGCGTTAGTCAATTTATCTTTAATCAATTTAAACGCCTTTTCCTGTTCTTCACCCCACTTAAAACCCACACTCTTTTTGATTACTTCCGTCAATGGTGTTGTGATGTCGCTGAAGTTCCTCACAAACTGTCGGTAGAAACTTGCCAGTCCATGGAAACTACGAACTTGACTCACATTTGTGGGACTCGGCCATTCTCGGATTGCACGTATTTTCTCCTCATCCACTTGAACTCCCTGTGAACTCACAACAAATCTAATAAAAACAATTCTATCCGTACAAAACGTGCACTTATCCATGTTAGCAAATAACTTTTCCTTACGAAGTACATCTAAAACAGATTTTAAATGCAATGCATGTTCTCCCAAGTTTTTGCTATAGATCAAGATGTCATCAAAGTACACAACCACAAATTTTCCAATGAACGGACGCAAAAAATGGTTCATTAATCTCATGAAAGTACTAGGAGCATTAGTTAGACCAAAAGGTAACACTAACCACTCATACAACCCATATTTTGTCTTGAAAGCCGTTTTCAATTCATCACCCTCATGCATACGAATTTGATGATACCCACTTTTTAAATCAATTTTTGAAAATACACAAGAACCATGCAATTCATCTAACATATCATCTAAACGTGGAATGGGATGTCGATACTTTACCGTAATATTATTTACCGCTCGACAGTCAATGCACATGCGCCACTTCCCATCCTTTTTAGGCACTAAGATCACTGGAACTGCACATGGACTCATGCTTTCCCTCACTAACCCCTTCTCCATGAGTTCGCCAACTTGCTTTTGCAACTCCTTTGTTTCCTCGGGATTGCTCCGATAAGCTAGACGGTTAGGAATAGTCGCACCGGGTATGAAGTCAATTTGATGCTCAATTCCCCGAATAGGTGGTAATCCTTGTGGAAGCTCCTCGGGAAATACATCTTTATAATCCTGCAAAAGATATGACACAACACTAGGCAAAGAAGAATCGTTACCATTAGTGTTCAAAAGCGCCTCCTTATACCGAAGTAGAATCATCGGCTGTTTAGCATCTAAAGCTCGCCTCACATCGCTCTTTTTTGCATAGATATTTGTTTTTCGCTCCTCATCTTTTCTTTTCTCTTTTTCTTTTTCCCTCATATTTTTCCCCTCAATATCCTTTTTCTCTTGATTTTTCTTTTCTTCACTCTCTTTTCTTGAAACAAAATCTTTCTGTAAGTGAATTTGATCCTCATGAACTTGCTTTGGCGACATAGGACAAAGAGTAACCTTCCGTTGGTTGTGTACGAAAGAATACTCATTTGTAAAACCATCATGCTTCACACGCCTACCAAATTGTCATGGCCTCCCAAGTAATAAGTGACCTGCTTGCATTGGAACCACATCACACAGGACTTCATCCATATAACGACCAATAGTAAATGGAACCAAAACCTGTTTTGTAACCCTTACATCTCCACTGTCGTTGAGCCATTACAAACGGTACGGTTGGGGATGTCTTGATGTAGTCAATCCTAACTTTTCAACCATGACGGTACTAGCCACATTCGTGCAACTTCCTCCATCTATTACCATGCAACAAACCTTTCCATTTACCAGACATCTAGTATGGAAAAGATTCTCCCGCTGTTCACTACTTTCTTCTTTCACCTGTGTACTAAGAGCTCTCCTCGTAACTAGAATCTCCCCATGTACAGCAACCTCCCTGTCATCCACCTCCTCTAGTGGTGGTATAGAATCAGTGTCACTTTCTTCCCCTTCGGTCTCCACCTCACCATCATCGCGAACAAGCATAGTTCTCCGATTTGGGCACTGGCTCGAAATATGACCTCTGCCTTGACATTTAAAACATACAATGTCACAATTTCTGTTGGAAGAAGTCTCACTTTTAACTTGATTTCCTCGATTGGATGTCTCTTGTTTCGGCTCAATTTTTGGTTTACCCATAAACGGCTTCTCCTCCCTTTTTGGTACATTGGGTTTCCATGAAGTTGTAGTGGAAATTGAACGTGGATTACCTCTCCTCTTAAGCTGCTTCTCAATCTTAATGGTCATGTGTACCATATCCTCAAGCATCACATAATGTTATCTTTCCACCAAATCTGAGATCTCCCAATTCAAACCTGCTGCAAATCTAGCCATAGTCGCCTTGCGGTCCTCCACAACATTGGCTCGGGCCATCATAACCTCCATATCTTTGTAGTAATCCTCCACGCTTCGACTACCCTGCTTAAGAGTTTGCAAATTCTGATACAGCTCCCGATGGTAGTGACTTGGTACAAACCTCTTCTTCATTACCGCTTTCATCTCTGCCCACGTTTCAATCAGATGCTCGTCACATCTCCTCCTACTAGTCTTCAACTGATCCCACCAAGTTACGGCGTAGTCAGTAAATTCTGTAGCTGCCAACTGTACCTTTTTGCGCTCTAAATAGTTGTGGCACTCGAACACCCATTCTACCTTCTTTTCCCATTCCAAATAAGCCTCAGGATCACTCCTCCCTTGGAAAGACGGAATTTTCAATTTAAGGCTTCCCAAGTTATCATCTACCCGATTTTTTTCTTCTCTATTATCCCTATACCTTCTATCCCTAGCCTCAAACCGCCGCCGAAAATTTGGGTCAAAATCCCCTTCGTAGGATTCCTCTCCGTTATCCCTATGCTCCTCTTTCCAATTCTTTTCCTCCTTTTGAGAACCCAAAATAATCTGCGAATGCTCCCTTTGAACACTCTCCATCCTCTCAAATTACTTGTTGTAGAAGAACGTCTGTTTCCACCTTAGATTCCCCCTTTTGATCTTTTGTTGAAGATCCTTTGCCAAACAACCCCTTATCCTTCATACCAGACATGATTAGCTGTAAAAATAAAGATTAGCAGAAAGAAATAATTTTTCCTCACCACTCCCTTACGTGTTTCGCTCGACAATAATGAATCTCTCGTATATGCACTCAACTAGGCTTTTACCCTCGAATAATCTCACCACTATTTCCTTTTACCTCTAATTATTCTCTCTAATAGGTTCTTTTCGAATTTACCTAGCAAAACTCTCAGTTCTACTAATCAATTCAAAGTAACTTATCACGAACAATATAGTCGGTATGAATAAAAGTAGCAACAATCTCGACTACAGAATTCGAAACGAATTCTACGAACAAATTGAAACAATTGAAATAATAAAATTTTCTATACTCACAAATTCAATGAAACAATAAAGATTGATACTTAGCTAGAAAACGTGGCTCTGATACCAAATGATAGACTCCACGGCACGCTTGCGTGAGGTGGTCGTCGCCCAGATCATTTTCTAGCAAGCTATTTTGAATGGAACTCTCTCGTCACCACAACCCAACGTCTATAAAGAGACGAGAACCTTGGTACAATCGATCAAGTAATGAATCTGCGTTGAATGGAACACCAACGACACCTAAACCCCGTGTTTATAGAGAAACGGGAACCTCGGTACAATCGACGATTGATGCGGTAGAAGACGCCACACACAACTATGACTTGTTGTATGATAAGTCAAATTGAATCTTAAAGAAAAACTAAGAACTTAGCTTAAAAATTCTTCAAAGAACCAAAAGTAGAGAATAGCTCTCAAATAAACTCTGAATAATAATGAATTGTTGTTTTGAATTACAATCAAATGTCTATTTATACTAACTATGAAACCCTAGAATCCCTAAAGGAAATAACAACTGATTTGGAATCAAAATCCTATCTTAAAATATCCTAATTACAATAGAATTATGAAAATATGCTGAAATTAAGGAAAGAAATCTGATCAAACGTGACTTGGAATCCGTGTTCAGTGTCTAGCGCTTTAGGCGCTAGGTTGCTTCTTGTTGCAGCGCTTTAGGCGCTATCCTGCAGTGTCTCCAGCATTTGGCTAGCGCTCTAGGCGCTGAAAATATAAAGGAATGGGCGCTTTAGGCGCTGAGTTGCAAAATAGCCCACATTTGGGCGAGCGCTCTAGGTGCTTGAATCACAAAGCATTGAGCGCCTTAGGCGCTTAACCTAGACTTAGTTGAACTTTTGCCTTCTTGGCTTGGGTCCCTCACTTGTAGTACATTCACCAATTTAAGTCCCAACTCCAACGCCTTTGAACTCGCATCCTTATCATTCCAAACTTCTAGAATAAACCCATTAAGTCCTTCCCTGAAGCGTTTTGCTCGTGATCTCGTCACTGGTCCAACTGGAACTTGCACCGGATCCGCTCCATAGCTCCCGCCCTTGTCCAAACTAAGCATGTCCTCATCAAAAGGCAAGGCGAAAGGAAAAGATAAAAAGAAACCTGATCCAGATAGCAAAGGAATTTGCTACCATTGCAATAAGTCGGGACACTGGAAGAGGAACTGCAAGGAGTATCTTGCGGACCAAAAGAAGCTTGGAGAAGCTTCGACTTCCGATCTAGGTTTGTTCATGATTGAAATTAATTTTTCTTAAAGTCAAAATTCTACTTGGGTATTGGATACCGGTTGTAGTTCTCATATATGTAATAATATGCATGGACTAAGCAGAAGTAGAAAGCTGAACAAGGATGAAGTCGTCCTACGAGTAGGAAATGGAGCAAAGGTTGCTGCATTAGCTGTAGGAACTTATTGTTTAGCACTGCCTTCGGGCAAGTTCATTAGTTTAAATAATTGTTATTATGTTCCAACACTCATTAGAAACATTATTTCAATTTCTGTATTGGATATGGATGGTTTTGATATTATAATAAAAAATAACAGTTGTTCTATTTATAATAAAAATATTTTATATGGTGTTGGCAATCTACTGAATGGACTTTACATGCTTGACTTACATGAGAATATACTTCAAATTGAACAAACTAAGAAAAGAAAAAGAGATGATGTTAATTATACCTTTATGTGGCACTATAGACTCGGTCATATCAATGAAACAAGATTAACCAAGTTGCATAAAGATGGGCTTTTAGAGCTATCTGATTGCGAATCATATCCAACTTGTGAATCTTGTCTCGTGGGTAAGATGACTAAATCTCCTTTTAGTGGAAAAGGAGAAAGAGTTACAGAGTTGTTAGCGTTGGTACACACAGACGTATGTGGATCTATGACAACGAATGCACGAGGAGGGTATTCTTATTTTATTACTTTCACTTATGATCATTCTAGATTTGGATATGTGTATTTAATGAAATACAAATCTGAATCGTTTGAAAAGTTCAAAGAATTCAGAAGTGAAGTAGAGAAGCAAACTGGTAAGAGTATTAAGATTCTTCGATCGGATCGAGGAGGTGAATACTTGACCAATGAGTTTCTAAATTGTCTCAAAGAAAATGGTATAATCTCACAATGGACTCCACCAGGGATGCCACAGTTGAATGGTGTATCTGAAAGGAGAAATCGAACATTGTTGGACATGGTTCGTTCCATGATGAGTTATACCGACCTTCCAGTATCCTTCTGGGGTTATGCCCTAGAAACGGCTGCATACCTGCTTAACAAGGTACCTACCAAATCCGTCCTAAAGACCCCATATGAGATATGGACAGGGAGAAAACCTAGTCTTAAGCATGTTAAGACTTGGGGTTGTCCAGCTTATGTCAAAAGGTTTGAGCATGATAAACTGAAGACTAGATCCGACAAGTGCAGATTTGTGGGATATCCTAAAGAAAGTTTAGGATATTATTTCTATCATCCTACTGATCAAAAAGTGTCTATTGCGAAACACGCTGCCTTCTTGGAAAAGGAGTTTATCCTTGAATGAGTCAGTGGGAGTAAGATATATCTTGAAGAAGTTCAAGAACCACAAAATACTATGGATCAAAGTCAGGTACCTGACCAAGTAGAAGAACCTATTGTACCACTACCTATTCGTAAATCTGAAAGAGTACCGAAGATACCTGATAGGTATGGATTCATCATAGAGGATGATGATGAGGTACGCATCATAGATGATGATGATCCATTAACTTACGAAGAGGCTATGAGTAGTAAAGACTTAGAGAAATGGCTAGAAGCCGTGAAATCCGAGATGGACTCCATGTATGAAAACCAAGTATGGACTTTGGTTTCACCACCTGAGGGCATTAAGCCTATTGGGTGTAAATGGGTCTTTAAGAGAAAGACTGGAGCAGATGGCAAGGTAGAGACCTATAAGGCCTGACTGGTTGCAAAAAGTTTCAAACAAAGACAAGGAGTTGACTATGATGAAACCTTCTCACCAGTAGCTATGCTCAAGTCCATTCGAATTTTTCTTGCAATTGCAGCTTATTATGACTACGAGATCTGGCAAATGGACGTGAAAACGGTCTTCCTCAATGGAGAGCTTGAGGAGAATGTATATATGATACAGCCAGAGGGTTTTGTTTCAACGGTTGGAACAAACCAAGTCTGTAAGCTACAACGATCCATTTATGGATTGAAGCAAGCTTCTCGAAGATGGAACATCCGTTTTGATGAGATAATCAAAAGGTTTGATTTTATCAAAAATGAAGATGAACCTTATGTGTACAAGAAAGTTAGTGGGAGCGCTGTTTCATTCCTTATATTATATGTTGATGATATATTACTGATAGGGAATGATGTTCCTATGCTACAGTCGATTAAAATTTGGTTATCTAAACACTTCTCCATGAAGGACTTGAGTGCGGCATCCTATATTTTGGGGATAAAGATCTATAGAGATAGATCTAAAAGGATGCTTGGCTTGACCCAAGGAAAGTACATTGACTCGATGCTAAAGAAGTTTAGCATGGAAGATTCCAGGAGAGGTCTCATGCCGATGAGCCATGGAATACATCTCTCCAAGAAATAGGCCCCAAAGACACCTGAGGAGATAGACCGTATGAGTAAGATTCATTATGCTTCAGCAATAGGATCTATCATGTACGGTATGATATGTACTAGACCAGATGTCGCTCATGCACTTAGTGTAACAAGCAGATATCAGTCGAATCCAGGAAAAGAGCACTGGAAGGCAGTGAAAAACATCCTAAAGTACTTGAGAAGAACTAAGGATGTATTTTTGTCTACGGTGGGTCTGAATTGAAACTAGAGGGCTATACAGACTCAAGTTTTCAAACGGACCAAGATGACAGTAAATTCGTTTTAGGGTACGTGCTTACCTTAAAGGGTGGCGTAGTGAGTTGGAAAAGTTCCAAGCAGCAAACAGTTGTTGATTCAGTGATAGAGGTAAAGTACATAGCTGCAAGTGAAGCTGCAAAGGAAGTTGTTTGGATGAAGAAGTTCATAACTGAACTTGGAGTGGTTCCTAGAATTAGAGGAGCTGTACCTTTATTCTGTGACAACACCGGAGCTGTTGCGCATGCTAAGGAACCCAGGTCTCATCAGAAATCCAAACACGTGTTGTGGCGATTTCATTTGATTAAAGAGATCATTGAAAGAGGAGATGTCACCCTGGAGCGTGTGGACTCTCAAGACAACATTGCAGATCCATTTACTAAAGCTTTAACACAACAGCAGTTTGATCGTCACTTAGAGAAGATGGGTATTAGATATCATGGCGATTGGCTTTAGTGCAAGTGGGAGATTGAAAGTAGTATGCACACAAGCCAATCATATTTGATATGATGTAGCATATACTTTGTAATCTTATTCATTTATTAATAAAAGAATTGATTTTCTTAAAAGGCATTTAACATTATCTACATAGTGTTATTATATTAAATGTGATAAACTCATAGTTTTGAGCAATGCTTTTAGAATCATGATGGGGATCATGCTAATGAGATCTAAATTCTAGATTGCTCACAAACTAAAAGTGTTCCTAATCGTTGGATTACTAAAAAGGGGATTAATGAATCCCGATAGATTAGTACATACGTTGCTTGCTCTTAGGAAGAGGATGGTTGATCTCATAATCATTTGTGTGGAGACACTAAAGCAAGTATGTAGGTGCTTATTGGAGAATAAGTACACTGAATGTGGCTCACTAAGGAATAGCTAATGGAGTTTTACGCGCCTGTCAATAGGAATTCCTGTAGTGATAGTAGTACAAGTGATCCTTGGACTTAAGATCATCATAGTATCTTGTGTATGATGAGTTATACTTTGACATGTCCCTTAAGACCTTTAGGGTATATCAAAAGGTATGATTGGGTATAATAAGTTGTACATGGAGATAGGTGAATGATCTACAAAGAATCTACCACGTCTAGTAAAAAATGTGAATGTCCTATGTGATTCGATAAATGACAACTCAGTAGTCCTTGGCCAAGACAGAATGAAATTAGAAAGGAGTTTCTAATTTGCATTATTTAGAGTTGTGCATTTGGGAATCGAAATACATATAATTAAATAAAATAAGACTTGACAGTAATTCCATGTCTTATATTTAATTGGGACATTGTATGGTAGAAGGATTGAATTGTACAGTAACTATGCACTGAAAGGTTCTTTTGTGATTAATGTTGAAATCTATATTATCTGAAAAGTCGTTGATCGCTAAGGGGGCTTACCCTTATTGTAGAATAAATATTATTTATTTAAATGAATTAAATAGTTTAATTTATTTATTTAAATATAATTAGAATTGTTCTAATTGATTTATTCACAACCGGTTTAATATGGAGAACCTAAAGGGTCACACCGCAAAAGGAAAATATTTATTTAAGAAGTAAATGGCATAATTGTAATAATAAGTTAAGTGTATTTAATTTAGTCTATGGAGATAGAATAAATTAAATAGCTTAATATTTATTATTTAATATTTTGGAAATATTAAATATAAATTAATAAGAGGAGTCATATTATTATTATTATTATTAATATTACTATTATTTAATTCCTAATAAGGATTGGGAATTAAATAGTAGAAGTACTCTCTCATAAATTCCTAATTGGATTAGGAGCATAATTAATTAAAGGAGTTTAATTATAATAGAAACCTTAATCCTAAATAGTTTAGGGAAGGGTTTTCCTACATCTATAAATAGAGGAGTCTTATCATAGATTAAGGTTACACACTCTTGCATTAGAATTGTGGAGAGTACTTACAATTTCTATAGAGATAGAAACTAGGGTTTTGCCAACACCCAACTTCTTGAATACCTATTCTTACTTGGTGGATCACCTCTAGAGGCCAAACACTTGGGTGGCTAACGTTGATCAAAGGAAGGAATCTCATCGGTGGAATTTGAGGAGAACACGAAGGACTAGGAGTTGAACTTGTACCCGAGGAAGCTTTAATCTACGAGGGTATAATTCTTATTCTCTTTCTCTTTCGTTTAATTGATAATTGAACACAAGGATAGATCATGGTGATGGTTTGTATTAAAATTTTAAAATCCGTTTTATCACGCTTCCGTCGTATTTGTGTAATTTGATTGCATGCTTGCGTTATATACAAACCTAACAACTTCTAACTGTAGCAAGATTACCAGAATACTTTTGGGTTGAAGCTATCAACACTGCCTGCTACACTCAGGATAGATCTCTCATTCACTCTACGCAAAAGAAGACGCCCTATGAACTCTGGAAGAGAAGGAAGCCTAACATTGGATACTTCCATATATTTGGATAAACATTTTATATACTCAACAATGATAAGAATTATCTGACTAAATTCTAACCGAAATTAGATAAAGGTATATGTTTTTGCTATTCTATAGATAGTAAATCTTATAGAGTTTTTAATAAACGTTTGTTAAATGTTAAAGTTTTAATTCACATTATATTTGATGAAACTAACATCGAAGAGCTAAGTAACGCTAGTATCTTTGATGAGTTGATAGAACAAGATCAGGAAAATGTAGAGCAAGAGGACCTTATAATCAATAACCTAGAGATCGTAAAGCAAAACAAAGAGATCGTAGAGCTAGAAGTTCAAAACCAAGTACCAGACTTGGGAACTCTACAAATTGATGATCCCCCTTCCAAGATGGGCAAGAAGGCACAAGGAATATGTCTCAACTGAAAGAAGATGACCAAAAAATCACACCCAAGACCTAATCATTGGAGATCCAAATGTAAGAGTTACAATAAGATCTGCCACTCCGAATGAATGCTTCTATTTGAGTTTCTTATCTCAAATGGAACCCAAGCAAATTGATGAAGCTCTTCAAGACTCCAACTGGATTAAAGCTATGCAAGAGGAGCTAAACTAGTTTAAAAGGAGTAAAGTTTGAATATGAAACGGGATGTAGAAATAATTTGCGATAGATGTATTACTTGTCGTCAAGCTAAGTCCCGTATGCAACCCCATGGATTATATACACCATTACCCCTTCCTAGTGAATCATGGGTTGATATTTCTATAGATTTTGTGTTGGGTTTACCTAGGTCTAGATGTGGTCATGATTTTATTTTTGTGGTCGTGGATAGATTTTCTAAAATGGCACACTTTATTCTATGTCACAAAATTGATGGTGCTTCCCATGTTGCTAATTTATTCTTTAGAGAGATTGTTAGATTAAATGGCATGCCTAAAATAATTGTTTTTGACAGTGATACTAAGTTCTTAAGCTACTTTTGGAATACTTTGTGGTTTAAGTTGTGTGCTAAATTGTTATTTTCTACTACTTGTCATCCATAAATTGATGGCCAAACAGAGGTAGTTAATAAAACTTTGTCTTCATTATTAAGGGTTGTAATTAAAAAGAACATCAAAACTTGGGAAGAGTGTTTGCCTCATGTTGAGTTTGCATATAATCGTTTTGTTCATTCTGCTACTAATTTTTCTCCATTTGAGATTATATATGATTTTAATCCTTTAACACTGTTGGATTTATCACCGTTACCTGTGACTGAATATACTAACTTGGATGGAAAGAAAAAGGTTGATTTTGTGAAGTAGATACATGAGAAAGCTAGACTCAACATCAAGAAAAAGACTGAGCAATATGTCAAGCAAGCTAATAAAGGACGTCATCAATTGATATTTGAGCCAGGAGATTGTGTTTGGTTACATATTAGAAAAGAGAGATTTCCAGCTTAAAGGCGTTCTAAATTGCTTACTAGGGGAGATGGTCCTTTTCAAGTCCTTGAGCATATCAATGACAATGCCTACAAATTAGATTTACCAGGTGAGTATAATGTTAGTGCTACATTCAATGTTTCTGATCTAAGTCCATTGGATGCAGGTGACGATTTGAAGACAAATTATTTTCAAGAGGAGAGGAATAATGAGGACATGCTTAGCTTAGACGTGAATGGGATCAAGGAAATAAAGCTTGGGTTAATCCAATTCAAGTTCCTATTGGTCCAGTTACGAGGACAATGGCTAAAAGATTCAAGGAGTGGCTTAATGGATTAATCCAAGAAGTTTCGGCTGAAAAGAACTCAAGGGAATTCATTAAGGAAGTTGATCTTAAGTTAATTAACTTGGTTCAAGCAATTGGGCCAATCCTAAATTAATCTTAGATCTAGACGCAATAAAGCAAATCCATACGTGACAAGGAATTGAGAATCCAAACGCGGCAAGGAATTGGAAAACAGACGTGGCACAGCTTAATCTAGACGCAGTAATTCAAATCCTAGCAGTTGATGGAATTCAAAGTCTTGGTAGGAAAGGAAAGGAAATTAGGTTCTAGAAAGCTAGTTTACATACTAATGTAATTAGGAATTTGATTAGTTAGGCTTTTAATTCTAAAGTTAAGCTTGATTATTATGTAATTTATTTCTTTTGTTTTTAAGATTAGGATTTCTTTTAGAAGTATAAATAAGGAACCAAGCTGGTGTATTATAGACAAATTAATTCAATAATAAGATTATTTGTTTCTCTCTTTTGGTTCTTTAAGAATTTTTGAGATGTTCATAATTTGTTGTCAGGTTCAACTTGACTTATCATTCAACAATTCATAGTTGGGTGTGGCGTCTTCTACCTATATCAAGATTCTTGTCTCAATATAGACAACGGGTCGAGGTTCCATTTCACACCGAATTCATTGCATTATCGATTGTACCAAGGTTCTCGCTTTAATATAAGCGAAGGGTTGCAGTCTCGTTGGTGTTCCACCAATACAATTTTGCTAGAAATGATTTGGGCGACGTTCATCTCACACATACGTGTCATGACGTCTATCACGTACTCCTATAAATCGTGAGGAGATTAGGACTTACGTAGTTCAAATATTAAAAGAACATAAGGGTTATTTGTGCCATTCTTTCACACGCAGCCCTTTCAGGTTTTCAACGTGTCAGCCCATTTATATCTTTCCTTTGTACTAGGCTTTTACTCGCAGTACCCTTCCGAATTTTCAACTGCGCCCTCGGACCAAGCTTTTTTTCTCTCATTTCTCTCATCTCACCAATTGATGATTGTTGATGTCGATGTCAAGATTCATTCTTCATGTATAAAATCGTTTCACAGAGTTTGAATTGAGTGGTTGCGGGAACACTTCATCATCTATTTCTCGTAAAATCAATGTTCTACCAGATAAAACTATTTTAACAACAAAAGGGCCTTCCCAACTCAAGGCGAACTTTCCTTTAGCCTCATCCTGACATGGGATGATTTTTTTTCAATACCAAGTCATTTTCTTTGAATTCTTGGGACCACACTTTTTTGTTGTAAGATTGAGAAATTCGTTGATGATATAATTGTCCATGGAATACTGCCATCGTTCTCTTCTCATCTATCATGGACAAGTGGTTGTATCTGTCTTGGATCCACTCGTCCTCGTCAATTTTGGCATCCAACAGTATCCTTCGTGAAGACATCTCAACTTCGATTGGCAAAACTGCTTCCATGCCATATACTAATGAATAAGGAGTTACCCCAGTTGAAAAACAAATTGAAGTTCGATATGCAAGTAGAGTAAGAGGCAACAGATCTGATCATCCTCGATGGTTTGTCGACATATTTTTCATAATCTTTTTGATGTTTTTGTTTGCAGCTTCCATGGCACCATTCATCTTTGGCATGTAGATGACTGAATTGAGGTGTTTGATATTGAATTTATCACATAACTCTCTCATTATTTCGTTGGTTAGGTTCTTGGCATTGTCGAACACTATGACTTCTGGTTGTCCATATCGGTATACAACATTGTTTCTGATAAAGCTGACGATAATTTCCTTAGTTACGTTAAAAAATGACGTTGCCTCCACCCACTTGGTAAAATAATCAATCATAACAAAGATAAATCGATGTCCGTTGATAGCCCTAGGCTCGATTGGACCAATCACATCCATTCCCCATATAGAGAAAGGCCATAGAGAGGCTATGCAATGTAACTCGTTAGGAAGTGCATGAATGACATTAGCATGGATCTAACATTGATAGCACCGTTTAACGTGGTCATCACAATCAGCCTTAAGAGATAACCAGTAGTGTTATATTCTCAAAATCTTCTTGGCAAGTAATGGTCCACTCATATATGGCCCACACACTCCACAATGCACTTCGTTCATGAGCCTTTGAACTTGATCTTTGTCTAAACACCTCAATAGTCTCATACTTGCATCTCTTTTATACAGAGCATCTCCACTCAGATATAACTTCACGGTCATTTTTTAAATTCTCTATCTTTTTGTTCGATTCGCCTTATCTGGGATGGACCCGTCTCAAAGGTACTATTTGATTTTGTGATACCAGGTGTCGCCAGGCTGAGTCGTCTTATCTGAAATTTCCCCTACATAATTTTCATAGGAAAGAGCACTTTATACTGTAAATTCAATGACCGAAATGATCTTATCCTTGGACACATGAACCAACGATGCCAAAGTGGTTAATGCATCTACAAAGTTATTTCGATTTCGCGAAATATGCTGGAAAGTAATAACTTCAAACTCTTTAGCCATATTAACAGGTCGTTGATAAGGCAATAAATTGAGCTCTTTCATACTGTATGATCACATGGTCTGTCGGATAACCAATTCTGATTCTCCAAACACGACTAATCGTTTGACTCCCATGTTCCTGGCTAACTTTAATCTAAGAATATATCCTTCATACTCAATAGTATTGTTGGAGTTATTGAATTGTAATTTGGCTGCCACTGGATATTATTTTTCGGTGATGGATACTAGAACTGTCCCAGCCCCGGCTCCTTTCATATTCATGGCACCATCGAAATATATTTTTTAGAATTGACCTTTATCCTCTCGCCTCGTCCTTTAAATTACCATTATGTCTTCATCAGGAAATAAATCTCCCGTAGGTGCCTAAGATAACTAATCCCCGATTCCTTGGCCCTTCACAAGTTTTTGAGTCACGTAGACGATGTCGAATTGTTGAAGAATTAATTGCTACCTAGATAACCTACAATTCAGCATTGGCTTGTCGAATATGTACTTTAATGGATCCATGTTGGATATCAGATAAGTGTTATGGACATGCAGATAGTGTTGCAATCTTATTGCTACCCAAGCCAAGGCGTAACAGGTCTTCTCTATCAAAGTGTAATTCTGCTTGCAACTGCTGAATCTTTTGCTGCGGTAATACACTGCTCATTCTTTACCCATTTCATCTTTCTATCCTAGCATACATCCCATCGCGTTGGGTTTGAGATATATATATATATATATATATATATATATGAATAGGAGAACCCCGTCCCTTAGAGGTACTAGTACGAGTGCTTTGATCAACTACTTTTTGATGGCATCGAAAGCTTTTTGACATTCATCGTTCCATTGACATTCCTCGTTCCATTTCCCAGAGGAATTCTTTCTCAGCAGTTTGAAGATTTGTTCGCAAGTCGTGGTTAACTGAGATTTGAATCGACTGATAAAATTGACTCTTCCTAAGAATCCTCATATCTCTTTCTCAGTTCGAGGTGCTCGCATTTCTATTATAGCTTTGATCTTGGCAAGGTCTATTTTAATGCCCCTATTGCTTACGAGAAATCCTAGGAGTTTGCCCAATTTGACACCAAAAGCACACTTTCTTGGATTAAGCTTTAGATTATATTTCTGAAGGCGTTCGAACAACTTTTTGAGGTGGGCTATATAATCTCCCTTTTTCCTTGATTTCACAATGATATCGTCTACATATACTTTAATGTCCTTATACATCATATCATAAAATAAAGCCATCATGGATCTCTGATAGGTAGCTCCGGCATTTGTGAGGGTGAAGGCTAAATGTCTGAAATAGAAGGTGCCCCAAGGGGTGATGAAAGTAGTCTTTTCTCTGTCTTCTTCTACTACCATAATCTGGTGATAACTCGCAAAACAGTCGACAAATGAATATATTTCGAATTGAGTCATGTTGTCAATCAGAATGTGAATAAATGGCACTGCGAAGTCATCTTTGAGACTGGCTTTGTTAAGATCTCGATAATCGACACATACTTGTACTTTACCTCCTGGCTTCAACACTGGCACAACATTAGAGAGCCATTCTGGATAAGTAGAGACCGCGATGATTCCAACATTAAACTGCTTGATGATTTCCTTTTTAACTTTTTAACTCCATTCTGGTTTCAGCTTCCTCGGCTTTTGTTTAACTGGCCTAAACCTTTTCTTTAATTGGTAAGTAATGGACAACTATGTTAGTGGATAGCCCAATCATATCTTCATGAGACCATGCAAAAATGTCTTCGTATAAGGCTAAAAATGTGGTCATTTCGGCTTTTTGTTCTGGAGTGAGGTCGGTTCTGATTTGTAGCTCTTTGGATTTATCAGGGGTTCTGATATTAATGGTATTGGTTTGTTCGAGGTTTGGTTTAGGTTTGTCTTCGACCCATCCTTTGATTTTCTCAGGCACTTCATCATCGATCATCTCTTCATATTCAATATCCATCAAGTCAAAGTCCAATTCTATATCAAAATCATAATCATCTTTCAAATTTGGATAATCGTTAACAAGATTAGAATTATTCATATTAGGGCACCTGACAATAAAACATAAATAACTCGTCATTTCATATATAAAACCATCTTAGTACATCAGTTCCTTTAACAGATAATCAAAATATAACCTAGCAATGCATGAAAAGTAAATTAACAAGACAGAAAACTAAATAAGTGATAAATATCCCAACACTTCTTGGGACTATGATCATCCTTATCCAGGATTACCCCTTCCTGATCAACATGGGCTCGACATCCCAATTGTCGGTGATCATATTATCTTTGATGGTCGTGATGGAGGCCATTTTTGTATCAACAATTTCCTCGATGATAGCCATAACTTGATCATTATTTGGTTCGACACACCATTTAGAGACATCTAGGTTGGACCAGTCGATTAGGGAATAAGCACTTGATTCTCATATGAGCTTACTTCACTGACTTTCCTATTTCCCTCGTCTTCGGGATCTTTCTTTGCAACCCCTTCATGGTCATTTTGAAGCCCAATATTGATATCTTCTCTGACTTTCTTTTTTTTTTGTGTTCACTTCAAGCAAGAAGCTTTCCCTTTTGGCCCTTTCTTCGCGGGGGGGGGGGATCAGTATTTCTTCTTCATCATCTGGAATGGTCGAAATGGGAGTGAAATTGTTGAGTCTGGGCATCAGAATGTCAGATAGCTGAAGTGGGATCTTCTTGTAAGGGCTCTTCCGTTTTAAGCCACCAGAGTAGCCTAAGCCTTTCTTCCCTCTCTACGTTGGCAATTAAATTAGATGAAGAATTCCTTGACCATTCTTTCCTAATCCTTGGCTTGGACAGAACTTTTTTTGTAATCATCTCCTGGGCCACTAACATAACTTCCGGAGATACCATTAGTTTCAATGCTAGAGCTCCCAGAGGACGATAGTTCATTATGGTCACTTTAAATGCTTGGAAACTAGTTGGTTCTACTACTTCGTCCAACCCTATCATTGGGATGCTTCCCTTGACCTGTAGGGGATGATCTCATTCTGTATATATGGTCACTATGTTCCCATTCACAATATACTTTAATTTTTGGAGGAGAGTTGAAGGAACGGCTCCGGCCATGTGAATCCAAGGCCTCCCCAATAGTAAGTTGTAACCAGTAGTAATCTTCAACACTTGGAATGAGACATCAAAGGTGTAAGGTCCGATCTCTATAGGCAATTCGATCTCTCTTACATTATCCCTCCACAAGCCATCAAAAGCTCTAACCACTACATGACTGTCTCGAATGTGGTTAGGATTGATGTTCATCCTTTTCAACGTGTCGTATGGGCAAATATTAAGAGTTGAACCTCCATCGATCAAGATGAAAGTAGTATGCACACAAGCCAATCATATTTGATAAGATGTAGCATATACTTTGTAATCTTATTCATTTATTGATAAAAGTATTAAAGGCATTTTACTTTATCTACATGGTGCTGTTATTTAATATGTGACAAACCCATAGTTTTAAGCAATGCTTTTAGAATCATGATGATGATCATGCTAATGAGATCTAAATTCTTAGAAAGCTTAAAACTAAAATCGTTCCTAATCGTTGGATTACTAAAAAGGGGATTAGTGAATCCGGATAGATTAGTATATACGTTGCTTGATCTTATGAAGAGGATGATTATCTCATAATCATTTGTGTGGAGACACTAAAGCAAGTATGTAGGTGCTTATTGGAGAATAAGTTCACTGAACGTGGCTCGCTAAGAAATACTTAATGGAGTTTTACTCGCCTGTCAATAGGAATTCCTCAAGTGATAGTAGTACAAGTGATCATTGGACTTGAGATCATCATAGTATCTTGTGTATGATGAGTTATACTTTGACATGTCCCTTAAGACCTTTAGGGTATATCAAAGGGTATGATTGGGTATAATATGTTGTACATGAAGATAGGTGAATGATCAACAAAGAATCTACCACATCTAGTAAAAGATGTGAATGTGCTATGTGATTCGATAAATGACAACTCAGTAGTCCTTCGCCAAGGCAGAATGAAATTAGAAAGGAGTTTCTAATTTGCACTATTTAGAGTTGTGCATTTGAGAATCGAAATACATATAATTAAATAAAATAAGACTTGACAGTAATTTCATGTCTTATATTTAATTGGGACATTGTATGGTAGAAGGATTGAATTGTACAATAATTATGCACTGAAAGGTTTTTTTGTGATTAATGTTGAAATATATATTATCTGAAAAGTCGTTGATCGCTAAGGGGCTTACCCTTATTGTAGAATAAATATTATTTATTTAAATGAATTAAATAGTTTAATTTATTTATTTAAATAAGATTAGAATTGTTCTAATTGATTTATTCACAACCGGTTTAATATGGAGAACCTAAAGGGTCACACCGCAAAAGAAAAAATATTTATTTAAGAAGTAAATGACATAATCGTAATAATAAGTTAAGTGTATTTAATTTAATCTATGGAGATAGAATAAATTAAATAGTTTAATATTTATTATTTAATATTTTGGAAATATTAAATATAAATTAATAAAAGGAGTCTTATTATTATTATTACTATTATTATTATTTAATTCCTAAAAGGGTTTAGGAATTAATAATAAAAGTACTCTCATAAATTTCTAATTGGATTAGAAGTTTAATTAATTAAATGAGTTTAATTAGAATAGAAACCCTAATCCTAAATAGTTTAGGAGGGTTCCCTATACCTATAAATAAGAGGAGTCTCATCATAGATTAAGGTTACACACTCTTGCATTAGAATTGTGAAGAGTACTTACAATTTCTATAGAGATAGAAACTAGGGTTTTGCCAACACCCATCTTCTTGAACAAGTATTATTCCTTGGTGGATTACCTCTAGAGGCCAAACACTTGGGTGGTTAACGTTGATCAAAGGAAGGAATTTAATCGGTGGAATTCAAGGAGAACACGAAGGAATTGGAGTTCAACTTGTACCCGAGGAAGCACGGTTCAACGAGGGTATAATTTCTTAATCTCTACCTCTTTCGTTTAATTAATAATTGTGCATAAAGAAAGATCATGGTGATGGTTTTTATAAAATTTTAAAATCTGATTTTATCGCGCTTCCGCTTTATTTATGTAATTTGATTGCATGTTCGCGTTATATACAAACCTAACAGTCCATAGAAGAAGAAGAAGATCTATTCCAAGTAAAGATTATTTTTTCAAGCTTCTCAATGTGTGATTGGATTTATTTTAGAGGATGCTTGAATGAATGGGTTTTTATAAATGGGGTCTGCGTACCTCGTCTTCTCTAGTTTTTCTTGATGTAAATTCTATCTTTCTCCTATATACTTCCCCTTGACTGATGATCAAGGTTTCTATTTATTGTAAATAGTTTATGTAATAGGATCAGTTAGAATTATTTTGAAGAATTGGAGACAAAGGAACAAGGAGCGCTTGAAGACCCATTTGTAATGGAGCCCGGGTTTAAATGTAATAGTTATATTTAAATTCAGTTCTTGCACCTTAGGTTTAACCTTTTGGTTCACTTGGTGGCTCTAGTGAACCAAACTAGAATAAAAGTCCATAATCAATTCGGGTAGAATATAGTATTCTATATGTGCATGTTTACTATATATATTATATATTATACAACATGTTTCGAATGTTAACTAATATGACACGTATTATATATATATATATATATATATATATATATATATATATATATATATGTGTGTGTGTGTGTGCATGCGCTCTAAACAAGGTGAGACAAATAATAACAAATCCCTCAAAGAAATCATATTAAGTCCTAAACGTTTAAAGATATTTGGAATATCGAACGTAGCCTTCTAGCATGGTAAAGCAATAGAGTATTAAATATTTAATATGAGTTTGTTGTGTCACACAAGGCAAGTATTAAATATTTAAGATGTTGTTTTATCACATTTGATGCTTATTAAGGAATTGAACAATACTGTTTTGTTGTGTCACACAAGGACAGTATTTTTCTCTTCACATATATGGAAGTGCTAGGTGGGACTTAACTTGGATAATTTTGATTCGGATGTGTCACACTTAATCAAAATAATCTAAGAGGCAAAATACAAGGAGTTACATAGTGATGTAATTAACAATAGTTGTCTACCTATTTATTTATATATCGTTTGTTGTGTCACACAAGGCTATATACATTTGAAATGGGATCCTTTCACTAGCAAATCTTTAATTAAATTTGCCGAACTATATATTGAGGGTAATATAGTTTGATGAAAATAGTGAGAGATACCAATTTAAATAAAGACCTAATTTATTTTAGTAATTAATAAAATCAATGTATGCTAAAATGTTATTAATTCATTTACAGAATTTTATAATGTCTAAATTACTATCACTGCGAAGCATATTAGATGCTAATTAATCGGACCAAATAACACGGACTGGTTAAGAAATCTAAGAATAGTTCTTAAGGCTGGAAAACTATCTTATGTCCTTAATACGCATATCCCTGCAATAGTTGCAGACAATACCTTTGAGGAAGAGATTGCTACTTTTAGAAAGTGGCAAGATGATGCAACCGTGGCTCAATGCATCATGCTCGCATCCATGAGTAACAAGCTTCAGCGTCAGCATGAAACTATGAATCCTCCTACTATACTCCTGCACCTCAAAGAGTTGAATGGTGAGGAAAGTAGGACTGCTAGATATCAGATATCTAAGGAGCTCTTCCGATCTAGAATAACCAATGGCACTACAGTATACACAAATATCCTCAAAAATGATCAATCTGATTGAACAATTAGGACAACTGGATTTTGTAATGGATGGAGAGTTGATCCAAGATTTGATCTTACAGTCACTCCCGGACTCTTTCTCATAATTTGTTGTGAATTTTCACATGAACAAGCTATATGTCAGCCTGCCTGAGCTGCTTAAACATGTTGAAAACTGCAAAGAGTCACTTTCCAACCAAGAAAGACCAAGTCTTACTAGTAGATGATTCTTCCAGGAAGCGGAAGAGGCCCAAAGGATCTTCTCAAAGGAAGAACAATTCAAAGAAGGTATAAGGAAAGGCAAACATAAAGGACAATAAGAACAAAATTGATGCAGATAGCAAGCTTCCACTGCAATAAGTCTGGACACTGGAAATAAAACTGTAAGGAGTATCTTGCAGAGGCTAACCAGAAGAAGCTTAATGAAGCTTCGGTTACAGATATAGGTTTGTTCATGATTGAAATAAATCTTTCTGTAAGTTAAGGTTCTACTTGGGTATTTGATATCGGATGTAGTTCTCATATATGCAATCCAATGCAGAGAACAAACATAAGTAAAAGGCTAAACAAAGAGAAGTAATCTTACGTGTGGGGAATGAAGCAAAGGTTGCTACATTAGCCGTAGGAACTTATGGTTTAGCGTTGCCTACGGACAAGTCTATTAAGTTAATAAGTCGTTATTATGTTCCAGTTCTCATTAGAAACATTATTTCTTTCCATTATTGGACAAGAAAAGTTTTGGTATTATATTTAAGAACAATTGTTGCTCTATTTATAATAATAATGTTTTGTTTGAAACTGGAAGATTACTTGATAGACTTCGTATACTTGACTTACATAAAAATAATTTTACAAATTGAACAAACTAGTAAAAAAAAGAGATGATCTTTCAAAGAGTTGAATATGTGTATTTGATGAAATACAAGTTTGAATCATTTGAAAGGTTCAAAGAATTCAGAAATGAAACAAATTGACAAAGTATTAAGATTCTTCGATCAGATCGAGGAAGGAATACTTATGCAATGAGTTTCTAGATCATCTCAAAATGGTATTTTCTCATAATGGACACCTCCTGATACGTAATAATTGATTGGTGTATCTAAAAGGAGAAATCGTACCTTGTTGGACATGGTGCGGTCCATAATGATTTTTACCGAGATTCCAATATCCATCTGGGGTTATGCCCTAGAAACGGTTGCATATCTACAAAATAAGGTAACCTTAAAATTCGACCCCAAGACTCCATATAAGTTATGGATAGGGAGGATTCCTAGTCTTAAGAATGTTAAGATAAGGGGTTGTTCAGGTTATGTGAAAAAGGTTTCAAAAGGATAAGCATGGGACAAAATCTGACGAGTGCAGATTTGTGGAATATCCTAAAGAAAGTTTAGGGTACTATTCCTATAATCCTACTAAGCAAAAGGTGTTTGTTGCGAAACACGTTGCCTTCTTGGATAAAGACGTTATCATTGAAGGAGCTAGTGGGAGGGTAATAGATCTTGAAGGAGTTCAAAAACCACAAAGTATTTTAAGTCAAATAGAGGAACCTGTAGATAGACCTATTGTACCACAACCGAATCGTAAATCTGGAAGAGTACCGAAGATACCTGGGAGGTATGGATTCATCATAGAGGATGATGATGAGGTACACATCATAGAGGATGATGATTCAGTTATATACGATGAGGCTATGAGTAAGTAGATACTCAGAGAAATGGCAGATGACCATAAAATCCAAAATGGACTCCATATATGAAAAATCAAGTGTGGACTTTGGTTAACCCTCCGGTAGGCATAAAGCCTAAAGGGTGTATATGGGTCTTTAAAGGAAAGACTGGAGCAGATGGCAAGGTGGAGACCTATAAGACCAGACCTGTTTAAAAGGTTTCAAATAAAGTCAAGGAGTTGACTGTGATAAAACCTTATTACTGGTAGTAATGCTCAAGTCCATTCGGATTTTGCTTGTGATTGCAGCTTATTATTACGAAATCTAGCAAATGGATGTGGAGACGTCTTTCCTTGATAAAGATTTGAGGAGAATGTATGTATGATACAGCCAGATGGATTTATTTCAATGGTTGAAGAAAATCAGGTATATGAGCTACAACAATCCATTTATGGATTGAAGCAAGCTTCTCAAAGATGGAACATCCGGTTTGATGAGACAATCAAAGGAGTTTGATTTTATCAAAATGCGGATGAACCAAATGTGTACAGAAGGTCAGTGGGAGTACAGTGACATTCCTAGTACTATATGTTGATATATTACTGAAAGAGAATGATACACCAATGTTACAATCAGTAAAGATAAAATTGTCTAAACATTCCTCCATGAATGACTTGGGAGAAGTATCCTATAAATTGGGGATATAAATCTATATAGATAGATTTAAAAGGATGCTTGGCTTAACCCAAGGAATGTATATTCATTCGATGCTAAAGGCGTTTAGCATGGCAAACTCCAAGAGAGGTCTCATGATGATGAGTCATGGAGTGTATCTCTCTAAAATTGTTCCCAATGAAAGAGAGATCGCATGAGTTACTATCATGTATGCAATGTAATGTACAAGACTTGATGTTGATCAGTCATATTCTAGAGAAGATCACTGTAAGACAATGATAAACATCTTAAAGTACGTAACCGACACTAAGGATGTGATATAATACATGGTGGGTGTGAATTAAAACTAGAGGACTAAACAGACTCAAATTTTTCAGACTGACCAAGACGATAACAAATCCACTTTAGGGTAAGTTGTTACCTTGAATGATGGTGCAGTGAATTGGAAAGGTTCCAAACAGCAAAGAGTTATTGGTTTAGTAACAAAGACAAAGTATATAGTTATAATGACTCAAAAGTTAGTACACACTGTTTTTCAATCTTTTAACTAGTTTTACAAAATAATTCGTCATGACTTCGTTACAAAAGTTTTTACCCTCGTTCCAATTAGGTGGTGTTCGTAACTCACAAGAGCATAACACAACACCCTGGAACTTAATTTTTAGAGTTCACTACACAAAAATGGTCCCAAAACAGTCCACTATTGTCCATTTTTCATCTTTTATGCATAGGTTTGTGTTTTTAGTTTTCGTTCCGCTTTTCATGCATATTACCTGGTAGTTTAACATATATATCATCACTCACCACCTTATAACTTCAAGATCCTCCATGATCTTCCATAAACATAACCAACAACCACCAACAAAGTTAAATAAAAAGCTTGAATAAGAGATGGATGAGTTAGGGTTTCTAGGGTTTACCTCTTGTTGTTCCTTCTTGATCCTTGCTTAAGCTTTACAAGGCTTGCTAGCTCCTCTCTCTTCTCTTCCTCTTCTCCTCTTCTTGTGGCTCTCTCTTTTCTCTCTAACTCTATCTTGCTTTCTCAAATGACTAAGGCAAAATGAATGAAATGAATTGGATGATGACTTTGGGAAAGTGTATAAGACATACTTTCGTCTTGCTTTTAATTTGGTCACCCAACTTAGGTCTTCCATTAGTCAATCCCCTCTACTTCTTCCAATACTTGCAAATCAACCCCCAAGTTAACCTAATCAATCATCAATTAAGCTAACTAGGGTTGGTTTAAAATCATCACAAATGAAGACTTTAGGCTTGCATTAATGAAGGTTGCTTGTTATCTTCATTTTCTTTCCATAAATGGAAAGTCTAGTGTCCCTCTTGTCTCCTCCTTGTCCCACCGGGTACTCCCCCCTTGGTATCTTCCCTTTTTGCTTTTGTCCTTTCGGTTATTATCTAGTTACGTTTTCGATTACGCCAAACTAAGTCGGTTACTCGTTATCTTTCTAGTTAGGTTTTCCTAAATCGTTCGATTAGTTAAAACCGCGAAATTTTTCTTTCGTAAATTTTTATTAGAGATTACGTCTCCCTTTCTCGAATAAACGCTATGACGTAATTCGAAAACACAAAAAAGACGTTTTTCGACATGAATAGTGTTTTTACATCTTTTCCCAAAAAAAATATTTTTATTGGAGATTACGTTTTCCTTTCCCGAATAAACGCTAAGACATAATTCGAAAAATCAAAAAATCAAAAAATCGAAAAATCGAAAAAAAAATGAAAAAGCGTTTTCTGCAATTTTTGAATAATGTTTTAGCGTTTTTTTCGAAAAATTTTATTTTTCTTCTAAAAATCCCAACACATATACATAATCACATAACACATATACTAGGTCAAAAATCGACCTTTAACCACATAACACATGCATTTCCATCAAAATATTTATTTTATTCAATAAATATTATTAACCCAAATTACAAGAATAAGCTACATTCTCGATCGTTACAGTTGGGATCCTATTTTTTGTCATGATTTTCCCAAATAGAATCTCTTTCTAGCCGAATTGTGATATATTTTACTCGATTTTTATTGTCGTTATTTCTAGATCTATAGAATCTTAGATCTATGGGTCTCATTCCCTATATTCTAAGTTCCCTTAATAGATCTCATCAATATGTGATAGATCCTTGCGATTTAGATAGTAGTTGGTGATAAAATTCGATTCTTACGATATAGTTAACGGTATAATTGTGATATTGTTGATTGTTGTGCGATCTGTGAATTTAGGCTTTATGGAAGTACTTTCCCAGACTCTAAACTTCATTTATAGATCTCAATGCGTTGTTGATTGTGATTACGAATCATGTGAGCCTAAAAATGAATTCAATGCCCTTAAATATCGTGTTTTACGGGAATTGAAGGATAATCTCATGATAGACATAATTAACAATTGTAATTTTACGATTTGATAATTGTAAATGTAATTTGGACCTTAAAACGATATCAAGGGTTATCATCCCACGAAAATTGGGTTTAAGGCCCCTTGATAGTGGATTTTATTATTTCAAGATGTTTGGAGTTATTTAAATGGCTTACATGCCCATGGGTAGCTCTAACCTTATTTTCGATACTTGACTTTACCTTTCGACCTACAAAAATAATTTTTAAAACTAAATTACAAAGATCTTCTAAAATTGAATCAAACTAGGTTATTAGATTAATTTTAGGCTAAAATTAGAAGTAATGGAGAGCCTTGATGACGAAGGGTATGAAAACAACGTTTTTCCTAAAACGAGACCTTAAAATTTCTTGTCAAACAAAACTTTTCCTTCGAATCAAATCATTCGTGCATAGGTTCAAAGAGGCTCAAAAGTTACTTTCAAGATAATGCATTCATCAAAACTCTGACGACCTTAGGAGATGAAACCCTAAACGGTTTAAGAGACGAAATCTTCGATTATATTTTTGACTCAACCACTAGGAGACAATACCCTAGATTTTGACTTTAAAAACATAAGAGACGACACCTTATGTTTCACGGTTCGACTCAAATCTAGGAGACGACACCCTAGACTTCAACTTCAAATTACAGAATCAAATTGGCTCTAGAAGACGATACCCTAGATTTTCCTAACGACGCAATTCATATAGGCACAGAACACAAACACACATATCACAACCCTCAAGGCAATTCATTTAGACTTTTAAGAAAAACATTAGAAAAGTGGTAACCGTGTTTTCACGGAAGTCGGAGGGTGCCTAATACTTTCCCCTCGCTTAAGCAAGCCCCCGAACTCTATGAATCTCGATGGTGGACCAATTTGACGGAGTATGGGTCATCTCGATTATCTAAACTTCAAAATTCGGATGAGTTGGTACATCCATTTAAATCTTTACCAACTAACGACTCTGTCTAATTGGCCCACTTTAAAATCAAACTTTCGAACCCCGTAACATTAAATCCATTTTTTTTCCAAAACCACCCCTTAAAATCACGATCTATAATAAAAAACCATCAGAAAAAAATTTCGGCGTCGACAATAATTATTATTAGTTTTTAATTAAATTAATGATTAAAAAAATATTTTAAAACAATTAAAAATAATAATATGAAAATTTAAAAGGCAGTTTGGGGCATTATTTTCTCCAAAAAGGGTTTATTTTCTATAGAATTTTGGATTATGAGTTGTGTACCACTAATATCACAGCGTGACAAAGTGTATCAATAAGTTGGTTAATGTCCCATCTTTATTTTCTTTTTTATATCATATTCTTAGATATGTAAAGAATGAAATTCTTAACGTTTATCAAAAAGAAAAAAAAATCCAATACATTCAAAAATTTCTTACTGTACAATGTCCTCTTTGCAAATTTGTCACCCGTTCCTATTAAATTAGGAATTATCACCGCGGGACAAAAATGTAACCAAATTTAAAGGTATTTTCGTTTGCAAATGTATCGTTATGATTTTAATTGGAGGGAAGCAACTGACCTTTTCGTCCACAAGAAAATACCCTAAATTTGGTCAAGCTTTTCTCATCCTCCAAAATTTAGGATTATGCAACAAATATGCAAATATCGGACAGAGTAGGATATTGCAAAAGTTGAAAAAACCATGTAGTACATTATAAAATTGGGTAAATATGAATAGTCTTTACAAATTGTCCTTTCGAAAAACAAAAGCAACACCTACTGATACTACTAAGATTGAACGAAAAGACAGTAGGGGATAAACGGTGGTACAACATAGAGGCTCTTGGGACCTCCTCTCAATGTTGCTGGTGTTTTGATTTGTCTGGTAGAGCAGAGATAGCATATAGTTAGAGTGAGGATGTTTTGATTGTTCTTGTATAGTAGTGAATTTCAAAGCTCAAACCGGGGATTTTGGTAACCATGTTCATGGCAAACCTGGAATTTCCAAAGACCACACACGTTCAGCAAGTTGCCCTGTCCTACAACTATAAAATATTTCCTCTGTTCTAAAATTAGAAATACATTTTTCTTTTTAATCCGTTCCAAAATTAAAAAAATATTTATACTTTAAAACTATAAAATGACATAATATTCTTAATTTGCCATTACATTTTTATTGTCATTTTCAATATCAAACCACAACTAAATTCCTAACTAATACTAAGACTGTATTTGAATATTAAAAGTAGTCGTTTTATATATGTATCTAATTTTGGAACAGAGGGAGTAGTAAATCCACTATTTAAAGGGAGGTACACCATTTGAAAGCATCCTACTTTTCTACTTGAATCACAAAATAGAACACATCCAGCAAAAAGAAGGGTATGCAATCAAAGCCTTTAAAACTACCAAATTTTCTAGTATGGTGAATTACATTTATGAAGTTGTGTGCAGGGATGAACATGTTGGTTCCATGCTGTCCACTCAAGAAAATAAATCATGCTACCAGTAGAGAACATCTTGGCAACAATGGAGGTTTCCTCAACCCAATGCATTTGAAAACTTACCGGTTACAAAAATTTTATAGTCCAATCATCTACAATCCGGACATCAGGTTTGCGAATGGTTAGTACAGTTGGTACTCGGCCTGCTCGAAGCAGTAGCGGTCCAACTTCTACTTCAGCCTTCTGATTTGATGGTTCAATAAGGGCATTTTTTGGTCCAGGAGAGTGTCCTAGAAGTATGACCCTCTCAACAGTACAATCTGAAGAAAATCGGCTTTTTCCAGGATATGGTACTATGTTTATAGATGTGAGCCTTCCATCTGAGAATATAAATCGGCGATGAATATAGGCTCCTTGTTTGAATTCAAAGCTCTTGCCATCATCAACGTAAAGCTCACCTTCGGCTGCTTGGGAACTATTAAGAGCAATCACCTAAGTATACAGAAAATAATCAGACGTAAACAGCAGCACCGTATAACAGAACACTCGGTGGAAGAACAAAGAGACAAGATTTTGGGATCAAACTGCTAAAAAATGTTCTTCCAAAACAATAGTCCTTGAAGATGCATACATTCATACCATCTTTCAACTAACATGCTAGATTAATGTAAATTTGTGGAATTGTGCTTACGGAAAAGCAACAAGATTATTTCTTGCTGTAGTAGCTTTTAGAGAAAAAGCCACTTGAGAATTAAAAACATACCAAAGTATAGGGATCATTCTCCATTTGTCTGGAGCTTCTGCGGAAACGATCTTTCCTCGGTATTATGGTTCCAGCCCTCTGGAAAGCAGGAATACCCTCTTCTGACACCTCTATCGTACGAGTAACACCTCCCTTGTAAGCAGTTCCAGTTCTCATATCATACCAAGATTGTCCGCCAGGTAAATACACTGATACATGTTTTGCACCCTGCTTGATAAGTTTGGATGCATTAGTGTGTCACAGACAAGGTTGAGAGAAGAAAATTTCAACAAAACAAATAAAGTGAATTTAAATAGAGCATCTGATCATATATCTAAATCACCTCAGTATAAATTCCTTGCACCAAAATACTATTTCCAACCATGAAAGCCTCATCATTTCCATAGGTAGTTTCATCAGCAGGAAACTCCATCCAAAGAGGACGGACAACTGGGATGCCACTCATGTTCGCTTCTCGAAATAATGTGTAGTAATATGGAAGCAACATGTACCGAACATGTATGGCTTCCCTAATCAGCTCAGTCTTACGTTCTCTGAAATCAACAGAAACTAATGTTTTGACACTGATTTACAACAATGATTATAGAACAGAACAATGGGTTAAGGTAAGAGGCCTGGAACTAATTATTTAAGTGTAAAAAGAAATAATTTGGTAATACGAAAACTATTAACTCCATTCAGTTTTGTAAAGTTACAAGGCAGTCATAAAATTTTAGAACTTAATAATATTAATTCTCAGTTAAGACTCAAGTTGTTGGAAAACATGTTTCCTTTTATTAGGAAAAACATGTTTCCTTTTATTCCTCCTAAAAATGTTGACTAATATGTTTCCTTGTTTTACTCCTAGAATTAGGCTAACAAGTTTCCTTGTATTTTTCCTCTCTCTTGTATGCTATAAATAGGACTGCTCTTTCTTGTAAAAGCTATGGAAGTCATAATATATGAAAATCAGATTACTTCCTATTCTTCCTATTCTTCCCCCTTACTTGTTCTATTACACTCTTATTGTCTCACAACATGGTATCAAAGCTTTAGGTACTGTTCCTGCCGGAATTATTGTTCCTGCCAGAGTTACTGTTCCTACTGGATCACTGTTCCTACTGGAGTTACTGTTCACAAAAAAATATGTGAATAGAAGCAACTTTGCATAAACCAAAATATCTTCTTGGTATCAAAGCAGCTTTGCAATTCTGTTAGTATTTTGACTTGATAGTAATTTGTGACTTGAGGAAGATGTCAGAAGTTACACCAAAGGAGTCGAGCAGTCTCAACCAAAAAGAGATCAAGAGGGTGAGATCTCTAATTGTCAACCTTGACAAACCTTCAGGTACTTGTTCATTGGCGTATTCAGGTAAGTCTCCATCCTCTGTTGGATTAAATGTCTCGAATACACCTTTTGCCGGTTCTTGGATCATGGATTCAGGAGCTACTGATCATATGACATATTCACCAAATGTCTTTTCCACATACTTACCCTGCCTAAGCAATAGAAAAATATCCACAGCTGATGGTTCTTTGACCACTGTAGCAGGTGTACGAGATGTTAAAATAGGCCCATCATTGACTTTAAAAAATGTTCTTCATGTCCCCAGATTATCCACAAACCTTGTCTCCATACAAAAGCTTACTCAAGATTTATGTTGCAGTGTGATCTTTCATCATAATTATTGTGTATTCCAGGACCAGAATTCAGGGAAGATGATTGGACATGCTAGAGAACGGGATGGTCACTATTACCTAGAAACATCGAGCCAGTCAAATATCACCAAGGGCAAACTACCTTCTTCTTTTGTTTCAGAAATTCATTCATCTAATGAAAAAAAGGTTTGGCTTCACCATCGCCGACTTGGGCATCCGTCATTTAGGGTCATTAAAATTCTGTTTCCGTCTTTATTTCAAGGTCTAGATGTTGAAAACTTTCATTGTGAAGTGTGTGAACTTGCCAAACACAAACGTGTACCTTTTCCAAGTAGTGATAAATGAAGCTCTCTTCCCTTTTACCTCATTCACAGTGATATTTGGGGTCCATCTACTATTCCTAATGTTTCTGGGGCAAGATGGTTTGTGTCATTCATTGATGATTGTACTCGTTTCACTTGGCTTTTCTTACTTAAACATAAATCTGAGGTCAGTACTGTTCTCCCAAATTTTTGTTCCATGATCAAGAACCAATTTGGGGTCACTATCAAAAGGTTTAGGTCAAATAATGCCAGGGATTATTTCAATCAAGTACTAAGTCCTTATTTTCAAAAGGAAGGAATAGTACACGAGTCATCCTGTGTCAATACGCCACAACAAAACGGAGTCGCGGAAAAGAAAAATGGTCATCTCCTTCAGTCGACCCGAGCCTTCTTATTCCAAAAAAATGTGCCTAAATCTTTTTGGGGGGAAGCAGTTCTTACAGCCACTCGTCTTATAAATCGTTTGCCTTCCAGAGTCTTGGGATTCAAGAGTCCAATGGACATACTCTCAACATTCTATCCAAACATACACACTACAAATAATCTTGTCCCTAAGATATTTGGGTATGTATCATTTGTCCATATTCATAGTCAAAATAGAGGGAAACTAGACCCAAGGGCGTTAAAATGCGTATTTGTGGGTTATTCCTCAATTCAAAAAGGGTACAAGTGTTATCACCCTCCATCGAAGAAATTCTATGTCTCGGTGAATGTTACTTTCAATGAACAAACACCTTACTTCACCTCACCTTATCTTCAGGGGGAGAATTCAATACTTGAAGATAAGGACGGGGATTTCTTGCTCGATCTGTTAACATTTCCTAAACCAGTTTCTAGTAATCCGAGTCATGTGTCTGAGTCAATACCTGAGTCCATGCCAAATCTTGTGTCTGAACCCGTCACGGAAATTTCAGACACTCCTAACTCTGCCTTTGAGAATGTGAGATTTGACAAAGGCAAGGTGTATTCGAGGAAAAAGACAATTGTCCCTGAATCAGTGCAAGTCCAAGAATCCAACCTAGATCCTGAGAATGAGGTAACAATTTCTAATTTTTCATTACAAGCTGAAACTGAATCCCATGTAGATAATAATGACCAGGATCTTCCCATTGCTATTAGGAAAGGAACTAGAGAGTGCACAAAACGACCTTTATATCCTCTTGCACACTTTCTTTCCTTTAAACATTTTTCACCATCACATAGAGCCTTCCTTGTTAACTTGAACACCATTACCATCCCTACCACCTTATCCGAGGCTTTGACCAATGAGAAATGGAGACAAGAATGTAGAAATGGAAGCATTGGAGAAGAATAAAACGTGGGAGTTGGTGAAATTGCCTTTCGGAAAGAAACCCGTAGGGTGTAAATGGGTTTATACAGTGAAATATAGAGCAGATGGGTCAATAGAGAGATATAAGGCAAGGTTGGTAGCCAAGGGATATACTCAAACCAATGGGATTGACTACCTAGAGACTTTTGCTCCAGTTGCAAAGATGAACACTGTTAGAATTCTACTGTCATTAGCAGCTAATTATGATTGGGAGTTACAACAATTTGATGGAAGAAGAAATTTATATGGAGGTCCCACCGGATTATGGGAATAACTTGGGTGTTCATACTGTGTGTAAATTGAAGAAAGCCTTGTATGGACTTAAGCAATCACCACGGGCATGGTTTGGTAGATTTGCGAGAGTTATGATTGTCATGGGGTATAAACAAAGCCAAGGGGATCACACGTTGTTCATTAAACACTCACCTTCAGGGGGAGTCACAACACTATTAGTGTATGTTGATGACATAATAGTGACGGGGAATGATGATAATGAGAAACAATTTCTAAGTCAGTGTTTGGCTAAGGAGTTTGAGATCAAAGCATTAGGAAGGCTTAAATATTTTCTTGGGATCGAGGTGGCTCACTCTAGGCAGGGCATTTTTATCTCCCAACAGAAGTATGTTACGAATCTCCTTAAAGAAACAGGCAAGACAGCGTGCAAACCAGCAAGTACTCCAATAGACCAAAATCTTAGACTTGGAATGGCAGAGGAAGACACTGCAATAAATAAGGAAATGTATCAGCGCCTGGTAGGAAAACTCATCTATCTGTCTCATACACGACCGAACATAGCATACGCAGTGAGTGTGATTAGCCAGTTCATGCATAGCCCAAAGGAAGTTCATCTGCAAGCAGCGTACCGAGTGTTACAATATCTCAAAGGGACACCGGGAAAAGGTGTTATGTTCAAAAGAAACGGAGGTTTGGTGCTTGAGGCATATACGGATGCTGATTATGCCGGGTCAATAGTTGACAGGAGGTCAACAACAGGATATTGTACATTTCTTAGCGGTAACCTCGTGACATGGAGCAAGAAACAACATGTGGTAGCACGGTCTAGTGCAGAGGCAGAATTTCGAGCAATGGCTCAAGGTGTGTGTGAACTACTTTGGTTGAAGATCATCTTAGAAGATTTGAAAATCAAGTGGGATGGACCAATGATACTTTATTGTGACAATAAGTCTGCAATTAGTATAGCTCACAACCCGGTACAACATGATCGCACGAAGCACATCGAAATTGACAGACACTTCATCAAGGAGAAACTGGAGAGTAGGCTGATTTGTACCCCTTATGTGTCTACACATGGCCAACTTGCAGATGTACTTACAAAGGGGTTAAGTAACTCAGTATTTCAGAGTTTTGTATCCAAGCTGGGAATGGAAAACATGCATTCACCAGCTTGAGGGGGAGTGTTGGAAAACATGTTTCCTTTTATTAGGGAAAACATGTTTCCTTTTATTGCTCCTGAAAATGTTGACTAATATGTTTCCTTGTTTTACTCCTAGAATTAGGCTAACAAGTTTCCTTGTATTTTTCCTCTCTTGTATGCTATAAATAGGACTGCTCTCTCTTGTAAAAGCTATGGAAGTCATAATTTATGAAAATCAGATTACTTCCTATTCTTCCTATTCTTCCTATTCTTCCCCTTACTTGTTCTATTACACTCTTATTGTCTCACAACACAAGTCATCAAGACATCAAAAGGTTTGTGTTTAGCATTCTGGGGTGTAAGCATTGAAAGACGACCAGAAGCTTTAAGAATCAATATCTTTCCTTTCATTTGTTCAGATAGTCACCTCCGTTGCTTCTTTGTGGTCTTCAACTGTCTCAAATATTTTTGGAGTTCCAGTATCAGATACTACTGGTATTGAAGAGCTCTCTTTTCGAAATTCATTTTATTGTTATTCTTCATTCCTGTTGTCACTATTGTCATGGAGGAATTCCAGTAACACAGAGTCACAACATCCCACACACCCTACCCCAAAAACATAACAATAAAAAGTGTTTTTACCTTCTCATTCTATCGGTACAATCTTCCTTTTCTATCTATAAATGAATGAATGATAATGTGCGCAGGGGATAAAGGAAGATTCACCCATAATCTTAGGTGGTGTTTGACAAAAATTTGTAATAAGAGCTTATATACTCCCTCCGTTCCATATCATAAGATCATTATTGATTTTTTGAAATCAACATAAGATATTTTTAAACTCAAAATTGGCATAGATTTCTTTAATTATGATGAATATTGTAAACTATCTAAGAAACATTAGTCATTTCAAGCATTATTGTTTCATAATTTTTAATGAGTCATCTTAGTTGAGTTTGAAATGTTTTAAATTGACTTTCAAAGGTCAAAATGGTCTTAAAATTTGGAATGGAAGGGAGGGAGTATAAAATAGAGCATCTGTATAAATCAGAGGCTTTATTAAAAACAGAGTCTAAATTTGTCTGATAACTAATCTGTATAATATGTCTGAATACTACAATTTACTATTTTATCCTTGGATCAGTTTATACAAAGTTCAAGTGGGGGATAATATAATAAATACTAAATAATTAATTCAAACAAAATCACCAACAATGGGTGGTGGTGGTGGTGGTTGGTGGTGAGTGGTGGTGAGTGGTGGTGGTGAATGGTGGTGGATAGTGGTGGTGGTGTTGGATGGATAGTGGTGGTGTTGGATGTATAGTGGTGGTGGGTGGGTGGGTGGGTGGTGGTGACGATGATTGTGGTGGTGACTAGTGGTGGTGGTCAATGGTGGTGATGGTGGTGGTCAATGGTGAGTGGTAGATGGTGGGGGTGAGTGGTGGTGATGGTGGCAGTAGTGGTGGTCAGTGGTGATGTTAGTCGGTGGTGGGTGATGGTAAGTGGTGGTGGTGGTGGTGGCAGTAGTGGTGGGTGGTGGCAAGTGGTGCTTGTCAATGGTGGGGTGGTGGTAGTAGGTGGTGGGTGGTGGTGGTGATGAATGGTGTAGTGAGAGATGCAGTCAAGAATTAAAAAAATTAAATTAAGGTAAAGAGGGTTATAATGTAACGAGGAGCCTCTCTCTAAAAAAGAAGTTGCCTCAATCTCTTTTTTTTTAAGAGGCAAAAAGTGGCTGCACAAATTTTTATCAAACAACCAAGCCTCTGTGCGAGAAAGAAGCAAGACGAAAAAGAGGTTAAAAAAAAAGGCTATCAAACAGCCCCTTTGAAGAATTACGGAGAGAATGAAATGAAATCTCCAAAAAAAAATAAATAAATAAATAAATAAAAAATAAAAAAAATTATGCAGTCCACTCAACTTGCACGTGACAACCTATTATTTCAGAGTCTTTGCAGTTGACTGTGTATGTGTATATCACTATAAAATGCCAAAAAAGCAAGCTGCAAACCCAAGTATACAAAACCTATATAAAAAAGATAAAAAGGAAAAAAGTGGTCAAACCTTTTGTACATGAGATATCTAGAAGCCTAGTCCAGTATCTAAAGACCGAATTTGTCCTCTAAAGAGAAACACAACCAGTGTAAGACTCCTGTTAAGTGCAAAGCATTGAACTTAACACCAAAATATTAAGTATTATAATTGGAGCTCACCCCCTCAAAGGAAACACACAAAATCCTACTTACTGCATCTCTTCCACATATACTACCACCTCAGACAAGTAAGGATTTAACTGAGCTAACCATGGCCCAAGCAACTCCAAATTATCTGCATCATGCCTTCTACGGTTTTCTATCATTAAAACTAACACGCAGAAACTCTTTCAGACAGCGACATATACTCCTCCAAAGGCCTCATCGCACCCTACCCCGAGAAAGAGAATTAAAAGGGATGAACTAAAATTACCCTATTCTCCCGTAGAATACCTAAATATGTGATTGTTACTTCTAGCTATAATTATGGTCTTTAATCCAAACTACCAATTTTTACATTTTAAAAAGGTAAACAGGGGAAATAAAGAAGGAAAAAGAGAACATGAGAGTTGTGATACTTTGAACATCTTATGCTTGTGAGTTTAATACGACTTTTGAACTTGAATAAAAGTATATAAATAGCACTATCTAATGCAAAACACAAAAATAGTATAATAAGAATAGTATGCTTCACTTTTTAATAAATGCGGTAGAGGATATCCTACCCAAATAACCAAGGTTCTCGTCTTTTGGTGTCATGATGGGCATGAGCCCTAAAGAAAGGATAGTAGGCTCCTAGTTGATACCAACGAAGTAATAACTCAGGCTCAGGATTTCCAAAGAACCCACCAACATCCGCACCTGTAACATATACTCATCATGACCATACATAAGAAAATTTATTTGACTATTCATAACCCAAATAGAACAAACTAACTAACCAGAGAATGAAATTCCAGTAAGACCTAGTGTCAAAATCATTGGAACTGAAACTCTCAGGTGATCCCATTCTGCTGTATTATCTCCTGTCCATACTGCACCATACCTCTGGCTTCCAGGAAAAAATGCTCTTGACAAAACGAAAGGCCTATCTTTTCCATTTTCTCGCTTTATAAGCCCATCAGCTGTAGCCATGTGAAAGTAGTAACCATAGGCATTATGCAACTCTCGGTGCTCAACATTTCCATGGTGTAAGGCATCTCTAGGCATTGTGACCTGTTATAATGAAGAGTAATAAAGAAAAATGATAAGGGCATTAAAATTTTTTGGTTAAAAGAAGAAATTTCATTAGATAAAAACAGAACACAAGCTGACAAGCATATGGTGGACAAGCTAAGAAGCAAGGATTCGGGTAAGTGGATACGGGTGCGCGATACGGGGATTCGTTAAATCTTAAAAAATGGGGATTCGGGTGCGGTGGGGATATATTTAATTTATATATATAATTATTTATATGATAAAAGTATTTCTAATTCTTATAATTAAAAACTAAATTTATTTTATTGTTTGAAATTAATTTTACTCATTGAAAAAGTCCCAGCTGGTCAACTGGTTTAACATTACACTTGAATTTGTGCAACTCCAATTGACCCGGATAAATTAATACCCAAGTAGACACGTACTAGTATTTATTTATTATAAATTCCAACCCACTAAGTTGTGGTCCACTTTTTTTTATGCAGTTGTACTCCACTTATTTTTAAAGAGTTGTACACCAATTATTTCTTAAAGCTTATCAGCTGCCTTATTTCAAATCTCTCTCTAGAAGTAACAGGTGTCCATTCATCTAGGAGGTTGGAATAGATCGCTCGGGTCGCGACAAGGTTCCCAGCAACATGAGTGGTCTCCGGCAGCCTGTATCACTACTTTCCCTCCTTTTCTTAAATTTCTCCATTTCCAGCGCAGATCTGGACAATCGTTCTTCGTTCCAATGATCCTTTTCTTTTGTTTTTCTGGGTTTTGGAGTGGGGATACGGCAAAGCCGCACCCCTATCATCGCGCACCCCCGGCGCACCCCGTGCGCAGTGCGGGACTTGTTTGCCGCACCCCTGCTTCTTAGTGGACAAGTAATCCCCAATCCTATAAGAAGTGGGAAAAGACAATACTCAAAAGATAGCAGCTCTCCCATCTCTATAAAGATCATAAATTTAAATTCCTCCAAAAGGCACAAAGAAAACATTTTATCTCGCAATGAAACTAAAGATAAACAACTCTCTCTAAGAAACCTATGATTACGCTCGGTCCAGATACCCCAAAAACATAAAAGAACACACACTTTCAAAGCAACTTGGTATCCTTCTTCCCTACTACCTCTAGTGTAACGATCGGGAATTTTAGATTTCCTTGTAACCGGAGTTATGTATGAATAAAATGAATTTTTATTTATATTTATATTTATCTGTGTTACGTGCTTAAAGTTGTGTTGCAGCCCAGAAAATGTGCATATGTTAAATTTTATGTGTTGTTGTGTCATTGGAGTGAATAAATCGATTTTGCGAAAATTCATAAAATCACTATTCACAGGGCACGTTTCCCGAGGTACCATTCATGAGCACTATTCACGCCCAAATATTTTTTTTGGGCCTCTTTCGATTTCTATTAATTTTGTTAAGGCGTGTATGCGAAGGAATAATTTTTCCAAGTGTCAGAAATTTTATTGGAGCTGATACGTGATTTAATCCGTATCCGAAATGTATTATATGAGTGTTCCGAATAATTGGACAAATCCCATAATAATTATTTTTACGCGTCCCAATAATTTATGGGAGTACCCATTTTAATTTTGGATAGAATTATTTACCAAATTTGGTACAAAAGTGGGAGTATTCGGGTATATTTATCTGTGTATTCGAATTAACTGGAGAGGCAATTAAGCCTCAACCAATTAGGAGAGAGCATTAATTGAATTAGCCAATCAGATGAGGGGTTAGACCGTCACAGTACACCATACATTGGCAAGCAATTAATGGCAAACATTCTCCTCAAAGAAGAAACCCACCGAGCTCGGGTATTACACCCTCCCATTTCCCCGAAGCCTCAATCCCCTCAACTCATTCCTCTCAAGCCATTCCCAAGTCTGCAATTCTTTCATTCCTTGTTGCTATCAGAATAGAGAATACAGAGATAGAGAGAAAGAACATTTAAAGAAGAAGAAGAAGCAAGCTACGGGAAGAAGAAAAGAAGAAGAAGCAAGCTACGGGAAGAAGGGAAGAAGAAGAAGACGCATGGGAGCTAGAGGAAGGAGAAGAAGAATCCTAGTAGCTTCCATAGCAACCTTAGAAGTAAGAGTAAGAGGTAAAATCATCTTTCCTCCATTGTTAAAGTTTTTGAGTTTTTGAAGCTTTCTTGATGGGTTTTGCGTTTCTGGAGATTTTTGGTTGTTATTGTTGGTTGTGGTTGCTTAATATTGTTACCAAGACACCTTCTAAGCTATTAACACCATTAAAGTGGAACAAAAACGAAGAGAAATTCGAACCTTGGCTTAAAGGATGAACTATGGACATTTTTGGACTTTTGGACCTTCGGACTGTTTAGAGGACTGTAAAGCCTTGATGGTGTAATTATTTTGATTGTTTGTTGTGGTAATATTGTACTTCCATGAGTTGTGAAGATAACCTAGTTGAAATGAACCAAAAAGATGCTAAAACGAAGTCATAGTTATGATTTGAGTAAAATGCATCTTGACTGCGAAAAACAGAGTATGCAGTTTACGTTTTGGCTTAAGATTCGGTCGTGTTAGCGTGCATGGGTCGTCTTATATTTTTGATATGTTGTAGCCTCGTGTCTTACGAATCCATAGAGTCCGTAACGGGCCAAATTGATCGAGTATAGAGAGAGATATAGGAGCTGGAGCGGACGGAGGTCTTGACCTCGCGGTTCTGCAGTTGGGCTACTGCATGGCGCTGTTCTACGCCTGGTCCGGGTCGGGTCAGGCCGAACCGGGTCGGGTCAAGCCGGACCGGGTCGGACCCAGTGAATTTTCCCCGCGGGTCTAAAACTTATATTTTTGTACAAAATGATTATAAACGCTTATATCTTGTTAAAGCTTTATGTGCTTAATTTTATACCAGTGTCAACCAAAGTGATGTCTTAAGGCGTAAATTGAATAAATTGATTGCAAATTACGCTTGGTTTTCAGGGGGCGCTGCCACCCGACCCCCGCCAGCTCACCGGCGAGCTGGGCAACCGCTCGCTCACCGGGGAGCGAGACCATTAATGTATTTTGATGATGTGATGACTGTATTGAACCTAGTCCTTATATGACTAATATTTAAGATGATTTTAATGAACTGTAAGGTATTATTTTGAAGGACGATTAACGTCAAGATTTTAACGCACGCGCAAGGCAAGTTCCTTATTCAACCCTTAGTTAATTCTGCGAGTTTTCCTTACTCAATTTATTTATTGGGCAAGTCTCGAATTCTTGTTTAATTTATATATCGAACAAGTATTCTATATTAATGCAAGTTTCCTATCCCCACTCAATTTAATTATTGACTGTGCAAGTTTCCTAACTTAACTCATTTATCTATCGAGCAAGTCTCCTATCTTATTCAAGTTATTATTGTGCAAGCTTACTTACCCTACTCAAAATTATATTCGAGTAAATATTATTTATCGAGCAAGCTTATTGAGTTTCTTGACTCTGTTCAAGTTACTTATCAATTTAGCAATTAGTGTGCTAGTATTCATACTTTTATTCAAGTATTGCAATGAAAGCCCATTTCATGCAACGTTATATATTGTGTGATTCCAAAGATTATGAATTGTTATTCATTCAATATATTGTTGATGCTATTATGCATGTTGTTGAACCTTAAAGTTCTTTATTCCATAAACTATTTGAAAGTTATGTCAAAGCTAATTGCTTCAGCTAGACACTTATTGATTTGTGTATTGAAGTGAGGTTAAGTCCTCCAACTATTATTGTTGTTAAGTAAAACTGTCCGATCAAATTGTTTTGGTCTGGACTCCCTGTAAAGCTGAGAAGAACAACCCTCATAGCAGGGGAAACTGTATAAACGTCGGGGAACCGACACGCGCGTAGATGGAAAATGTAAGGCTTATGCATAACGCCAGGTATTTTAGGCTGATCACCTATTGTACTAGTTTTGTGGATTATCGGATGAATTTCCAGTAATTCTAGAATAGAGTTCTGTGCCTTGGTGCACCCTCAGTATTGAATAGTTCTTTTCTTTGGGAAACTTTGAAATTCTTGGATACTTCAGAAATCCTTCGGTCCATAGCGACCACTATAACGGTGATAAAAGAAGTTGTTTATTTCCTTGACTTAGATAAATTTTTACTCTTGTGAGCTATAAAGTTATTCATGTGATTATTCATTGCTATTATACTTGCGGGGCAAATTTGTTGCTCACCCCTTGCTTTCCTTAAAACATTTCAGTTAGTGCGGCACGTGGCGAGAGCTCAGGAAAAGATAAGGGAAAGGGGAAAGCTACTGATTAGTTGTAATTTGTTGTTCTAGAATTACCGTTTGTATTAACACTTATTAATTGACGTTATGTATTAAGACATATTTACCCTTATGTATTATGTTATGTTTTGCTGTACTCTTGGTTTCGAGACTTGGGACAGGGTTATTTATGTTATATCAATGTAAATATTCCTTTATTCCGCTATAAGTTATCGATTGTATAATTCTTGTATTAGATAGTGATGAACTAAGTCCGTGGCTCAGGTGACCCAGATTTGGGGGCGTCACATCTAGACTGGATAAGCAATAATTCCTCCACTTTGTTAGGAAGCACCCACTCCTTTCCCAACACTCTAAATATAGAATTTTAACAGTCCAACGCAACAGGACGATGCAAAAATAAATAAGAACACGACTCATCATTCAGCCTACACATTACACATATGATTGGAGATCAAACCTTGTGGGGTCTAATTAAGATTATTAGTATTCAGCTTTTTAAATACAAAGATCAAATAAATGCCTTGATTTGAGAAGCTTTGCTCCTAAATTATAGAAGAAAAAGGAAATTGAACTGGGACACGAGAACATGTCAGGAAAGAGAAATAGCACTTATAGAGTTCTTAATTATAGTAGATAATTATTAGGATTTTGTTTCCTTATTTAATTAGGTTTTTCTTGGTCATTAAGTTTAGGGTTTTTATTTAGTCTGTAATCGATCATTATTATTCATATATTGATAGAATGATATTATTAAGTTTTAAGCCTTTTGTTTATGGCTTTTAGCCCAATAATCTTCTTTTAATCTCCTGTATTCCTTCCTCCATCCTTATACATCAAATTGGTTTCCTAATACAAGTGCAACCCATGTCAAACCTGATCTTGGGAGCCCTAGGCATGCCAAAGAGTATCATGGCTCTGATTACTTACATTTGGTAATGTTAAGGCTTTTCAATATGACGCATTGGTTCTTCTTCTATTCCAACCCTTTTTTTTACAAGTTAATCTATTGTTGCCTTACCTCCCTTTCATAAGTAATTCGAACCTTCCTCTTAATGCTCCAGTTAATGATGCAAGTTTTCCTTTCCTGAAGCTCTTTGTAAGAAAACACATGCCAACATTAGGATACGATACATTGGGGGATACAGCCCTCCAAATGACACGAATATGGACACGATTTTTTCCCAAAAAATAGGATACGATACGTTGGAGAATATATTGAATTTTATGTAAATTTTAATAAATATAAATGCATAAATAAATTTAACTGTTAATAAAGCATGATAAAATCAAGCAAAATATTGAGGAACACTTAGACCATAAGCATCTCCACATGGTCATATGAAAGTTGAAGCTTTTTCCGACTCAGATTGGGCTGGTTCTATAGAGGATCGTCGGTCTACAACGGGTTACTGTTCATTTGTTGGAGGTAATCTTGTTACTTGGCATAGTAAGAAACAGTCTGTGGTGGCAAGATCTAGTGTTGAGGCTGAATATCGAGTTATCGCCTTGGGTATATGTGAATTAATGTGACTTCGAACCCTGCTAGAAGATTTAGGTGTTACAACTAAAAGGCCTATGCAGCTATTTTGTGATAATAAGGCAGCCATTAGTATTGCAAACGACCCAGTGCAGCACGATAGAACGAAGCACATTGAGATTGACAGACACTTCATCAAAGAAAAGTTAACCAGTGGTCTTATTTGCTTACCCTTTGTAAAATCAGAACACCAGCTTGCTGATATTTTGACAAAGGGTCTTAGTAGTAAGATATTTCATCCTTTGTGTTTCAAGTTGGATATGCGAGACATCTACACACCAACTTGAGGGGAAGTGTTAGAAGATGGTGGCTAGGAACATGTTTCTTGTATTAAGGAAAAGAAGCTTCCTTGTTTTTCTCCTTTTTCATTTTTTAATTCCTAGACCTCTTGTATAAATATAACAATTCACATATTGGAAATATAAGAGAGATTACATTCTTACAGTTTCATTCTCCTAAACGTTAGTATTGAGGAGGATGGAAACAAAAGAATTTTAATATTATTGGTTTATTATCATATATTATTGTTTATGAATGATTTCAATATAATTAGTTTATTTCTTAAAACATTATTCGGATAATATATACGTATATATATATATATATACACACACACTATTAGGAACTAGATGAGTTCCTAACAGTGAGAGAGAGATAATTTAGAACAGAAAGAGACTGAAACAGAGTTGAGAAAGAAAGGGCAGAAATAGGGTAGAATGGAGGTGAGGAAGAGATAAGGGAGAAGAGTTCAAAGAAACTCTCTCAGATATTTCATATAATACTTTACTTATCCGACACCACCTGCACATGGGCACATGGGCATGTGAGGTTGTTACTTAGAGAATATTCTAGATATTAAGACCTAAAAAAAAATGACTAGGTTATGCTTGACAATTCCCTCCTTTAAAATCCATGCCCTCATGGATTAAGGTTAAAATCAGGAAAATTTTGTTTAAGTGTTCCTTCATCTTCCCAGGTTGCTTCATCCACACTGCAGTTCTTCCATTGAATAAGGTACTGGTAAACTTCTTTGTTGTTCCTCTGTATCACCCTTTGCACCAAGATTCTTAGAGGACTAAGTGTATAGCTGCCATCCTTAGCCATAATAGGGAGGTGAGGACTGATTCTTGCCTCTCCTATATATTTCTTGAGCTGAGATACATGAAAGGTGGGGTGTATTTTGGAAGTGTTTGGAAGGTCTAGTTTGTAGGATACCTTGCCCACCTTCTCTAATATTGTGATAGGACCATAAGAATTTTGGAGAGAGCTTAACATTCTTTCCAAGAGATACTGAACTTTGCCTGTCAGGTCTCCAACATTAAATTCCCTCTCTGTTCTCTTGTTATTGGCTTTAGATCTCATCTTATGTTGTCCCTTCTCTAGGTTAATCTTGATAACTTCTAACTGTTCCTCCTTGTCTTTTAGCAATTCTTCTACTGATGCTAAGTTGGTACTGTCTGTTGGTGGTATCAAGAGTTGGTTAGGCTCAACACCATACACCACATATGGTAAGGAGAAGTGTTGAGAGTTGTATAGAAAGTAGTATTGAACCACCATTCGGCTAAGAGTAACCATGTGCTCCACTGTTTTGGTGCATTTCCCCACATACATCTTAAGTATTGCTCTAGGCATTGGTTGACTCTCTCAGAACACCCATCACTTTGGGGGTGGCAGGCTGTACTTAAATGTAACCTGGTGCCAATTAATTTAAAAAGTATTTGCCAAAATTCATTCAAAAAAATAGGATCCCTGTCACTAACTATAGAGGTAGGCAATCCATGTAACTTGAATATGTGCTCAAAAAAGAGTTGAACTATGGACTTAGTTGTGATAGGTTGCATCAGTGGTATAGAGTGTGAATATCTACTCACTCGGTCAGTGATAACCCAAATGCTCTCAAATCCTCTGATGGAGGGAAATTGTTTTTGGGGTTATAAGTGTAAGGCTTAGGTATTGGGGTTTCATGTTGTTTTGCTAACTTGAAGGCCAAAGATAGGGTGTCAGACCTAAGCAGTTTCACCAAGTTTTTGTTATTATTGTTTTATTGGGCTATTTTAGTCTTTAGTTCTTTACTTCTTTTCTAGGGACCAAAATCCAAATTAAGGTTTTGCTCTATAAATATGGATGTAAATGCAGACTCATTATGCTATTGAATATTATTATTAGTTGGGATCAATTTACTCTTGGTTGAGGATCCTAGGAGTGAGTAGTGGAGTGCGGAGCTCCACCCCAGTTACGGGTTTTTCCATTGTTTTTAATTAATTTCCAGCAGTTATTCTTTTCCAAATATTGTCCTACATCACGTACCAAGCAAAGAATCTCATTTAATGGGGAATGGGTTAGGTTTAGAATTAGGTTTAAAGGTGGGAAAGACATTCAGAAGAATTGGAGAGGAAAAGAAGAAAGATAATAAAGCAATAAAGCTCTAAAATTATAATAATCAAACAATCAATCTAAAACAATGTATAGTGAAGGATTTACATGTGTATAATGAAGGATTACATGAATTTATATAAGGAAAATAATAGATCTTAATTTTTGAGGACTAAGCCAACCAAACAAATTAAGGATATAAAATCTACTAAATCTACCATATTAAAATACTAGAATAATCTACTACTTGGTATAAGCTTCCAAAGCCTTTTGTATTGGTCGAACCAAGTTGGTCAGGCCAATCCTGCATCACCATTCCAAATCACTTACTTTAGGCACCAGAGGATCTCCTACTGTGTGAGTTCTGATACCAAACTGATGTAGAAATTAAGAGAGGAGCGAATCAATAATAGAAAGAAACCATGGAAGGAAGGAAAAAGAGGGATAGAAGGTGTAGGAGGTGTAGGAGGGGTCAACCTCATTGGACTGATCAAGATTTGATACTAAAAGTTCAGCTTATCAAAGCTGGGATAAAGCATTGGAATCATAATCAGAATTCATTCATAACTCATTACTGCTTTTAGAAAAGTACATGAAACTCGGCATATAGACCTTTATCACCTACTAGACTTCGATATTAAAGGCAGGCTTTGGAACTTAAACTTTGGCTGATACTCACTCTAGAAACTCAAATTACTCGGACTTCAAATATTAAAAGACTCTTAGATGATTCTAGAGACTCCTAAAACATAAATCAATAATAGTAACAGTAAACTAAACTTAAGGGATGACTTCTCAGCTTCTACTTGGGACCTATTCTAGAGCAAACTCTGAAATAGATCTCTTCTTTAATCTTATTCCTTCTTGAGCTTTTTATGGGTTCCATCACTTTGCAGTCTAAAATGATTTCTAACGTGTTCATACGGACAAGAAGGATACGAATTAGATGAGCTCCAAAGTTTTTATCATTTAGAAAACTGAAGAAGTTATATTACATGTTTAACACACCCACATGATATTTTCTGGATTACTAAGCATTGAGAGAGAAACACACACCCACAACAACCAAAATAATCAAAGGAAGCTACATACCTCTGGACCATTAAACACAGAAGGTTCATTCATGTCATTCCAAATATACAAGGAAGGAGTTGAACCAACGTACTCCTGGTACGAGAACTTCTCAGCCCACCATGACCTGATCTCTGGATTTACCATATCAAGGTACGATGAGGAACCAGGCCAGCACCAACCATCAAAATCCTTACCAGTTGCATCCTTAACATAATGCCCCTTCTCAGAAGCCTCCTTATGAATGTGGTAGGAGCTATCCCTCTTTATATGAGGATCAACAATGGTGACCATTTTCCTACCCTTCGCAGCCAACTTCTTTTGCATTTCGTCTGGGTTTGGAAAAAGCACCCTATCCCATGTGAAGTATTTCTTTCCATCAGTGTGCTCAATGTCAAGCCATAAAACATCATAGGGTATATCATGCTCATCAAACTTGGAATCTACATTCTGAACATCCTCCTCATCTCTATAATTCCATCTACATTGGTGATAAGCTGTGGCAAACAGCTGTGGCATTGCTGGTGTTCCAGTCACACTAGAATACTGCCTAACAACATCCTTTGGGCCAGGACCCACAAAAAAGAATGCATCAACAACACCAGCCTCACTCATCCACAAAGTATCAATCCTATTCTGATCCGAAGGAAGAGAGATTGACGACTCAGCATCCCATCCAGACTTAAGAACGTCAATCTGCATTTCAGCTGCATTCAACCAGAAAAACCCAGAAGTCCCTCGAGATTTCCCATGCGCAAGCATAAATGGTATTGATCCATAAATCCCAAATGGTGAATCATGAATATACTCAAAAACATCCAAATTAAAAAGCCTATATGGCTCAGATTCTTCAACTCCGGGACCCCTAGTAGGCTTCAGTGCAAAACTAGTAGCATGTTCAGGAATACCATAAACAAAATTAGCATCATAGAATGACACATCAAAGCTAATTGATTGAGGCCCATATGGCCTTTTATCAGTATGACCTCTAAACCTTTCCTCCCAATCTTCCCCTTCCTTTTTCACCCTCAACTGTTCAAAATCAAACAACCCATGTGAATTCAAAGACAGTACACGTTTACCTCCTTTCGCCCTCACAAAAATCTCAAATGGGTCATGTCTAAGAACGGCTTCATACTCATCAGATAAATAAATAACCGATGAATCACCCTCTGAAAGCAGCCTCTGCAACCAAAGTTTCTTATTCAAGACTTCAGGTTCAATCACATCAGGAACCTCTAACCGCTTTTTGGGAGGATCCAAACTTGGGTCTTCATCAATCTTCAGTCTCAATATCCCATCTTGATATGCAGACAAAGTAAGAATCAATGGCTTAATTGGGTCTTCTTGACTTTCTTCAACTGAGTTTTCTTGTTTATCTTGATTTTGTTGAGATGGGTGGTATTTGGGCAGGAGTTTGGCAGTGAGATCACCATCATTGATGGTTACATCAGTGGCAATGAGAGAGCAGGAACCGGGTTTGCGGGATCGAGCTCGCTTGCAGAATGGGGTTTGGTTACAGTTTCTGAATTCGTCTCTTTTCCAGGATGAGACAGAGGTGAAATGAGAAACTACGAGAAGGAGAAGAAGATACAGAAGATGGTTTCGATGCAATGTTTTCTTCATGGTATGTTTTGTGTTGTTATGTATTATGAAATTCTGAATTTTGTACCGAAACCCTAAAATGAAGAAGGGGAGTGTGATGTACTCGGTGCAGAGCTAGGTTTTACAGAGGACGCTTAGTCCAGTGTAGTGGCTAAATGCCATTGGTTTTGTACCCTAGTCTGATGTGGCATAAAACAACCCCGAGGCATTTGCAAGTATTACTACTTGCAATCCCCTCTCGAGCTAGTCACGGACCATTTTATATATAGTGCATGCATGTTATATGCATAAATTATGTAGAATAAAATAAAAATTTTATAAAATTTAGAATAGTAAATAGAAATATATAATAAATTAATATTAAAAAGAATAAAATAATAATATATTTAAAATTATAAGGATGAAAGAGTATTAAAAAAAATGTGACCCAATTACATCAAACTTGTGGAGAAAGCTTCCATAAACACTTTATAATATAGATTTTTATATAAAAAATAATTATTAATAAATAATGATAATAACATTAATATCTTACAATAAAATAAATGTTCATTATTCATTATTTATACAACTTTTTTACCTCAAATTGATTTAAAATACATGATATTTATAACAGTAGTATGCCCTCAAGCCAATCATATTGGATGTGATAAGTATTCTGTGACGCCCCCAAATTCGGGTCTCCAAATACCCGGATCCGGTCATCACGATCCAATACAAACATTCACCTCTAACAACATATGGTAACTAAAATGCGGAATATAATAAACATACGTTGTTCATTACAAGGTGTTACTAGTCCCAGAATACAAAACCTTAAACACTTATACAAATCCATACCCTAAATAAAAGTTAGGGTTTAAATTACATTAACAGTAATTAACTATACGAAAATTTAAAATCTGCTACATGAAGTCTATTACTTCATCTTTTCTTTTCCTTTGTTCTTCCCTGACGTCTCGGGTTTAGCTGCAATAAAGTCATGATATAGCAAGAATGAGCAACGAGTTTGCTCAGCAAGTTTAAAATACAACAATAAGGATATATCATGATGAAGGGAATATAGAGGAGAATTCAACAATTATCAGAAGCAATAACAATAAATGCTTTTAGAACAATTGGTAGTCGAATAGACTTTGAACAATAACTTCCAAAGGAGTCAATAGCTGGTTGACCCTCTGGTTACTGGCTACAAAATAAGTACTTGAGGGGATCAGCCTCGCGTACGCTATGTATATGCATAACATTTAACTCTGCTATTGGTACCTTATATACGGTACCTGGGGTACTCCCCTATATTAAAAGGGGTGTTCATACAGTCCAAGAATCCTTACCATCGATTGGTTCGGATAGCTTTTATAAATTTCCACATACTTGCCTGACCGAACAAGGGTTCAGACTTAACCATGAATAGTTCACAAATTTATGTACTTAAATAAATATACGGATTCAAATGCAAGAGTGCGAATGCCAATGAATACATAGATGTGGAATAATTTTAAAAGTAATTAGACCACTTAAAGCATGCTTGGAGATAAGATTCAAGCTTAAAGAATAACTTGCAATAATATATACCTTTTGCACGAATTAAAAATAATGCATAAGGTTTAGAAATTTGCTCAATGTAAAAGTTGAGTAAGGAAGAACTTGCATTCAATATACTGAAAGAAAATGAAGTTAGGGAACTTGCCTGTTTGCTCAGCTACAGATAAACTTAGCTTTAATTAATTGATCTTGGATAACCTATCAGTTGATAAAGTCGGTTTATCCATTAGCATGGTATATTGATACACTCACTTATGCTATTTATTTAAAAGATAGACAATTCACCATATACATTTAACTACTACTAAACATAATTTAATTAATGACCTTTAGCTATTAAAATAAATGATAGCTAATCATGATTACTTATTCTTTGAATACTCAGATTATTACCCTTATTAGTTAATAATCCTTACTTATGAGAATAAATAATTAGTTTATTATGCATTACTAATAGTGACTAGCTTATAAGTCATTTAGTTTTATTTGCGCTTAATTACTATTCACCTTTAAAGGTAATTGAGTAATTATTATTCCTTGTCCCTTATTCAACGTTAATTAAATATTTAATGTATTAACTTAATTACTATTAATTTAATCAAATATTTATTATCTTTATTTATTATTTAGTGATAAATAGTAAATAATTACTTTATTAACTTCATTCATACTTAACTATTATTTAATTAAATAATAATTAAATATTTATTAACTTTATTTATCATTTAATGATAAATAATAAATAATTACTTTATTAACTTTATTCATACTTAACTATTATTTAATTAAATAATAATTAAATATTTATTAACTTTATTTATCATTTAATGATAAATAATAAATAATTACTTTATTATCTTTATTCATACTTAACTATTATTTAATTAAATAATAATTAAAGATTTATTAACTTTATTTATCATTTCATGATAAATAATAAATAATTACTTTATTAACTTCATTCATACTTAACTATTATTTAATTAAATAATAATTAAATATTTATTAACTTTATTTATCATTTAATGATAAATAATAAATAATTACTTTATTAACTTTATTCATACTTAACTATTATTTAATTAAATAATAATTAAATATTTATTAACTTTATTTATCATTTAATGATAAATAATAAATAATTACTTTATTATCTTTATTCATACTTAACTATTATTTAATTAAATATTTATTAACTTTATTTATCATTTAATGATAAATAATAAATAATTACTTTATTATCTTTATTCATACTTAACTATTATTTAATTAAATAATAATTAAATATTTATTAACTTTATTTATCATTTCATGATAAATAATAAATAATTACTTTATTAACTTTATTCATTCTTAACTATTATTTAATTAAATAATAATTATCTCTATTTATTATTTATTGGGAAAAGTAATAAATAATTATTTAATAAATTTTATTTATTAGTTATAATAACTAGATAATTACAAGAGCATTTTAACATCAAGTCAGTTAACCAATACTTTAGCCAGTACTAGCATAGTTGATTATCAATTTGACAACAATTAGACTCCATTCACTAATTATTTTGTTTAAATAAGCAATTTAACCACCAAACCCATTTGGGAAGTAACTAAATTATTGCCTAATACCACTGAACATCTCAGTTCCTGCAATATCATCTCAAGACAACTGACAGTTTGTTCAACATAGTAGGGGAACACTGATCCCAGTATACAGTATAGTTAAATTTACCAAATCTTACACAAGCAAAACAGGTCACCAATCAATACTATAAGGAAGTCTATCAGTTTGGTTTTCATTGGCATTACCTCAAACACCTAGTGGGCACACTAAGGTCGACGCTAGCCTAAAACCTGCATAAGGTCCTACTGTCCGAACCCTGAGGTTCACTTGAACACCAAAATGCCAAATTAAAGAACAACTCAATGCAGCACAACAAGAACAACACCATACTGGTTTCCCAAATTAACCAAACAGCAACAAACGTAGTTCAATACCAGAACTCTTAACCAAGATGAACCAACAAAATCCAGTATTGTGAAAACAACCCAAGAACAAATCTTAATACAATATATAATTCAACAATCACAGAAAAAAAAAATTTATATACCAACCAATACATTGATACATACAATCCGAATACCTCCCATCACAAATTTGGGGACTAGAAATTTAACTCAGTTGCTCGAACTACTTTATACCTTGGGATTGACCGACTTGCCGTCCTTCTCCTTCTTCCACAGTACAAAACCCAGCTGGACATCCACCACCGGCGATTGACTCCCCTTGGCTTTTCCTTTCTTTCTCTAATTTGGCTCTCAATATCGGCAGCTTTGGTTAGGATTTAGGTCTTCAATTTATAGAAGATTTGTTACCCAATAAACTGGGTATTATCTCGCTTGACAGGGCAATACCCAAGGGTCAGAGGGGTAGGCTGTCGAGTGATTTGTCTCTGTCAGACCTATCCCAGCCACTGCAAAATCGCCGGCAACCCTCGAGCCGCGCGTTTCCACCCGTCAGTCGCCGGTCGTCTTCAACCCCTTGGTCCGTTTGATGGCCGATTGGTCGACGACTTTCTCCTTCAGTCCAACGGTCGATCTCCTTTTGCCCCGTCCTGTCCGATTGAGTCGCTGATGGGTTGAAAGCTTCGAATCCCCCCCCCCTTTTTCCTTCACTGGTTTCGTTTGACAGAAGGTTTTGAGGATTTGATTTGGGGGTTTGGGTTCTTGTTCGGTTGTATCCTCAGTTGCCACTAATTTGGATTTTCCCCAATTGTAGTACTGGTAGGATGCCCCAAAGGAGACGGATCCGACCTGATTAAGGAAATGGGTTGATTCGGCTGGTAGGCAAATTTGGGCTAAACCCAATAGGGTTGGGCCGGTTGGCTTAAATCAAAGAGGCGGCCCAATAGGAAAAGGAAAAGGATTTGGACTTAAATTAAAATTAATTAAGAGCAACGGCCCAGTTTAAATAAAGAAAGTCGACCCAATTTAAATTAACCCCTTGTATTTCTAATATTTTAAATTAACTAGCTAACCCAATTAATTATTTATTTAGAATATTTATTTTAACCATAATTCTTTATTCGAATTATTTAATCCGATAATGAAATTATTTATAAATTTTCTTCCCAATTTCCTTGAAATTAATTCCTTAAGGTTAACCCACTAATTTACTCAAACTATTAGTGAGCCCCCTTAAGGCAAAGAAAATTTATTGGGCCATATTTTAGATATCATTAAATAATAATACCCACCTGGATCCTATTAAATTCGAAAAAATTATATAAAATGAATCTCATACATCAAAGTAATTTGGTACAATGTTTTGAAAATTCCTGGACATTACATATTTACTCTGTAATCTTATTTATTTATTAATAAAAGAACTTATTTAATTAAAGACATTCTTTATCCATATTTAATTAGTTGAATTAAATAAATGTGATAAATTCATAGTTTTAGAGCAATACTTTTTGAATCATGATGATGATCATGCTAATGAGATCTAAATTCAAGATAGCTCAAAACTAGAACATTCATAATCGTTGGATCACTAATGTGGGGTTACTGATTCCAGATAGATTAGTACATACTATGCTTGCTCTGTTGAAAATGATAATTGATCTCATAATCATTTGTGTTAAGACACTAAAGCAAGTATGTAGGTGCTTATTGGAGAATAAGTTCACTGAACGTGACTCACTTAAAAGAACCATAATGGAGTTTTACTCGTCTGTCAATAGGTGTTCTTATAATGATAGTAGTACAAGTGATCCTTAGACTTGAGATCATCATAGTATCTTGTGTATTTTGAGTTATACTTTGTCATATTCCTTAATACTTCAGGGTATGTATGTTCAGACATAATAAAGTGTATATGGAGATAGGTGAATGATCAACAAAGGATCTACCGCTTTTAGTAAAGGGAGAGAATGTCCTATGTGATTCGATAAGTGACAACTCGGAAATTCCTGATCAGGGTTGAATGGAAATTAGAGTTGGGCATTTTTGAATTGAAGTGCATATGATCAAATGAAATAAAACTTGACAGAAATTTTATGTTTTATATTTGATTGGGACATTGTGTGGTAGAAAGATTGAATTGTACGTTAACTATTTACTGAATAGGTTCTTTGTGATTAAACGTTGATTTCATATTATCTAGATAGTCATAATATACCAATATAAGGTGTCACTCATGATGTAAAATAAATATATTTATTTATATTTGAATTAAAGTAGTTTAATTCATTATAAATAATATTAAAATGATTCTAATTTATTTATTCTACTACTGGTATAATATTGAACCTAAAGGGTCACACCATAAAAGAGAAATATTATTTTAGAAGTGATTGACTTAATAATAATAAAATTAAATATATTTAATTTATTAGTGGAATAAATTAAATAGTTTAATATTTATAATTAAGTATTTGGAGAAATACTAATTATAAATTAATAAGAAGTATTATTATTATTATTATTATTATTATAATAAATTATTTAATTCCTAAATGGTTTGAGAATTAAATTAAATTAAATTAAAATCCTAAGTCCTAAAAGGTTTAGGATGAAAGGTTGGTTTATAAATAAGAAGGGTCTTATTTGGATTGAAGATGAATCATTAGTATTCTCAAAACCTAAAAGAGTTAGGAGAGAGAGAATTAGAGCTAGCCACCCAAGGCTTGGAGAAACCTAAGTTCACTTCTTTAATTAATATACTCTTAGTGGATCACCTTTAGAGCGCTACACATATTAAGTATCTTGCGTTTGATCTGAGGAATTGGAGAAGTACGGAGGAGCAAAGGATTGGAACTTGAAGATTTGATCAAGGAGTTGCTTCATCTTCATAAGGTATATCTTTTATCCTTCCTCAATTAATAATATTGCATAAGGTGATTCCGGGGATTGTATAAAATTTTAAATTTGATTTATGTCATGTTTCCGCTATTTATTACAATATGATTATATGTATGTTTATGTTTCTGCAAACTTACAGTGGCATCAGAGTCATCCTTATGCGAGTTATTAATTATTTTGATTCAATATATACATTGATATGTGTTTAGAACAATTTAATTGGGCATAATTGTTGGTAAAAAATCATGTTTTATAAAACAAGATACAAAATCACGATCTAAAAAGGGCCTAAATCGCGACCTGTCAGAGCCGCAACGCGACCTTACAGTGTCGCAGTGCTGAGTCTCTGTTGTTGCAGTGCTGCCTTACAACGCCGCAACGCTAGGGCTTGAAGCATCACAGTGCTTGCCCAAGGCACCGAGACGTTAGGGCGTCAGAAAAGGTTATTTTAGCAATTTTGAAATTGAAATAAAGGAGTTTATTTTGATTTAGAATTGAATTAAAATAAAAATGTTTATTTTAATTAGAATTGGATTTCATACTAACTAATATTGTCCATTAAATGATATCAATATATATTGAATGTTTTATTTTCATTAGATGAATATATTATGATACATGTGATGACATGTATGATTAATTTTTTATTGATACATGTGATGATATGTATGATAATAAAGAGGATGATTACGGACTATTGACCAATGAGATTGGATTTATTTTGATGGATGCTTGAATAAATAAGGTTTTTATAAATGGGGTCTGCGAACCTCGCCTATCTAATTTTTTGTTATAAATTTTATCTCCCTCCCGTGTACTTTCCCTTGACTGCTGATCCAAGTTTCTATTTTATTAAAAAAATAGTTTGTAATAGGATTTTGTAGAATTACTCAAAAAATTGGAGTTGAAGAGCAGGAGCATTGAAGACCCATTTGTATTGGAGTTCGAGCTGAATGTGATAGTTATATTCAATGTTATATTCTTGCACCCTAGATTTGACCTTTTGGTTCATGATGGCTCCAGTGAATCAAACTAGAATTAAGTCCATAATCATCCCAAGTAGAATATAGTATTCTATATGTACATGCTAATTATATATTAATATATTATTATACATGATGATGTTAATATGACGCGTATTTATATATATATATATATATATATATATATATATATATATATTTGCATGCGCGCTAAACAAGATGAGACGATTAATAGCAAAATTCTCAAGGAAGAAAATATTAAGTTGATTACGTTCAAAGACATTTAGAATGTCGGATGTAGCCTTCTAGCATGATAAAGCAACATAGTATCAAATATTTAATATAGTTTGTTGTGCACACACAAGACTTATATTAAGTGTTTGAGATGTTGGTTTTATTACATTGGATGTTTATAAGGAATTGAACAATACATGTTTTGTTGTGTACACACAAGGACCATATTTTTCTCTTCACTTATATGGGAATGCTAGGTATTATAACTTAGATAATTTTAGTTCAGATGTGCACACACTTGATCATCATTATCTAAGAGGCAAAATAAAAGCGGTTACGTGGAGATGTAATTGACAAAAGTTGTCTACCCATTTAATAAATCTATAGTTTGTTGTGCACACACAAGGTTGTATATTTATGGCAATAGGATCCTTTCTCACTAGCGGATTTTAATTAGATCTGCCGAATTATATATAAAGGGTTATATAATTTGATGAAAATAGTGGGAGATACCATTTTAATAAAGACCTAATTAATTTGGTAATTAATAAAATGAATGCATGCTAATGTTGTTATTAAAAAAATTTCATTTACAGAATTTTACAATGTCTAATTCACTATCACTGCAGAGCATATTGGATGCTAACAAGTTAACCAGACCGAACTATACGGATTGGTTGAGGAATTAGAGAGTTGTTCTCACTGCTGAAAAGCTATCTTATGTACTTAATTCGCCAGTCCCTGCAACTGTTGCAGATAATGCCTCTGAGGAAGAGATTACTACTTTTTAGAAAATGACAAGATGATGCTACGATGGCTCAGTGCATCATGTTGGCATCCATGAGTAACGAGTTATAGCGTTAACACGAGAAAATGGATGCACCTACCATGTTGCTTCACCTTCAAGATTTGTATGGTAAGCAGAATAGGTCTGCTAGATATGAAATATCTAAGAAGCTCTTCCGATCTAGAATGTCTGATGGAACTATAATACAGACACACGTCCTAAAAATGATCAATTTGATTGAACAATTGGGACAATTGGGTTTTATAATGGATGGAGAGTTGAGCCAAGATATGATCCTGCAGTCACTCCTGAACTCTTTCTCACAATTTGTAGTGAATTTTCACATAAACAAGCTAGATGTCAGCCTGTCTGAGTTGCTTAACATGTTGAAAATAGTAGAGAATCACTTTCCAGCCAAGAAAGACCAAGTCTTACTTATAGATGAGTCTTCCAAGAAAAGGAAGAGGAGAAAAGGATCTTCTAAAAAGAAGAAAAGTTCAAAGAAGGCAAAAGGAAAGGCAAAACTAAGGACAATAAGAAAACTGATTCAGATAGCAAAGGATTTTGCTTCCACTAGAATAAGCCTGGACACTAAAAAAGAAACTGCAAGGAGTATCTTGCAGAGCTTAAGTAGAAGAAGCTTAATGAAGCTTCAACTACAGATTCAGGTTTGTTCATGATTGAAACAAATCTTTTTGTAAGTCAAAGTTCTATTTGGGTATTGGATACCGGCTGTGGTTCTCACATATACAATTCTATGCAGGGCCTAAGTAGAAATAGAAAGCTGAACAAAGGGGAATCAGTCCTACGTGTGGGGAAGAGAGCCAGATTGCTACATTAGCCGTAGGAACTTATAGTTTAGCATTGCCTACGAGCAAATCAATTAATTTAATAAATTGTTACTATGTTCCAATTCTTATTAGAAACATTATTTCAATTTCATTGTTGGATAAAGAAGGTTTTTATATTATATTCAAGAACAATAGTTGTTCTATTTATAATGACAATGTTTTGTTTGGAACTGGTAGATTAATTAATGGACTATACATACTTGACTTGCATGAAAATATTTTTCAAATTGAACAAACCAATAAAAGGAAAAGAGATGATGTGAATCATACCTTCATATGATATTGTAGACTTGGTCACATTAATGAAACAAGACTAAACAAGTTGCATAAAGATGGGCTTTTAGAGCCATTTGATTTTGAATGATATCCAACTTGTAAATCTTGTCTCATGGGTAAGATTACTAAATCTCTATTTATTAGACATGGAGAGAGAGTTGCAGGGTTGTTAGAGTTGGTACACACAGATGTGTGTGGACCTATGACAACAGATGCTAGAGGAGGGTATTCGTATTTCATTACATTCAATGATGATCATTCAAGATTTGGATATGTGTATTTGATGAAATACAAGTCTGAATCATTTGAAAGGTTCAAAGAATTCAGAAGTGAAGTAGAGAAACAAACTGGCAAGAATATTAAAATTCTTCGATTGGATCGAGGAGGTGAATACTTGAGCAATGAGTTTCTCGATCATCTCAAAGATAATAGTATTCTCTCACAATGGACCCTTCCTTGTACACCACATTTGAATGGTGTATCTGAAAGGAGGAATCATACCTTGTTGGACATGGTGCGGTCCATGATGAGTTTTACCGATATTCTAGTATCCTTCTAGGGTTATGTCCTAGAAACGACTACATATTTACTAAACAAGGTCCCCTCAAAATTCGTCCCTAAGACTCCATTTGAGTTATGGACAAAGACAAAACCTAGTCTTAAGCATGTTAAGATTTGAGATTGTCTAGCTTATGTAAAAAGGTTACAAAGTAACAAGCTTGGGACAAGATCTGACAAGTGCAGATTTGTGGGGTGTCCTAAAGAAAGTTTAGGGTATTATTTCTATAATCCTACTAAGAAAAACGCTACCTTCTTGGAAATGGAGTTTATCCTTGAAGGGGCTAGTGGGAGGAAAATAGATCGTGAAAAAGTTCAAGAACCACAAACCATTACAGGTCAAATGGATGAACCTGTCCAAGTAGATATACCTTATGTACCACAACCGAATCGCAAATATAGAAGAGTACCGAACATATCTGAAAGGTATGGATTCATCATAGATAATGATGAGGTACGCATCATAAAGGATGGTAATCCAATAACATACGATGAGGCTATTGTCGACGCCGGGAATAATAATTTTCCTATTTTTGTTGTTTCTACCCCTTTTTAAGATTTTGATTTATTCATTTCGCTTAAAGGGTGATTTTTAGGAAACAATCGACATAAATGCTGACGGGGTTTTGAAAGATTAATTTTAATGATGGGCCAATTAGACAGAGCTGTCAGTTTGTAAAGATTTAAATGGATGTACTAACTCATTCGGATTTTAAGATTTTCGCAATATGGCCCAATATGTGACTCCGTAAAATTGGTCTCGAAACCGAGATTCATAGAGTTCGGGGTTTGCTTAAGCGAGGGGAAGGTGTTAGGCACCCCCCGACTTCCGTGAGAACACGGTTACCGCTTTCTTGATGTTTTCCTAAGTGTGTGTATGTGTATGTATGATTTTGAAGGAAATCGCTATCTAGTTTTGGATCGAAATCGTGAGAAGCGCCTTATTTTGAAAGGAGCTTAAAACCTCTTTGAGCCAATGCGCAATGGATTTGATTTTAGAAAAAGGTTCATTTTAGCTTTTAATTGATAAAACAGTAATAACATTTTAACAGCTCTATCTAATCAGTAATAATATTTCAAGACTTAATATGAAAGTAATGAAATTTAATCTGTGTCTAGCCGAATCAAATGGCTCAGACTGTTTTTAAACATTACATGCATTTCGAAGTTTAACGAATACACATCATAGCAACTTATATCAAGGATTTTGATAACTTTTCATAACACAAACTATCCTTTAATATATAGATTTGAAGAGAGTTGGGATACTTGCCTCGTTCGGAGTTTACATTTACAGTTAATGCTATCTTTTATTTCACGTATCCTACATGGTTTCAAATCACATATAGGTATACATCAATAATACATTCGATGCATTTTTATTACAAATAGTTGCGCATACATACCAACTAGCCACGTGAACAAACATCGTTATACACTTACAATGAATGTTCAATTACATATTCCACATTTGTTGTTTCTTTCGTTTCCTTTTAATTTGAAAGTTTCGTTTAAGAACCTCTTTTTAGAATCTTTCAATTTATAGCTTTACATAGTCATTAAATGTTTGAACAATCAAAACATGACTCTTAGCATGAATTACATTCCAAGGAACTTGTACATATATGTCCTTGACCTTAGATCATATTTAAAACAAATTGACAGTTCTGCAGTGCGGCGCTGCGGCGCTGCGGCGCTGCATTTAAACTTGGGAGTGGCGTAGCCGCGCTACTCCCTTTTTCTGTCCAGAATTGAGTTGTGCAATGCACAACCTTTATATTATCATTCTAAGGTCTCATCACATAATATTTACACATATTAGAAGGATTTATATCAGCTTTGACTATCATTTACTAGCATTATGTTCAATCTTTTAAACCATATAATTCTTATTTTGAAATTTCATAGGAAACCATGTTCAAGCAATTCATTTATTGCTTAGCTACTTAGGTCATGACTTCAGACACATTTGAATACTTAAAGAATCATAATAAACTTGCCCAGAAGTTCAGAAGACCAAAGAAATCAATTTTCACTTCTGGGGACCAGCGCGACCGCGCTGGTTTTGACTTGGGAAGTGGCGCGGCCGCGCCACTTCGACTAAAAGAAATTTCATTCTCTGTTTTATGCAAAACCCCAGTTTTCAATGCACAAACAATTTGCAATACTTCTTAGCAGCTATATCCTGATTACAAAATACTGGAAACATGGTTTTATTACTAATCCACATTATCACTTAACATGATCATAAACTAATTCCTTTTAGTTCCAAGGGTCAGAGAATAACTTCTCATTTGGACATTTTGTCAAATGGCTTGAGGGCATAGTTTCAAAAGCTTGATTTCATAGATATGTAGAACAGGTCTAGCCCAAATTTCATTTGAAAGCATCAAGTACTCATAAACACTTCACAACAACCAATTCTTCTAATCAATTTCTTAGAAATTCACAAATTAATAGAATCATACTAAGAGTAATACAATACCTCTTGATTGAATTCTTTCCTTAGCAGCACCTTATTCAGATTTTCTCTAAATTTTGAGTTTGCTAGTTCTAATCTTCCAACCTACTAGATGTTTATCAATTGAAAAAGGTTGGTGATAGTAACTGATGAGTAAAATAGCTTTGGAACAGAGAAACTGAGAATGAAGGTATAATATTTGGTTTTATAGAATTCCATATATTGCTCTTCACGAATTAGACTTGGCCAATACGTTTATAGCTTAGCTGAATCCTCAGTCTACAATTGTAGCATAAGGCTAACTTCTGCTTCTTTAGTTTCACAGACTTAACATATGCATGGAGGTTACTCTGATTTCAAGCATACATATATTACATACATACGTATATACAGTATACTTATAACATATATAATATATTACATATATTTCATATGTAATATAATATATACATTACATTCCCACTGTACTTATCGCGCAATGCAAATTTGGTATTAAATACCAACATAATTCACACAAAACTATAATGAAATATTCTATATATACAAAAAATATTTTATTTAATCAATAAATTTATTATATTAAAATAATTTATTTACCATAAATTATTTTAATATTCACACAAATTATCCATCACGTTATAATTCGCTTTTAGGAATTATTTATATAATAAACATATTATTTATTACATTACATACAACCATATATTATATCGCTCATACCATGCAATATAATATATCTTAGAATAAAAAATTTAAATCTATTAAATTTTATTTTATTATTTGAAAATTCAAATTGTTACATTCTTCCCCCTTATAAAGATTCCGTCCCCGGAATCGCAAAACAAAACTATTCAAATAAATGAGGATAGTTTGTTCGCATCTTTTCTTCTAACTCCCACGTTGCCTCCTCGGCATTGTGGTTTTTCCATAACACCTTTACTGAGGATATGGTCTTATTCTGAACAAGAACTTCTTCATAGGTTAAGTCTTTCTCAAACTGTATAGGTTCCTATTCTATCACGTGCTTATAATCTAGCTTATAAGGTCGTAATACCGACACGTGAAATACATTATGAACGTGTTCTAACTCTGGAGGTAATGCTACTTCATAGGCTACTTCTCTGACCTTTCGCAAAACCTCAAAATGTCCTATAAAATGGGGACTTAATTTTCCCTTCTTCCCAAATCGTATCTTTCCTTTCCACGGGGATATTTTCAAAAATACGTGTGACCCGACTTCAAATTCTCTCTTTTGTCTATGCTGATCCACATACTTTTTCTGCCGATCTTGAGCTGTGATGAGTCGCGTGCGTATTAACTTTACATTTTTTGTAGTTTGCTGCACTAATTCTGGTCCTAGCAAACGACACTCTCATACTTCATCCCAACACAGTGGTGTTCTGCACTTTCTTCCATACAACGCTTCATAAGGTGGCATGCTGATACTTGCGTGGTAACTGTTGTTGTAGGCAAATTCTATCAGAGGTAAGTGATCGTTCCAACTTTCCTTGAAGTCCATAACACAGGCTCTAAGCATATCCTCTAAAGTTTGTATTGTTCTTTCACTCTGTCCGTGTGTTTGAGGATGGTAAGCTGTACTCAACCTCAATTGCGTTCCCATGTGCTCCTATAAACTTTGCCAAAAATTTGATGTGAACCTTGGATCTCTATCTGACACAATCGAAATTGGCACTCCATGTCGGGAAATAACTTCCTTGATATAGAGTTTAGCTAGCTGATCTAGGTTATACCTAATCTTGATTGGCAAAAAGTGTGCCGACTTCGTTAATCGATCAACTATAACCTAGATAGCATCAAATCCTTTCTGTGTACTTGGAAGTCCTACCACAAAATCCATCGTGATATGCTCTCATTTCCATTCAGGAATTTCTAATGGTTGGAGTAACCCACTAGGTTTTTGATGTTCGGCTTTGACTTTTTAACAGGTCAAACACTTACTAATGCATTCTGCAACTTCTCTTTTCATGTTCGTCCACAAAAAATGTTGTCGGAGGTCTTGATACATCTTTGTACTTCTAGAATGAATCGCGTACCTCGAACAATGGGCCTCATATAAAATTTCTTCTTTCAGCTCTGGTATTGGCGGAACCCAAATTCTTCTTCAAATCTAATTATTCCGTCTTTATCGAGTTTAAACTTATTTTCCTTTTGAGATTTTCTCCTTTAGCTTCTCACACTCTTCGTCTTTGAGTTGTGCTTCTTTGATTTTATCCAACAACGTTGGATAAGTCTCCATGATGTATAGTTGGTATTTCGACTCCTGCGAAAACTTCACTTCTAGTTCCATTCTTTCCATTCCTGTTACTAACTCATCTTAAGCTGTCAACATCATTAACTTCTCTCTACCTTTTTGACTTAAGGCATCTACCACAACATTGGCTTTCCCTGGGTGATAAAGAATTTCACAATCATAATCCTTGATTAACTCTAACCATCTTCTTTGTCTCATATACAATTCTTTTTGTGTGAAGATATATTTCAGACTTTTATGATCTGTATATATCTCACATTTCTCTCTATACAGATAATGCCTCCAAATTTTCAAGGCAAAAACTACTGCTGCCAACTCCAGATTATGAGTAGGATATCCCTTCTCATAATCTTTCAGCTGTCGCAACGCGTATGTAATGACCTTCCCATGTTGCATAAGTACGCAACCCAGTCCTCTATGTGACGCATCACTATACACAACAAAATTCCCTGTCTCATCTGGTAAAGACAACACTGGCGCTTCACTTAATCTTTTCTTGAGTTCCTGAAAACTCTGTTCACATTTTTCTGACCACACAAATTTCACAGTTTTCCTTGTCAAGTTAGTTAACGGGGTAGCTATCTTCGAAAAGTCTTGAATAAATCTTCGATAGTAACCCGCTAATCCTAAGAAACTACGCTCTTTAGTCAGTGTCTTCGGTTGTTCCCAATTCAGTACTGCCTCTACTTTTGCTGGATCCACGGTTATACCATCTTTATCGATTACGTGTCCCAAAAATTAAACTTTTTCTAACCAGAATTCACACTTAGTGAACTTTGCATATAATTTCTCTCTCCTTAGTGATTCCAACACTATTCTCAAATGTTCAGCATGATCCTCCTGCGTCTTGGAATAGACCAGGATATCATCTATGAACACTACCACAAACTTATCCAAATACTATTTGAACACTCTGTTCATCATATCCATAAACGCAGCTGGCGCATTTGTTAAACCAAATGACATAACTAGAAACTTGTAATGACCATAACGAGTTTTGAATGCTGTCTTCGGAATATCTTCTTCTCTTACTTTCAGCTGGTGATAACCACTTCTTAAGTCTATCTTGGAAAAATATCTTGCCCCTTTTAACTGATCAAAGAGATCATCGATCCTGGGCAACGAATACGTGTTCTTGATCGTTACTTTATTCAACTCCCTGTAGTCAATACAAAGTCTCAACGATCCATCTTTTTTTCCCATAAACAACACCGGCGCTCCCCATGGCAACGTACTTGGTCGAATGTACTTCTTGTCTAGCAATTATTGCAATTGTATCATCAATTCTTTCATTTCCATTGGAGCCATTATGTATGGTGCTTTCGAAATTAGTGACGTACCAGGCACTATATCAATAACAAACTCAATTTCTCTGTCTGGCGGCAAACCTGGTAGATCATTCAGAAAAACATCCGCAAACTCATTCACTACTGCAATCTGATTTATATCTGTTCTGACTTGTTGGGTATCCACCACATATGCTAGATATCCCTCACAACCGTTCTGTAACAACTTCTTCGCTTGCATCATCATTAAACAACGAGACTGCCATGGCGATTTATTGCCCTGAAATACTACCTTTGACTGCTTTGCAGGTTTAATGCTTACTAATTTCTTTTGGCAATCTATCATTGCCCCATGGTTGAATAACCAATCTATTCCCAACATTATATCGAACTCAGCCAACTGAATCAGAATTAAGTCTACACTCAACTCACGCTCCCTTATTTTGACCCAACAATTCCTATAAACATGCTTTACAGGAATTACTTCTTTATTAGCAACTTCTATATTTATGGGGGTTTCTAGATTCAATAAAGGTACACTTAACTGTTTAGCAAATTCATATGACACAAAAGAACAGGTTGCTCCCGAATCAAACAACACACAAGCATTTATATTGTTAATTGGAACAATACCTGAAACTACGTCTTTTGAAGCAACTACATCTTGCTCCGTCATATTAAAAGTTCTGGCGGTTGGTCTGTTTTACAGAACTGGTCCTGTTGTAGTCGTTTTCCCGCTGCTATTTCCCTTATTGTTGTTTCCACCATCGGTTCCCTTCTTTGGACAGTTTCTGACCAAGTGGTCCACTGATCCACAATTAAAACATCCGGAATTCTTTCTTGGATTGGGGCAGTTAGGAGAGATGTGTCCCTCCTGCCCACACTTGTAGCATACCATCTTTCCTTTTAGACATATCCCAGTGTGATTTTTTCCACAGTTCTTGCAGGCTTCAAATTTCTTTTTCGGATCTCCTTGACTGTTTTCAGCGTTCCCAAAGTTATTCCACTTTCTTTTCTTACTATTCCCGCTTTCACTGCCTATATCTGATTTGACTGATCCTTCAATCTTTTCTTTATTCTTTCTTTCTTTATTGTGGAGACTCAGTGCCTCCCTCCCTCCCTCTACTATTATTGCTTTCTCAAGAATCGTGCCAAACGACCCAATTTGTAATACTGACAGTTTATTATAGAGCCAAGGTTTTAAGGCTTGCTCAAATCTTCTGGCTTTTCTTTCTTCAGTATCCACCTGATGTGGAGCAAATCTTGCCAACTCATTAAATCTAGCTGTGTACTGCGACACAGTCATATCTCCTTGTTTCAATTCCAAAAATCTCACTTCCATTCTACTTTGCATGCTTGGAGGAAAATAATTCTTGAAGAGATCTCCTTGAATCTTTCCCAACCAATTATTCCCTCGCTGACTCTAGTTCTGTTTGCTTCCCACCAAAAATTCGCCCCCCTTAAGCATATAGGCAGCGAATAAAGTTTTCTGCTCATCGCTCACCCTCGCTATCTCAAAGGTTTTCTCTATCTCTTTAATCCAGGACTGAGCCTCTATAGGCTCGGTGGTTCCTCGAAACTCTGGGGGTCCTACACTCCTAAAGTCCTTAAAACTAGAGACATGACCAGCTGGTGGTTGTACATTTGTATTAGGTTGAGGGGGATTCCTAGTTTGGAAAGCTCCCACCAACAAATCTACAAATTGCTGCATTGAGTTTTCTGGACCCTCATTTTTATTATCGAATTCTTCATTTCTGTTTCTATTGAATGTTGGTCTCCCTCGACCTCTTCCTCTTGGCGGCATTTTCTGTTTAATAAAATATATTATTATTAAACAATTTCTTGTTTTAAGATATTCTTATTCAATGCTTAATAACAATACTGAAAACAAAACATATTTAATCATATTCATATTAAACATGCTTTTCATTTCATCAAAAGTCAGTACATTATTTCACTTGCTATTCTCTTTTTTATAGCATTGATTTGCTATATACATCTGTTTCTGTCCCAAAAAGAGACTGTACATATCTCTAATCCTTATAGTTAGGATTTCAAAAGCTATCCCATATTATTAACAAAAAATGGGATTTTTCAGTCTTACTACCACATTTACATATATGTACACATATTTACATATAATTACAACTTTGTCTCATTGTTCTCAAAATAACTTTCCCTCTAGGTCTGACCAATTGTAGTGGTCCTGACATGTTCCTCTTCTCTGATGGCAATAACACGAGCACGAGAGATAGACTGGCTGAACTGACCTATCTCGTTTGGATAAGCCCAAACCACTGTCTGTACACGCCCCATAGAAATCGTGTAAGCAAGGTTCATTGCATTCACCTTTCTCTTTATACCCCTCAGCTCATTCTGGAGGTTACGAACACGCTCCTCCATCACTTGTTGCTCTTGGATCTCTACATCTCTAATATTGTTCAGATTGTGGAATTCTACTTGCAACTCATGCAACCTAGCCTCGTAATACTGGGCTCTGTTCTCTGTTGTCTGGAGTCTGGTAGTTAAGTCTACATTCTGATCCATCAAGTGACGAACCATTGCCCCTAATTATATCAGGGCATCCTCCATCTCATGATTGATTTGTTCAGCATTTGGCTCAACAGCCTCATTCTCTGTAGCATTGGCCTCTAAGGCCTCTTCTAGCCCTTCTACAAATAATTCCTCTTAGGATCTTCCTCAGACTCTGAATCAGAATATCTACCACTTGTACTGGCTCTGGTGCATGTTGTGGTTCTAACGGGTGTGGAGCTATCTGCTCCTCAATATCTATCTGAATAACCTGAATTCCTTCATTTCGTGACATCTACAAGCAATTAACAACTCGATCAGTACATAACACAAGTTGTATTTACACATAACAAATAACGATTTATATTTAAGTTATGTTTATTTCATTTTGTGATGAATTTCCACAATCCATCTCATTTTAAACTCTATTTGAGTTATTTATTTCTGTATGTCTAGCTGACTTAAGGTTATAGCCCAAGGTATTCCCACCTAAGGTTTCTAACCTACAACTCTGATACCAACCTGTGACGCCCCCAAATCCGGGTACTTAAAAACCCGTACTTGGTGGTACGCGATACCATTCATTCCAGCTACTTGTTGTTAAACTTAATGAAATTATTACATTAGAGTCTTTCTAACCCAGGTACGGTGACCTTTAAGTGCTTTATTACATGATAAGTACTGTAGCTACATAACAAGAGTTTATTTATTACAAGAACAACTTCCAACTACTCATTAAGCTTGCCCTTGCCTTTATCCTTTCCGGACCCTTCTATTCGATCTTGCTTAGCTGAAAACATTTATATTCAAAGCAAGAATGAGCATTCAATTGCTCAGCAAGTAATAGCAGTTAATAATAACTCAAGCAAGGAAATAAATATTTTCTTTGAGATATGTTTCAACAGTGGAACAAAACTGTTAAGCAATTGAAACATGTCTTGTTTGCATTTTCGAAACAACATACTGACTTTTAACATGCTGAGTGGTCACAAGACCATGAACATTTTTTCTTTTCTTGATAAGGTTCGATCAGAAATTCATCTGTGAACCGTTTGGTCTTACGGGCACGATGGGTGATCAGCCTGTTATGCCCTGTATTGATCAATAATATTTAACATGAATGACATTTGCTTTCATCGTCACCACTTTTTAGCGCAATATAAAATTTTCCAATTCTGGGATGTTCATACTCAGTCTGGAGTTCAAATAAAAATAATATGATTGAACAACTCTATCTAATCAGTAATAATATTTCAAAACTTAATATGAAAGCAATGAAATATTTTAATCTGTGTCTAGCCGAATCAAATGGCTCAAACTGGTTTTAAACAGTACATGCATTTCGAAGTTTAACGAATACACATCATAGCAACTTATATAAAGGATTTTGATAACTTTTCATAACACAAACTATCCTTTAATATATAGATTTGAAGAAAGTTGGGATACTTGCCTCGTTCGGAGTTTACGTTTACAGTTAATACTTTCTTTTATTTCACGTATCCTACATGGTTTCAAATCACATATAGGTATACATCAATAATACATTCGATGCATTCTTATTGCAAATAGTTGCGCATACATACCAACTAGCCACGTGAACAAACATCGTTATACACTTACAATGCATGCTCAATTACATATTCCACGTTTGTTATTTCTTTCGTTTCCTTTTAGTTTGAAAGTTTCGTTTAAGAACCTCTTTTTAGAATCTTTCAATTTATAGCTTTACATAGTCATTAAATGTTTGAATAATCAAAACATGACTCTTAGCATGAATTACATTCCAAGGAACTTGTACATATATGTCCTTGACCTTAGATCATATTTAAAACAAATTGACAGTTCTGCAGTGCGGCACGACCGCGTTGCATTTAAGCTTGGGAGTGGCACGACTGCGCTACTCCCTTTTCTTGTCCAAAATTGAGTTGTGCAATGCACAACCTTTATATTATCATTCTAAGGTCTCATCACATAATATTTACACATACTAGAAGGATTTATATCACCTTTGACTATCATTTACTAGCACTATGTTCAATCTTTTAAACCATATAATTCTTATTTTGAAATTTCATAGGAAACCATGTTCAAGCAATTCATTTCTTGCTTAGCTACTTAGGTCATGACTTCAGACACATTTTAATACTTAAAGAATCATAATACACTTTCCCAGAAGTTCAGAAGACCAAAGAAATCAGTTTTCACTTCTGGGGACCAGCGCGACCGCGCCACTTCGGCTGAAAGAAATTTCATGCTCTGTTTTCTACAAAAACCCAGTTTTCAATGCACAAACAATTTGCAATACTTCTTAGCAGCTATATCCTGATTACAAAATATTGGAAACATGGTTTTATTACTAATCCACATTATCACTTAACATGATCATAAACTAATTCCTTTTAATTCCAAGGGTCAGAGAATAACTTCTCATTTGGACATTTTGTCAAATGGCTTGAGGGCATAGTTTCAAAAGCTTGATTTCATAGATATGTAGAACAGGTCTAGCCCAAATTTCATCTGAAAGCATCAAGTACTCATAAACACTTCACAACAACCAATTCTTCTAATCAATTTCTTAGAAATTCACAAATTAATAGAATCATACTAAGAGTAATACAATACCTCTTGATTGAATTCTTTCCTTAGCAGCACCTTATTCAGATTTTCTCTAAATTTTGAGTTTGCTAGTTCTAATCTTCCAACCTACTAGATGTTTATCAATTGAAAAAGGTTGGTGATAGTAATTGATGAGTAAAATAGCTTTGGAACAGAGAAACTGAGAATGAAGGTATAATATTTGGTTTTATAGAATTCCATATCTTGCTCTTCATGAATTAGACTTGGCTAATACGTTTATAGCTTAGCTGAATCCTCAGTCTACAATTGTAGCATAAGGCTAGCTTCTGCTTCTTTAGTTTCACAGACTTAACATATGCATGGAGGTTACTCTGATTTCAAGCATACATATATTACATACATATGTATATACAATATACTTATAACATATATAATATATTACATATATTTCATATATAATATAATATATACATTACATTCCCATTGTACTTATCGCGCAATGCAAATTTGATATTAAATACCAACATAATTCACACAAAACTATAATGAAATATTCTATATATACAAAAAATATTTTATTTAATCAATAAATTTATTATATTAAAATAATTTATTTACCATAAATCATTTTAATATTCACACAAATTATCCATCACGTTATAATTCGCTTTTAGGAATTATTTATATAATAAACATATTATTTATTACATTACATACAACCATATATTATATCGCTCATACCATGCAATATAATATATCTTAGAATTAAACATTTAAATATATTAAAATTTTATTTTATTATCTGAAAATTCAAATTGTTACAAATTCAATCCTTCTACCATAGAATGTGTAATGACCACGATTTTCCTAGCATTATTATTAAGGTCAATAATTTAATTTCTGTTATTAAATTTTTTTGTTTATCGATATTAATTTAAGTCCTTAAATGATTTGGACGTCTGCTTGTGACTATGTGTTATTTGATTTAATAGTCCACGAGTGTACTTGTAATGTTAATGGACTAGCCTAGTAATCAAGCCCAAGCGAAATTGTGTATTGGACTTGTAGATAGTTAACGAAGAGGTGTTACACCAGGGCAATCTTAATTTAGAGTCTCCCTAAGAGGTTATAGTGGAACGACCCAAAGGAATTAATCAGGCCCAATCCCGATTGCTGGGCAAGTGGACTTGAAGGCTGGGCAAGAGTATTATAAGTTCCTTATATACCTACATAGGAGTGCTCGGGAAGCCCAATGTGAAATATGTTGTAACAGCCGAAGGCTGTATTGCCAATGTGAGGTAGCGGGTTATTATTTTAAATCTTAGCCTGATAGTACAACCAGCCGCGCTAGGCTAATGGCCTATTCCGTGTGATACGAAAACCCATACATGCGAATGACTACCTGCCAATTGATGTAACAGAGAGTTGGTGAAGCTTTTCACCTAAGCACGCTTAACCAGCGGGTATTACCAGTGTATATTGGTCCTATCCACTGGGTAATAACCAACGACTGGGTAAAGGTTTCTCTATAAATAGAGACCCTGTTCTCTTGGGGAAGTTTGCTGAGTTTATGCAATACTGATATAAGAGAGATACTGTAAGCTGAGAGGTAAGAGTAACCTTGGGAGAAATTCTTGCCATTTGGAGAGGCGAGTGGAATCCGAAAGCTAGGGAATTAGATATCGAAGCTCCGAAGAGGTGAGACTTCCTTTCTATTTCAAGCATTTATTTTACCTTGTCTAGTTAAATTCCCTTCTGATTGAGTCAGTAGGTGTCGAGTCGAGCATGATAAGTTGTAATGGGGGTTAACGTTAATCCCTGAGTCGTAGAGTGCAATGCAGGCGCTGCATAGATATAGGATGGGGTAGTGACTCAAGCCCGAGTCGTATTGATGACCCTATCCTTATCACTTAGCAATATCGGAAGGACCAAAGTTGCCCGATGAGGTTCGTCGCCTCACCCTGAGCTCTTGGACCTAAGCAACTGGGTTAGGTACCGGGGGTTACCCGACCCCAAACGGTAGAATGGTTCCTATAACGGGATCTATTGTCAAACCTGAAGGCATTAACCTTTGATTCCGATGGGTTTAGTTCAATATTGGAAACCGAAGGCCCTAGCCATTTCGCTGAGAGGGCTTGGTGCAGTCCGAAAGTGATTGTGATATAGACAAACCAATAGGTGGTTTCTCGAACCCAAACTTTTAATCCCCGAAGAGGAACTTTAGTCCGCCATTCGACCCCGAAGCCGAAAAGTTTCCCTAAGGACCCGAAGTCAAATCACTGGAGGTGATGGGTTATCCGACCCCGAACCTTGACTATTATTCCGAAGTCACTAAGTGAGTCGAGCATTAGTTCACCCGATCCCAAAGTGGTTCCCGAACCACGAGAGATCCCGAACTACGAGAGGTTTCCGGGGGGGGGGGGGCAAATCCGTAGTCGAACCCGAAGGTGCGGATAGCTGCTAAAGGTCCGGCTCAGTGCTGAACTCGAAGCAGAATCTCTATTTACCAGTAAGGCTCGGACCTGACTTTTAAAGTCGTAACTCTGAAGCCGAAATCTTAGAATGACGCTAAGGCCCAAGCGTTTGACTTCCCGAAGCCAAACGCCATATACATCTAATACCAAAGAGGACCCCGACGTACGGGCGGTCCCCGAACCACGAGAAGTTCCCGAAGGGGAGCCGAAGCCAACATCTTGTCGGCAGAGGGTTGGTCAGACCCAAAGGTATATCCCTAGTCCATCATGGGACTTCGGAAGCAAGTCGTTGAACATAGTGGGTGGTAGGGCTGTTCAAATTTTTCGGTATAACCGATTTTTTCGGTATTCTGGACCGGTCCGAACCGGTCGGTTCGGTACAAAAATGACCGGTTTGGTATAGCGGTACAACCGGTTTCGGTACCGGTTCGGCAATTTAGAGTTCGATACATACCGGTTGTACCGGTTTCTTATTATTTTATTTTTTTAAATCAATAATAATAATAATAATAATAAAAATAAAAAAAATAAAAAAAATAATAATAATATAATAATAATAAAATAATAATAAAAATAATAATAATAATAAACATAATAATAAAATAATAATATTCGGTATAACCGATAAAAACTGGTACCGAACCGGTCCAACCGGTACTGGTACGCCGTTTTGCTTTTTTCGGTACCGGTTCGGTTCGGTACCGGTTCGGTTTGGCTCGATTTTTACCGGTTGAACACCCCTAGTGGGTGGTCGCAGAGTTCCTCCGCTGATCCGAAGTGACTCTACCGATAGTATCAAGGTCCTACGGATTCGTAGAAGTGGCTTGTCAGATCTCAGGTAGGAAAGGGGAGTCCAACGGAGTTCATAGGCACCCTTTAAGTGAGTCTATCCTATTTGTTGTTAATGCATAGCTATGACTGATCAGAGTGCATAATTATGATCACAGTAGGATACTCGCAGAACAGTATCTTTGAGTAAATTTGTATAAGCAGCAAATCAGGCAAGTATCTAAACCTTAAGCACTACTTTTATTTTGTGCAGGCAGGTATATGTTATGTAAGTTCTTAATCCTATACTTCACACATATTGCAAGTTTTCTAATCTCACGTTACTTATTGCAAGTTTTCCCGACCTTGAGATTATAACTATTGCAAGTTCCTGACTATCTTTACATTGAGCAAGTCTGCTATCATATCTTATGCAAGTTCCTATTACATGTTACAAAATTCTCGAAGTGAGCTCGAGTCCTATTTCTCAAGAATATGCTAGGTGGTTTAATTACTTTAAGATTATTCCACATCAATATCACTGTTTTTCGCACTCAGTGCGTTTGCTGCCATTGTATTGGTAAACAGAGTTCATATTTCAATTTTGATATTCATGAACTATTCAAGAGGAGTCTAAGCCATTGTTCGGTTAGACACATACATGTTTAGTAAATTTAAAAGCTTTCCCAAAACCCATAGTTGGGTGCGGATTCTTGGACTGAGTTAAACAACCCCATGAGGGGGAGTAACCTAAGTATCTGAAAGACGGTACACGAGATGGAGTTAAATGGTATGCATATTCATAGGGTACAAAAGGCTGATCCCCTTGCGTACACACTCTATAGTTGGCAACCTAAGGGGGGTCGGTCAAGGTGACCGATGCCTTACGTGTATGTTCATAGTCTATTTGAATGTTTGCAGTTAATAATCAATCTTCATTCATTTACTGATCATTGATTATCCCGTTTCAGTTATTCACTTTGTTGAGTTCGTTACAGTTATTCTCACTATGGAATCAAATGCAATTATTTATCTTCATTCATGATATACCCCTTGTTCGTCTAACTTGCTGAGCAAACTCATTGCTCACCCTTGCTATATCATGAAAATATTACAGTTAAGCCCGAGTGCTCGAGCAGAGATAAGGGCAAGGAGAAGATGAAGTTCTAGGCTTTGGATGGACGCGCCATCTATTTTACTATTTTGTCTGGACTTCGGATTATGTAACCCGAACAATATTAGTTGCTTTTGTATGCTTTGGGATGTTTATTTAAGGTTATAGACCTTGGGACCTGATTGTAAACCTTTTGAATGATCAATATATGATTGTTTATTCCGCAATTAGTTATCATGTGTTGATTGAAGGTGTTTGGATGTTGCTTATCGTGAGCACCAAATTCGAGGTATTGGTACTTGAATTTGGGGGTGTCACACAATGTCTCAATCAAATATAAGACATGAAATTACTGTCAAGTGTTATTTTATTTGATTATATGTATTTCGATTTTCAAATGCATAACTCTAAATAATGCAAATTAGAAACACCTTTCTAATTTCATTTTGCTTTGGCCAAAGACTTCTGAGTTATCATTTATCGAATCACATAGGATATTCTCTCCTTTTACTAGAAGTGGTAGATTTTTTGTTGACCATTCACCTATCTCCATGTATAACTTATTATACCCAATCATACCCTTTGATATACCCTAAAGGTCTTAAGGGATATGTCAAAGTATAATTCATCATACACAAGATACTATGATGATCTCAAGTCTAAGGATCACTTGTACTACTATCACTTAAGGAATTCCTATTGACAGACAAGTAAAACTCCATTAGGTATTCCTTTAGCGAGCCACATTCAGTGAACTTATTCTCCAATAAGCACCTACATACTTGCTTTAGTGTGTTTGCCTAAATCTACACTAGCAAAATACGCAAGTATACGCAGTCCACAAGTAATAAAGAGTAAGTAGAGTATCGTTCCCACGAGGAAATTATGCAATTTATAATAATAAGAATCAATTCTAAATTAACTCAATTAAAGTAAACAAGAGATCAATTACGAATTGGTGTGAAAACTTTAATAAAACTAAGGAAATAAATTTCGAAAGCAGATATTATTGGAAACTTAAGATTATAATTTCACTTATTGCTTCATTTAAATCCATATACTTCCTGTAAGTTATGATATATACTTCAGATTATTAATCAAGAACTCAGCATTATCTAAAACCACTTCTCAGTGTATCCTCGACAAATCAACTCAAATCTACAAAGGTTAGAATTAAGTTGAACACCCTAAATAACTAATTCACTATATCTCTATGTGAATTACAATTAAAAAGGTTTTGAAGCTCAGGTTCCTTATCAGATTACATGCAGTGTGTAGGTACATCTCTATCCTAAACACAAATTATGAGTCCCAAACGTAAGTAGAAAACATAATCACATGCTATTATGATCAGATCTAAACCTATAATTCATCTCTCAACTTCATATAGGTTATCACGGTAATTACTGGCCAGGTAATCAAACAATCAAACTCATATCATAATAGACAATCTAAAAATATATAACAATAATTAACCAGGAAACATATTGATAAAAACTACACAATAAGATCCATTGCAATCGTAAAAGAAAATTAGTTCATAGCTAAACTAAAATTCATAATCCACAAATTAAATAGCATTCAAAATTACAAACTAAGAGATAGAGAAGAGAAATAAAACTCTGAAAGTAGCCCCAAATCTCTCCTTAGCTCCTACAATGATTTCAATGTGCTATCCAAATTGCTTCAAGTCTCCAATTAATTACAAATCAAGAATAAGTCTCTTAATTCGTAGGTAAATAAAAACTCCTTAAAAATAGCTATTTATAGAACCTACTAATCGTCCAACATCACATAGAAGAGATAAGTTTGATTACAAATCAAATTCCAATTCAAAATTTAAAAAGTCAAACTTCAGCTCCTGGTCAATTGTCGACCTAGCGCGACCGCGCTAGGTCCATGCACAAGTCCGGCGCGCCCGCGCAGTCCTTCAGCCGAGCCCCAATCTGGCAACCAGCGCGCGCGCAGCTCTCCTTCATATTAATGACGCGGCTGCGCAGCTCTTCAGCACTCCAGACTTTGGCTTTTTCAGTACTCCAATTTCCATCAACTTCGGTTCAAATGCAAAATACCTACAAAAACACAGAAAACACATGAAAAGTAACTAGAACTCGAGGATTTCAACAATAATACAGTCAATTGGTATTCAATTCGTAGGTACGAAACCTACTCATCAAATACCCCCAAACTTAAACTATTGCTTGTCCCCAAGCAATGCAACACAATGCAAAAGAACATAACACAATGAATGCAAACGTAAACTAACAATCCTATGAATCCAACTAACAAGTAGGTAGCAAATCACTCCAAGCCTCAGAAATATAATCAAAGAAACTCAACAGCAAATCAAAGTAATACAGAATACTGATCCCAACTAATCAGATAAATCCACCTGTCATCACCCAAGTTGTGTGTGTGTGTTCCGCAATCATTAAACCCAACTACAATTCAAATTTAGCTACATAAACACATTTCTAACAAGAATATGTCAATTTTCATTCAATTTTAGTAACAAAGACAAATCCAGCTAAAATCGAGCAAATACTAAGTATAAAGGCAAAATGAGGTTTATTTCTACTCTACTCTTACCACGAGTGCTAACTAAATGCAAAACTAAATAAATGCAAATACAACTAACTAAATGCAAACACATACTAAATGATATGCACAACTAAACAAAGCATAACTAACAAATAAAACTAAACGCCCCCAAACTCATGATAGACAATGCCCTCATTGTAAAATTAAAGCACAGGGGGAAAGAAAGAAACTCCCCTAAGTAGCAGCGTCATCCTCTCCCGCACTAGGCTCGGGAGGAGTATCAGGCGGTGGGTAAGAACCGGTAGAACCAAAGATGGGAAACTGAATCTGCACACCCAACTGACCAAAAGCCTGCGTCAATGCTCCGGAAAAGGCAGTAGAATAAGTCAAAAAATCAGCATGTAAAGTATCCATCCTCCGCTGAAGATGACGCATATCCCGCTCCTGATGGGCGTACATCGTGGTCATCGCTGGTAGTGAAGCCTCCGCTTCCTCTTCTGCTTCCTCCTCATCCCCCAAAAGAAATCCAAGCCCTCTAAGATGAGACTCGCCACCATCCCATACTACGTACCACTTGATGTGATTATGATCTATATCCTTCATTGGTAGCAATAGAGTCTCGTTCTCCCACTTAACCCCAGCCGCTAAACAAAGACGACTAACAATTGAGGCATATAAGATTCCTCCAGAGGTGCTCCCTCGCATAGATCGTAGCATGGATGAGTGAATGAGGGCTCCCACATCAAACAATTTACCCTTGAGAATCCCAAATAGCAGTATGGCCCTCTCTTTTGTTACATCATTCTGGTGCCTCGTAGGAAGCATACTCGCACATATGAAGCCATACCACGCCTTGGCGTAGCGATTTAGGGCAGTGTGTGGGAAGTGGAGTTTTTGGGTAGTTCCGACCTTGGTAGTCCACTTGGTATCAGGCTTGCACATCACGAAAACAATCATATCCAAATCAATATCCGAACTCTTGTAGGCCAACCAGTTAGAACCGTCTTTAGGGAGTGTTGGCAGTCGATACAAATTATTGATGGCCTTCTTATCATATCTCACTTCCATGCCCCGTACATAAGATATTCCGTTCTGTGTTTCACGGGCATTGGCATAAAATTCACGCACAATTGCCATCGGTGCAGGCGTAGGAGAATCAACAAAAAGTGCCCAACCATGCTCTATAATCTGTCTCTTTATCATACCATCTTCATCATTCGGCTTCAATCCTCTTTCCACAACAAAATTCGTTCCAAGCCAGACATCTAAATAGTTATGTTGAGCAGAAAGATTCACAAACCTATGCGTGTCCAACACATCTCTAGCCTCAATTTCCTCATCACTACTACTCGATGAGGAAACCACACGCGCTCTCTTTGATGCCATTCAAATATATTTCACAATATAACAACTCAGCAACTATCACAGAACGCTAATAATGTAACCCAATACAGTAATTCCAAGTGCTAACAATCTTCACTATACTGCAATATATAATTAGCCCAATGTAGCATAAGCAGTTGAACAGAGATTACCAGAACTTAGAACGTGATCAGAGAAATCCTAACTGTGCACCACTTCTCCGGAACTATAGCATTGGAACGTGCAAAATGTGGTAGAGAGGTTGAGGTTATAGAGGTAACTGTCAAAGATTGTGGGGAGAAGTTAGGGTTTGAATGTGAGTAGATAATATGGATGCTTGGAAAGATGACAGAAAAGGTTTATGAGGTTAGGGTTTGATTAGAGTTGGAAGGAAGAAGTTAGGTTTGGATTAAAAATAGGAGAGTGGGAGGAGAAATTCGAATTTGGTTTGGATTATGAGTGTGATTTCGAACGGCTGATAAGGCAAAATAAGTAGGGCACAATCGGGTCGGGTTATAAAAATTAGCATTCAAGTCCAGGTCGCGGCGCGCCCGCGCAGTTTGGTAGTTCAAAATGGTGCGCCCGTACCGGTGTGATAGAGAGTCAAAATTTTCTTCTAGCAAACTGCGTGCCCGCGCCAGCCTGCCTTGTAATTCCTGCGCGGCCGCGCTGCCCTGCATCTTGCTGTTGTTCTTCTTTTCCCTCCTGGCTACTTGACCACTAATTTTACAAGATGCAACCTGCCAAGGCAACGTTCACATATTATACTCCTAAGACAATAAATTAACTACTCTAACTACTAATAAAAACACAAAATAAATAAATAAATGGGTTGCCTCCCATTGAGCACTTGATTTTAAGTCTTTCAGCCTGACTACTTCCTGTTTCATTCCGGATTGGAGAGAATATTTGAGGATTTCTGGCGATCGTAATCACCACCCCAATAATGCTTTAAGCACTATCCGTTGACTTTGAATGGCTCGTCCGAATTAGTTCTTGCTATCTCTACTGCACCATGCGGGAAGACTTGTTGAATAATAAATGGGCCCGACCATCTTGATTTTAGCTTTCCAAGAAACAATCTCAGTCTTGAATTGTACAGCAGCACTGCTTGCCCCGGTTCAAACTTCCTTTGTATGATCTTTTGGTCGTGCCATTTTTTAGTTTTCTCTTTGTAGATTCTGGCATTCTCATAGGCTTGCAAGCGGAATTCATCAAGTTCATTGACCTGTAACAGTCTCTTTTCGCCTGCAGCTTGTAGATCAAAATTCAATTTCCGGATAGCCTAGTACGCTTTATGCTCAAGTTCAACTGGGAGATGACATGCTTTACCGTACACAAGCTGGTATGGTGACATCCCAATCGGAGTTTTAAACGCAGTCCGGTAAGCCCAAAGAGCGTCATCTAGCTTTAATGACCAATCCTTCTGATTTGGATTCACCACCTTCTCAAGAATCCGTTTCACCTCTCTGTTCGAAACTTCTGCCTGGCCACTTGTTTGGGGATGATACACAGTTGCAATTCTATGCTTTACTCCATATTTGGCCAAGAGAGATGTGAAAGATTTGTTGCAAAAATGGTTCCCTTGGTCACTAATGATTGCCCTCGGTGTGCCAAATCTTGTGAAGATATTTTTCTGGAGAAATTTCAATACCACCTTGGCATCATTTGTTGGTAACGCAACTGTTTCTACCCATTTCGACACGTAATCCACTGCCAGTAGAATGTATTCATTGTTAAAGGATTTTGGGAAAGGACCTATGGAATCCATACCCCAAACATCAAAAATTTCAACTTCTAAAATCATGTTTAAGGGCATCTCATTACGTTTTGATATGTTACCCATTCTCTGGCATCTATCACATCTTTGTACGAATTGATGGGCATCTTTGAACAATGTTGGCCAGTAAAATCCTACTTGTAACACCTTGGCCGCTGTTTTCTCACCTCCATAATGTCCTCCATATAACGAGTCATGACAATGATGTAAGATGCTATCTGTTTCACATTGAGGAATACACCGTCGTATAATCTGATCTGCGCACTGTTTGAATAAAAACGGCTCTTTCCATATGTACCTCTTAACATCATGTAAGAACTTCTTTTTCTGCTGATTTGTCAAATCCGGGGGATAGACGTTGCTCACTAAATAATTGACAAAATCTGCATACCATGGAATCTCTGAGTTTATCACCAACAATCGTTCATCCGGGAAGTATTCATTGATCACTGTTTTATCATGCTTTGCCTGTTCCTCGTTTTCCAACCTCGATAGATGATCCGCCACTTGATTTTCCGTCCCCTTCCTATCCCGGATTTCCAAGTCGAATTCCTGGAGTAGAAGAATCCATCTAATTAGCCTCGGCTTCATATCTTTCTTTGAAATCAGATATCGTATAGCTGAGTGATCCGTGAACACCACTGCTTTTGTTCCAATTAAGTATGAACAAAATTTATCAAAAGCATATACTACCGCTAGCAACTCCTTCTCGGTAGTCGTATAGTTGAGTTGGGCATCGGACAATGTTTTGCTAGCATAATAGATGGCATGAAAAACCTTTTCCTTTCGTTTACCCAAAACAACCCCAATAGCATAATCGCTAGCATCACACATCAACTCGAACGACATTGACCAATCTGGTGCTACTATCACGGGCGCTGTGGTCAATTTCTTCTTCAACACCTCAAAACCCGTCAAACATTCCTCGTCAAACTTGAATGAAACATCTTTCTCCAATAGACTACATAAAGGCTTAGAAATTTTAGAAAAATCCTTTATGAATCTCTTATAAAACCCGACATGTCCCAAGAAGCTTCGAATGCCCTTAACTATGGTTGGGGGAGGTAGATTTTCAATTGTCTCCAATTTAGCTCGATCTACCTCTAACCCTTTTGATGATACCTTGTGCCCAAGAATGATCCCCTCTTGCACCATAAAGTGGCATTTTTCCTAATTGAGCACTAAATTGGTTTCTATGCATCTTTTCAAAACCAGGATCAGATTTTCCAGACAATTATCAAAGGAATCACCAAACACCGAAAAATCGTCCATGAATACCTCCATATTACGTTCGACCATATCTGAGAAAATAGCCATCATACATCTTTGGAACGTCGCTGGTGCATTACATAACCCAAAAGACATCCTTCGAAAAGCGAAGGTACCATAAGGAAGAGTGAAGGTAGTCTTTTCCTGGTCTTCGAGGGCAATCACTATCTGATTATAGCCAGAATAACCATCCAACAAGCAATAAAACTCGTGTCCAGCCAGTCTATCTAACATCTGATCGATGAAGGGCAGAGGAAAGTGATCCTTGCGAGTTGTTTTGTTCAGTTTTCTGTAATCCATACAAATCCTCCATCTGGTCACTGTCCTTGTCGGTATCAGTTCATTATTTTTGTTTTCCACAACTGTCATACCACCCTTTTTAGGCACACACTGTACTGGACTCACCCAACTGCTATCAGAGATGGGGTAAATGATACCTTAAAGTAGTATGCACACAAGCCAATCATATTTGATATGATGTAGCATATACTTTGTAATCTTATTCATTTATTAATAAAGGAATTGATTTTCTCAAAAGGCATTTTATATTATCTACATGGTGCTGTTATATTAAATGTGATAAACTCATAGTTTTGAGCAATGCTTTTAGAATCATGATGGTGATCATGCTAATGAGATCTAAATTCTAGATAGCTCACAAACTAAAATTGTTCCTAATCGTTGGATTACTAAATTGGGGATTAGTGAATCCGGATAGATTAGTACATACGTTGCTTGCTCTTAGGAAGAGGATGATTGATCTCATAATCATTTGTGTAGAGACACTAAAGCAAGTATGTAGGTGCTTATTGGAGAATAAGTTCACTGAACGTGGCTCGCTAAGGAATACCTAATGGAGTTTTACTCGCCTGTCAATAGGAATTCCTATAGTGATAGTTGTACAAGTGATCCTTGGACTTGAGATCATCATAGTATCTTGTGTATGATGAGTTATACTTTGACATGTCCCTTAAGACCTTTTGGGTATATCAAAGGGTATGATTGGGTATAATTAGTTGTGCATGGAGATAGGTGAATGATCAACAAAGAATCTACCTCGTCTAGTAAAAGATGTGAATGTCCTATGTGATTCGATAAATGATAACTCAGTAGTCCTTGGCCAAGGCAGAATGAAATTAGAAAGGAGTTTCTAATTTGCATTATTTTGAGTTGTGCATTTGGGAATCGAAATACATATAATTAAATAAAATAAGACTTGACAGTAAATCCATGTCTTATATTTAATTGGGATATTGTATGGTAGAAGGATTGAATTGTACGGTAACTATTTACTCAAAGGTTCTTTTGTGATTGATGTTGAAATCTATATTATCTGGAAAGTCGTTGATCGCTAAGGGGGCTTACCCTTATTGTAGAATAAATATTATTTATTTAAATGAATTAAATAGTTTAATTTATTTATTTAAATATGATTAGAATTGTTCTAATTGATTTATTCACAACCGGTTTAATATGGAGAACCTAAAAGGTCACACCGCAAAAGGAAAATATTTATTTAAGAAGTAAATGGCATAATTGTAATAATAAGTTAAGTGTATTTAATTTAATCTATGGAGATAGAATAAATTAAATAGCTTAATATTTATTATTTAATATTTTAGAAATATTAAATATAAATTAATAAGAGGAGTATTATTATTATTATTACTATTATTATTATTTAATTCCTAATAGGGATTGGGAATAAATTAATAGAAGTACTCTCACATGAATTCCTAATTGGATTAGGAGTTTAATTTAATTAAAGGAGTTTAATTAGAATAGAAAGCCTAATCCTAAATAGTTTAGGGAAGGGTTTTCCTACATCTATAAATAAGAGAAGTCTTATCATAGATTGATGTTACACACTCTTGCATAAGAATTGTGGAGAGTACTTACAATTTCTATAGAGATAGAAACTAGGGTTTTGTCAACACCCATCTTCTTGAACAAGTATTATTCCTTGGTGGATCACCTCTAGAGGCCAAACACTTGGGTGGCTAACGTTGATCAAAGGAAGGAATTTAATCGGTGGAATTCAAGGAGAATGCGAAGGAATTGGAGGTGAACTTGTACCTGAGGAAGCTAGAATTCTACAAGGGTATAATTCTTATTCTCCATCTCTTTCGTTTAATTAATAATTGTGCATAAAGAAAGATCATGGTGATGGTTTGTATAAAATTTTAAAATTTGATTTTATCGCGCTTCCGCTTTATTTATGTAATTTGATTGCATGTTCACGTTATACAAACCTAACAGTGGTATCAAGAGCCAAACTTTATGCGAATTATTAATTGTTTTGATTCTGTATATACATTGATATGTGTTTAGAACAATTTAATTGGGCATAATTGTTTGTGTAAAATTATTTTTTTATTTTTGTAACTTAAAATAAAGAAGTTTATTTTGATTTGGAATTTGATTAAAAATAAAGGAGTTTATTTTTATTCAAAAAAAAAAAAATTTGGATAAATTAAAATAAAGAAGTTTATTTTGATTTGGAATTTGATTAAAAATAAAGGAGTTTATTTTATTCAAAATTGGATAAATTAAAATAAAAGAGTTTATTTTGATTTGGAATATGATTAAAATAAAGAAGTTTATTTTAATTAAAATTGAATTTCATGATAACTAATTAGAGTTGGAATTGGATTCCATGATAACTAATTGGAGTTGAAATTGGATTTTATACTAACTAATATTGCCCATTAAATGATATCAATGCATATATGGAATGGTTTTATTATTCATGGGATGAATGTTATTTATTGATACATATAGAGATATGTATGATAATAAATAGGGATTGATTATGGACTATTGACCAATGTGTGATTGGATTTATTTTAGTGGATGCTTGAATGTATGGGTTTTTATAAATGGGGTATGCGTACCTCGTCTTCTCTAATTTTTTCTTAATGTAAATTCTATCTCCCTCCTATGTACTTCCCCTTGACTGCTGATCAAGGTTTCTATTTATTGTAAGTAGTTTTTGTACTAGGAATAGTTAGAATTAATTTTGAAGAATTGGAGACAAAGGAGCAAGGAGCGCTTGAAGACCCGTTTGTAATGGAGCCCGGGTTTAAATGTAATAGTTATATTTAAATTTAATTCTTGCACCCTAGGTTTAACCTTTTGGTTCACTTGGTGGCTCTAGTGAACCAAACTAGAATAAAAGTCCATAATCAATCCGGGTAGAATATAATATTCTATATGTGCATGCTTACTATATATATATTATATATTATCCAACATGCTTCGCATGTAAAATAATATGACGCGTATTTTATATATATATGTGCATGCGCGCTAAACAAGATGAGACTAATAATAATAAACCCCTCAAAGAAATCATATTAAGTCCTAAGCGTTCAAAGATATTTGGAATATCGAACGTCGCCTTCTAGCATGGTAAAGCAATAGAGTATTAAATGTTTAATATGAGTTTGTTGTGTCACCACAAGGCAAGTATTAAATATTTAAGATGTTGCTTTATCACATTTGATGCTTATAAATAGATTGAACGATGCTGTTTTGTTGTGTCACCACAAGGACAGTGTTTTTCTTTCTAATATATGAAAGTGCTAGGTTGGACTTAACTTGGATAATTTTGATTCGGATGTGTCACCACTTGATCAAAATAATCTAAGAGGCAAAATAAAAGGAGTTACATAGTGATGTAATTGACAATAGTTGTCTACCTATTTATTTATATATCGTTTGTTGTGTCACCACAAGGCTATATACATTTGAAATGGGATCCTTAATCTCACTAGCAAATCTTTAATTAGAATTGCCGAACTATATATTGAGGGTAATATAGTTTGATGAAAATAGTGGGAGATACCAATTTAAAATAAAAGACCTGATTTATTTTGGTAATTAATTAAATGAATGTATGCTAAAATGTTGTCTATTTCACATGCAGAATTTAAAAATGTCAAACTCACTATCACTGCGTAGCATACTTGATGCTAACAAACTGACCGGACCGAATTACACGGACTGGTTAAGGAATCTGAGAATTGTTCTCACTGCGAAAAAGATTTCTTATGTCCTAAATTCGCCAGTCTCTGCAAATGTTGCAGAAACAGCCTCTGAGGAAGAGATTGCTACTTTCAGAAAGTGGCAAGATGATGCAATCTTGGCTCAATGCATCATGCTCGCATCCATGAGTAACGAGCTTCAGCGTCAGCATGAAACTATGGATGCTCCTACTATATTGTTGCACCTCAAAGAGTTGTATGGTGAGCAAAGTAGGACTGCTAGATATCAGATATCTAAGGAGCTCTTCCGATCTCGTATGACTGAGGGCACTGCTGTTGAGACTCATGTCCTTAAGATGATCAATCTGATTGAACAACTTGGACAGCTTGGGTTCGTGATGGATGGGGAGTTAAGCCAAGATTTGATCTTGCAGTCACTCTCGGACACCTTCTCACAATTTGTTGTGAATTTTCACATGAATAAGTTGGATGTCAGCTTGCCTGAGCTACTTAACATGCTGAAAACTACTGAAGGTCACTTCTCATCCAACAAGAACCAAGTCTTACTAGTGGATGATTCTTCCAAGAAAAGGAAGAGGCCCAAGGTATCTTTTGAAAAGAAAAAAAACAAGAAGGCTAAGGGTAAAGCGAAGGGAAAGGATAAAAAGAAACCTGATCCAGATAGCAAAGGAATTTGCTACCATTGCAATAAGCCGGGACACTGGAAGAGGAACTGCAAAGAGTATCTTGCGGGCCAAAAGAAGCTTGGAGAAGCTTCAACTTCCGATCTAGGTTTGTTCATGATTGAAATTAATTTTTCTGAAAGTCAAAATTCTACTTGGGTATTGGATACCGACTGTAGTTCTCACATATGTAATAATATACAGGGACTAAGCAGAAGTAGGAAGCTAAACAAGGATGAAGTCGTCCTACGAGTGGGAAATGGAGCAAAGGTTGCTGCATTGGCTGTAGGGACTTATTGTTTAGCACTGCCTTCGGGCAAGTTCATTAGTTTAAATAATTGTTATTATGTTCCAACACTCATTAGAAACATTATTTCAATTTCTGTATTGGATATGGATGGTTTTGATATTATAATAAAGAACAACTGTTGTTCTATTTATAATAAAAATATTTTATATGGTGTTGGCAATTTACTAAATGGACTTTACATACTTGACTTGCATGAAAATATACTTCAAATTGAACAAACTAAGAAAAAAAAAAGAGATGATGTTAATTATACCTTTATGTGGCACTGTAGACTCGGTCATATCAATGAAACAAGATTATCCAAGTTGCATAAAGATGGGCTTTTAGAGCTATCTGATTACGAATCATATCCAACTTGTGAATCTTGTCTCATGGGTAAGATGACTAAATCACCTTTTAGTGGAAAAGGAGAAAGAGTTACAGAGTTGTTAGCGTTGGTACACACAGATGTTTGTGGACCTATGACAACGAATGCACGAGGAGGGTATTCTTATTTTATTACTTTCACTGATGATCATTCTAGATTTGGATATGTGTATTTAATGAAATATAAATCTGAATCGTTTGAAAAGTTCAAAGAATTCAGAAGTGAAGTAGAGAAGCAAACTGGTAAGAATATTAAGATTCTTCGATCGGATCGAGGAGGTGAATACTTGACCAATGAGTTTCTAAGTTGTCTCAAAGAAAATGGTATAATCTCACAATGGACTCCACCAGGAACGCCACAGTTGAATGGTGTATCTGATAGGAGAAATCGAACATTGTTGGACATGGTTCGTTCCATGATGAGTTTTACCGACCTTCCAGTATCCTTCTGGGGTTATGCCCTAGAATCGGCTGCATACCTACTTAACAAGGTACCTACCAAATCCGTCCTAAAGACCCCATATGAGATATGGACAGGGAGGAAACCAAATCTTAAGCATGTTAAGACTTGGGGTTGTCCAGTTTATGTCAAAAGGTTTGAGCATGATAAGTTGAAGACTAGATCCGATAAATGTAGATTCGTGGGATACCCTAAAAAAACATCAGGGTATTATTTCTATCATCCTACTGATCAAAAGGTGTTTGTTGCGAAACACGCTGCCTTCTTAGAAAAGGAGTTTATCCTTGAAGGGGTCAGTGGGAGTAAGATATATCTTGAAGAAGTTCAAGAACCACAAAATACTACGGATCAAAGTCAGGTACCTGACATAGTAGAAGAACCTACTGTACCACTGCCTATTCGTAAATCTGGAAGAGTACCGAAGATGCCTAAAAGGTATGGATTCATCATAGAGGATGATGATGAGGTACGCATCATAGATGATGATGATCCATTGACTTACGAAGAGGCTATGAGTAGTGAAGACTCAGAGAAATGGCTAAAAGCCATGAAATCCGAGATGGACTCCATGTTTGAGAACCAAGTATGGACTTTGGTTTCACCACCTGAGGGCATTAAGCCTATTGGGTGTAAATGGGTCTTTAAGAGAAAGACTGGAGCAGATGGCAAGGTAGAGACCTATAAGGCCCGACTGGTTGCAAAAGGTTTCAAACAAAGACAAGGAGTTGACTATGATGAAACCTTCTCACCAGTAGCTATGCTCAAGTCCATTCGGATTTTGCTTGCAATTGCAGCTTATTATGACTACGAGATCTGTCAAATGGACGTGAAAACGGCCTTCCTCAATGGAGAGCTTGAGGAGAATGTATATATGATACAGCCAGAGGGTTTTGTTTTAACGGTTGGAACAAACCAAGTCTGTAAGCTACAACGATCCATTTATGGATTGAAGCAAGCTTCTCAAAAATGGAACATCCGTTTTGATGAGATAATCAAAAGGTTTGATTTTATCAAAAATGAGGATGAACCTTGTGTGTACAAGAAGGTTAGTGGGAGCGCTGTTTCATTCCTTGTATTATATGTTGATGACATATTACTGATAGGGAATGATGTTCCTATGCTACAGTCGATCAAAATTTGGTTATCTAAACACTTCTCCATGAAGGACTTGGGTGAAGCATCCTATATTTTGGGGATAAAGATCTATAGAGATAGATCTAAAAGGATGCTGGGCTTGACCCAAGGAAAGTACATTGACTCGATGCTAAAGAAGTTTAGCATGGAAGATTCCAAAAGAGGTCTCATGCCGATGAGCCATGGAATACATCTCTCCAAGAAACAGGCCCCAAAGACACCTGAGGAGAGAGACCGGATGAGTAAGATTCCTTGTGCTTCCGCAATAGGATCTATCATGTACGGTATGATATGTACTAGACCAGATGTCGCTCATGCACTTAGTGTAACAAGCAGATATCAGTCGAATCCAGGAGAAGAGCACTGGAAGGCAGTGAAAAACATCCTAAAGTACTTGAGAAGAACTAAGGATGTATTTCTTATCTACGGTGGGTCTGAATTGAAACTAGAGGGCTATACAGACTCAAGTTTTCAAATAGACCAAGATGACAGTAAATCCGTTTCAGGGTACATGTTTACCTTAAACGGTGGCGCAGTGAGTTGGAAAAGTTTCAAGCAGCAAACAGTTGCTGATTCAGTGACAGAGGCAGAGTACATAGCTGCAAGTGAAGCTGTAAAGGAAGCTGTTTGGATGAAGAAGTTCATAACTGAACTTGGAGTGGTTCCTAGCATTAGAGGAGCAGTACCTTTATTCTGTGACAACAATAGAGCTGTTGCGCAGGCTAAGGAACCCAGGTCTCATCAGAAATCCAAATACGTGTTGAGGCGGTTTCATTTGATTAGAGAGATCATTGAAAGAGGAGATGTCACCCTGGAGCGTGTGGACTCTCAAGACAACATTGCAGATCCATTTACTAAAGCTTTAACTCAACAGCAGTTTGATCGTCACTTAGAGAAGATGGGTATTAGATACCATGGCGATTGGCTTTAGTGCAAGTGGGAGATTGAAAGTAGTATGCACACAAGCCAATCATATTTGATATGATGTAGCATATACTTTGTAATCTTATTCATTTATTAATAAAGGAATTGATTTTCTCAAAAGGCATTTTATATTATCTACATGGTGCTATTATATTAAATGTGATAAACTCATAGTTTTGAGCAATGCTTTTAGAATCATGATGGTGATCATGCTAATGAGATCTAAATTCTAGATAGCTCACAAACTAAAATTGTTCCTAATCGTTGGATTACTAAATTGGGGATTAGTGAATCCGGATAGATTAGTACATACGTTGCTTGCTCTTAGGAAGAGGATGATTGATCTCATAATCATTTGTGTGGAGACACTAAAGTAAGTATGTAGGTGCTTATTGGAGAATAAGTTCACTGAACGTGACTCGCTAAGGAATACCTAATGGAGTTTTACTCGCCTGTCAATAGGAATTCCTATAGTGATAGTTGTACAAGTGATCCTTGGACTTGAGATCATCATAGTATCTTGTGTATGGATGAGTTATACTTTGACATGTCCCTTAAGACCTTTTGGGTATATCAAAGGGTATGATTGGGTATAATTAGTTGTGCATGGAGATAGGTGAATGATCAACAAAGAATCTACCTCGTCTAGTAAAAGATGTGAATGTCCTATGTGATTCGATAAATGATAACTCAGTAGTCCTTGGCCAAGGCAGAATGAAATTAAAAAGGAGTTTCTAATTTGCATTATTTTGAGTTGTGCATTTGGGAATCGAAATACATATAATTAAATAAAATATGACTTGACAGTAAATCCATGTCTTATATTTAATTGGGATATTGTATGGTAGAAGGATTGAATTGTACGGTAACTATTTACTCAAAGGTTCTTTTGTGATTGATGTTGAAATCTATATTATCTGGAAAGTCGTTGATCGCTAAGGGGGCTTACCCTTATTGTAGAATAAATATTATTTATTTAAATGAATTAAATAGTTTAATTTATTTATTTAAATATGATTAGAATTGTTCTAATTGATTTATTCACAACCGGTTTAATATGGAGAACCTAAAGGGTCACACCGCAAAAGGAAAATATTTATTTAAGAAGTAAATGGCATAATTGTAATAATAAGTTAAGTGTATTTAATTTAATCTATGGAGATAGAATAAATTAAATAGCTTAATATTTATTATTTAATATTTTAGAAATATTAAATATAAATTAATAAGAGGAGTCTTATTATTATTATTACTATTACTATTATTTAATTTCTAATAGGGATTGAGAATTAATTAATAGAAGTACTCTCACATGAATTCCTAATTGGATTAGGAGTTTAATTTAATTAAAGGAGTTTAATTAGAATAGAAAGCCTAATCCTAAATAGTTTAGGGAAGGGTTTTCCTACATCTATAAATAAGAGAAGTCTTATCATAGATTGATGTTACACACTATTGCATAAGAATTGTGGAGAGTACTTACAATTTCTATAGAGATAGAAACTAGGATTTTGTCAACACCCATCTTCTTGAACAAGTATTATTCCTTGGTGGATCACCTCTAGAGGCCAAACACTTGGGTGGCTAACGTTGATCAAAGGAAGGAATTTAATCGGTGGAATTCAAGGAGAACGCGAAGGAATTGGAGGTGAACTTGTACCTGAGGAAGCTAGAATTCTACAAGGGTATAATTCTTATTCTCCATCTCTTTCGTTTAATTAATAATTGTACATAAAGAAAGATCATGGTGATGGTTTGTATAAAATTTTAAAATCTGATTTTATCGCGCTTCCGCTTTATTTATGTAATTTGATTGCATGTTTGCGTTATACAAACCTAACAATACCTGCATCAAGCCATTTCAAAATTTCCTTTTTCACCACGTCTTTCATGATTGGGTTCAGCCTCCTTTGTTGCTCAATTATTGGTTTGGCATCGTTTTTCAAAAGGATCTTATGCATACAAAATGAGGGGCTAATTCCTTTAATGTCCGCTATGGTCCAACCAATTGCAGATTTGTACTCCCGGAGAACTCGTATTAACTTACTTTCCTGTAATTCGTTAAGTACAGATGCAATGATAACAGGTAAAGTAGATGATTCACCCAAATAAACATACCTGAGATGATTAGGAAGTGGTTTAAGCTCAAGTGTTGGGGGTATTTCTAGAGATGGCTTCAATCACTCGAAGGGTTGCTCTGTGCTTTTCAATAGTTCGAACGAGATTTTGAATCGGTGTACCCTAGGCAATGCATCCAACCTCTGAAGATAATCAATAATCTCAACATCATCTAAATCTTCCTCCCTCGACAAGGTAATCTCCAATGGATCCCTAATCATCAGTTGCAAAAATTCATCATCCATGTCTTTTTTCACCATATCCATTCTGAAACACTCTTCTTCATCTGTAGGAAACTTCATAGCTTTAAACACATTGAACTTACTTCTTGGTCTTGAACCCTCATAGTTAATTCTCCTTTCTGCACATCAATGAGTGTTTTACCAGTTGCTAAGAATGGTCTCCCAAGTATGATCGGAATGTCCTTGTCTTCTTCGTAATCCAATATGATGAAATCAGCTAGAAATATGAATTTATCAACCTTAACAAGTATGTCCTCCATAATTCCTCTCGGGTATATAACAGACCTATCTGCTAGCTGAAGAGATATGTTTGTAGGTTTCGGTGCAGGTAGACCCAACTGAGAGTATATCGATAATGGCATAAGGTTGATACTTGCTCCCAAATCACACAAACATTTATTAAATGACAAGTTACCAATGGTGCAAGGAATAGTAAAGCTGCCAGGATCTTTCAACTTTGGTGGGAATTTCTTTTGGAGCACCGCACTACATTCTTCAGTCAATGCCAGTGTTTCATAGTCCTCTATCTTTTTCTTCCTAGACAAGATTCCCTTCATGAACTTAGCATAACTCGGCATCTTCTCTAAAGCTTCCGCAAATGGTATGTTAATTTGTAACTTTTTGAAAATTTCGAGGAACTTGGAGAATTGCTTATCTATCTTTTGTTTCTGAAGTCTCTGTGGATATGGAACTGGGGGATATATCAAAGGTGGTGTTGTTTGTTCCTTTTCTTTTTCTTTTTCTTCAATTTCAGACTTCTTTCCTTCCTCCTTTGAAAGCTCTGCATATTCCTCTTCTGATGAGCTATGCACCCGCGCTGTGTCCCTTTGTATTTCCGGCGCGGCCGCGCCTGTTGGCAGCAACTGTTTTCTGCTTCTCAACGTGACAACTTAGCATTGTTCCTTCCCATCTCCTTTTGGATTAACTTCAGTATCACTTGGGAACGCTCCTTGGGGTCGACTGTTCAAAATAAGAGCTAATTGCCCCAATAGATTCTCCAAATTTCTAATTGACACTGCCTGACTTTTCACATTCATATATACTTGGTTTAACAGCTTATCCTGATCAGTCATTCTCCTGTCGGAAGCTGTAGTAAATTTTGTCATGCAGTCCTCCAAATTTGGTTTCCTCTCTGCATGTTGTGGAACTTGATTTTGAAACCCTGGGGGATTTTGTGTTTTTGGAGGTTGATTTTGAGCTTGTGTATTGTTGCTCCATGAAAAACCCGGATGATTTCTCCATCCCGGATTGTAAGCATTTTGGTAAGGGTTTGGTGGTCGTTGGTAGCTACCCACAAACTGCACTGCTTCAGGATTAATGGGACAATAATCTGTGTGATGTGATCCCGCACATAACTCACATACATAAGCAACTTGATGAGTTTTTGACTCTGTTATAGCATCGATCTTCTTAGACATAGTTGCCATCTGAGCTGCTAACGCTGTGACTGCATCAATTTCTAAAACCCCGGCTACCTTGTGCTGATTCGTTCTGGAAGTCGACCATTGATAATTGTTGGCAGCCATTGTCTCTAACAGTTCATAAGCCTCATCAAACTTTTTATCCATAAGTGCTCCTCCTGCGGCTGCATCTATGCTGGATCGAGTATTACCACTTAACCCATTGTAAAACGTCTGAACCTGTAGCCACTTGGGTAGTCCATGGTGTGGGCATTTTCTCAATAAGTCCTTGAATCTCTCCCAAGTCTCATACAGTGACTCTCCATGTTGTTGCTCATAAGTGGAAATCTCATTCCTCAATTTGGCAGTTTTAGCTGGTGGAAAGAATTTTGCAAGAAATTTCTCAGCTAAGTCATCCCAGGTCGTGATGGATCCCGGTGGTAGTGAGTGCAACCAACTCTTTGCTTTATCCCTCAGAGTGAATGGGAATAGACGTAGTCTGACCGCATCATCCGAAACATTGTGATATTTGAATGTATCACAAATCTCAAGAAAGCTCACCAAATGTTCATTCGGATCATCAGTGGCCAAACCCCCAAACTGCACCGAATTCTGGATCATCTGAATTGTTCCCGGTTTGATCTCAAAAGTGTTTGTAGTGATCGCTGGCCTTGTGATGCTTGGCTTGATCTTATCTATCTTAGGCATGGCATATTCCCTCAATGATTTCTGCTCTTCGTTATCCATGTTCACTCTCTCAAGTGTCTCTTTGCAGAATTTCCTTAACTTGCGTAACTTGTTTTCAAGATCGTCTTCACACTGCACAAGTTCCGGTTGTTTTGATCTAGTTTGCATAAACGAACCAGAATCGCCTGAAAAAGAAAATAAAAGAAAATAAAAGTGAATGTTGTTTAACTAAATTGAATCAATTAAACTGATAATTAAAAATTATAAACACAAAATTTTCCCCAGCAACGGCGCCAAAAACTTGTTTGCCTACTAGCAAAATACGTAAGTATACACAGTTCACAAATAATAAAGAGTAAGTAGAGTATCGTTCCCACGAGGAAATTATGAAATTTATAATAATAAGAATCAATTCTAAATTAACTCAATTAAAGTAAACAAGAGATCAATTACGAATTGGTGTGAAAACTTTAATAAAACTAAGTAAATAAATTTCGAAAGCAGATATTATTGGAAACTTAAGATTACAATTTCACTTATTGCTTCATTTAAATCCATATACTTCCTGTAAGTTATGATATATACTTCGGATTATTAATCAAGAACTCATCATTATCTAAAACCACTTCTTAGTGTATCCTAGACAAATCAACTCAAATCTACAAAGGTTAGAATTAAGTTGAACACCTTAAATAACTAATTCACTATATCTCTATGTGAATTACAATTAAAAAGGTTTTGAAGTTCAGGTTCCTTATCAGATTACATGCGGTGTGTAGGTACATCTCTATCCTAAACACAAATTATGAGTCCCAAACGTAAGTAGAAAACATAATTGCATGCTATTATGATCAGATCTAAACCTATAATTCATCTCTCAACTTCATATAGGTTATCACGGTAATTACTGGCTAGGTAATCAAACAATTAAACTCAAATCATAATAGACAGTCTAAAAATATATAACAATAATTAACCAGGAAGCATATTGATAAAAACTACACAATAAGATCCATTGCAATCTTAAAAGAAAATTAGTTCATAGCTAAACTAAAATTCATAATCCACAAATTAAATAGCATTCAAAATTACAAACTAAGAGATAGAGAAGAGAAATAAAACTCTGAAAGTAGCCCCAGATCTCTCCTTAGCTCCTACAATGATTTCAATGTGCTATCCAAATTGCTTCAAGTCTCCAATTAATTACAAATCAAGAATAAGTCTCTTAATTCGTAGGTAAATAAAAACTCCTTAAAACTAGCTATTTATAGTACCTACTAATCGTCCAACATCACATAGAAGAGATAAGTTTGATTACAAATCAAATTCCAATTCAAAATTCAAAAAGACAAACTTCAGCTCCTGGTCAACTGCCGACCTAGCGCGGCCGCGCTAGGTCCATGCACAAGTCCGGCGTGCCTGCGCAGTCCTTCAACCGAGCCCTAATCTAGCAACCAGCGCGCGCGTGCAGCTCTCCTTCATATTAATGGCGCGGCCGCGCAACTCTTCAGCACTCCAGACTTTGGCTTTTTCAGTACTCCAATTTCCATCAACTTCGGTTCAAATGCAAAATACCTACAAAAACACAGAAAACACATGAAAAGTAACTAGAACTCGAGGATTTCAACAATAATATAGTCAATTGGTATCCAATTCATAGGTACGAAACCTACTCATCATAGTGTCTCCACACAAATGATTCTGAGATCAATCATCCTCTTCGTAAGAGCAAGCAAAGTATGTATTAATCTATCTGGATTCACTAGTCCCCTTTTTAGTAATCTAACGATTAGGAACAATTTTAGTTTGTGAGCTATCTAGAATTTAGATCTCATTTGCATGATCATCATGATTCTAAAAGCATTGCTCAAAACTATAGGTTTAACACACTTAATATAACAGCATCATGTAGATAACGAAAATGCCTTTAATAAATTAATTCTTTAATTAATAAACGAATAAGATTACAAAGTATATGCTACATCATATCAAATATGATTGGCTTACGTGCATACTACTTTCAATCTCAATAGCCCCGAACACCCGCAATTGCAATTTTCACTATCACGGGGCCTTAAATCCGATTTTCGCGGGATAAACCCTTGATATCGTTTTAAGACCCAAATTTACATTTACAATAATCGGATAATGACTTTACAACCGAAATTGCGTCCATCATGGGAATTAGGTCAAGATCCGATTCAGGATCCCGACCCTCATATTCCTAGGCTCACATCGATAGATAATACATCGAAACCAAGATAAAATGAAGATCTAGGAAAGGGCTCCTGTAAACCCCATCTCGTAGATCGAATTGGGAAATTCATCGAGTCATGCAGTACCCAATGAAATATAATTTCATTCCTTCAATGAATATATTTTATTGCTGTACTGATGTTAGTTTTGTTGGTTGTAGAATGGCTGAGTTAGGAGAGCCGAGTCGTGCTGCTGAGGAAGAGGTGTTCACAGACATCTCAGTGGACACCGAGCAGTTAGTCGGCTATGCACCCATTGCACCTATAGAGTCCGAACCCGAGGAGGATGAGGACTATTTAGCCGAGTTTGAAGAACTCATTAGAGGTAGAGTGTTGAGATCTAGCGGTCAGGACAGGGATGATGAGTCCGAGGAGGACCCGACTGATATAGAGATAGGTGGAGCTACTGAAGAGGTACCCGAGGAGGGATCTCCGGTGTTCCACACATTTCAGGATGACTTGCTCGGAGACTATGCCGATCGCATAATAGAGAAGGAGCAGATTATCGAGCAGCAGAATGCTCGTATTGCACACTTAGAGGAGGAGAATTCTGTCCATCAGGAGATAGAAGAGCAGTATAAGGCAGAGGCGTACTCACTACAGTTCCAGATGGTTGAGCTAAAGGCTCAAATTCAGCAGTTAGGGGGTGCTACACCCTAGTTGAACCCCATAGTGCAGTAGCTAATGCTGCAAAACAGTCAGCTGAGGTAGGTATTAGAATAGTCGGATGTCCGAGAGGTGGAATTACAGTCAGTTCTACAGGTCGTAAAGGCCGAGTGGGACTTGGAGCAGGCAGACAGGATTCGGGTGCAGGAGTTTTGGATTCGCACAGCCACAAGAGTGGATGTGCTAGAGGGGGAGGTTCGAGCTGGATCCGCCAGGATCGATACCTTAGAGTATGCCATATATACGGCAGTGGCCAGACTACAAGACCGGGTCAGGAGATACCCTCGGGAGGAGGACAGTAGTTGGCACATAATCAGACACCGAGTGGTTGATCGGTTAGCTTGACAGGCACTCCGTCGGGTAGTTCGCTGTAGCAGGCGTTGATTGTTGGTTTAGTACCATTGTGTTTACCTGGTCGTTGTAGTGAGTCCCACTTTTTGTTATAATAGGGGCATCTTTTGTTGTAAATCCTTATGCGTGGTTGTACGCATGGGATAGTGTTGGAACCCTGTCAGCTATTTTGATCAGAGGGGTAGAACGTTGTTAATCCCCACTTTTTGTTCATTAGGGGATAGACATCAGTTGATAGGCTATGCCATTGAGCATTTATAGCAGTATGCCAAATGTTGAGTCAGTCTGTATTAAAACATTGGTTATTTGAATATAAATGCAGTTGCTTCCTTTTGAATAGAATGTGTTTGATAGATGCCTATACTTTATTTTGCTTACGTCTATGAGGTGTTGCATCAGGGCACTAAACCGAAGCTCTGAAGAGATCATGCCTCCAAGAAGACAGCCACGAAACCAAAGGGTTGAGGAGTCAGTTAATAACACTCAGGGTCATCCAGACCCAATGAGAGCTTTTGCCGATATGCTGACCAAAGCCATGCAGAGCAGACCTTCGCCAGGAGTGGAGCAGCCAGGGCACCACTTGGCTAACTTCAAGGATTTTAAATTGGTAGGACCTCTGGAGTTCCGGGGAACCTTAGATCCAATCGCAGCCCAATCATGGGTAGAAGAAATGGAGAAAGTGTTCGAGATCGCTCGTGTGGCCGAAGAGCAGAAGACGGGATTTGCCACCTTGATGATGAAGGGTGAGGCAAACTTTTGGTGGAAGGCTAATAAGGGTCGTGCTGGGGAAGGAGTAATTCCATGGGAACGTTTCAAAGCGTTATTTTTCGAGAACTACTTCCCAAAGAGTATGCAATCAAATATGGAGGTGAAGTTCCTAGAACTCAAACAAGGAAGCATGTCGGTCGCCGAGTACATGGCAAAGTTCAACGAGTTGGCCAGATTTACCCCTCACCAAGTCGATACTGAGGCCATAAAAACCAGGAGGTTTGAACTGGGGCTAAAACCATGGATCTACAGTCGAGTTACAGTGTTGCAGAGTATCACATTTTCCACCCTATTAGAGAAGGCGATCATCGCGGAAGGAGGAAGTGAGGCGCTGGCCAAGTACAACCATGACAAGAAAAAGAGCCAGGATGGTAACAAAGGGGGAAGTAGTGGAGGTAGCAATCCGAACAAAAGGAAATGGAGTGATAGCCAAATCTTTAGAAGCAACAGGTCTAGAGAGGAGGCTAAGAAAGGCAATAAGTGTAACAACTATGGAAGGAGTCACCCAGGAGAATGCATGAGGGGGAAAGGCATTTGTTATAACTGTGGTCAACTGGGGCACATTGCTCCTCAATGCCCCAAAGGAAGGAAGTCAGGATGTTTCTTGTGTGGAGCACCCGATCATCAGATCAAGGATTGCCCGAAGAGGAAAGGTGATGCAGCTAGTGGTAACCGGAACAATAACAACAACCACAACAGCAGCAAGTTGACCATAGGAGGGCCAGCCAATTAAGCGAACCGGCCGACGGCGCGCACATTCAACATGACCGTGCAGGATGCTGTGCAGGCGAAGGACGTGGTGTCAAGTATTATCCCTATCAATACTGTCAATGCCTACGTGTTATTTGATTCGGGTGCTACCTGCTCTTTTGTCTAGGAAGAGTTTGCTAAACGATTAGGCTTACCTAGCTAGAAACTAGAGAACCCCATGATCGTAGAAGTAGCCAATAAAGAGGTTATCCCTGTAGACTACATTCATAGGAATTGTTATGCTGAATTGAGAGGGGTTAAGCTTAGCGTGAATTTGATACCGATTCGTTTGGGAGAGTTCGATGTAATTCTTGGGATGAACTGGTTATTAAATCACGGAGCTGTGATTGACTGCTAGAAGAAGTGCGTACACCTGAAGGCTCCAAGTAAGTCGAAGGTTGTATTCCACGGTAGTTAATCGCCGAGACAATCTTGTTGTCTGACGATGATGCAAGCAAGGAAGTTGCTAAGGAAGGGTTGCATAGGTTATCAGGCTCATGTGGTTGATACTCGAAGAGTAGAGGGTGAACTGAGTCACATACCTGTAGCAAGGGAATTTCCCGACGTTTTCCCAGAGGAAATTCCGGGTATGCTGCCAGATAGGGAAGTAGAATTTGTGATCGACTTAGTACCAGGAACGACACCGATATCCAAGGCACCTTATCGAATGGCTCCAGTAGAGATGAAGGAACTGATGGTTCAACTGCAGGAGCTGTTAGATAAAGGTTATATTCGACCCAACGTGTCACCTTGGGGAGCGCCAGTTCTGTTCGTGAAGAAGAAAGATGGATCGTTAAGGCTCTGCATAGACTATTGCGAGTTGAATAAAGTTACTATTAAGAATAAGTATCCGTTACCCAGAATTGACGATTTATTTGATCAATTGAAGGGAGCGAAATACTTTTCGAAGATTGACTTGAGGACTGGTTACCACCAGTTGAAAGTATGGAAGGAGGACACTCCAAAGACAGCATTCAGAACTCGGTATGGATACTTTGAGTTTCTGGTAATGTCGTTTGGACTAACTAATGCACCAACAACATTTATGGACATAATGAACAGAGTGTTCAAGCAACATTTGGATAAATTTGTCGTCGTGTTCATCGATGACATCTTGGTGTACTCGAAGACGAAGGAGGAGCATACTGAGCATCTGAGGGTAGTGCTGGAGACTTTGAGAATGGAGAAGTTGTATGCGAAGTTCTCGAAGTGTGAATTTTGGTTGAAGAAAGTGCAATTTCTGGGGCACGTCATTGACAAGGATGGTGTTTCGGTGGATCCAGCAAAGGTGGAGGCAATTATCAACTGGGAGTAGCCGAAGACGCCGACGGAGATCAGAAGTTTCTTGGGACTAGCGGGATACTATCGAAGATTCATTCAGGATTTTTTGAAGATAGCATCGCCGTTAACCAATCTGACCAAAAAATCGAGCAAGTTCATTTGGACGGATAAATGTGAGGAGAGTTTTATGGAGCTGAAGAAAAGGCTTAGCGAAGCACCTGTGTTGTCATTACCCGACGATATAGGGGGATTTGTGGTGTATAGTGATGCGTCACACAATGGCCTTGGTTGTGTGCTAATGCAACACGGTAAGGTCATTGCGTACGCTTCATGACAATTGAAGGACTATGAGAAGGGATATCCGACTCATGACCTGGAATTGGCCGCGGTAGTTTTTGCCTTGAAGATTTGGAGGCACTACCTATATGGGGAGAAGTGTGAGATATACACAGACCATAAAAGTCTGAAGTATATCTTCACTCAGAAGGAATTGAATATGAGGCAGCGGCGATGGTTGGAATTAATCAAAGATTATGATTGTGAAATTCTTTACCATCCGGGCAAAGCGAATGTTGTGGCCGATGCCTTGAGTAGGAAAGGCAGAGAGAAGCTGCTGAAGCTAACAACTCAGGAGTTGGTGAATGAATTTGAATGACTGGAGTTGGAGGTGAGATATCCGATGGAGCTAGATAAAAAATTGTTTGCAGTGACAGCAAATCCGATCTTATTGGATAAAATCAAGGAGGCTCAGGAAAAGGATGAAGATTGTTGTAGTATCAAGAAGCGTATTTTCGAAGGAGAAGAGCTCAAGTATAAGGTTGATAGCACCAGGCTACTAAGATTTGAAGGGAGAATCTGGATACCGATGGTTCCAGAGTTGAGGGAAAAAATCCTTCAAGAAGCTCACAATACCAGGTATTCTGTTCATCCCGGGAGCACTAAAATGTATCAGGACTTGCGGCAACATTTTTGGTGGCCGAACATGAAGAGAGTGGTAGCCGAATGTGTCAGTCGATGTTTGACATGTCAACGGGTTAAAGCAGAACACCAACGACCTAGTGGACTGCTACAACTATTGGAAATTCTGGAGTGGAAGTGGGAGCACATCACGATGGATTTTGTGGTAGGACTTCCACCGACACAGAAGGGTTTAAACGCGATCTGGGTGATCGTGGGCCGTTTGACTAAATCCGCACATTTTCTACCGATCAAGATCAGGTACAATCTGGAGCAGTTAGCGAAGCTGTATGTGAGGGAAATTGTGTCGAGATATGGAGTGCCGGTATCTATCGTGTCCGATAGAGATCCGCGCTTCACGTCCAATTTCTGGAGAAGTCTGCAAGAAAGAATGGGGACACAGTTGAGGTTGAGCACGACATATCATCCTCAAACTGATGGCCAGAGTGAGCGAACGATTCAGACACTGGGGGATATGCTCAGAGCAGTCGTGATGGACTTGAATAATAACATTGCAGCTAAAGTTGAAAGAACTGATGAGCCATCCACTAGTAAGGGCAAAGGAAAAGCAAACAAGTGATGAAGACTTGTTTTATTTGATTTATTGATGTTTATGTAATAGACTTAATTTATGTTTCCGCACTGATGTTTATTTAAGGTTAGATAACCTGGGATTTATTTATGAATGATGTTGTAACCCTTAATGGGAGATTTCTATTTTTATTAAGAGTTTTCATTTATATTTGAATGGGTAGTTAGATGTGATGTGATGTTTTTGGATTGTGAACACCAAATTCTGAGGAAACGAAGTACCCGGATTTGGGGGTATCACAGGTTGGTATCAAAGCTGTAGGTTATGAACCTTAGGTGGGGGAAAACCTTAGGGTAGTAGCCTTTTAAGAGTCAGAAAATATAGTGGTGATAAACTCTCATCGAGTTCTAAGGAATGAATTAAGGAAATTCATTAAAGATAATAAAAGACTTTATGTGCTATGTGCTTATGTGTTAACAACCTATGTGCTGCGACTAGTGACGAGTATTAATTAAAACTTAAACTTTGTTGTCAGGATGTCAGATGTTAAAGGATCCAGTCAGCCTAGGGAGATTGAGCCCCGAGTGGCTGGAGAGGAGGAGCCCCATGATATCCATGTTATCCGGGAGCAGTTGATACAGAGAGAGCCATCTCCATTGATCACTGTTGTGGGTCAGGAGTATGAGCCTGAGTCTGATCCAGAGGAGGATCCTGAGGAGGTAGAGGCTGAGGATGATGATGAGGATTCCGAGGAGGTACCCCTTACCTCTGTCGATGTTGAGATATATAACGCATTGTATGATCGTACTGTAGAGTTGCAGGACAGAGTCAGAGATTGGGAGAGACTGGCAAATATACGCCAGACTTTTATAGAACAGAAGGATAAGAAGATTGAGGATCTTGAGATACGTCTTGGGGACGTAGAATGGAAGTTAGTTCAGGCAGAGAGTCAAAAAGAAGACTTACTGGCTGAGAATGAAAAGATGAAACTTGAGATTTAGAAATTAAAGGATGACCTGAGTGAGGAGTCAGCAGAACGTGCGAGAGCAGAGGATGCTTGGATGAATAACGCTCGACGTGCAGAAATTTCCGAAGAAGGGGAACGGGCAAAGAAGGCCAAGATTGAGGAGACAGACTATACTTTCCAGACAGCGATTGATAGGGCCCAGGATCGAGTTCTCCACTATCCAGTTTAGTTCGAGGACTTGCCATGGTACATGTTGGATCGCAGGACGATGTGCCGTATCATGGAGGAAGAACGTAGACAGGCAGTTCGACGCCTTAGTAGGCCATGATAGGAGAAGTTTTTTTGAATTATGTGTAAATATTTATGATGTTTTATGATGTAAATTCCAGCGTGATTATACACAATGGAATATGACTATTTAATCCTAAAGATTGTTTGATCTTGGGATAGTTGATGTTAATAGCAGTGATGCTATCTTTTTATGTTTAAGACCTTTGAATTAATGAAATATCAGTTTTATTTGAAGAAGTTATGTGTTAAATGTTTAACATGAATTGTTTGAGTTAAATGTTGAACACTTAAGAACTTGAGTGATAATCTAACAAGCGCATATTCTTGAACAGAAAATGCCGCCGAGATGCCAACCACGTCAACAAGCTCAGGAGAGCTCTACCAATAACAACGACGCCAATGCTAATCCCGTTCAGCAGTTGGTGGACCTTTTGGCTGGAGCACTTGCGAATCAGCCGCAAGCTCCACCTGTGACTTCATTTAAGGATTTTAAAGCGGTAGGACCGCCAGAATTTAAGGGTTCTCTGAACCCGATCGAAGCCCAAACTTGGGTGATGGAAATGGAGAAAGTATTTAACGTTGCGAGGGTTAGTGAAGACCAAAAGACTGCCTTCGCAACGTTTATGCTTAAGTCAGAAGCTAGTTATTGGTGGCAAGCGAATAAGGTTCGAGGAGGTCAGGGTGTGATCGCATGGGAGAGATTTAAGGAGATGTTCTTTGAGATGTACTTTCCAACGAGCTTGCGTAACCAAATGGAGATTCAATTTCTAGAGCTGAAACAGGGTACCATGACTGTACCGGAGTACTCGGGGAAGTTCAATGAGTTGGTTAGGTTCGCAACTTATCAAGTAAATACGGATGAGAGGAAAGCAAGGAGGTTTGAACAAGGGTTGAAGCCGTGGTTGTATAGCAAGGTGTCAATGTTCCAATTGAACACTTTTGCTGGAGTTTTGGAAAAGGAGATCATCGCAGAAGGTGGAAGTGATGCTCTAACCAAGTATAACCAGGAGCAGAAGAAGAAGAAGGGTGAAAATGAGAGCAATAAGGCAAGTGGTAGTAGTAGTGGTGGTCACAACCAGAAGAGGAAGTGGAATGATAATGGATCTGCTGGAAATCAACAAGGAGGTCAGAAGAAGAAGGTAGAAGCGTGTGTTACATGTGGGAAGAATCATATAGGGATTTGCCTGAAAGGAAAGAGGGTGTGCTACAATTGCAACCAGGAGGGCCACATAGCACCGAATTGTCCGAATCCGAAGAAGGGCGCTTGTTTCACATGTGGATCGAAGGATCATTTGGCTAGGGATTGCCCCAAGAAAGCAGCAGCAGGAACAGGACCGGGAGGAAATAAGGGAAACAATGGTGGTAGTACGCTGGCTATAACTGGATCAGCACCAACAAACCAACCTACTGCTAGGACTTTCAACATGACCATGCAAGATGCTGTGCAGTCTCGCGATGTGGTGTCAGGTATCATTCCGATCAATAATATAAATGCTTATGTATTGTTTGATTCGGGTGCTTCTTGTTCATTTATATCCGATGACTTTGCTAAGAACTTACAATTGCCTAGGGAGGAATTAGACTACCCTTTGAACATAGAAATTGCGAATAGGGAGGTAATTCCTGTTAGGTACGTACACAAGAACTGTAGAGTGAACATTAAGGGAAATGTGATGACAGTAGATCTGATCCCAATCAAACTTGGGGAATTTGACGTTATTCTGGGTATGGATTGGTTATTCAATTATGGAGCGATAATTGATTGCCAAAAGAAACGTATTAACCTTATGACTCCATTGTCGACGCCGGGTTTCCTCGTCTCGTCTTTTCCTACTTTAGCCTTTTGATTTAATGATTTTTGGAAAAGATCGGCATTGATGTCGACGGGGTTTTAAAAGATCGTTTTTTATGATGAGCCAATTAACCAGAGTCGCCAGTTGGTATATTTGAAAAGGATGTACCAACTCATCCGAGTTTTCGTTTTTTTATAAATCGCTGGCTCATGTGTGACTCCGAATTAAATGGTCTGCGAATCGATATTCATAGAGTTCGGGGGCTTGCTTAAGCGAGGGGAAGGTGTTAGGCACCCCCCGTCTTCCGTGAAGCACGGTTACCGCAATCTTGATGCTTTCCTATCCTTTAATTCATGAAATGTGTGTGTGTGCGCGCGTGTGTGTGTGTGTGCCTATGTGAATGTTGTGGTGAGTTTGTATGAAAGAATCATTTGGATTTTTAGGGAAAGTCGTGCTTTAATTTGAAAACGCTTCGGAATGTCTTTTCGGCTTATACGAGAAAGCTTTATTCTTTATGAGAAAGGTTTTGATTTTAATTGTCAAAACTGCAAGATTTTCATTAGGTGTCGTTTTGGCAAAACAAGAGTTTTAAACCTTCGTCAAAATAGGAATCGAGATCTATACGTTGCCTTCGTAACTCAAATGATGGGCAACTTTTAGAATCTCTTTCACCCTATGCACCAAGGTTTAATAAAACATCATTTATTTCACAAAACCATTTCTTGTGATGCTTGAAAAACGATTTTCTTTAGCTTTCTCGTTTACATAGAAATCGACATTCATTAGCATTTCTCATTTTTAAGCCTCGTGATGCTAATAACCTAATTTGATTGATTTTATGAAAATCTTATCGTTTAGCTTTGAAGTCAATTTCGTGTCATAAATCAAATCAAGCATAAACACGCGTCGGGACTATTCATGGGCATGTAAGCCATCGAAATAACCCCGAACGCCTATAATCACAAGTTCCACTATTTCGGGGCCTTAAACACGATTCTCGCCTTGGCGTCGTTTTAAGGCCCGACGATTACATATTTACAATGAAAGGTACATCGAATTTATTACATATATCAAACGATGTCCATCATCGGATTTGGACCACGGGGTCGCGCTCCTAGGCTCACATCCGAAAATCGCTACATTAATATAACGAGCTAAAAATTTACCAAATGGATATCATCGGGCCATTAGGAGGAATTTCGTTCCATTTTAGAAACCTCACTAATAGTCCTCAATCCATAGATCCACAACAATATACAAGAAAACTACATTTAATTTAACCAAACAATATGATATAAATTGCTAGAACAAAGGGAATTTCACCTTGCAAATGATCTCAAATGGATGTGAACTTGTGTATTTGACTAAGATAAGGAGTATATTTGGTACAATCAAAATCAAAGAATATAAATCCTCTCTCTTTTTCCTCTCTTTTCTTCCTATTTGATTGCAAAATTTGCTCCTTTTTCTCTCTATTTCCGTGTTCTTGCTGCTGCAGAATTCTTCTTCCTTCAAATTCTTCCAACCTCCTGTATGCTGCCCGAAGCTGGGCTTAAATAGGCTGGCCAAAGCCAGCCGCAGATCTATCTGCGGCTGGCCGCAGATGGATCTGCGGCTGGCCAGCTGGCGCGCCTCCCATCGCACTCAGCTGGTAGTGCTGATTTCCCGGTTTCCGTGCTGGCGCACCCACTTGGCCGCAGATCTATCCGCGGCTGGCGGGCTTGACTTTCTCGATTTTCGTGCCACGCCTCGATTTTCGTGCCACGCCTCGATTTTCGTGCCGCAACGTCGGTTTTCGCTGACAGGCTCGTATTCTGCAGTCCGGGAATTTCCGGGAGACGTGCCACCTCATTCGGAAATGCCTGCCTCGGACGGCTTTATTGTCACGTAAACTTGGGTTGCCCAAAACATTGCGGCGGTGCCGGGCGCTTGCCCTTGTGCCCGCTCCTTTGCTCCCGCAAGCCGGTTCAATTGACGATTTCGCCCTCCTGTCATGGTTAGTAGAAGGAAACGCAAAATTTGGGTGTCTACAGCTGCCCCTCTTTATCATGTTTATGAAATGTTAAATGAAATGAACATGATAAAGAAGTAGACACATTATGCATGAATAACAGTGCATAAGAATGACAGTGCATACATGATGCAACACATACAACTTATGATGCAACGCAAGATGCAAGGCATACAACATATTCGTGAAGGTGTCAATGCATCAATTCCTGACCTGTCGCCCGTCTCGTAATCGCCGGATCTCGTATCCGGTCGATTGTCCTGTGAGTGTCGGGTCTCGTATCCGGTCACTCCTCTCGTAATCACCTCACTCCATCCCATTGTCCTCAAAGGAAGTTATTCTCCTGACTAGCTTTGAAGGGAATCCTTGGAGTTTGTCCTCGTACATCGTTCTTGGCAACCATCGCCTTTTGACTCTGATAGGCTAGGACCTTGACACCTAACCTGCATGGATCACGTACAGAATTATCATATATTCAATGCATGTGACACAACATTTAAAATGTAAATTTGATGAAAAATGACCCCTGTACAGTCTTTTGATACGGTTCCACAGGTGTCACCGTTTGTCGGGGCCGGGTTTCGTCGCCGGTCACCCATCTCGTAATCGCCGGTTATTGTCGCCGGTCGATCGTCTCGTCGGGGCCGGGTATCGTCGCCGGTCACCCATCTCGTAACCGCCGGGTATCGTCGCCGGTCGATTGTCCTGTCGGGGCCGGTTTTCGTCGCCGGACACCCATCTCGTAACCCCCGGTTATCGTCGCCGGTTGGTTATCTTGTCGGAGCCGGTTTTCGTCGCCGGACATCCATCTCGTAATCGCCGGTTATCGTCGCCGGTCGATTGTCTTGTTGGGGCCGGGTATCGTCGCCGGTCACCCATCTCGTAACCCCCGGTTATCGTTGCCGGTTGGTTATCTTGTCGGAGCCGGTTATCGTCGCCGGACATCCATCTCATGATCGCCGGTTATCGTCGCCGGTCGATCGTCTCGTCGGGGCCGGGTATCGTCGCCGGTCACCCATCTGGTAACCCCCGGTTATCGTCGCCGGTTGGTTATCTTGTCGGAGCCGGTTATCGTCGCCGGACATCCATCTCATGATCGCCGGTTATCGTCGCCGGTCGATCGTCTCGTCGGGGCCGGGTATCGTCGCCGGTCACCCATCTCGTAACCCCCGGTTATCGTCGCCGGTTGGTTATCTTGTCGGAGCCGGTTATCGTCGCCGGACATCCATCTCATGATCGCCGGTTATCGTCGCCGGTCGATCGTCTCGTCGGGGCCGGGTATCGTCGCCGGTCACCCATCTCGTAACCCCCGGTTATCGTCGCCGGTTGGTTATTTTGTCGGAGCCGGTTATCGTCACCGGACATCCATCTCATGATCGCCGGTTATCGTCGCCGGTCGATCGTCTCGTCGGGGCCGGGTATCGTCGCCGGTCACCCATCTCGTAACCCCCGGTTATCGTCGCCGGTTGGTTATCTTGTCGGAGCCGGTTATCGTCGCCGGACATCCATCTCATGATCGCCGGTTATCGTCGCCGGTCGATCGTCTCGTCGGGGCCGGGTATCGTCGCCGGTCACCCATCTCGTAACCCCCGGTTATCGTCGCCGGTTGGTTATCTTGTCGGAGCCGGTTATCGTCGCCGGACATCCATCTCATGATCGCCGGTTATCGTCGCCGGTCGATCGTCTCGTCGGGGCCGGGTATCGTCGCCGGTCACCCATCTCGTAACCCCCGGTTATCGTCGCCGGTGGGTTATCTTGGATCTCAGCCCTTCCCAGGGTTTGTTGTTTTTTGTCTTTTTTCTTTTGTGGATATCAGCCCTTCCCAGGGGTGCTCACCATCTTTGTTGTGGTTCGCATGGATCTCAGCCCTTCCCAGGGTTTGTTGTTTTTTGTCTTTTTTTCTTTTTGTGGATATCAGCCCTTCCCAGGGGTGCTCACCATCTTGTCGTGGTTCGCGTGGATCTCAGCCCTTCCCAGGGTTTGTTGTTTTTTGTCTTTTTTCTTTTGGTGGATATCAGCCCTTCCCAGGGGTGCTCACCATCTTTGTTGTGGTTCGCGTGGATCTCAGCCCTTCCCAGGGTTTGTTGTTTTTTGTCTTTTTCTTTTTGTGGATATCAGCCCTTCCCAGGGGTGCTCACCATCTTGTTGTGGTTCGCGTGGATCTCAGCCCTTCCCAGGGTTTGTTGTTTTTTGTCTTTTTTCTTTTTGTGGATATCAGCCCTTCCCAGGGGTGCTCACCATCTTTGTTGTGGTTCGCGTGGATCTCAGCCCTTCCCAGGGTTTGTTGTTTTTTGTCTTTTTTCTTTTTGTGGATATCAGCCCTTCCCAGGGGTGCTCACCATCTTTGTTGTGGTTCGCGTGGATCTCAGCCCTTCCCAGGGTTTGTTGTTTTTTGTCTTTTTTTCTTTTTGTGGATATCAGCCCTTCCCAGGGGTGCTCACCATCTTTGTTGTGGTTCGCGTGGATCTCAGCCCTTCCCAGGGTTTGTTGTTTTTTGTCTTTTTTTCTTTTTGTGGATATCAGCCCTTCCCAGGGGTGCTCACCATCTTTGTTGTGGTTCGCGTGGATCTCAGCCCTTCCCAGGGTTTGTTGTTTTTTGTCTTTTTCTTTTTGTGGATATCAGCCCTTCCCAGGGGTGCTCACCATCTTGTTGTGGTTCGCGTGGATCTCAGCCCTTCCCAGGGTTTGTTGTTTTTTGTCTTTTTTCTTTTTGTGGATATCAGCCCTTCCCAGGGGTGCTCACCATCTTTGTTGTGGTTCGCGTGGATCTCAGCCCTTCCCAGGGTTTGTTGTTTTTTGTCTTTTTCCTTTTCTTTTTTTTTTCTTTTTTTTTTCCTTTTTTTTTTGGATGGGATGTGTGATCGGCTTCATGTCCTGGATCACCCACCAACATCGTCCACGTATCATGCCGCAAAAGCCATCACAGTTTGATCATTTGTGAGGTTGAAAGCGACGTGCTTGTACTTTCCTGAGATTTTCATTTTGATCGTACCTGTATGCATGAAAAAGATGTTATGCATGATCTGGCAGATATGTTATGGACAGATGCATGTGCACAACATATGTCTTAGATAGAAATGACCCCTGTTCAGTCAAATGATACGAGTCGACAGTCGTCATTGTTTGCCAACGTTTGATCGGATCACGCCTCGTCGTGAAGCGTAGTTTCTAGACTTCAACCCTGGTCTGGTACTCTGTCTGTTCTTGGTCGTCTTCATTTCATCGAGTTGAGGCAGCCTGTTTCGCTCTCAGTGATGATCGACAGCTATGTTGGGCTCCTTAGCCTTTTGATCATTTCTGCTGGTCGATATGCTGTCGTCCCGCATTATATCATCCTTGTATACGCTCATGCACGTGTATCAATTGGATGTCGAGGCGGTGATAGTCAGGATTGGGGAGAGGCCCAATGAGAAGTTCTGTGCAGCCTCAGCTTCCTTCCGTTTCATGATTCTTAACTGCCCCAGCCTTGGCGCGTGTTGTTACCAAGAATTTCTATCGAAAACTCGCGATGTTGACCGTGCTGAGTTATCCACCGCTCTGCAAGATCCTGCATATCAGATGACTAACAAATGCCAAAACTTGAAGGCTCGGGCCGTTAGTATTAGTTCAACACAAAGATTTTAAAATCTCGACAAAAATGCAGTTAAAGCACATGAAATCTAGCAAGTTGTGAACCGTGAATGTGCTAGATTGGAAGTTATTTTCTTTTTTTTTTTTTTTTTTTTTTTTTTAATCCCTCGTGAGTTGATGATTTTCTATTTGACGAGTTATGAAATCGTAAGAACACCTTCAAGCATTCATGGCCATTGTACGTGAGTAAGGTCGAATTCAAAAGAACTACCTTCCCTCGTCAAAGGTATCCTGTCTTCATTCTCGACAACGTTTTTAGCAGGATTGACGTCATATGACAAATGCACTGTGCGATGCAGCACTCAGTAGGGGTTTCTCTTCCATGACTTCTCGTTTAAGGCCGAGAGTTTTTTTTTTTTTTTTTTTATCTTTTTTTTTTATTAGCCCACCTCACTTGTCTCGTTTTCTTAGGCTATTCAAAGTTACCCATTTAACGAGTTTTGGACCAATGACTCCCAAACCAGACGGTTTTGGGGCATTAGGTGTACAGACACCCCTTCGGGTTTATTTACTCGAGTAACAAAGGCCACGGTTCGAGACAAGCTGGTGGTCTGCCCCATTCATTCTTTGCTTGACCTTGCGCAAGATTCGTTTTCTTAGGCTTGAGTTACCCATGTAGCGAGTGTTAGGCCGGTGACTCCCAACCCAGACGGCTTTAGGGCACCAGATGCAAAGACACCCCTTAGGCTTAATTACTCGAGTAGCTCATGCCACGATTCGAATCTGCTCGGGCCTCCTCTACTGTAATGCTCGTTTTCTTAGGCTGTGAGTTACCCATGTAACGAGTGTTGGGCCAGCGACTCCCAAACCAGATGGCTTTAGGGCACCAGGTGTAGAGACACCCCTCGGGCTTAATTACTCGAATAACCCAGGCCACGATTCGAGACATTAGCTTGATGACCATTTATCGTCTGGCTTCTTGATTTTAGCTTGATAATTATTGACTGTCTGACTACGTGTTAATCGCCATCAACGTCGTCATAGCTTTATACCCCACAACTGAAAGTTTGTGCAAATGCAAAGTGAAGGCTGTCACATGAGGTCGATTCTATCGCAAACGTTGCTTTGAATTAAGGCTTTGTACCCGATCAAAAGGTTGAATAGCCTTCTTCGTCTAATCATACTCACGATCGTGCTCCACGGTTTGCTTGTCAGAGTTAGTCCGATTCCGTTGAAGTCAAATAAAATCCCCCCTCACGCGGGTCCTCGTATCCCGGGAAAACTATGCTTGACAAATGCCAGATGATCATACCGTTGAATATTGACATGAGGTAGCATTTGATGAAAATGGTGCATGTTGATGGGATTGTTGCATGGGTGCCAATTTGCACGTCATCATTTCCTGGGTAGTTGACAAATGCCCCAGTGTTAAGTTGTTCTTCTTGTGATCTCCCTCGTACTGGTCGCATTGATATCTCGCTGGGCTGACAAAAGATCCGGTCCTTTGACTTGTTGAAAGGCTTGGGGGATTTTTTGATTTTTGAAAATTTTTGATTTTTGATTTTTTTTTTTTTTTTTTTTGTGGTCGAATTTGCCCCTACTCCGGGTCTTTGTGATCGTCAGGGGTTCTGATGTTTGATGGCGAAGATTTGGCCTAAGTCGGGTTTGGGTTTGTCTTCGACCCATCCTTTGATCTCGTCAGGCGTATTGTCGACATCTGTCTCGCCCTGCTCAATCCCCATCAGATCGAAATCTAGCTCTATACCAAAATCGTGATCCTCCTTCGAATTTGGCCTATCGCGTGCCAGGCTAGAATGCCTCAAATCGGGGTGCCTGAAATAAAACAGAAATGCTTGTCATAGATATAAAACATTTCAGCACATGATCTTCCTTTTTGGATAACATGACAAAATGACACGAGCGTGCAGAGATTTGAAATAAAACTCAGAATTTTAAAACCCATTGATCTTCTACTGGCCGGGATTCACTGCCATAATCCGGAATTTTTCCCTTCCTGGATATCACCTGATGCACGGTCCAACTGGCCACGGTGAGGTCAAGCAATGGAGCTCATTAGGAGGTGCATGGATCACATTGGTATGGATCTTTTCCTGACATGAGTATCGCAATCAGTTTTCATGGTTAGCCCGTAGCGACCCGTTCACACGCTTTTCTTTGCAAAAGTGCTCTGCTCATATGGGCTCTGCACACATTGCCAAGTACTTCGTTCATTAATCAGTGGGCTTCTTCGGCTTCCAGATATCTCAGCAGTCCCGTAGCTAGGAAGAATTTTACTGCCCATCTTTGGATTCTCTCTCCCCGATCAGATCTGCATTTTCGGGAGAGGAGTCGTCTCGAAGGAACTCCCTAATGTTTTGATACCAAGCCCATTTATGAGGGGCGTCATTATGGGAGATCTCTCCGATCTGATCCTCATAGGCCGGACGAGTCTGTACTGTAATTTTCCCCTTGAAGCTCGTCTCGTACCTTGATGTGTGAATCAGGGAAACCAGGGCTGCCAGAGTATCCGCGAAGTCGTGCCGCAAGGCAATATCTTTGAATTGTTTTGGCAAGTTTGATGATGAGGCGATGGTAGGGCCATAGCCAAAGCCTTTGGTGCTGTATATTCCCATGGCCTGCCTGATGATCAATTCGGAGTCTCCAACTACCATCATCCTTTTGATTCCCATTCCCAGGGCTAATCTCAGTCCTAGGATGAATCCCTCGTATTCGACCGTATTGTTGGAGTGACAGAACTGTAATTTCATGGCTATCGACCTCTGCCATTTGGATGGATGGAGTATGGACTTTACGGCCTCTTAGTACTGTGCCAGTTACAAGTTGGTAAATGCATGTTAACACTGATGCATGATTATTATTCTTTTTTTTTTTTTTTTTTTTTTTCTTTTTTTTTTCTCGGTTCTCTAATCTTATCCTGCAAAACAAGGTCAGTGTTTGATGACAGGATAGTATTTAGAAGTTTTTAGAAAACCTTGGTACGTGGCACGGATTGCCTTCCTGCAAAACCATGTCAGTATTCTCTTCATATGTGCAGGTGATGTAATCACATGATACAGGACATATTTATTATGATGATGAGGGTATGACAGTTGTATGCCATTTACATGACATTTATTTATTTGACTGAACGATAAAAGGGCATGAAGAAGCTTCCCTTCCGTTAGGTTTATCAGAGGCTGACCTACCCTAGGGTTACTCTCGCGGGCTTTTCGGCATGAAGGTCCCCAAATCTTCGCAATCTACTCGTCTGAATCCTTTCGATTGGAGCGGATATGGGTGGTGCGTTTCCTGAGCCATCTCCGGGGAGCAGCCCCTTCGAGTCCAGTAATAAGCAACCGACAGGTTCGCCTCAGGAGGAGGTACTCTCTCAACATACATTCACATTCATCGTCCTCACCGTATGCAAATGATTACTTTAAAGTAAAGCAATTCCATTCAATCATTCATTCATTGGACAAAAGGCACACATTCACACACAACAATAAGTAAAACAAGTCAAAATATCGCACGTACATACACATTTATGAATTTTTAAAGGGTAGGATAGCATCAAGATTTGAACGCGGCTTAAGCCCTCTAATGTCCCCAGCAGAGTCGCCAGCTGTCGACGCCGGGTTTCCTCGTCTCGTCTTTTCCTACTTTAGCCTTTTGATTTAATGATTTTTGGAAAAGATCGGCATTGATGTCGACGGGGTTTTAAAAGATCGTTTTTTATGATGAGCCAATTAACCAGAGTCGCCAGTTGGTATATTTGAAAAGGATGTACCAACTCATCCGAGTTTTCGTTTTTTTATAAATCGCTGGCTCATGTGTGACTCCGAATTAAATGGTCTGCGAATCGATATTCATAGAGTTCGGGGGCTTGCTTAAGCGAGGGGAAGGTGTTAGGCACCCCCCGTCTTCCGTGAAGCACGGTTACCGCAATCTTGATGCTTTCCTATCCTTTAATTCATGAAATGTGTGTGCGTGCGCGTGTGTGTGTGTGTGTGCCTATGTGAATGTTGTGGTGAGTTTGTATGAAAGAATCATTTGGATTTTTAGGGAAAGTCGTGCTTTAATTTGAAAACGCTTCGGAATGTCTTTTCGGCTTATACGAGAAAGCTTTATTCTTTATGAGAAAGGTTTTGATTTTAATTGTCAAAACTGCAAGATTTTCATTAGGTGTCGTTTTGGCAAAACAAGAGTTTTAAACCTTCGTCAAAATAGGAATCGAGATCTATACGTTGCCTTCGTAACTCAAATGATGGGCAACTTTTAGAATCTCTTTCACCCTATGCACCAAGGTTTAATAAAACATCATTTATTTCACAAAACCATTTCTTGTGATGCTTGAAAAAACGATTTTCTTTAGCTTTCTCGTTTACATAGAAATCGACATTCATTAGCATTTCTCATTTTTAAGCCTCGTGATGCTAATAACCTAGTTTGATTGATTTTATGAAAATCTTATCGTTTAGCTTTGAAACCAATTTCGTGTCATAAATCAAATCAAGCATAAACACGCGTCGGGGCTATTCATGGGCATGTAAGCCATCAAAATAACCCCGAACGCCTATAATCACAAGTTTCACTATTTCGGGGCCTTAAACACGATTCTCGCCTTGGCGTCGTTTTAAGGCCCGACGATTACATATTTACAATGAAAGGTACATCGAATTTATTACATATATCAAACGATGTCCATCATCGGATTTGGACCACGGGGTCGCGCTCCTAGGCTCACATCCGAAATCGCTACATTAATATAACGAGCTAAAAATTTACCAAATGGATATCATCGGGCCATTAGGAGGAATTTCGTTCCATTTTAGAAACCTCACTAATAGTCCTCAATCCATAGATCCACAACAATATACAAGAAAACTACATTTAATTTAACCAAACAATATGATATAAATTGCTAGAACAAAGGGAATTTCACCTTGCAAATGATCTCAAATGGATGTGAACTTGTGTATTTGACTAAGATAAGGAGTATATTTGGTACAATCAAAATCAAAGAATATAAATCCTCTCTCTTTTTCCTCTCTTTTCTTCCTATTTGATTGCAAAATTTGCTCCTTTTTCTCTCTATTTCCGTGTTCTTGCTGCTGCAGAATTCTTCTTCCTTCAAATTCTTCCAACCTCCTGTATGCTGCCCGAAGCTGGGCTTAAATAGGCTGGCCAAAGCCAGCCGCAGATCTATCTGCGGCTGGCCGCAGATGGATCTGCGGCTGGCCAGCTGGGCGCGCCTACATCCCATCGCACTCAGCTGGTAGTGCTGATTTCCCGGTTTCCGTGCTGGCGCACCCACTTGGCCGCAGATCTATCCGCGGCTGGCGGGCTTGACTTTCTCGGATTTTCGTGCCACGCCTCGATTTTTCGTGCCGCAACGTCGGTTTTCGCTGACAGGCTCGTATTCTGCAGTCCGGGAATTTCCGGGAGACGTGCCACCTCATTCGGAAATGCCTGCCTCGGACGGCTTTATTGTCACGTAAACTTGGGTTGCCCAAAACATTGCGGCGGTGCCGGGCGCTTGCCCTTGTGCCCGCTCCTTTGCTCCCGCAAGCCGGTTCAATTGACGATTTCGCCCTCCTGTCATGGTTAGTAGAAGGAAACGCAAAATTTGGGTGTCTACATCCATCAAAGGTAGTATTTTACGGTAGCAAATCGCCTAGACAAGCGAGTTGTCTGACGATGATGCAGGCCAACAAGTTGTTAAGACAAGGCTGTGTGGGATACTTAGCCTACATAGTTGATACTCGAAAAGAGAGTCCGAAATTAGAAGAAATACCTGTTGTAAGGGACTTTGTAGACGTCTTTCTCGATGATTTGCCAGGACTTCCGCCAGACAGGGAAGTTGAGTTTGTAATCGATTTGGCGCCAGGAACCGCCCCGATATTGAAAGCTCCGTACCGTATGGCCCCAGTAGAGATGAAAGAATTGATGGTGCAGCTATAAGAACTTTTAGATAAGAAATATATTCAACCGAGCGTATCGCCGTGGGGAGCGCCGATATTGTTTGTTAAAAAGAAAGACAGATCGATGCGACTTTGCATTGATTACAGAGAGTTGAACAAGGTCACGATTAAGAATAAATACCCGTTGCCAAGAATCGACGACTTGTTTGATCAGTTGAAAGGAGCAAGATATTTCTCGAAGATAGATTTAAGGAGTGGGTATCATCAGTTGAAGGTGAGAAAGGAAGATGTACCGAAGACAACGTTCAGCACTCGTTATGGTCATTACGAGTTTCTGGTGATGTCATTTGGTCTAACGAATGCGCCTGCAGCATTCATGGACTTAATGAACAGGGTGTTTAAGCCGTTTTTGGACAAGTTTGTAGTAGTATTCATTGACGATATTCTAATTTATTCTAAAACCAAGGAAGAGCATGCAGAGCATTTGAAGTTGACATTGGAAGCGTTAAGAAGAGAGAAGTTGTACGCTAAATTTTCTATGTGTGAATTCTGGATAGAGCAAGTGCAATTTCTTGGACATGTGATTGATAAGGATGGGATTTTGGTGGATCCGTCAAAGGTTGAAGCGGTGCTTAACTGGGATCAGCCGAAAACACCATCGGAAGTAAGGAGTTTCCTCGGATTAGCAGGTTACTACAGGAGATTCATTCAGGATTTTTCCAAAATCGCGACTCCGTTAACGAATTTGACTAGAAAGACGGTGAAGTTCGTTTGGACGGAGAAGTTTGAGGAAAGTTTTCAAGAATTAAAGAAGAGGTTGAGTACGGCGCCTGTGTTGTCTCTACCGGATAGCACAGGAAATTTTGTGGTGTACAGTGATGCGTCGCATAAAGGACTAGGCTGTGTGCTTATGCAGAACGGTAAGGTCATTGCGTATGCGTCACGACAATTAAAGGACTATGAAAAGGGATATCCTACCATGATTTGGAGTTGGCCGCGGTGGTGTTTGCTTTGAAGATATGGAGGCACTATCTTTACGGGGAGAAGTGTGAAATATATACAGACCACAAGAGTCTGAAATATATTTTTACACAGAAGGATCTGAACATGCGACAGAGAAGATGGTTGGAATTGATAAAAGATTACGACTGCGAGATTTTATAGTATCTTGGTAAAGCGAATGTTGTGGCGGATGCCTTAAGCCGAAAGGGACGGGAGAAACTGTTTATGTTAACTGCTCAGGAGGAGTTAATTACAGCAATGGCGAAATTGGAATTGGAGGTGAAATATCCGAAGGAAAATGATGAAAAGTTATTTCAATTAAAAATCGGTTCAACTTTGGTGGATAAGGTTAAGGAAGCACAAATGCAGGACGAAGAATGTGAAAAAATCAGGAAAAGAATATCTGGAGGTGATGAAGTGAAATTCAAAGTGGACAATGAGGGAGTATTAAGATTCGAAGGAAGAATTTGGGTTCTGCCAGTACAAGAGGTTAAGGAGGGAATTTTGAGCGAGGCTCATAATTCAAGATATTCGATTCATCCGGGTAGTACGAAGATGTACCAAGATCTCCGACAGCATTTTTGGTGGTCGAATATGAAGAGAGACATTGCCGATTGTGTAGCCAAGTGCTTGACATGTCAGAAAGTTAAAGCCGAACATCAGAGACCAAGTGGACTATTACAACCGTTAGAAACACATCCACAATGTCTTTCATGTCTCGGTGTTACGACCATACAAGCCCGACTACAAGCATGTCATAGAGTATGAACTCCTGCAAGTTGAGAAAGATTTGTCTTACGAAGAAGAGCATGTTCAGATAGTTGACAGGAAAGAGCAAGTGCTAAGAAATAAAATTATACCTTCCGTCAAGGTGATCTGGAGGAACCACAATGCTGAAGAAGCTACGTGGGAACTCAACGATCAGATGATGAGAAATTATCCACAGCTATTTGCTTAATCTATGTGTAGCGATTCTGGGGACAGAATCTTTGTAAGGGGGGGGGGGGAGAATGTAACGGGACAAGTTAATTAAGTCGTGATTCTGGAGACAGAATCCTTTTAAGGGGGAAAGATGTGACAAACGAGAATCTTGTAACTTAATTTGAATATTTATTGATTGAATAAATATTTTTCGATGATTTGATTGTTGAGTTAATTGATTAATTGATGAAATTGTGGTAGATTAATTTAATTATATGTGTTACATTAATTATATTAATGTGAAGAATTTTTATATTTAAAGTATGTGTTTAATTAAATTTATTTGATTAAATGCACTGTTTAAATAAGTATAATGTTATTTCTAATTAATTTAATTATTAATTAGAGATTTAATAATTTGTCATTATTAATAAATGAGAATTTTATTTATATGACTATGTGATTTAATGTAGAATTATTCTATTGTATTTATTTGATTTTAGTAAGATTATTTAGTTGATTAAAGTGTGACATGAACTATATTATAAGCTTTTTATTAAAATAAATTAGAAGGGAGGAATAATCGAGTAGCCAAACATGGCCTTAGTGGGAGTTGGTTCCAGTTATTAAACTGACACCATGTTCTGTCATGTGATTTTCGCGTATTATTATTCATGCATTCTATTCTTCAGTTTCCAAAAAGTTCATAAAGAGAGAAAAGAGAGAGAGATTTGTGAAGAATTAGAGAATTAGGAAGAAAGTTCATTCAATTGTTGCTTAGTTAAAGCATCTTATCAGAGGTAATTCTTCTAATTTAAGTTTTAATTTATATTTTGAAGTTCTCCATGAATGCATGTTCTGAGTTCTCTGTAAACCAAATTGTATGTCTAAATCTTTAAATAATTTGATGTTAGATGTTAGTAAGCATGTATTTATGTGTTTTATATGATTTAAATATGATTTAGAGTAATTTAATCCGTGAAATTTCGTTTATATGAGAATTCAGAAAGTTACAGAGTAGTACAGTGTACAAACATGGTTTGAATGTATAAAATTAATACTTGTTTTACATGTTAATGGGTTAAATTGATAACTTATTTTGTTATTGCTTGTATAAATGAAGAAAACAAGATTTAAACGGATTAATTTGGTTGTATAACGAACCTGCTATGTGTGATTTCATGAAAATTGAAGAACTTTGATAAACTGATAAAAACCTCAAAATTTGATTCTTAGATTTATGATTTATGTGAATTAAGTTGTTAGAATCGTGTTAGAAGGCTTGAGTAACAATTATATTTGAATTATAGTGTCTGGGTATGTTTAATTTGACGATTAGAATAACAAGATTGGAAATTTTGGCCTGTTTCTGCGTTCTTCGCGAACTGCAGAAACTGGAATTCGTGATTCTCGCCCCGGCGAGAATTTTGTGAAGGAATTTCTCGTCCCGGCGGGAGCTTGCCCCGACGAGAATTTTGTAAAGAAATTCCTCGCCCTGGCAGGAGCTCGCCCCGGCGAGAATTTTGTGAAGAAATTCCTCGCCCCGGCAGGATCTCGCCCCGGCGAGAATTTTGTGAAGGAATTCCTCGCCTCGGCGAAGAATAAAAACAAAAAAAAGAGTAAAAAGACGAGAGTAAAATTTTTTTTCTTTCTTTGAGATCATGTTATGATATCGTAGATATACCTAAAGCTTAGGCTAAGGTATAAAATGAATACTAAAATACTGTAATGGGTGGTAAGCATATACCACTAATTGTCCGGTGTCAATTGAGTTATTAAAATGGAATTTTTGATGAGAATGAATCCTGATGTGTTTATAATACTGTAACTAATTATTGTTACTGCTTTATAAACCGAATGTATAGGTTGATTTAGAGAACGTGAGTCTTAAATTTATAGTCTACGCATGAGGCAAGTATCTTATCCCTACTTTTACATTTACGCAAGTTTTCTACCTTGATTTCAATCACGCAAGTTCCTGAACTTAATTCTCGTATCATATATGTTTCATAATGCTATTACTTACTCGAGCAAGTTATTGTTTCTATTCTATTCAATTTCATGGATTCAATGAGACGTTTAAAATTTCTCTTTGTAATGCTTCAGTTATATATAGAACTTTTACAATTGTACCTTTTGTGAGATTTAGTTTTGATTCTCGAATTACACCTTTTGAACCTTGATTGACTAGCGAACCCTTATTGATTTGACTAGTCCATAGTTGATGAGCGTTCTAAATTCTAGAAACGTTATTGAAGTAAATCCAAACCAAACTTCCTTTGGTGTGGACTCCGATGTCAAACTGAGATGAACAACCCTTATATAGGGGATTTATTTACGCGTTAGCGTTAAGATGTTGTGCACATACATGGTACAAAGGGTTGATCCCCCTGAGTACGAGAAGCAAGGTCCATATAGTCTTATGACTGTTAAAGGTTTAAAGTAGAAATACTTGATAACCTGGGACATAGTTCGTGGTCTTAAGACCCTCAGACGTTCTTTGAATCTTGTCTTATATTCTTGAACTCAAAGCTAAATCTTCGATTATTCAATATCCGTTAATTATTTCGCATGTTATTATTACTGTTGTTGTTATACTTGCTGGGCAATCATTGCTCACCCTTGCATAATAACATTGCAGCTAAAGTTGAAAGAACTGATGAGCCATCCACTAGTAAGGGCAAAGGAAAAGCAAACAAGTGATGAAGACTTGTTTTATTTGATTTATTGATGTTTATGTAATAGACTTAATTTATGTTTCCGCACTGATGTTTATTTAAGGTTAGATAACCTGGGATTTATTTATGAATGATGTTGTAACCCTTAATGGGAGATTTTTATTTTTATTAAGAGTTTTCATTTATGTTTGAATGGGTAGTTAGATGTGATGTGATGTTTTTGGATTGTGAACACCAAATCCTGAGGAAACGAAGTACCCGGATTTGGGGGTGTCACAGCTAGTCAATCAAGGTTCAAAAGGTGTAATTCGAGAATCAAAAACTATATCTCACAAAAGGTACAATTGAATAAGTTCTGTATAACTGAAGCATTACAAAGAGGAATTTAAAACGTCTCATTGAATCCATGAAATTGAATGAAATAGAAATAATAATTTGCTCGAGTAAGTAATAGCATTATGAAACATATATGATAAGAGAATTAAGTTCAGGAACTTGCGTAAATGTAAAAAGTAAGGATAAGATACTTGCCTCGTGCGTAGACTATAAATTTAAGACTCATGTTCTCTAATCAACCTATACATTCCGTTTATAAAACAGTAACAACAATTAGTTACAGTATTATAAATACTTTAGGACTCATTCTCATCCAATTTCATTTAATACTTCAATTAATATGTTAGCCTAAGCTTTAGATATATCTATGATAACATAACATGATCACAAAGAAAGAATAAAATTTTTACTCTCTTCTTTTTACTCTTTTTTTTGTTCCACCGCCGGGGCGAGACTGCCGCCGGGGCGGGAAATGTAGTTCATTTCTACCGCCGGGGCGAGAAATGTAGTTCATTTCTACCGCCGGGGCGGTGGACCTGAAACTCACTTCCTGCAGTTCGCGAAGAACACAGAAAAATGCCAAATTTGGCCAAAGTTTTCACAATTAACCGATTAAATTACTACCCATACATCATATATGTTATGAAATCAAAATCCATAATAAACACAGTGATTTTAACATTACAGACAACCTAAACAAACGAATTAAAGGCTAAAAATCCACTGTTCATGTTCTGTATTTACATATTGATACAGTTAACGCAATTACTCACTGTGAATTCGTTTATTAACCAAATTAATCCGTTAAACTCTTGTTTTCTTCGTTTTTACATGCATAAACATAATTAGTCATCAATTTTAAGTTAAATAAACAATTTGAAGCATACAATTTGTACATAAGGGCCAGATATACAACTTTCATACTCTGTAACTTTTGAAAACTCAATTGAGCATAATTACATGGATTTAGTCACTTTAAATCATGTCTACATGGTATCAAACATGTTATAACCATCTAATAACATACATATAATCATATCATGCGTTAATCACCAAATTAGTCTTTTACAGAAAACTCAAAACGTACAATCATGGAGAAATTAAAGAAGAACATAATCAGACTTTAATTTAAGGATTACCTTTGATAATATACTAGATTATGCAAGATAATGACAAGATTTCTTCTCAATCCTCCAATTTCTCAAAATTCTCTCCTTTTTCTCTCAAGTTTTCTCTCTGGTTTGATTTTAGAAACTGATGAAGTAAGGCACGTAATAAAGAACTGACGCAACATGAATGTCAGTTAATCCCATAATGGGTTAACTGGCTTCAACTCCCCTTAAGACTTTGTTTGGTTAGCACACTTATTCCTCCTTTCTAGTTTATTTTAATAATTTACTTATTATATAGCTCATGTCACATGTTTAAATTAATTAAATAATTTTACTAAAATCAATTAAATAAAATAGAATAATTCTACATTAAATCACATAGTCATATAAATAAAATTCTCATTTATTGATAATGACAAATTATTAAATCTCTAATTAATAATTAAATTAATTAGAAATAACATTATACTTATTTAAGTAATGTATTTAATCAAATAAATTCAATTAAACACATACTTTAAATATAAAAATTCTCCACATTAATTTAATTAATGTAACACATATAATTAAATTAATCTACCGTAATTTCATCAATTAATCAATTAATTCAACAATCAAATCATCGAAAAATATTTATTCAATCAATAAATATTCAAATTAAGTGACAAAATTCTCGTTCGTCACAGTTAAGAACTAACCATGTTTGAGTTAAATGTAGAAAATTATGAGAAATGACTATATTATCCAAGAGAAAGTGATTAATGACTCATTTGTCCTAAGAAGAAAATTACTAGGAAGTTTCCTAGTAATTGGGGAATGACTATTTTGTCCCAAAAGAAAAGTATTAATAACCATGGTATCCTTGAACAAAATTTCTAGGAAATTTCCTAATAATGAGGGAAAGACTATTTTGTCCTTAGACAAAATTATTAAAGACGATTGTGTCTTAAGAGGAAATTGCTAGGAAGTTTCCTAGTAATGGGGGAATGACAATTTTATCCTTGAAAAAAATTGCTTATAAACATTGTGTCCTAGGAGGACATTTCTAGGAAATTTCCTTGAGATGTTTTAAAGACCATTATGCCCTTCCCTAGCAATGGTTGATGACCATTTTGCCCTTGATATTGGCTAAATGATTAAGCTTAATTAGGCAAATTTTCAACACTTCATCTTCCATTCCTCAAACTCCCTCCCGTAGCAAATTAAGAGAGAGGAAGAAAAGAGAGAACAAGAAGAATAAGAAGAAGAAGAAGAAGAAAGAAGAAAGAAGAAGAAAGAAAGAAAACCCTAATTAAGGTAATTCCTAAAACTTAATCCATAAAACAATTCTTGGATATCTTCCCTTGTGAGAATCTGAAAATACTCACCATGTTAAGGTGTTTTGTATGTATCTCAAATGGTATGTAATCATGGAGCATGAAAAAATAAGAAAAGCTATGAAATAAAGAGAAGAAAGAAAACTAGCTTAAAGGTTACCGTTTGGAAGAAGTGAGTGATATAATCGAGGAAAGTGCAGGCTTTTTCAGAACTTGCTCTTATGTGAAAAATGTCATTATATGTTAATGCGTTAGTATATTACAACATGCTATGAACTGTTAATTTAGCTGTGATATCCATTTGAACTGTTCAATTTGAACTTTATACTGTGCAATGAAAAAACACGATGATATGTGATTTACGTGTTAATATGTTTACATGTATAATTGTCATACATGGAAGTATTGTGAAGCATACATGATACATGATTTATGTGTTATGTGTAACTGTTAAACTTGCGGGCAAAGTAGTTGCTCACCCACACCACAAACAGATTTTTGGCAGCTAGCGTGGAAGGACCTGGCTGGTCAGAAGAAGATGATTGAAGGGGAAATGTTTAAAAGAAGAATGAAAAATCTATGTCGCGACATTGCATTATTTTAATGTTGCACTATTATTTACAAGCTGATGTATTGTATACTCTGAGTTAAAATGATTTGAACGATTAAAGGTTAAAAAACCTGGGATTAGATTGAGATGTATTGTAATATTATAGAAATTACTTTTACATCATAGAGAATTGTATTGTATATGTAGTATCGTGGCGAAGCGGACCTGAGGTCAAGGTGACTGGGTTTTGGGGTTGTCACAGTTGGTATCAGAGCTGATAGGCTATAAACCTTAGGTAGGAGTACCTTAGGCTATAATCGTAGAAATGATGATAAGGATGATGAGGAATAAACTCGGATAGAGTTTTAGTGCTAAGAGATGAATTTAGAAAATTCATTATTAAGTAAAGAAGAAGATAAATCAAAAAGTTTCAAAGAAGAATCTTGAAGAGGTATAAAGATAAGAATTCGGAGTTACCAGACTCTAGTAGTAAAGATTAAAAGTAAGGATAAATAGACGATTTCTATAAAATAAAAAGTGTGAATGAAATCGTGATATAACATGATGAAAGGGAAAGATAAAAAGGTGGTAAAACAAAACGATCATGAGATAGAAAAGAATCGTAATATAACATGATTATAAGAAAGATCACAACGTGATCAGATTAAGATATGAAATGATAGATGACCAATCGAATGATTGAAAACTTTATAGCATAATTGTTGTACGAAAAAGGTTCTAGAAGATAGTACGAAGATAAAACTCAGAAAGAGTTATAAATGATGGGATACGAATTAAAAGTTTGTGTTGAGCAAGGAGCAAGATAAGATTAGGATTATGTGGGTTTTAAATTGAGGACTCATGTTAGTGACTGAGTTGTACGATTCCTTGTATGGGCGGGGAATTTGTGCTTGGTTTGAGAACCACTTAGCTTCCTATATCGATATAGTGGTTGAGTTGAACAATTTCTTATATGGGCAAGAGATTTGTCCTTGGTCTAACAACCGCTTAACTTCCTATATTAATTAGTGACCGAGTTGACCAATTCCTTGTATGGGCAGGGGATTATGTTTGGTTCAACAAACACTTAGCTTCCTATATTGATAATCATTGGAACCTGGTGTCGCGCTATTCGCTATATGTATGTTGAGAAGGTGATTCTTTTCTCATATGTATAACGGATAGGTAGAGGATGTAAGATTAGGTGCGAGTTCTTAAAACTCATGCTTATGGTAAGTTTGTGACTCGTAATCATATGGTATGTTTTTGAACTCTTAAGCGTATGGACAATCCCTGATTAGTTCTTGGACTACGTATCGCTAGGACAAGTTCCTAAACTCGTATTATTGTGGTAAGTTCCTAAACTCATAATGTGTGGTAAGTTCGATGAACAATGTTTGTGGTATATCATTACAGACTATAAGAAAGGGTTATAAATTAAAGTGTGATTTAAGAGTTCTAAGTGATGGGCGAACATTAGTAGAATCAGAAGTGAATAGAGATGTTAAGTAAAGTTGAGATGATAAATTGAAGATGATTGAAGATTCTAGGTATTTCCAATCTTCTAGCTATGCTAGATACTAAATCGTGCTTATATTCGCACTATGCCTTTGAAAAGTCTTGTCATTTGTATGTCTACGCTACTTTGCTCAGCTAGAAAAAAATTATTTTAACATCAAATTGTATTTTAAAATCGTCAACGCACCATTGCGAAGCATGGTGTTGAGATGATAAATGATGACATCCTAACACACTGTTACAATAGTGCAGCATTATGTCGTCCTATAAATGAATTTTAGTTATATGAACCGTTTTATGAAGTATGTCCATGCTAATTGTGTTGGCTGGACAAAGCTTGTTTTGAAAACGTCAAAATGTATTTAATCATCACTTACCATTAAAGCCGTGGTGTAGAGATGATAAAATGACGGAATCTTAACACACTGATTGCAATAGTGCAATATTATGACGTCCTAAAAAAATGAATTTCAGTTACATTAAATACCTAGAATGATTTTCAGTTCGTAATATACGAACAGTTTACTGATGCTAGTCTAGGCCAATTGTTTCGGCTAGATGGATGTTGGAATGATTTTATCAAATGTTTGTGAGCCAGTATGAAAAACCCTGATAAAAAGGGGTAATTTTGTCGGGAAAATCCGACTATGCGCGCGGATGTATAGAATATTTTGCAGTCTTTGTGATTGTTAAAATTTCTAGAGGTTTACAGTGAAAATATCTGTTAAATCTCGAGATGGGCTCACGGTCTTTATGACCACTCAGCCTGATTTGAAAAGTTTATAAAGGAATTTCTTTTATTTCCTATTTGTTCAAGCTACTTCACAATTATTGAACAATTGTTGAAGACTCCTAAAAATATATTCCATTATTCTGAAAGTTAAATGTTTAGGACGTGTAAACTTCTTAGAGAAAAGTGGTCGTAGAATGTGATGGTTAAAGAGAAATCTTTAGAGAAGGAAAGAGTAGAGTAGACACTAAGGTGAGAATGTAATCAAAAATGATTAAGTAAAGGTTAACTTGAAAACCTAGTTCTGGTAGATAGAATAAGCAGAGATTAGTATGCTGTAATTTCGAGGACGAAATTCTTAGAGGAATGGGTGAATGTGATAACCCGAAAATTTATGAGACTTGTAAATAATATCTCGAATAATTAAATAAATGAGTAGAATGAATAGAGATGACTATGCCTTAATTTCGAGGACGAAATTATTAGAAGAAGGGGTGAATGTAATATCCTAGATATTTTAAAATTTTAAAATAAGAATTTAATAAATAAAATTCTTATTAAGAGATAAAGTAGATTTGGATATATATGTATATATATGTTTCATATAATGTAAAATATGTGATTTTGCGTAATGGACTAAATGTGTATATATAGATGTGAAATATATACATATATTGGGAAAAATAGATTTAATATTTAATTAAATCATTAAAGAAAGTGGATGGAATTAATTAATTAATATTAATCGATTGAGATTAAATTAAAATTATATTATTAAATAATATAATTTGAATATTGAGCCTTGGACGACGATAAAATTATTATGAATTAAATTTTCATATATGAGTTAATTAATTCATTTAGTTAAAATTAGTGAATTAATGTATGTACTTTGTTCTAATAAAATGAAGTTTATATAGATAATATTTTGTATAAGTGTGATGAGTAAATAAATATATGTGATATATATTTATTTGCTAGTATGTGTGTTATGTATTTGCTAGTAAGAAATTAATCTAGGTTGCAAGCCCAATGTATAAAATAGTTGTGGAGAATTAAGTTGGCCCAAATTTTGGTCTAACTTTATATGAGAAAAGTCCAAAGAATTATAATGTCAAGCCCAATTTTAAAGAATTAAGATGACCCAAGTTATTTAATTAAAAACTTGTGACAAGTTCAGTGAAGAAGCCCAATGAGAATTTAATTTAGTAATCCAAAATAATGGGACATGTGTTAGTAGAATAACTATGGTTAAGAATTAACCATGTTTGAGTTAAATGTAGGAAATTGTGAGAAATGACTATATTATCCAAGAGAAAGTGATTAATGACTCATGTGTCATAAGAAGAAAATTGCTAGGAAGTTTCCTAGTAATTGGGGAATGACTATTTTGTCCCAAAAAAAAAGTATTAATGACCATGGTATCCTTGAAGGACATTTCTAGGAAATTTCCTAATAATGAGGGAAAGACTATTTTGTCCTTAGAGAAAATTATGAAAGACTATTGTGTCCTAAGAGGAAATTGCTAGGAAGTTTCCTAGTAATGGGGGAATGATAATTTTATCCTTGAAGAAAATTGCTTATGACCATTGTGTCCTAGGAGAAAATTTCTTGAGATGTTTTAAAGACCATTATGCCCTTCCCTAGCAATGGTTGATGACCATTTTGCCCTTAATATTGGTTAAATGATTAAGCTTAATTAGACAAATTTTCAACATTTCATCTTCCATTCCTCACACTCCCTCCCGTAGCAAATTAAGAAAGAGGAAGAAAAGAGAGAACAAGAAGAATAAGAAGAAGAAGAAGAAGAAAAAGAAGAAGAAAGAAGAAAGAAGAAGAAAGAAGAAAACCCTAATTAAGGTAATTCCTAAAACTTAATCCGTAAAACAATTATTGGATATCTTCCCTTGTGAGAATCTGAAAATACTCACTATGTCAAGGTGTTTTGTATGTATCTCAAATGGTATGTAATCATGGAGCATGAAAGAGGAAGAAAAGCTATGAAATAAAGAGAAGAAAGAAAACTAGCTTAAAGGTTACCGTTTGGAAGAAGTGAGTGACATAATTGAGGAAAGTGCAGGCAGACAGACAAGTTTTTCAGAACTTGCTCTTATGTAAAAAATGTCATTATATGTTAATGCGTTGTTATATTACAACATGCTATGAACTGTTGATTTAGTTGTGATGTCCATTTGAACTGTTCAATTTGAACTTTATACTATGCAATGAAAAAACACGATATGTGATTTGCATGTTAATATGTTTACATGTATAATTATCATATATGGAAGTATTGTGAAGCATGCATGATACATGATTTATGTGTTATGTGCAACTGTTAAACTTGCGGGCAACGTAGTTGCTCACCCATGCCACAAACAGATTTTTTGCAGCTAGCGTGGAAGGACTTGGCTGGTCAGTAGAAGATGATTGAAGGGGAAATGTTTAAAAAAGAATGAAAAATCTATGTCGCGACATTGCATTATTTTAATGTTGCACTATTATTTATAAGCTGATGTATTGTATACTCTGAGTTAGAATGATTTGAACGATTAAAGGTTAGAAAATCTGGGATTAGATTGAGATGTATTGTAATATTATAGTAATTACTTTTACATCATAGAGAATTGTATTGTATATGTAGTATCGTGGCGAACCGGACCTGAGGTCAAGGTGACTTGGTTTTGGGGTTGTCACAGTTGGTATCAGAGCTGATAGGTTATAAACCTTAGGTAGGAGTACCTTAGGCTATAATCGTAGAAATGATGATAAGGATGATAGGGAATAAACTCGGATAGAGTTTTAGTGCTAAGAAATGAATTTAGAAAATTCATTATTAAGTAAAGAAGAAGATAAATCAAAAAGTTTCAAAGAAGAATCTTGAAGAGGTATAAAGATAAGAATTCGGAGTTACCTGACTCTAGTAGTAAAGATGAAAAGTAATGATAAATAGACGATTTCTATAAAATAAAAACTGTGAATGAAATCGTGATATAACATGATGAAAGGGAAAGATAAGAAGGTGGTAAAACAAAACGATCATGAGATAGAAAAGAATCGTAATATAACATGATTATAAGAAAGATCACAACGTGATCAGATTAAGATATGAAATGATAGATGACCAATCGAATGATTGAAAACTTTATAGCATAATTGTTGTACGAAAAAGGTTCTAGAAGATAGTACGAAGATAAAACTCAGAAAGAGTTATAAATGATGGGATACGAATTAAAAGTTTGTGTTGAGCAAGGAGCAAGATAAGATTAGGATTATGTGGGTTTTAAATTGAGGACTCATGTTAGTGACTGAGTTGTACGATTCCTTGTATGGGCGGGGAATTTGTGCTTGGTTTGAGAACCACTTAGCTTCCTATATCGATATAGTGGTTGAGTTGAACAATTTCTTATATGGGCAAGAGATTTGTCCTTGGTCTAACAACCGCTTAGCTTCCTATATTGATTAGTGGCCGAGTTGACCAATTCCTTGTATGGGCAGAGGATTGTGTTTAGTTCAACAACCACTTAGCTTCCTATATTGATAATCATTAGAACCTGGTGTCGCGCTATTCGCTATATGTATGTTGAGATGGTGATTCTTTTCTCATGTGTATAACGGATAGGTAGAGGATGTAAGATTAGGTGCGAGTTCTTAAAACTCATGCTTATGGTAAGTTTGTGACTCATAATCATATGGTATGTTTTTGAACCCTTAAGCGTATAGGCAGTCCCTGATTAGTTCTTGGACTACGTATCGCTAGGATAAGTTCCTAAACTCATAATATTGTGGTAAGTTCCTAAACTCATAATGTGTGGTAAGTTCGATGAACAATGCTTGTGGTATATCATTACAGACTATAAGAGAGGGTTATAAATTAAAGTGTGATTTAAGAGTTCTAAGTGATGGGCGAACATTAGTAGAATTAGAAGTGAATAGAGATGTTAAGTAAAGTTGAGATGATAAATTGAAGATGATTGAAGATTCTAGGTATTCCCAATCTTCTAGCTATGCTAGATCCTAAATTGTGCTTATATTCGCACTTATATGCCTTTGAAATGTCTTGTCATTTGTATGTCTACGCTACTTTGCTCAGCTAGACAAAAATTATTTTAACATCAAAATGTATTTTAAAATCGTCAACGCACCATTGCGAAGTGTTGATCGATTTAGCTATCGATAAACACATACGTGCAAGTATACATGGTCCACAAGTAATATATGATAAGATATGAGTCGAACCCACAGGGAATTGTGACGAATAATATCCAAGTACCAATCGTATATCAATTTGATCTAATTTAAACGATGAAGGTTTGAATTTTTGTTGATTGGTTGAGTTCACAAGTCAAGTAATAAATAAATTGCGGTAAAATATCAAGATAGGAAGGTCTAAGTGAAAGTAGTATACACACAAGCCAATCATATTTGATATGATGTAGCATATACTTTGTAATCTTATTCGGTTAATTAAAGGCATTTTACATTATCTACATGGTGCTGTTATATTAAATGTGATAAACCCATAGTTTTGAACAATGCTTTTAGAATCATGATGGGGATCATGCTAATGAGATCTAAATTCTAGATAGCTCACAAACTAAAATCGTTCCTAATTGATGGATTACTAAAAAGGGATTAGTGAATCCGGATAGATTAGTACATACGTTGCTTGCTCTTATGAAGAGGATGATTGATCTCATAATCATTTATGTGGAGACACTAAAGCAAGTATGTAGGTGCTTATTAGAGAATAAGTTCACTAAACGTGGCTTGCTAAGGAATACGTAATGGAGTTTTACTCGCTTGTCAATAGGAATTCCTCTAGTGATAGTAGTACAAGTGATCCTTGGACTTGAGATCATCATAGTATCTTGTGTATAATAAGTTATACTTTGACATGTCCCTTAAGACCTTTGGGGTATATCAAAGGGTATGATTGGGTATAATAAGTTGTACATGGAGATAGGTGAATGGTCAACAAAGGATCTACCACTTCTAGTAAAAGGAGAGAATGTCCTATGTGATTCGATAAATGACGACTCAGAAGTCTTTGGCCAAAGCAGAATGAAATTAGAAAGGAGTTTCTAATTTACATTATCAGAGTTGTGCATTTGAGAATCGAAATACATATAATTAAATAAAATAAGACTTGACAGTAATTCCATGTACAAGGGTATGATTCTAGTTCTACAAGGGTATGATTCTCATACTTTGAACTCGTACCTGTGGAAGCATGGTTCTACAAGGGTATGATTCTCATACTTTATCTCTTTCGTTTAATTGATAATTGAGCACATGGATGATCATGGTGATGGTTTGTATGAAAAATTTTAAAATCCGTTTTATTGCGCTTCCACATTATTTATGTAATTTGATTGCATGTTCGCGCTATATACAAACCTAACAGTGGTATCAAAGCCTAACCTTGTGCTAATTATCGATTATGATGATTCCATGTATGTATGGTATGCGATTGGATCGAAATTTTTGGACAGAACCTGTTTTTGCTATGCGGCGCAGCTGTGCCGTTTCCAGTTCATTCTGGAGCGCAGCTGCGCCCAAACCCAGAAAGTCGTTTCTGGGGTTCAGCACAGCTGCGCTGTTTCCCAGTTCATTCTGGGCGCAGCTACGCCGGACAGCAGAATCCGAAAAATAATTTTTCCTTCAATTAAAATAAATGGTTTATTTAATTGATATAAATTTAGAATAAAGGAGTTTATTCACATATGGAATATGATTCCATGTTTCCTAAAATAAAGGAGTTTATTCACATATGGAATATGATTCCATGTTTCCTTAAAAATAAAGATGTTTATTTTGATAAGGAATATGATTCAACATATTTTATTTTCCAACAATTTTAAGTTAAAATAAAAGAGTTTATTTTGAACTTGAAATTGGTTTCCATGTTAATTAAAATAAAGGAGTTTATTTTGATTTGGAATTTGATTAAAAATAAAGGAGTTTATTTTTATTCAAAATTGGATAAAATAAAATAAATAAGTTTATTATGATTTAAATTTTAAATTTTTTTGATTAAAATAAAGGAGTTTATTTTTGTTTCAAAATTGGATTTCTAGTAAACTTTTAATTGCCCATTAATTGATATCAATGCATATATGGAATGGTTTTATTATTCATGAGATGAATGTTATTTATTGATACATATGGGGATATGTATGATAATAAATAGGGATTGATTATGGACTACTGACCAATGTGTGATTGGATTTATTTTAGTGGATGCTTGAATGAATGAGTTTTATAAATGGAGTCTGCGTACCTCGTCTTCTCTAATTTTTCTTAATGTAAATTCTATCTCCCTCCTATGTACTTCCCCTTGACTGCTGATCAAGGTTTCTATTTATTGTAAATAGTTTATGTAATAGGTTTACTTAGAATTACTTGAAGAATTGGAGACAAAGGAGCAAGGAGCGCTTGAAGACCCGTTTGTAATGGAGTCCGGGTTTAAATGTAATAGTTATATTTAAATTTTGTTCTTGCACCCTAGGTTTGACCTTTTGGTTCACTTGGTGGCTCTAGTGAACCAAACTAGAATAAAAGTCCATAATCAATCCGGGTAGAATATAGTATTCTATATGTGCATGATTACTATGTATATATTATATATTATACAACATGCTTCGCATGTTAAATAATATGACGCATATTTTATATATATATGTGCATGTGCGCTAAACAAGATGAGACAAATAATAACAAACCCCTCAAAGAAATTATATTAAGTCCTAAGCGTTCAAAGATATTTGGAATATCGAACGTCGCCTTCTAGCATGGTAAAACAATAAAGTATTAAATATTTAATATGAGTTTGTTGTGTCACCATAAGGCAAGTATTAAATATTTAAGATGTTGCATTATCACATTTGATGCTTATAAATAGACTGAACGATGCTGTTTTGTTGTGTCACCACAAGGACAGTGTTTTTCTTTCGAATATATGGAAGTGCTAGGTTGGACTTAACTTGGATAATTTTGATTCGGATGTGTCACCACTTGATCAAAATAATCTAAGAGGCCAAATACAAGGAGTTACATAGTGATGTAATTGACAATAGTTGTCTACCTATTTATTTATATATCGTTTGTTGTGTCACCACAAGGCTATATACATTTGAAATGGGATCCTTAATCTCACTAGCAAATCTTTAATTAGATTTGCCGAACTATATATATTGAGGGTAATATAGTTTGATGAAAATAGTGGGAGATACCAATTTAAATAAAGACCTAATTTATTTTGGTAATTAATTAAATGAATGTATGCTAAAATGTTATCTATTTCACATGCAGAATTTAAAAATGTCAAACTTACTATCACTGCATACAATACTTGATGCTAACAAACTGACCGGGCCGAATTAAAAGGACTGGTTAAAGAATTTGAGAATAGTTCTCAAGGCGAAAAAGCTATCTTATATCCTTAATATGCCTATCCCTGCAGTGGTTGCAGACAATGCCTCTGAGGAAGAGATTGCTACTTTTAGAAAGTGGCAAGATGATGCACAGTTGGCTCAATGCATCATGCTCGCATCCATGAGTAACGAGCTTCAGTGTCAGCATGAAACTATGGATGCTCCTACTGTACTCCGGCACCTTCAAGGAGTTGAATGGTGTGGAAAGTAGGACTATTAGATATCAGATATCTAAGGAGCTCTTCCAATCTAGAATAATCGATGGCACTATAGTACAAACATATGTCCTGAAATGATCAATCTGATTGAACAGTTGGGACAACTAGGTTTTAATGGATGGAGAGTTGATCCAAGATTTGATCTTGCAATCACTTATGGACTCTTTCTCACAAATTGTTGTGAATTTCCACATGAACAAGCTATATGTCAGTCTGCCTGAGTTGCTTAAACATGTTGAAAAATTGTAAAGAGTCACTTTCCAACCAAGAAAGACCGAGTCTTACTAGTAGATGATTCTTCCAGGAAGTGGAAGAGGGCCAAAGGATCTTCTTAAAAGAAGAACAATTCAAAGAAGGTAAATGAAAGACAAAAATAAAGGACAATAAGAACAAGACTGATGCACATAGCAAAGGAGTTTGCTTCCACTGCAATAAGCCTGGATACTAGAAAGGAAACTGTAAGGAGAATCTTGCAGAGGCTAACCAGAAGAAGCTTAGTGAAGCTTCAGTTACAGATATATGTTTGTTCATGATTGAAATAAATCTTTCTATAAGTCAAGGTTCTACTTGGGTATTGGATACCGGCTGTAGTTCTCAAGTATGCAATCCAATGCAGAGACTAAGCAGAAGTAGAAAGCTAAACAAAGAGTAAGTAATCTTATGTGTGGGAATGGAGCAAAGGTTGCTACATTAATCATAGGAACTTATAGTTTAGCATTGCCTACGGGTAAGTCTATTGAGTTTATAAGTTGTTATTATGTTCCAGTTCTCATTAGAAATATTAAAACTTTCGTTGTTGGACAAGGAAGGTTCTGGTATTATATTTAAGAACAATTGTTGTTCTATTTATAATGATAATATTTTGTTTGAAACTGGAAGATTACTTGATAGACTTTGTATACTTGACTTACATGAAAAATAATTTTGCAAATTGAATAAACTAGTAAAAGAAAAAGGAGATGATCATTCAAAGAGTTGAATATGTGTATTTGATGAAATACAAGTCTGAATCATTTGAAAGGTTCAAAGAATTCAGAAGTGAAACATATTGACAAAGTATTAAGATTCTTTGATCAGATCGAGGAAAGAATACTTGTGCAATAAGTTTTTAGATCATCTCAAAATGGTATTTTCTCATAATGGACACCTCCTGATACGCAATAATTGATTGGTGTATCTAAAAGGAGAAATTGTACCTCGTTGGACATGGTGCAGTCCATAATGATTTTTACCGACATTTTAGTATCCATCTGGGGTTATGCCCTAGAAACGGCTGCATATCTACAAAATAAGGTAACCTCAAAATTCGGCCCCAAGACTCTATAAAAGTTATGGATAGGGAGGATTCCTAATCTTAATATGTTAAGATAAGAGGTTGTCCAGCTTATGTGAAAAGGTTTCAAAGATAAGTTTGGGACAAAATCTGACAAGTGCAGACTTGTGGGATATCCTAAAGAAAGTTTAGGGTATTATTATTATAATCCTACATGCTGCCTTCTTAGATAAATGTGTTTATCATTGAAGGAGCTAGTGGGAGGGTAATACATCTTGAAGGAGTTCAAGAACCATAAAGCACTTTAAGTCAAACCGAGGAACCTATAGATAGACCTATTATACCACAACCGAATCGTAAATCTGGAAGAGTACCGAAGATACCTGAGAGGTATGGATTCATCATAGAGGATGATGATGAGGTACGCATCATAGAGGATGATGATCCAGTTATATACGATGAGGCTATGAGTAGAGGACACTCAGAGAAATGGTAGATGGCCATGAAATCAAGTATTGACTCTGGTTACTCCATAAAAGGGCATAGTGCATAGAGTGTGAATATGGGTCTTTAAGAGAAAGACTGGGGCAAATGGCAAGGTGGAGACCTATAAGACCAGACCTGTTTAAAAGGTTTTTCAAGTCAAGGAGTTGACTGTGATAAAACCTTATTACCGGGTAATGCTCAAGTCCATTTGGATTTTGCTTATGATTGCAGCTTATTACGAAATTTGGCAAAATGGATGTGGAGACGTCCTTCCTCAATGAAGACTTGAGGAGAATGTATGTATGATACAACCAGAGTAATTTGTTTCAAAGGTTGAAGCAAATCGTGTATAAGATGCAACGATCCATTTATGGATTGAGGCAAGCTTCTCAAAGATGGAACATTCATTTTGATGAGACAATCAAAAGAGTTTGATTTTATCAAAAATGAGAATGAACCTAGTGTGTACAAAAGGTCAGTGGGAGCACTGTGACATTCCTAGTATTATATGTTGATATATTATTGATAAGGAATGACACACCAATGCTACAATTAGTAAAGATAAAATTGTCTAAACATTCCTCCATGAATAACTTGCGAGGAACCTCCTATAAATTGGGGATATAAATCTATATAGATAGATTTAAAAGGATGTTCGGCTAATGAACGTATATTCATTCGATGCTAAAGGCGTTTAGCATGGCAAACTCCAAGAGAGGTCTCATGATGATGAGCCATGGAGTGTATCTCTCTAAAATTGTCCCCAATTGAAAGAGAGATCACATGAGTTACTATCATGTATGCAATGAATATACAAGGCCTAATGTTGATCAGTCATATTCTGGAGAAAATCACTGTAAGACAGTGATAAACATCTTTAGGTACTTAACTGGTATTGAAGATGTGATCATGATTCATGGTAGGTCTGAATTAAAACTAGAGGGCTAAACAGACTCAAGTTTTTCAGACTGACCAAGACGATAACAAATCCACTTTAAGGTAAATCGTTACCTTGAAAGGTGGTGCAGTGAATTGGAAAGGTTCCAAACAACAAAGAGTTGCTAGTTTAGTGACAAAGACAAAGTATATAGCTGTAAATGAAGCTGCAAGTTTGATTGTTTGGATGACAAGTTCATTACAGAACTATGAATAGTTCCTAAGTCTCATCTTGGATTCAAACATGTATTGCGGCACTTTCATTTGATTAGTGGAATCATTGAAAGAGGAAAAGTCACTATAGAGATAGTGGACTCTCGAGAACATCATTGCATATCCATCTACTGAAGCTTTATCCAAACAGCAGGATGATCGTCATTTAGAGAAGAAGGGTATTAAATACCATGGCGATTGTCTTTAGTGCAAGTGGGAGATTGAAAGTAGTATGCACACAAGCTAATCATATTTGATATGATGTAGCATATACTTTGTAATCTTATTCGGTTAATTAAAGGCATTTTACATTATCTACATGGTGCTGTTATATTAAATGTGATAAACCTATAGTTTTGAGCAATGCTTTTAGAATCACGATGGGGATCATGCTAATGAGATCTAAATTCTAGATAGCTCACAACTAAAATTGTTCCTAATCGATGGATTACTAAAAAGGGGATTAGTGAATCCGGATAGATTAGTACATACGTTACTTGCTCTTATGAAGAGGATGATTGATCTCATAATTATTTGTGTGGAGACACTAAAGCAAGTATGTAGGTGCTTATTAGAGAATAAGTTCACTAAACGTGGCTCGCTAAAGAATACCTAATGGAGTTTTACTCGCTTGTCAATAGGAATTCCTCTAGTGATAGTAGTACAAGTGATCCTTGGACTTGAGATCATCATAGTATCTTGTGTATGATAAGTTATACTTTGACATGTCCCTTAAGACCTTTGGGGTATATCAAAGGGTATGATTGGGTATAATAAGTTGTACATGGAGATAGGTAAATGGTCAACAAAGGATCTACCACTTCTAGTAAAAGGAGAGAATGTCCTATGTGATTCGATAAATGACGACTCAGAAGTCTTTGGCCAAAGCAGAATGAAATTATAAAGCAGTTTCTAATTTACATTATCAAAGTTGTCCATTTGAGAATCGAAATACATATAATTAAATAAAATAAGACTTGACAGTAATTCCATGTCTTATATTTAATTGAGACATTATATGGTAGAAGGATTGAATTGTACGGTAACTATTCACTGAAAGGTTCTTTTGTGATTAATGTTGAAATCTATATTATCTGGAAAGTCGTTGATCGCTAAGGGGGTTTACCTTTATTGTAGAATAAATATTATTTATTTAAATGAATTAAATAGTTTAATTTATTTATTTAAATAAGATTAGAATTGTTCTAATTGATTTATTCACAACCGGTTTAATATGGAGAACCTAAAGGGTCACACCGTAAAAGGAAAATATTTGTTTAAGAAGTAAATGACATAATTGTAATAATAAGTTAAGTGTATTTAATTTAATCTATGGAGATAGAATAAATTAAATAGCTTAATATTTATTATTTAATATTTTAAAAATATTAAATATCAATTAATAAGAGGAGTCTTATTATTATTATTACTATTATTATTATTTAATTCCTAATTGGGATTAGAAATTAATTAATAGAAGTACTCTCTCATAAATTCCTAATTGGATTAGGAGTTTAATTAATTAAAGGAGTTTAATTAAAAATAAAAACCCTAATCCTAAATAGTTTAGGAGGGTTCCCTATATCTATAAATAAGAGGAGTCTTATCATGATTTAGGGTTAGATAGTTAGACTGTTAGACAGTTACACACTCTTCCATAAGAATTGGAGAGAGAGAGAGAGTACTTGCAATTTCTATAGAGATAGAAACTAGGGTTTTGCCAATACCCATCTTCTTGAACAACTATTCTTCCTTGGTGGATCACCTCTAGAGGCTAAACACTTGGGTGACTAACGTTGATCAAAGGAAGGAATCCCATCGGTGAAATTCAAGGAGAACGCGAAGGATTTGGAGGTAAACTCGTACCTGTGGAAGCATGGTTCTACAAGGGTATGATTCTCATACTTTATCTCTTTCGTTTAATTGATAATTGAGCACATGGATGATCATGGTGATGGTTTGTATGAAAAATTTTAAAATCCGTTTTATTGCGCTTCCGCATTATTTATGTAATTTGATTGCATGTTCGCGCTATATACAAACCTAACTGAGTGTCGCACGCCCGCAGGCTGAAAAATTTTAAAATCTGTTTTATTGGCGCGCCCGCACGGTGCCTGGCGCACGCGCGCCCAAGCCCTGGTTGGCCCATGCTGAGTGCCGCACGCCCGCACGCTGGCTGCCGCACGCCCACGTCCACGCCGCGCGCCCGCAACGCCAGCGCGCGCGCCCGCGCCCACGTCCTGGCCGCACGCTGGCGCCCCAACCTGCCGCACGCTGGCGCCCCAACCTGTCACACGCCCAGCGCGCGCCCGCGCCCAGTGCCCATGCGCCCATGCCCAGCGCCTGCCTACCTGCCGAGTGCTGCCGAGCCTCCGACCCCAGCGCGCGCGCCCAACGCATCTGCCTGCCGAGGCTGCCTAGCGCCAGCGCCTGCTGCCGAGGCCCGCCCGCACTCGCGCGCGCCCTGCGCCTACCTGGTGCCCCCAGCTGCTGTACGTGCGTGCTCGCGGCTTGGCCGACGCTGCACGCCGTGCACGCCTTCCAACGCCGTGCACGCCCAACTTCCAAATGTCATCAAATTAAACCCCGAGTATCGCCAAACACAAATTTTCACCGTATTATCATTTGGGCATGGATATCCATGCACGAGCTTGCCCTCGTGGCTTGGCCGACGCCGCACGCTGTGCACGCTTTTCAACGTCATGCACGCACAACTACCAAATGTTATCAAATAACTAACAACTAAATTATCTCAAAATACGGTAAAAATAGCTAAAAACCATATAAAAGTCCCAAAAACTAACAAACTATGAAGGTCAAAGATACCTAATTTGTGTGTATAAAACACACTCATCAAATACCCCCAAACTTAACCCTTTGCTTGCCCTCAAGCAAACAGAGGTACACTAATTTATTGAAATAAACACAAACGACAACTGAATTAAAAGGGAACGACTCAAGAATTGGCCTCAAAGAGAAAACAAATCAAAAGGGGCCCAAGAACAACGTAAAGTTACAAATTAACAAAATTTCTAAGCTCACAGCTACTCAAGATCTCTGTAATGTGTGTGTGTGTGCGCGCTATCTATTTATGCGAGTTAGGAAAGAGCTAACACATGAACTCAATTTATGAGGAATTATATTATAAATCTGCAAACTCATCATTACCTTGATAAATTCCAAACAAGACGACCATATAAGAAGGGGGTTCCCAAGGGATTATTGCAGTAATGAGTAATCACACTAGTGAGTACGTTTTACGCTCCATCTCACCTTAACTAAGCGCATGACCGTGCGATGTCTAATCACATTAGGCTATTTAGAGCTACCCATGTAACGAGTGTTTGATCAATGACTCCCAAACCAGATGGCTTTAGGGCACTAGGTGTAAAAAACACCCCTAAGGGATCTATTAACTCGAGTAGCAATGGCCACGTAATTAAACTTGGTCAGCAAATAATAGATTTATTATTATTATTATTATTTTTATTTTTTTTATTCCCCTAAACTTATATGAAAGTCTAAAATAAGCTTAAAAGACTGATGACGTGAGTTCAGTACATTTCAAGTATAATCTCCCAAGCATTTAAGTAAATGAGATTTCTCAATGCTAACTAACTAAACAAGCACACTGTGTACGTGAAGAGCTTACACAACTAAGAGTAAGGTGGTTAGACAAAATGTTAAGAAGTAACTAAACATGCTCAAACCTTACTTTAGATAAAAACACAATAACCAGCAAAATATCATTGGCCATTCTTGCATCACAACACGACTTAGACAAAATAAAACTAAATTAAAGTACCACACCCCCAAACTTAAAATAAACATAGTCCTCGATGTTATAATAGACAGAATGTAAACAGAGAACTTCACTGAGGAACTCAAGCAGCACCATCCTCATTGTTGCTATTTGCGTGATTGCCTCCATTTGCATCATCACCCGAATCAAGGTCATACTCCGGGAATATAGGTGTCATGGGGAACTGGACTGCATTTGGGCCGGTATTGAACCCATTGTTGTTGATCACCTCTGCAGTAGCATTATAAAAATCGGAAGTATAAATACACAATGAATTGACCTGTTGAATTGAATGGTTAATGCGCTGGGATATGCGCCTATATTCACGCTCCCTTTCCCGGGCTTTCTTTTCTCTTTCTTGTGCATTCCGCTACATTTCAGCCCTCATCTCCTGATTTTCAAACCGAAGTTCGCGCATCTCAGTAATAAGTAAGTCGATTGAAGAGCTAGATGGCTCGGGGTGCTCGATGCCCAGTGGTGGGTTGTCATCATCTTCAGGTTCTTGAGGATGTAGCAAAGGTAGGAATCCAGCTCCATGCTCCTCTGGTGCCCCGCCCATCCAGACTTTGTAATGGCACATAGCGAGGCTGTCAATGGGCGTCAAGGGGGGTTGAAGTATCTCATTGGTGTTCCACTTGACTTTTGCCAACTTGCATAAGCCACAGATCAGTGATGGGTGTGGCAATCCACTTGTAGACTTTCCTTTAGCATTTTGGATAGTGGAGTTGCGAATCAGTCTACCCACGTTGATGCTACGCCCCGTCACTAAGGTAAATAGGATCAGTGCCCGCATCAGAATCACTTGTGTTGCGTGGGTGGTTGGCCAAAGCTTAGCATTGATGAAGTATAACCACGCCTTCCCATACTTGCTTAAATCACTCTGTCGTAAATGCATTGGTTCTCCCCCTTTCATTGTCCAACGGGCGCTTTGCTTACATAAGGTTGAAATGATTTCATCCCAATCAAGCTTTTCGGTTCCCAACCTGGTGAGCTCATCCGTGCCATGGCTTCTGGGAAGGTGATAATATTCTTCAATGTTTCATTTGCCAAAAGACACCATTTTGCCCCGAACCATAACTACATAATCTTCGGCTTCCATGACATTCACATAAAATTCCCTGACAATGGATATACATGCTGGCTCGGGCTGTGCGGTAAAAGTTTGCCATCCCCTTTCCTCAATCATAGTTAGGATGCCAAAATCATCAGTTTCGTCTGGAAGAATACCCCTCTCAGGAATCAATGTTTTTGTGGCTATAACAGTGTGGTAACGCTCGGATGCCTCAGCACTGATGAACCTTTTCTTGTCATAGGTAATGGTTAGCTTGGAAGAAGAAGATTCACCCCGATGACGTTTGGGAGCCATACTAGAAGAAGCTTCAAGAAAATTACCCAAAATAGTCCGAAATTCCCTCTCAGACAATTTATTGAACAGGTGGCGTGCACTCTTTAAAATCACAGTTGTAAGGGCAATGGAGAGGAAGCCCAACCCTCCACAAAGCCTTGCAATGGGAGCTAGCTATGTACCTGCTAATCAAAACCACCAAAACACAACACCCAAGTAAGAAAATTTTCAATTTATAGCCCTTTTTTTACCTTTACTTGGAAAACTATTGAAAAGCCATGGAAATCCTTCAAAAACCTTCAAATCCTTGTTAAAATCCAAGTTAGAAGATGAAATTGATGATGGGTTGCCGAGATAGGATGCCAAATTGAAGTAATGGAACTAGAATTTGAGTTTGGGAAAGATGCATGCAAGTTGGTAAAGGAGTTGGAGGAGAGAGATATAAGAATGGGATGAAACAAATGAGCATGAATGTTTCTATAAAGAACAAGCACCAGCTAGTTGGTGCGGCCGCACGGCCAGTGATGCGCCCGCGCACGCCTGCTGGGCGCCCAGCCCGCACGCCCCCGGCTGCCGCTCGCTTCCTGTGCGCCAAGCCTGCCGACCCTGTTGCGCGCCCCCACGCGCGCCCGCGTCTGCCGCCTGCCAGCGCCCATGCCCCTGCCGAGTGCCAGCGCCCATGTGCTATGCCTGGGGCGCGCCGCGCGGGGCCCGCACCTAGCGCCTAACTGGCCTGCTGGGCGTGCTACTGCTGGCGTGCCGCTGACATGCTGCAGTGCTGCCATAGTTCACTCAAGTGCCAAAATTGGATAAAAATACCTACATGTGGCAACAAAATTAACAAAATGAGAAACAATTAATGATAAAAATCATCCTTATGAAAACAAGGTGAAATATTTTTTTTCAATAAACAACAACTCATGAATTTAATCTAAAAATTGGGTTGCCTCCCAACTAGCGCTTGATTTAGAGTCTTCAGCCTGACTATTCCCCAATCATTTCGGATCAACGAGACTAATTGAGGTCTTTTGGCACTCAATGTTGCCACCCCAATAGTGCTTAATTCTTTGTCCGTTCACCTTGAATAATTGGTTTGACTTATCATCCCGCAGTTCAATTGCACCATGCGGAAAAACATGATTGATATAAAATAGCCCTGACCATCTCGATTTGAGTTTACCGGGAAATAACTTCAACCGAGAATTATAAAGTAGGACGGGTTGTCCAACCTCAAACTTTCGATCGATTATCTTCTTGTCGTGCCACCTCTTGACTTTCTCCTTGTAGAGCTTTGCATTCTCATAGGATTGGAGACGGAACTCTTCCATCTCATTGAGTTGCAAGAGGCGTTTCTCTCCCGCAGCATTCAAATCAAAATTTAGCCTCCGGATGGCCCAATAAGCACTATGTTCTAGTTCCACTGGAAGGTGACATGTTTTTCCATACACAAGCTGATATGGTGACATCCCGATAGGAGTTTTATATGCCGTCCTATACGCCCATAAGGCGTCATTAAGCTTCAATGACCAGTCCTTTCTATTCGGGTTCACAACCTTCTCTAAAATCCTTTTCACTTCTCTATTAGATACCTCCACCTGACCACTTGTTTGAGGATGATAGGCTGTGGAAATTTTATGGGTCACCCCATATTTAGCAAGAAGGGCATTAAAGTTCTTGTTACAAAAGTGCGACCCTTCATCGCTAATTATTGCTCGCAGAGTTCCGAATCTTGTGAAAATATTTTTTCGAAGGAACTTCAGCACAACCTTGGCATTATTGGTGGGCGTCGCGGCTGCTTCAACCCATTTTGACACGTAATCAACAGCCACAAGGATATATAAATTGTTGAACGAAGAAGGAAACGGACCCATGAAGTTAATACCCCATACGTCAAAGATCTCAACCTCCAGGATTGTGGTTAGTGGCATCTCATGACGCCTGAAAATGTTCCCCACTCTTTGACATCGATCACATTTCAGCACAAACACATGGGCATCCTTGAACAACGTTGGCCAATAAAAACCCGAATGAAGTACCTTCGCCGCTGTTCTCTCTCGACCATAATGTCCTCCAAAAGCTGAAGCATGGCACTGTTGCAAAATACTTCCCATTTCAGATTGAGGTACGCATTTTCTGATCAGCTGGTCTGCACATTGCTTAAACAAAAATGGTTCGTCCCAAAAATAGTGTTTCACATCATGCAGGAACTTCCTTTTCTGTTGATAGCTCAGCTCGGGCGGTAGCACATGACTCACCATATAATTCACATAGTTAGCATACCATGGCACTTCATGTGTGATGGCGAAAAGTTGTTCATCGAGGAAAGATTCATTGATCATGATATCATCTTCCACCTCATAATCTGCATTCTCCAGCCTTGACAGGTGATCCACCACTTGATTCTCGGTTCTCTTCTTATCTCGAATCTCAAGATCAAACTCCTGAAGCAATAAAACCCATCGAATCAAGCTTGGCTTTGCATCCTTCTTTGCTATCAAGTATTTTATGGCTGAATGATCAGTGTACACAATGACCTTGGTTCCAATGAGATAAGCCCGAAATTTGTCAAAGGCATAAACAATAGCAAGCAATTCCTTCTCTGTTGTTGTATAATTAAGTTGTGCTCCAGTTAGTATCTTGCTAGCATAATATATCACATGAAAAACCTTGTCTTTGCGATTGCCCAAAACAGCACCAATTGCAAAGTCACTAGCGTCGCACATCAATTCAAACGGAAGATCCCAATATGGGGCCATGATAATATGAGCACTTACAAGCTTCTTCCTTAGTAATTCAAAAGTCTCTAAACATGCTTGATCGATGTGAAGCCCCCAAATCCGGGTCCCTTGAACCTCAGACCTGGTGCGTCACGACACATCTTATTTACAACTATTGCGGAAGATATAAACATAAATTGTTTATACAATTAAATTCATAACATTTCCCAAGGTCTGTAACCTTAACCTAATACATACCTTCTGTAACTTAAAAGGTTTACCATATCATATACATCAGATAACTAAATAGTTAACGTGTATAACCATCTAATCTTGTCCTTTGCTTTTGTAATTGTCTTTCCTCGAACATTCGCCTTAAATCTAAAATTTGTTATCATGATATAGCAAGGGTGAGCAACTACTTTGCTCAGCAAGTTTAAATACAATAAAGATATATCATGATTGAAAGAAAGAATAAGCTTTTGAATTTTCAACAATATAATAATTGTGAAAGAGCATGAATCAGAATTTCAATAATTGAATGACTGAATTCAATAATACAGGGTGTCAATAATGACCATGAACAAATTTAACTGAACCTTAAGGTAATGAAGATGATCAGCCTTTCATACCTGATGAACATATGCAACATGCACTAAGTGCGAATCAATAAACATAGATGTGGAATAATTGTCAATAATTAATCCACTAGCATGCTTGAAACATAGCAACTCAAGTTTAAGTTAAGAGTAACTTGCTCAATGTAAAAGTTGAGTAAGATGAAACTTGCTCAATATAAACTTGAGTAAGTTTAAGGAAACTTGCCTGTACCGTCGATTACAGCTACACAATTTAACTTAATCTCTTATGAAAGACCTATCAGTTATAAGATTGATCTTTCAATTAGCATCACATATATCACCTTATAATATCACTTCTTTATCAATAAATTATCTAACATTTAACCACATAACTAAATATTAGATAACATCTTAGCACCATACGCATTCATAATTCTAAAGCTAGCACACATCGAGTCTTTAACAATGTTTAATATAGTATGCTGAGTGGTTTCCCACAAACAACCAACAAACTAGTTTCCGTCTCGTCTACACTGTTTTCACAGTGAGTTAGATCGGTTGCTAGTTCGTATATACCTCCGCTCCCTGAAGAAATCGTTTAGCCAAGCTACTATACATCAACTATTAAAGGACACGATTGTACTACTACTTTATTGTAAATCTTATGACTTAACACTAAGTCTTTCATTTTATAAGTTCTTCTTTATAATCCATTAAGCCTGAATACCTAATCCAGCAAGTTGGATTATTCAAACATACCAATCCAGCAAACTGGATTCTAACTGACATCCAATTCAGTAACCTGAATTCAAACTATCCTACAATCCAACAACCTGGATTCACTAATTCAGTAAACCATATTCATCAATTCAGCAAACTATATTCACCAATTCAGCAAGCCGGATTCAATCAATTCAGCAAGCCGAATACCACAATCCAGCAAACTGGATTCAAATTGTTTTTCCTTTTTAATATATCAAATTTTTAATTCATCAAACCAAATAATACTACAGCAAATCGAATGCTAATACAGCAAACCGAATGCTAAAACATTAAACTAAATATGAATACAGCAAACCGGATTGGAAGCTGCATTCTAAAAATGACTTAACCTCTTTTAATAATCGATTTTTATTTTCTTCAAGTCTTGCCACACATATGTACATATATTCCATACTCACAAATACTTTCCTTATGAAAGTTTTCAATTTCCTTTAACATTTTTCAAACGTTCGTTTTATCTTTCGAAACTAAGAAAAATGATCACTATCTTGCACAACTCCGATGACTCAAAATTTTTGATAGCATCTTATACATATTAACAAGTACTCCCAGTTAAAATTTCGTGGTCATCGGATTTATAGAACTCCAAGTTTAGCTGTTTTCGTCGAAAAACTCTACGTTTTTATTTTAGTCGTAGATTCTTCGTTACAAGTCGGAATGCGGCGATTTTTGTGTAGGAGCTACCTAACTCCCTATATTTTCAGTGGTAAAAAGTCCTGAATTTATTGTACTTGTTAAGGGGTCAAAACAGTGCACATAAGCAAAGGGTTAGTAGGTTTTGTCCCGTTTTCCGACTTGAGGTCCTTCGCCATAAAATTCATAACTTTCATTCTATAAGGCCAACAATTCTCAAATTTTTACACGATCATATAACTTATCATATTATCACTCCAAATTTTTCCAGAATTTTTACAGAATAACAATTGGACGAAAATGCCCTTGGATGGGACTGCCCTGTAGCAGCCCCTTTTCCCTTTTGAAAAACCTGGACTGTTTTGGTAAAAACAGTCCCTACGAATGTTGTACACATTATTTTTGACTTCAACCACTTGGGTTTAACACTTAACTTATATATCTAGCACCTCTCTTTGACAGATCGCAAAAAGAGTGCATAGATTTCAAATGGTAGTCATATAAAGTGAGCGAAAGCTAGGATTTTCTAACCCTTTTTAAAATAAACAAGTTTTCTTTTCTTTTCTTTTGAAAAAATCAACACCCAACATGCAAGATCTACACATAATACAATTATTCGCATATAGATCAAGGGTTTTAGACCACAAGATCATAAATTTTTATATCACCAAAATCAAACAAAACTTAAAAGGAATTAACTAGTTAGGGTTTAAAGGTTTTATACCTTTCTTCCTTCTTGGTTCTTTCTTCTTCTTTTTCTTCTTCCATGGCTTCCATGGATACCTCTCTCTCTCTCTCTTCTCCTCTCATGGGTCGGCAGCCCCCTTTCTTTTTCTCTCTCTTTCTTTAGTTTTCTTTCTTTAGCAAAATAGGAAGTGAGAAGAAAGAGAAAATAAAATAGATTTTGTGTTTTTAGGAAATATGTATAGATATATGTTGTATATCTATTCTAATATCCCAATATCTTCTATCCTCTCTCTCTCTTCCTTATCTCATCTTATCTCATTGTCTAGCTTGCAATCTAAAATGACCCAATAACAAGGTGACACATGGCTTGTGTGTAAGTAGCTTATGATTATAGCACATGCCCATTTACTCCTTCTTTCTCTTCCTAGCCGGCAGCCCTAACTCCTTTTTGTCCAAATTTTTCCTTTTCTTTTATTGCTTTAATGGATTAAATAAGTTGCTTAAAATATTTCCTAAGTGGGGTAACAATTGGGCTTCCTTTAAAATCAATTTGGGCTCACTTTTGATTAGTTAGAGGTACTAGTTGTCCACTATTATTATTCCACATTTGGGCTATTAGTTTATTAAATGTTAGACTAATTTAATTAGTCCACACATTAATTATCCAAGGCCATGATTAATTAAATGAGTGGACTTGGTTAGTAATTTAATTAGACTAGTCCACTAGCATTTTCTTACTAATTGGACTATTAAAATAAATCATTCATATAGCACATAATTCTTATTAATTAATATCCATATTAATTAATGTACAAAATTTATTTACTTACTATATTCACTTTAATTGAATATTTAATTATCTTATTATCTTATCAATTGTTTGATATTAAAATTCTTAGGTTAGTCCACTAAATTAAATAACTATTAGTGGGACCTCCTCTAACTAACAATGATTTGGGTCATGTAAATTAGCATGGTCCACCACTTTTAATCTTTTATACCTAATATATAATTAGGTTACAAGACCTTCCTTTATTTGTTTATATAAATAATAAATATAAACAAACACATAATATCCATATTCATTTACTCACATATTAACACCAACTAATAAATTGAGATAATAAAATAAATCTCTTAAATTAAGTCATTAGTATATAATTAAAATACTAAGACCACTAAATAAAAATAATCCTTTTTTCTTCACACCAAATTTATAGGTATTGTAATACCTTATCCATAATATTCATTCAAGTATATATAAATTCATTTCTAGGGTTTTGAAATTTTGTAACCCATATTTTCTCTATTCTCTTTCAAAGAGTAAACCATATAGGTTTTTCTTAAATTTTTTTTAAATAAATCCACAAATTCCCATCTAGGTTTTATTCTTTAACCTTTAATTTAATCATTTAAGATTTCTAAATTTTCGGATTCTCACAATCGAAGACAAATGGAGTGTCTTTCTCAAGAAGGCTGCACAGCGGTTTTGTAATTTTGGGAAAATCTTTAATAAATCGCCTATAAAATCCAGCATGTCCAAGGAAACTGCGAATGCCCTTGATGTTGGTTGGTGGAGGAAGTTTCTCAATGGTTTCAATCTTGGCCTTATCAACCTCCAGCCCCTGTGAAGACACTCTATGCCCCAAAATAATGCCTTCTTGCACCATCAAGTGGCATTTCTCCCAATTTAGCACCAGATTTGTTTCAACACATCATTTCAGCACTTTCACAAGGTTTTCAAGGCATAAGTCGAATGAATCTCCAAAAACTGAAAAATCATCCATGAAAACCTCCAATCCTTGCTCAACCATATCGGAGAATATTGCCATCATACATCTTTGGAAATTAGCGGGTGCGTTGTATAGCCCAAACAACATTCTTCTAAAAGCAAATGTCCCATATGGACAAGTGAATGTCATTTTCTCTTGATCTTCGGGGGCAATAGCAATTTGGTTGTAGCCTGAATATCCATCCAAGAGATAATAGAATTAATGTCCTGCCAACCTGTGTAGCATTTGATCAATGAATGGAAGCGGGAAATGATCCTTGCATGTAGCCTTGTTCAGCCTCCTGTAGTCCATGCAAACTCTCCATCCGGTGATAGTTCTAATTGGGATCAACTCGTTATTTTCATTAGAAACCACTATCATGCCTCCCTTCTTTGGAACACATTGCACTGGACTGACCCATGGACTGTCTGAGATGGGATAAATGATGCCGGCATCGAGCAATTTGATAATTTCCTTCTTGACCACCTCCTTCATGACGGGGTTCAATCTATGCTGATGCTCAACCACAGGTTTGGCCTCATCCTCCAATATAATCTTGTGCATGCAAAATGCAGGGCTAATTCCCTTGATGTCGGCAATGGACCAACCTAGAGCTGTTTTGTATTCCCGTAGCACTCTTAGAAATTTATTTTCCTGCACATCATCAAGTGAAGCTAACACAATAACAGGCAAAGTACTAGCATTACCCAAATACGCATACCTCAAGTGGATAGGCAATGGTTTGAGCTCCAAGGTGGGTGGCTCCTCCCATGAGGATTTTGCGCTGGCACTAGAACTGCTCGATCTATCTAACGGTTCAAACTGTTGCTTATACTTGATAAAATATGGGGGAACATTCAGCACATTCACCATCTCATTAAGAAAAAGAGGTTCACTCTCAAGTGATTCTCCCAGTAATTCTTCAAAAGGGTCAACTACATAATTTGATGTGAACACCTCATCCACCACTTCGTCAATCAAGTCCATCCTGAAGCATTCATCCTGCACATTAGGAAACTTCATTGCTTTAAAAACATTAAAAGTTACCTCTTGGCCTTGGACACGCATGGTTAGCTCTCCTTTTTGCACATCAATCAAAGTTCTGCCCGTGGCTAAGAATGGTTGCCCAAGGATAATAGGTATCTCCCTATCTTCTTCAAAATCAAGGGCAATGAAATCTGCTGGAAAAATAAACTTGTCCACCATGACAAGCACATCTTCTACTATGCCTCTTGGGTATGTGAGAGACCTATCCGCAAGTTGCAATGTAACATTTGTAGGTTTTGGCTCACTTAATCCCAGCTGTTGATAAATTGAAAGTGGCATTAAATTGATGCTTGCCCCCAAATCACATAGGGCCTTGCCAAAGAATTGGTTACCAATTGTACAAGGAATTGTGAAACTCCCCAGATCTTTCAACTTTGGCGGTAACTTTCTTCGTAAAACAACACTACATTCTTCGGTTAGTGCCACCGTCTTAAACTCCTCAAGCCTTCTCTTTCTTGACAAGATTTCTTTCATGAACTTCACATAACTAGGCATTTGTTTCAATGCTTCAGCGAACGGTATATTTATGTGTAATTTCTTGAAAACTTCCAGGAACTTAGGCCATGTTTGTTTGCAAGGATTATAATCCCGGGATTATAATCCATGGGATTATAATCCCAAGACTATTAGTCCTAGGATTAAATAGTCCTAGTTACATGTTTGTTTTTCATGGGATTATTCATGGGATAACTTAAAATAATCTCATGTTATGTTTGTTTTTTTAGGATTAATTAAAGGACTGGATAAAAAAATATCGTTTTGACTTTTTTATCCTTACCAATAATAACATATTTTAAACTATAATTTAAATTTGTTTATACATCAAAAATCGAAAATTATTATTATTTTTATCAAAAATTAAAAAAAATTATTAATTTTTTACTTCTATTTAAAAAAAGGTGTTGTATGTATGTATTATTATTTAATAAGTTTATTTAATTAGCACTAAAAAAAGGTATTAAAAAAAGTTACGTACATACAATACGTAGTGCATGATTAATGTTTTATCATGTATTACAAGTTTTATGTGATGTAAACAAAGTTAAAGGCTAATTTAGTCCACAAATTTTTAGTCCCAAATGGTAGGGATTATAATACCTAGTTAGACATGGTATTAAATAATCCCTCCTTTCAAGTCATTTTGTTATCCCGAGATTAATAGTCCGGAGTCTAATTTAAAAAACAAACAAGAGATTAAGGATTATTAGTCCAATCCCAAGTGTTATCCTAATAAACAAACATGGCCTTAGAAAATTGCTTATCCAATTTTAATTTCTGCTGACGTTGAGGGAACGGGCATGGTGGATACATAGGGCCTTGCTTGCTCCCCTCTGATTTTGACACGGGCTCCTTTTCCTTCTTTTTTACTTCTTTTCTCTTTTCTTCTTCTTTCTCCACATTCACATCCTCAATCACTGTTTCTGACGGAACAACATTCACAACTTCCGATAGTTCCTTCCCACTTCTCAAAGTCACAGCCTTGCAATGCTCTTTGCCTTCTCTTTTCGGGTTGACTTCAGTGTCACTAGGTAAGGTACCTGGCGGACGGATATTCATAGCACTAGCTATTTGTCCTAGCTGAAGCTCTAGATTTCGTATCGAAGTGTTGTTTTGTGCAACTATTTGAGCCAATAACTCCTCCCCACTAGGCTTTTTCTCCTGTTGTGGCAAGGGTGGGTTTGAGGTTTGTTGGTGTGATTGGGGTTGATGATGTGATTGAGTTTGGTTTTGAAATCCTGGAGGATATTGATGCCTAGGAGCTGAATATTGGTTTTTGGTGTTGTTGTTGCTCTATGAGAAATTTGGGTGATTTCTCCATCCAGGATTGTAATGATTGGAGTGAGGGTTGTTTTGCTGCCTATTGTAATTACCAACGAACTGTACGGATTCTGCATCGATTGCACATTGCTCGATAGGATGATTCCCAACACACAACTCACAGGTTTCAGAAATGCTCTGCACAGATTGAGTTCCTAAAATTTTCACTTCCTTTGTAAGCGCGCCTAGCTGTGCGGCTATTGTAGTGAAAGGATCAACCTCAAATTTTTCTGCTGCCATTTGTGGCATTTTCCTCTCCGAAGGCCATTGATAAATATTGGCAGCCATGGTTTCCAATAATTTATAGGCATTCACAAAACTCTTTCCCATTAAACTACCACCTGCAGCTGCGTCGACACTTGATCGAGTGGCATTGGTCAACCCGTTATAGAAGATTTCAACTTGCAACCATTGGGGCAAACCATGGTGCAGACATCTCCTTATTAGATCTTTGAATCGTTCCCAAGCTTCATACAAGGACTCAGGATCATATTGAACAAAAGAAGTGATGTCATTCCTCAATCTTGCAGTTTTCGCGGGTGGGAAGAACTTTGCCAAAAATTTCTAGGCTAAGTCATCCCATTTGGTAATTGAGCCCGAGGGAAGCGAATGCAACCAACTCTTTGCCTTGTCACGAAGCATGAAAGGAAATAATCGGAGTCTAATTGCATCATCAGTAACTTGAGTGTACTTGAATGTGTCACATATTTCCAGAAAACTCACCAAATGAGCATTTGGGTCGTCATTGGGCAACCCACCAAACTACAAACAGTTTTGGACCATTTGGATGGTGCCTGGCTTAATTTTGAAGTGGGTGGCCTCAATGGCTGGCCTGGAAATGCTTGAGTGCAAATCTGTGACAAGAGGTATGGCATACTCCCTCAAGGATTTACGCTCCTCCTCAGCCATGGTATTTTGATTGGGTATACCCCGAACTTTGTCTCTTCGTAGTCTTCGAATATTTCTCTCGATCTCGGGATCGTAAGGAATTAACTCAAGACCACGTGAGCGTGGCATACAAATCAAGAATACCTACAAAACAAAATGAAAATTATATACAAGTCTAAAAAGAGACCAAGTCGATTGAAATTGATATTGGTAAAATTATTAAAAACAATTCCCCAGCAACGGCGCCAAAAACTTGTTGATCGATTTATCTATCGATAAACACACACGTGCAAGTATACACGGTCCACGAGTAATATATGATAAGATATGAGTCGAACCCATAGGGAATTGTGACGAATAATATCCAAGTACCAATCGTATATCAATTTGATCTAATTTAAATGGTGAAGGTTTGAATTTTTGTTGATTGGTTGAGTTCACAAGTCAAGTAATAAATAAAACGCGATAAAATATCAAGATAGGAAGGTCTACGATTACAATTTCCCCCAACACGTCATTTGAATCTCCTAACTCTCTCTTTTCAATTAGTTATATCATACGAATTGACAACTGAGAAATCAAAACTTCATAAGAGCCTCTGTCGATGGTCAATCACGAATCTTCCTAAGCGGTGCATAGGTATATGTCTATCCTATACACTATCAAGAGACTAATTTTAGGAATGATTAATAGACACGTGTCACTAAATCTCATTAACCGTCCCTTCAATTACTAACTTTCACATCGGAAGTCATTAAGACTAGATTCTCAATTGGTTGCATGCAGTAATTAGGTATATGTCTATCCCAATTACTATCAAGACACCTATTATTGTAGATAATTAATAAGACACACGTCACTTAATCTGATTAATAACCCACAACAATCTATACTCTCGCATGTTATCATAACTAGGTCTTAACCTATAATCCGTTCGTCAAGTTCATATAGGTTCCCAAGGTAATTACGGGCCAAGCAATTAATCTAGAAAGCAAAGGTTATGATAATCGATTCACAAATGGATAACTAAAATCAATAGAGAGAGAATTCCATTCAATTTAAGTGTTGGGTTCCATAGTAATCTTAGAATAGAAGGTTAGTTCATGATAGCTACAATAAACATCAATTTCAAATTATACATTGTCAAATCCGAATTACAAAGGAGTTGAAAATCTAGAAATGAAACAACTTTTGATGTTGTTCAGCTGTTGTTCCTTGGGTTGCTGTTGGTTTCAAGCTCTCCTCCTTAGTTTTGCAATTCTTGTTGACTGAGTTCCTTGGCTTGTGGCTTGATTCAGTTTGATTTGCCACCTTTAGCCCTGTTGTTTGATGTATTTTGTAGCCTCCCTCTCTCTAGATGTCTGATATGAAGCTTAGAAGAGATTATATATAGCCTCCTTCAAGAAACCCTAGCCAAAGTCGGACAGAATGGAGCTCAGATCGCACTAAAACTGTGTCAGATCGCACTCAGGACGGCGTTGGCATGCCCGCACGGTGCCTGGCGCGCGCGCGCCCAAGCCCTTGTTGGCCCATGCTGAGTGCCGCACGCCCGCACGCTGGCTGCCGCATGCCCACGCCGCGCGCCCGCACGCCAGCGCGCGCGCCCGCGCCCACGCCCTAGCCGCTCGCTAGCGCCCCAACCTGTCGCACGCTGGCACCCTAACCTGCTGCACGCCCAGCGCGCGCCCGCGCCCAGCGCCTGCCTGCCGAGGCTGCTGAGCGCCGGCGCCTGCTGCCGAGGCTCGCGCGCGCCCGCGCGTGCCGCACGCCCAGCGCCTGCCTGGTGCCCCTAGCTGCTGCACGTGCGTGCTCGCGGCTTGGCCGACGCCGCACGCCGTGAACGCCTTCCAACGTCGTGCACGCCCAACTTCTAAATGTCATCAAATTAAATCTCGAGCATCGCCAAAAACAAATTTTCACCGTATTATCATTCGGGCACGTATATCCAAGCACGGGCTTGCCCTCGTGGCTTGGCCGACGCCGCACGCCGTGCACGCACAACTACCAAATGTTATCAAATTAAGCACCGAGCGTCGCCAAGCACGAATTTTCATCGTACTACCATTCGGGCACAAATGTCCAAGCATGGACATTGAGTCAATACGAACAACGATCCGAGCGGTCTTTATTTCCATTCATACAAACATAATGAAAATGCATCAAAGCAACATAAAACATGTAAAAATAACTAATAACTAAATTATCTCGAAATACGGTAAAAATAGCTAAAAACCATATAAAAGTCCCAAAAACTAACAAACTATCAAGGTCAAAGATACCTAATTTGTGTGTATAAAACACCCTCATCACGAAGCATGGTGTTGAGATGATAAATGACGACATCCTAACACACTGTTACAACAGTGTAACATTATGTCGTCCTATAAATGAATTTTAGTTATATGAACCGTTTTATGAAGTATGTCCATGCTAATTGTGTTGGCTGGACAAAGCTTGTTTTGAAAACGTCAAAATGTATTTAATCATCACTTACCATTAAAGCCGTGTTGTAGAGATGATAAAATGACGGAATCCTAACACACTGATTGCAATAGTGTAGTATTATGACGTCCTAAAAAAAATGAATTTCAGTTACATTAAATACCTAGAATGATTTTCAGTTCGTAATATACGAACAGTTTACTGATGCTAGTCTAAGCCAATTGTTTTAGCTAGACGGATGTTGGAATGATTTATCGAATGTTTTTGAGCCAGTATGAAAAACCCTGATAAAAAGGGGTAATTTTGTCGGGAAAATCCGACTATGCGCGCAGATGTATATAATGTTTTGCAGCCTTTGTGATTGTTAAAATTTCTAGAGGTTTACAGTGAAAATATCTGTTAAATCTCGAGATGGGCTCACGGTCTTTATGACCACTCAACATGATTTGAAAAGTTTTTAAAGGAATTTCTTTTATTTCCTATTTGTTCAAGCTACTTCACAATTATTGAACAATTGGTGAAGACTCCTGCAAATATATTCCATTATTCTGAAAGTTAAATGTTTAGGAAGTGTAAACTTCTTAGAGAAAAGTGGCCGTAGAATGTGATGGTTAAAGAGAAATCTTTAGAGAAGGAAAGAGTAGAGTAGACACTAAGGTGAGAATGTAATAAAAAATGATTAAGTAAAGGTTAACTTGAAAACCTAGTTCTGGTAGATAGAATGAGCAGAGATTAGTATGCTGTAATTTTGAAGACGAAATTCTTAGAAGAATGGGTGAATGTGATAACCCGAAAATTTATGAGACTTGTAAATAATATCTCGAATAATTAAATAAAGGAGTAGAATGAATAGAGATGACTATGCCTTAATTTTGAGGACGAAATTCTTAGAAGAAGGGGTGAATGTAATATCCTAGATATTTTAGAAATTTAAAATAAGAATTTAATAAATAAAATTCTTATTAAGAGATAAAGTAGATTTGGATATATATGTATATATGGGAGCTGTCGTTTAACACTCCTAAATTAACCTCACTTTCTATTTTCAAATTCAACAATTAGCACAGTAGTAAGCAAGGATCGATCCCACAGGGAGTACGTGTTTTAAAATCTATTCAATGACAAAAGATGGGGGGTTTTGAAAATCAATTATCTAACTAAACAAAAGTGAGTAATAAGCTTAACCAATAAATAAACAAGTTCAATTCTTTAGTTCAGATCCACCAAATCACAGTAATTAATCAACCAAATTATTATAACTTACCCTTCAATGAAACTATTAGCCCTAGATAACAATAAGCTCTGCTATCTGAAATTCTCCTTAGGTATTCACTGAATAAAGCAAGCTCTTTACCAGATTCTAACTATCATATAACCTAAAATAAGCTCTTTAGGTTTAATGTGACAGCAGCATTAAGGACTAGAGAATTAGGCTAATTCAAGCAATAAACACACAAGCTCGGTTTATTTAACTTGCTTCCTGATAACCTTAGTAATAATCAAAAGTTCTGACACAATCAATATTACTAATTGCTACTGGTGACAAGGAATACTATCAATTACACGTAATATTACTCCTTAATCTAGCAGATGTTAATGATCAAACTAATCCAATTGGCCATATTAAATTAATGAAATCAATTAGCATGCAAATAATTGAAATAGATTATCAGAATAAGTTTCATGCAAGAAGGAATAAAGAATAAAACTTGATTAATCAATTACTTGTAAATAAGGTTTCACCTCCCTTTAGAACTGAATATAGAAAATTAGCATGGCATCCTTCAATCTTCTCCAATTAGGGTTACAATTGTAGTTGTCAAGAATCCCCCTAATAATAAATTAAAAACATCTATTTATAGTCCTAAGATAATATCCTAAGTCTCTAAGAATTAAGAATCCAATCTGACATAGAAATCCTCAAAAATTACAAAAAGTCAAAGCTGGTCAAACTTGGTCAACTCCGCCATTCTCGTTGGGGCGAGAATTTTTGTACTGGGTTTCTCGCCGGGGCGAGCTCTGGATTGGCTGGGGCGAAAACGGGCAGAGGCTTTCTCGCCGGGGCGAGAAGTCCTAATACAAAGTTCTCGCCGGGGCGAGAACCTCAGATTTCCAACTTTCCAACTTTTTCTCGTTTTAGCTCCGCTTTTCCATCTTTTTCCACTTTTGACTCTGAATTCTCCTGAAATCAATAAACAACCTAATAAGTGCATATATACAATAAAACATGCAATAAACTAAATATAAAGGAATGAAAATAAATGAATATCATGCACTTATCAAATTCCCCTACACTTAGTCTTTACACGTCCTCGTGTAAACTAAAACAAAAGTTATATTGAAATCATTTGAATTCTATTCAATCAAACTCTCAAAGGTTTAAATTCAATTCACATCCCTGAATACCAACACCAATCAACAGAAATTTGTTCTAGACTTCATCAATCAACTAATAACAATAATCTCATCATTCCCCACTGAACATCTATAAATCAAATCGAAACTACATAAGCATCTCCTATGATCAGCACAAATACTCAACTCAGTTTGTATGGAACAACAACCGTGCACACTGACTCAAAACCAGAACATGTTTTTTTCCTGCCATTCATTTTTCTCATTCAGGTGAATGCATTTTATGCTCCATTTCACCTTCCTCATTCTTTTCTTAAGCGAGTGCATTTTATGCTCCATCTCACTTTTCTTCTCACCAACGAGTGCGTTTTACGCTCCATCTCGCTGCATGTGTTTATGGGTGAGTGCGTTTTACGCTCCATCTCAACCCACCACATGTCTTCCTTTTGAGACAAAATATTTTTTTTTCAGTTTTTTTTTCTCAATTTTTTTTCAAATTCCCAATTTTGTCTTCACATGGTCCTGAAACAAGATAAGCAGTTAAACAGTTCTAAATCATGAAATCAGTGCACAAAGTCAACTCCACAACTAACTCAATCAAGTAAACATGTATCTCATACTCAAGTACTCATGCAATACTAACTCAATCTAAATTAGTTAACTATGGGTCCTAACTACATTATCATCATTTATCAATTAATTCAGCATCAAACAAATTCAATCAATGGCATCAATTCTTTATTCTAAAACCAAAAACCTTTGAAAATTTGACCAAACAACTTAGATTTTCAAATTTAGAGCAAATCTACCTACCCTATACTAACCTAAAAAAACTAAATATAACCTAAACTCCTCCCCCACACTCAAACCTTACATTGTCCCTAATGTAAGTCAATCATGCAAAGATGAAGTAACTACTATCTAATATGCAACTAAAAAAAACTCAAAAGGAAAGGGATAGAAAAATTAAATCTGAGATCATGGGTTGCCTCCCAAGCAGCTGCCCTTGTTTATTGTCATCGGCTCGACATCAATCATCTCAATCTATGTAATTGGGTTGGTATACTGCAAGGTGAACTGGTAGTAGACTCAATTCCAAATTAGGAGCATCCTTCAAATATTGATTCTGCTCCATTTCTTCTCTTTTATCCAAGTCCATACTATTGGCAACTGCAGTATGAAAAGTCCATTTATCTGTCTGCACAAAATTTTCCTTAACCTTGCAATCTATTTCTTTCTCTTGCTCTTCCTCCTTAGACTTTGAATACCTAAATTGCAATCTGAATAGAAAAGCTAGGCACTACCTTGAATATCACTGTCTCCTCCTTGGACTTCTCTTTAGTAACTTCAGCAGTGGTTCCGGCTTGTCCAATGAAATGTGAACAGGAGTTGGGGAAGTATCATCATCCATATCCATATCGTAGCAATCAACAGGAATCGTCAATTCATTCACCTCTACCTCTTGTTCCTCCTGAGTATTATTAAGCTCTTGTCCTCTTTTTTCCATTTCTACCAGAAAACCTTCATACTCCTCTGTATATAACTCTGAATTTTTTCCAACTTTCCATTTTTTCATTAAGACGTGAGGGAAAGGAAGTGCTGGTATATAATCAAATAGAGGTGGAAACTTATGATCGGGTATAGCACTGTTGCATGCTTCTCCATCGTCTATCTTTTCTTGAACTGGAAGCACGGACTCTCCTTGCTGCCATACTTCTGCACCACTTCTCAAGGTACTTACATTTTCCCTTGGATCATCAATAATTTGAGAAGGTAACTCCCTTGAGTGTTGAGAATCCATTCTACCTACAGTGGTGGCCATCTGACTTTCCTGAGTTTCTAGAATATGTATGGAAGCCATTGTTTCTTGCTGGTACTGCTGTGCTTGGGTCATGAATGCCTTGAACGCATCATCAAGAGATGGTTCAGAACTGGAAGGAATTGCTTATTCATGTGGGTACTGCTGTTGAACTTGTTGAAGGTCAGGCTGCCACTTTTGAAAGGAATCATACTATGGCTGCCAATAGTCACCATAGCTCACGATGGCATGACCCCTCCATTCTGGATTGTAAGTGTCATAATAAGGATCATATTGGTGGTGATATAGACAAGCTTCTGCAATATGTCCTGATCTTAAACAAAGTCCACATACTTTTGCTACTTGCACATTCCCTGCAACCATTCGTTGAACCAAAGCAGTTAATTCAGAAATTTGACATTCAAGATTATAAGGACTTACCTCATTCACCCTTGTATGCGTGTGATTCATCTAGGTTCCATATTGCTGTGAATAGAATGCCATGTTTGTAATTAAGTTTCAGCTTCTGGAGTTTTGTCAGCTAAACAAGAATAAAACAAAAGAAACAAAAAGAAACAAATAATAGATAAAAACAAACTTCTTGCAGTTCGCTCAATCTCTGGATCAAAATCTGTAACAACTTGAGAGGATCGAGTCATAAACTAAAAAAAACCAAAAGAAATAAAAAGAAATAAAAAGAAACAAAGAATAGATAAAAACAACCGTTTTACTCCCCGGCAACGGCGCCAAAATTTGGGAGCTGTCGTTTAACACTCCTAAATTAACCTCACTTTCTATTCTTAAATTCAACAATTAGCACAGTAGTAAGTAAGGATCGATCCCACAGGGAGTACGTGTTTTAAAATCTATTCAATGACAAAAGATGGGGGGTTTTGAAAATCAATTATCTAACTAAACAAAAGTGAGTAATAAGCTTAACCAATAAATAAACAAGTTCAGTTCTTTAGTTCAGATCCACCAAATCACAGTAATTAATCAACCAAATTATTATAACTTACCCTTCAATGAAACTATTAGCCCTAGATAACAATAAGCTCTGCTATCTGAAATTCTCCTTAGGTATTCATTGAATAAAACAAGCTCTTTACCAGATTCTAACTATCATATAACCTAAAACAAGCTCTTTAGGTTTAATGTGACAGCAGCATTATGGACTAGAGAATTAGGGTAATTCAAGCAATAAACACACAAGCTCAGTTTATTTAACTTGCTTCCTGATAACCTTAGTAATAATCAAAAGTTCTGAAACAATCAATATTACTAATTGCTACTGGTGACAAGGAATACTTCAATCTTCTCCAATTAGGGTTACAATTGTAGTTGTCAAGAATCCCCCTAATAATAAATTAAAAACATCTATTTATAGTCCTAAGATAATATCCTAAGTCTCTAAGAATTAAGAATTCAATCTGACATAGAAATTCTCAAAAATTACAAAAAGTCAAAGCTGTTTAAACTTAGTCAACTCCGCCATTCTCGCCGGGGCGAGAATTTTTGTACTGGGTTTCTCGCCGGGGCGAGCTCTGGATCGGCTGGGGCGAAAACAGGCAGAGGCTTTCTCGCCGGGGCGAGAAGTCCTAATACAAAGTTCTCGCCGGGGCGAGAACCTCAGATTTTCCAACTTTTCAACTTTTTCTCGTTTTAGCTCCGCTTTTCCATCTTTTTCTACTTTTGACTCTGAATTCTCCTGAAATCAATAAACAACCTAATAAGTGCATATACACAATAAAACATGCAATAAACTAAATATAAAGGAATGAAAATAAATGAATATCATGCACTTATCAATATATATGTTTCATATAATGTAAAGTATGTGATTTTGCGTAATGGACTAAATGTGTATATATAGATGTGAAATATATACATATATTGGGGAAAATAGATTTAATAATTAATTAAATCATTAAAGAAAGTGGATGGAATTAATTAATTAATATTACTCAATCACTATAACTCATATATGATCATTACCCAAACCTTCTAGCACGATTCTAACATCTTGAACAATTTAAACAACTAATTTAAAGGCTTAAAAATCACAATTCATACTAGTTTTTTCATATTTCACAACTTTTAGCGTAATCAACCACTACGGATTCGTTACTCAACCAAATTGGTCCGTTCAACTTCCGTGTTTTCGTTTTTTAACGCATAACAACAATCCATCATCAATTTACAGTTTCATGTATGCATTGACAATCAATTTTGACTCCAAAGTAAGCCCAAAATATACATATTCAACCAAAAACTAAATTCTTTATTTTAAACATGTTTTCCATGGATTAATAACTCCAAAATCATATATAAACACTGTATAACCGATAAAACATGTTTATAAACATATGTAACTAACATCTCATCAAATCATCAACCAAAAATCCATTTTAAAGAAAATTCAAAGAATAGAAAATTAAGAACTTAGAGTTGATTTTTACCTTTGATTTTTTCTTTAGACCAAATAGATGATAAGAATTGCTTGACTCTTCTTCTTCCTCTTGATTTTTCTCAAATCTCTTCTCAATTTGTTTCACAGAGAGCTTTCTCTCCCAATTCTCTCTTCCTCTCCTCTGTATATATTTTTTTTAGCCTTATCAAAATAAGCTGACAAACTTTACGTATCTTCTAGTTGGGAGTTTCAGCGGTTAAGAAAGCCAAAGGCCACAAGGCCTTGTTTGGTACTTCTTTAAAGAATTAATCCATTTTTGTTATTATTATTATTATACTATATGCTTCCCATTTAAAATAAACCATTGCCACACTTTAATTTAATTAAACTTATTATATTAATAAATCTAATTAAACTTATTAATAAATCCAATCAAAACCTTACTGACAAAATTATAATTCAATTTAGCCAAACTATAATTTTATTAAATACATCATTTTATTCAATAAACCATTAATCCTCTAATTTAATTATTTACTTAAATTATAATATTCTCACCACATTAGCGTACTAAAATACGCACCAACACTTCACACACAAATATATTCACATCAGTTCACTATTTTAATTAAGTGAATTACTCACATTATTTATAAAACTTAATTCATAATAATTTTTATTGTCCACAAGACATAATAATCAAATTATTTCCCAATATAATTTTAACTTAATTAAATTAACTAATATTACTCAACTAATTTCCTTTTCATGACAATTTCATTTAATCTTTTCAATGATTTAATTAACTATTAAACCATTTCTTCCCAATTACATGAATTTATAATTTCTTCACACTAAACCACATATTTCACAATATGAAACATATATATACACATATTCAAACCCAAAACGTCTCGTAATAAGAATTTTATTTATTAAATTCTTATTTAATAATTTCTAAAAATCCGGGTTGTCACATCCTTCCCTCCTTATAAGGATTCCGTCCTCAGAATCAACGAAACCTCCCTTACTCGGTTTTCACAAAATCTCTTTCATAATTATCGTTGAATAACTTAGCGCATTACCTTAGTGTAGGTTTTATTTCATCACCTTCACTTAAACTTGAAACACTTCGAGTATTATATATTTTTAACCCTTTAACGCATTCATTTCCTTTCTCTAAGGATCATTGCATAACATACTCGTTGTAATCATAAAATATCCTGATTTAGCATCGTATAAATATTCGGGATATCACATTCACCCCTTCTTCTAAGAATTTCGTCCTCAAAATTTTGATTTACTAATATTTGTTCCTTCTATTTATCGAAATGGACTCTACGTTAATCTCTACTTATTCATTGGGTACTACAATCAAGTTCTTTCTCTTAGGATCTTTCTAAGATCATCGCATTCTTCACATCTTTCTCTTCTAAAAAAATTTCTCATCATTACTCATCATCAGTTAGATTTATCTCTTCCCTTTTTGGAATTTCATTCCTTTCTTGGATTTATTATAGTTTGTTTAACTTACTCATCTACCACATGTCACATTCTATAACCTACCACTTTTTAAGGAATATCCTCCTTTCCACTTCCAACTTTCAAAATAAGAAGAATCTTTCACAATTGTTCAATTGGGAAGCAGTAAGAATAGCTTAGGAATTTAAAAGATTCATTCAAAAACTTTCAATATCATGCTGAGGAGTCGTAAAGACTTGAACCTTGTCCTAGGTTAACAGATATTTCTACTGTAACCTTTAACAGTCAAAGACTATGGACCATCTCTTCTCGTACTCCAGGTGATCAGCCCTTTGTACTATGTATTGTGCATATACATATTAATGCTATTGCGTAGCCCCATTACAGGGTTAGTTCACCTCAGACTTAATACAAATTCTGCACCAGAATAAACTAGTTTGACACAAAATCTCAAAGAACTCTTGAACTTCATAAACACCTTTCAACAGTCATCTAGCCGAATCAATTAGCATAGACCTTGAACAACAATTCGAACATTAGTCAAAACATTTTTAGCCAACTCAATTGGCATATCTTTTCATAACTTAATAGAAAAATAACATTCTTTTATGACGTCATAATACCGTACCGTCTTAATAGTACATTGAGGATGCCGTCATTTCAGGACTTTATCATACTACGTCATACTATAGTGGGCTGACGATCTTTCGATCACATCCAACACTAGGTTCAATTGCATTGATGACTCCATCGTTCAAAATACATTTTTATAATTTCAAATTATTTTTGTCTAGCTGAAATAATTAGCATAGACATACGAATAATAGCACCTTTTTAAAACTTATTGGTTCAAACATTGACCCAATATATTTTCGAGAACACAAAATTGTGAATATCAGCACGATGTCAATAAATTTCGAAAATCTAGCATAGCTAGAAGATTTGGAATCTCCATTTTCTCCATCAACTTCAATCTTTATTCCATTACTTCATCAATTAATCATTCTATCAATCTTCAACACCATCAATGCTCTCTACACCATAACTTTTCTATACCCAATACAGTTCATCAAACTTACCACACTTTTGGAAGTTCAGGAACTTACCACAATCATATGGTTTTAGGAACTTATCCTAGTCAGACCAAAATCGTCCATTCGCTGAGGGGTTCCACCATACTATTATGAGTCACGAACTTAGCATAAGTATGAGTTTTAAGAACCTTACCTAATCTTAATATTCTATAACTATCAAATATAAATATGAGAAAAGAATCACCTTCTCGTCATATGTATAGTGATAGCGCGATACCAACATTGCCATGAATTGTCAATATAAGAAGCTAAGTGGTTGTTACACCAAGCACAAATTCTCCGCCCATACAAAGAATTGTACAACTCAGCCACTAACATGAGTCCTCAATTGAAATCCCACCTAATTCCATCTTGCTCTTAACTTACTCTTTGCTTGATACAAATTCCTCGTATTCATCATCCATAACTCCTCATGAGTTTACCTCGTACTATTTCATAGTACCATCTCTTTATAGCGTCATGCTACAACTATTCAATCATTTAAGATCCTTTGACATTTTACAACTTTAGCAGATCACGTCGTGACCTCGTTCTATCATCAACTCTTCTTACAATTCTTTCTTATCTTATGATCGTCTCATCCTACGATCCTCTTTATTCTTCTCTTTAATCACATTATCTTAGATTAATCAACCCAGGTGTTCCCTGTTCTTTTAGCTCTTCAGGTTCTTCTTTGAACCTAAACATTTTATCATAATCTTGTCTCACATGAATTCTCTAAACTATATTTGAGTTTATCCTTATCATTTATATCATTCTCATCTTATAGACATTGTCTATTTATTAACACCATCTTTATTACTGGAGTCAGGTAACTCCTGGTTCTCATTTTTCATAACTCTTCAAGATTCTTCTTTGAATCTTCTTGTTTATATATCAATTTTTCCTTTAAGTATATCTAACTTCATTTATATTATTCAATATTTTATTCGAGTTCACTTCACGTCATTCGCATCTTCTTCTTGTAACGTTTCTAAGACTTAACTCATCTCATACATCTACCTATATGAAAAGAATCACGTCTTAATCATACGCATCCATAATTCTATACTCGGTACACCTCGAGTCTCTAACAATGTTCAGTACAACACCTGAGTGGTTTCCCACAAACAACCAACAAACTAGTTCCCGTCTCGTCTACACTGTCTTTCACAATGAGTTAGATCGGTTGCTAGTTCGTATTAACCTCCGCTCTCTGAAGGAATTATTTAGCCCAGATACCATACATCAACCACTAAAGAATACGATTGCACCATAATTATACTTAACTGATTATTCTCGTATTATATCGCTTACTCTATTCGAGTTCATTCCTCGTCATCCCTATCGTATTTTCTACGGTTATAGCCTAAGGTACTCCTACCTAAGGTGTATAACCTATCAGCCCTGATACCAACTGTAACGACCCCAAAATTCATACAATCCAACTCTCCACATCGGTCATTAGCAATACATCCTCATTCTAACTTTATAACATTATTCAATGTTGAACTTAATAAAATGCGGAATAATTTTAAACTTTTCAGTTTCCTTTCTTTACTTTCCCTGAATCATAACCTTAAATCATTTACAAACTATAGAATCATGTTTACTTTATGATTCACTTCACCAGAGTTATAAAAAAAATAAAACTACTTCTAGATTCAAAAACCTTTTATACCTTGAGTAAAATTACATCACAAGTCAATACAAAAATTACAACTCGACATCTGTTACATTTAATACATCATCAAATACATTATCCAGAACCTTAATCATGGTTTAAAAATATTAATTTAATCTACAACACTTAATCTGCATGCATTACATCTGATTCATGTTACTCAAGCTGTTAGGTTTGTATAACGCGAACATGCAATCAAATTACATTAATAAAGCGGAAGCGCGATAAAATCAGATTTTAAAATTTTATACAAACCATCACCATGATCTTTCTTTATGCACAATTATTAATTAAACGAAAGAGATGAAGAATAAGAATTATACCCTTGTAGAATTCTAGCTTCCTCAGGTACAAGTTCACCTCCAATTCCTTCGCGTTCTCCTTGAATTCCACCGATTAAATACCTTCCTTTGATCAACGTTAGCCACCCAAGTGTTTGGCCTCTAGAGGTGATCCACCAAGGAATAATACTTGTTCAAGAAGATGGGTGTTGGCAAAACCCTAGTTTCTATCTCTATAGAAATTGTAAGTACTCTCTACAATTCTTATGCAAGAGTGTGTAACCCTAATCTATGATAAGACTTCTCTTATTTATAGATGTAGGAAAACCTTTCCCTAAACTATTTAGGATTAGGGTTTCTATTCTAATTAAACTCCTTTAATTAAATTAAACTCCTAATCCAATTAGGAATTCATGTGAGAGTACTTCTATTAATTAATTCTCAATCCCTATTAGGAATTAGATAATAATAATAGTAATAATAATAATAAGACTCCTCTTATTAATTTATATTTAATATTTCTAAAATATTAAATAATAAATATTAAGCTATTTAATTTATTCTATCTCCATAGACTAAATTAAATACACTTAACTTATTATTACAATTATGCCATTTACTTCTTAAATAAATATTTTCCTTTTGCGGTGTGACCCTTTAGGTTCTCCATATTAAACCGGTTGTGAATAAATCAATTAGAACAATTCTAATCTTATTTAAATAAATAAATTAAACTATATAATTCATTTAAATAAATAATATTTATTCTACAATAAGGGTAAGCCCCCTTAGCGATCAACGACTTTCCAGATAATATAGATTTCAACATTAATCATAAAAGAACCTTTCAGTGCATAGTTACCGTACAATTCAATCCTTCTACCATACAATGTCCCAATTAAATATAAGACATGGAATTACTGTCAAGTCTTATTTTATTAAATTATATGTATTTCGATTCTGAAATGCACAACTCTGATTAATGCAAATTAGAAACTCTTTTCTAATTTCATTCTGCTTTGGCCAAAGACTTCTGAGTCGTCATTTATCGAATCACATAGGACATTCTCTCCTTTTACTAGAAGTGGTAGATTCTTTGTTGATCATTCACCTATTTTCATGTACAACTTATTATACCCAATCATGCCCTTTGATATACCCTAAAGGTCTTAAGAGACATGTCAAAGTATAACTCATCATACACAAGATACTATGATGATCTCAAGTCCAAGGATCACTTGTACTACTATCACTAGAGGAATTCCTATTGACAGGCGAGTAAAACTCCATTAGGTATTCCTTAGCGAGCCACGTTCAGTGAACTTATTCTCTAATAAGCACCTACATACTTGTTTTAGTGTTTCCACACAAATGATTATGAGATCAATCATTCTCTTCATAAGAGTAAGCAACGTATGTACTAATCTATCCGGATTCACTAATCCCCTTTTTAGTAATCCATCGATTAGGAACAATTTAAGTTTGTGAGCTATCTAGAATTTAGATCTCATTAGCATGATCACCATCATGATTCTAAAAGCATTGCTCAAAACTATGGGTTTATCACATTTAATATAACAGCACTATGTAGATAATGTAAAATGCCTTTTAACAACTGAATAAGATTACAAAGTATATGCTACATCATATCAAATATGATTGGCTTGTGTGCATACTACTTTCAATCTCTCACTTGCACTAAAGCCAATCGTCATGGTATCTAATACCCTTCTTCTCTAAGTGACGATCATCCTGCTGTTTGGATAAAGCTTCAGTAAATGGATATGCAATGTTGTTCTTGAGAGTCCACTATCTCTATAGTGACTTCTCCTCTTTCAATGATTCCACTAATCAAATGAAAGTGCCGCAACACATGTTTGAATCCAAGATGAGACTTGGGAACTATTCCTAGTTCCGTGATGAACTTTTTATCCAAACAATCAACTTGTAGCTTCATTTACAGCTATATACTTTGTCTGCGTCACTAAACCAGTAACTCTTTATTGTTTGGAACTTTTCCAATTCACTACACCACCTTTCAAGGTAACGTTTTACCATAAAGTGGATTTGTTATCGTCTTGGTCAGTCTGAAAAACTTGAGTCTGTTTAGCCCTCTAGTTTTAATTCAGACCTACCATGAATTAGTATTACATCTTCACTACCGGTTAAGTACTTAAAGATGTTTATCACTGTCTTACAATGATCTTCTACAGAATATGACTGATCAACATTAGGCCTTGTATATTCACTGCATACATGATAGTAACTCATGCGATCTCTCTTTTAATTGGGGACAATTTTAGAGAGATACACTCCACGGCTCATCATCATGAGACCTTTCTTGGAGTTTGCCATGCTAAACGCCTTTAGCATCGAATGAATATACGTTCATTGGGTCAAGCCGAACATCCTTTTAAATCTATCTATATAGATTTCTATCCCCAATTTATAGGATGCTCCTCCCAAGTCATTCATGAAGGAATGTTTAGACAATTTTATCTTTACTGATTGTAGCATTGGTGTGTTATTCCTTATCGGTAGTATATCAACATATAATACCAAGAATGTCACAGTGCTCCCATTTACCCTTTTGTACACACTAGGTTCATTCTCATTTTTGATAAAATCAAACTCTTTTGATTGTCTCATCAAAATGAATGTTCCATTTCTGAGAAGCTTGCTTCAATCCATAAATGGATCATTGTGGCATAAAACACGATTTGCTTCAACCTTTGAAATAAATTCCTCTGGCTGTATCATACATACATTCTCCTCAAGTCTTCATTGAGGAAGGGTGTCTCCACATCCATTTTTGCCAGATTTCGTAATAAGCTGCAATCACAAGCAAAATCCAAATGGACTTGAGCATTACCCAGTAATAAGGTTTTATCACAGTCAACTCCTTGACTTTATTTGAAACCTTTTAAACAGGTCTGGTCTTATAGGTCTCCACCTTGCCATTTGCCCCAGTCTTTCTCTTAAAGACCCATATTCACACTCTTGGCACTATGCCCTTTTGTGGAGTAACCAGAGTCTATACTTGGTTCTCATACATGGAGTCCATTTCGGATTTCATGGCCATCTGCCATTTCTCTGAGTGTCTTCTACTCATAGCCTCATTGTATATAACTGGATCATCATCCTCTATGATGCGTACCTCATCATCATCCTCTATGATGAATCCATACCTCCCAGGTATCTTCAGTACTCTTCCAGATTTACGATTCGGTTGTGGTACAATAGGTCTATCTACAGGTTCCTCGATTCGACTTAAAGTGCTTTGTGGTTCTTGAACTCCTTCAAGATCTTTTACCCTCCCACTAGCTCCTTCAATGATAAACACTTTTATCTAAGAAGGCAGCGTGTATGATTATAGTAATAATACCCTAAACTTACTTTAGGATATCCCACAAGTCTGCACCTGTCAGATTTTGTCCCAAACTTATCTTTGAAACCTTTTCACATAAGCTGGACAACCCTTATCTTAACATACTTAAGATTAGGAATCCTCCATATCCATAACTTTTATGGAGTCTTGGGGCCGGATTTTGAGGTTACCTTATTATGTAGATATGCAGCCGTTTCTAGGGCATAACCCTAGATGGATACTAGAATGTCGGTAAAAATCATTATGGACTGCACCATGTACAACAAGGTACAATTTCTCCTTTTTAGATACACCAATCAATTATTGCGTATCAGGAAGTGTCCATTATGAGAAAATACTATTTTGAGATGATCTAGAAACTTATTGCACAAGTATTCCTTCTTCGATCTGATCAAAGAATCTTAATACTTTGTCAATATGTTTCACTTCTGAATTCTTTGAACCTTTCAAATGATTCAGATTTGTATTTTATCAAATACACATATTCAACTCTTTGAATGATCATCTCCTTTTCTTTTACTAGTTTGTTCAATTTGCAAAATTATTTTTCATGTAAGTCAAGTTTACAAAGTCTATCAAGTAATCTTCCAGTTTCAAACAAAATATTATCGTTATAAATAGAACAACAATTGTTCTTAAATATAATACCAAAACCTTCCTTGTCCAATAACGGAAGTAATAATGTTTCTAAAGAGAACTGGAACATAATAACAACTTATTAACTTAATAGACTTGCCCGTAGGCAATGCTAAACTATAAGTTCCTATGGTTAATGCAACAACCTTTGCTCCATTCCCATACATAAGATTTACTTAATCTTTGTTTAGCTTTCTACTTCTGCTTAGTCTCTGCATTGGATTGCATATGTGAGAACTACAGCCGGTATCCAATACCCAAGTAGAACCTTGATTTACAGAAAAAATTTATTTCAATCATGAACAAATCTATATCTGTAACCGAAGCTTCATTAAGCTTCTTCTGGTTACCCTCTGCAAGATTCTCCTTACAGTTTACTTTCCAGTATCCAGGCTTATTGCAGTGAAAGCAAACTCTTTTGCTATCTGTATCAGTCTTGTTCTTATTGTCCTTTATTTTTGCCTTTCCATTTACCTTCTTTGAATTGTTCTTCTTTTAAGAAGATCCTTTGGCCCTCTTCCGCTTCCTGGAAGAATCATTTACCAGTAAGACTTGGTCTTTCTTGGTTGAAAATTGACTCTTTACTGTTTTCAACATGTTTAAGCAACTCAAGCAGGCTGACATATAGCTTTTTCATGTGAAATTCACAACAATTTGTGAGAAAGAGTCCGGAAGTGATTGCAAGATCAAATCTTGGATCAACTCTCCATCCATTAAAACCCAGTTGTCCCAATTGTTCAATTATATTGATCATTTTAGGACATTTGTCTATACTGTAGTGCCATCGATCATTCTAGATTGGAAGAGCTCCTTAGATATCTGATATCTAATAGTCCTACTTTCCTCACCCTTCAACTCCTTGAAAGTGCCGGAGTATAGTAGGAGCATCCATAATTTCATGCTGACGCTGAAGCTCGTTACTCATGGATGCGAGCATGATGCATTGAGCCAACTGTGCATCATCTTGCCACTTTCTAAAAGTAGCAATCTCTTCCTCAGAGGCATTGTCTGCAACCATTGCAGGGATAAGCATATTAAAGACATAAGATAGCTTTTCAGCCTTGAGAACTATTCTCAAATTCTTTAACCAGTCCTTTTAATTTGGTTCGATTAATTAGCATCTAATATGCTCCGCAGTGATAGTGAATTAGACATCGTAAAATTCTGTAAATGAATTTGTAATTTAACAACATTTTAGCATACATTCATTTTAATTAATTACCAAAATAAATTAGGTCTTTATTTTAAATTGGTATCTCCCACTATTTTCATCAAACTATATTACCCTCAATATACAGTTCGACAAATCTAATTAAAGATTTGCTAGTGAGAATAAGGATCCCATTTCAAATGTATATAGCCTTGTGTGACACAACAAACGATATATAAATAAATAGGTAGACAACTATTGTCAATTACATCACTATGTAACTCCTTTCAATTTGTCTCTTAGATTATTTTGATCAAGTGTGACACATCCGAATCAAAATTATCCAAGTTAAGTCCAACCTAGCACTTTCATATATTCGAAAGAAAAACACTGTCCTTGTGTGACACAACAAAACAGCATCGTTCAGTCTATGTATAAGCATCAAATGTGATAAAGCAACATCTTAAATATTTAATACTTGCCTTGTGTGACACAACAAACTTATATTAAATATTTAATACTCTATCGCTTTACCATGCTAGAAGGCGACGTTCGATATTCCAAATATCTTTGAACGCTTAGGACTTAATATAATTTCTTTGAGGGGTTTGTTATTATTTGTCTCATCTTGTTTAGCGCGCATGCACACATATATATAAAATACGTGTCATATTATTAAACATGCGAAACATGTTGTATAATATATAATATATACATAGTAAGCATGCACATATAGAATATTATATTCTACCTGGATTGATTATGGACTTTTATTCTAGTTTGGTTCACTAGAGCCACCAAGTGAACCAAAAGGTCAAACCTAGGGTGCAAGAATTAACTTTAAATATAACTATTATATTTAAACCCGGGCTCCATTACAAGCGGGTCTTCAAGCGCTCCTTGCTCATTTGTCTTCAATTCTTCAAAATTAATTCTAACTAGTCCTATTACAAAAACTATTTACAATAAATAGAAACCTTGATCAGCAGTCAAGGGGAAGTACATAGGAGGGAGATAGAATTTACATTAAGAAAAAATTAGAGAAGACGAGGTACGCAGACCCCATTTATAAAAACCCATACATTCAAGCATCCACTAAAATAAATCCAATCACACATTGGTCAATAGTCCATAATCAATCCCTATTTATTATCATACATATCTCTATATGTATCAATAAATAACATTCATCCTATGAATAATAAAATCATTCCATATATGCATTGATATCATTTAATGGGCAATATTAGTTAGTATAAAATTCAATTTCAACTCCAATTAGTTATCATGGAATTCAATTCTAACTCTAATTAGTTATCATGAAATCCAATTTCAATTAAAATAAACTTCTTTATTTTAATCATATTCCAAATCAAAATAAACTCTTTTATTTTAATTTATCCAATTTTTTGAATAAAAATAAACTCCTTTATTTTTAATCAAATTCCAAATCAAAATAAACTCCTTTATTTTAATTAATATGGAAACCAATTTCAAGTTTAAAATAAACACCTTTATTTTTAACTTAAAATTGTTGGAAAATAAAATATGTTGAATCCTATTCCTTATCAAAATAAACATCTTTATTTTTTAAGGAAACATGGAATCCTATTCCATATGTGAATAAACTCCTTTATTCTAGGAAACATGGAATCCTATTCCATATGTGAATAAACTCCTTTATTCTAGGAAACATGGAATCCTATTTCATATATGAATAAACTCCTTTATTCTAGGAAACATGGAATCCTATTCCATATATGAATAAACTCCTTTATTCTAGTTAACGTAGAATCCAATTCCAAGTTCAAATAAAACTTTTAATTTTAATTATATTCCAATTCAAAATAAACCTTTTATCTTAATAGAAAATAAATAAAATCAAAATAAATAAAAAAATAAAATAATTTTACACAAACAATTATGCCCAATTAAATTGTTCTTAACACATATCAATGTATATACAGAATCAAAACAATTAATAATTCGCATAAAGTTTGGCTCTTGATACCACTGTTAGGTTTGTATAACGCGAACATGCAATCAAATTACATTAATAAAACGGAAGCGCGATAAATCAGATTTTAAAATTTTATACAAACCATCACCATGATCTTTCTTTATGCACAATTATTAATTAAACGAAAGAGATGAAAAATAAGAATTATACCCTTGTAGAATTCTAGCTTCCTCAGGTACAAGTTCACCTCCAATTCCTTCGCGTTCTCCTTGAATTGCACCGATTAAATACCTTCCTTTGATCAACGTTAGCCACCCAAGTGTTTGTCCTCTAGAGGTGATCCACCAAGGAATAATACTTGTTCAAGAAGATGGGTGTTGGCAAAACCCTAGTTTCTATCTCTATAGAAATTGTAAGTACTCTCTACAATTCTTATGCAAGAGTGTGTAACCCCAATCTATGATAAGACTTCTCTTATTTATAGATGTAGGAAAACCTTTCCCTAAACTATTTAGGATTAGGGTTTCTATTCTAATTAAACTCCTTTAATTAAATTAAACTCCTAATCCAATTAGGAATTCATGTAAGAGTACTTCTATTAATTAATTCTCAATCCCTATTAGGAATTAAATAATAGTAATAGTAATAATAATAATAAGACTCCTCTTATTAATTTATATTTAATATTTCCAAAATATTAAATAATAAATATTAAGCTATTTAATTTATTCTATCTCCATAGAGTAAATTAAATACACTTAACTTATTATTACAATTATGCCATTTACTTCTTAAATAAATATTTTTCTTTTGCGGTGTGACCCTTTAGGTTCTCCATATTAAACCGGTTGTGAATAAATCAATTAGAACAATTCTAATCTTATTTAAATAAATAAATTAAACTATATAATTCATTTAAATAAATAATATTTATTCTACAATAGCGATCAACGACTTTCCAGATAATATAGATTTCAACATTAATCATAAAAGAACCTTTCAGTGCATAGTTACCATACAATTCAATCCTTCTACCATACAATGTCCCAATTAAATATAAGACATGGAATTACTGTCAAGTCTTATTTTATTTAATTATATGTATTTCGATTCTGAAATGCACAACTCTGATTAATGCAAATTAGAAACTCTTTTCTAATTTCATTCTGCTTTGGCCAAAGACTTCTGAGTCGTCATTTATCGAATCACATAGGAAATTCTCTCCTTTTACTAGAAGTGGTAGATTCTTTGTTGATCATTCACCTATTTCCATGTACAACTTATTATACCCAATCATACCCTTTGATATACCCTAAAGGTCTTAAGGGACATGTCAAAGTATAACTCATCATACACAAGATACTATGATGATCTCAAGTCCAAGGATCACTTGTACTACTATCACTAGAAGAATTCCTATTGACAGGCGAGTAAAACTCCATTAGGTATTCCTTAGCGAGCCACGTTCAGTGAACTTATTCTCTAATAAGCACCTACATACTTGTTTTAGTGTCTGCACACAAATGATTATGAGATCAATCATTCTCTTCATAAGAGTAAGCAACGTATGTACTAATCTATCCGGATTCACTAATCCCCTTTTTAGTAATCCATCGATTAGGAACAATTTAAGTTTGTGAACTATCTAGAATTTAGATCTCATTAGCATGATCACCATCATAATTCTAAAAGCATTGCTCAAAACTATGGGTTTATCACATTTAATATAACATCACTATGTAGATAATGTAAAATGCCTTTTAACAACCAAATAAGATTACAAAGTATATGCTACATCATATCAAATATGATTGGCTTGTGTGCATACTACTTTCACAAGCAGCACATAACTTTACCTTGTATCTTTAACCTGCAAAAGTGGTTATTTGCAAGAATGTGCTCGACAGCTCAGCGAAATCTAACAGTTTGCATGCGTCACATAGCACATAGATAACATGCTCATTATTTAAATCATAAACATTTGGCTAAACATGTCATACATAATGATCAATACATAACAAATAGAGATTGAGTTCCATAACTCAATCAACATTCTAACTCAACGAACGTAGTCATAAATTGACTTTGTTGCTTCATACAATCAATACATAGATTACATCATGCTTTTACATTACAAATTTAAAACAATTAATCATTTAGTTCACATAACGAATAGGAACTGAAAGACTTGCCTTGTTCGTAGATTACCAATTACCATAATTAGCCTATACTTATCTGCACTTCACGTATCCTACACGATATATAATCATACACAACATTTATTAGTCACATAGCAACACTTAGAAAATAATCTACACACTCCGTTTATAAAGCAGTAACAATGATTAGTTACAATTGTATTATCACTCCAGGATTCACTCTCATCCAATTTTATTTTAATGTCAGGTAATTAATAGGTATTTGCTTATCATCCATCATAGTATCTTATTATTCATTTAATACATTAGTCTAAGCTTTAAACATGTACATGATAACATAACATGAGCACAAGAAAAGAAGAAAAATTTTCATTTCCTGTTCCACCGCCGGGGCGGTAGAATCCTTCACAAATCAGCGCCGGGGCAGTTAAGTATTTCTTTTTGGGCGTCGGGGCGAAGTCCTCGCCGGGGCGACAAAAACAGTTCATTTTTACTGCCGGGGCGGTGTACCTAAAACTCAACTTCTGCAATTCGCGAATTGCACAGTTCCAAAGCCAAAAATACCAAATTTCTTCATTTTAACAACAAATTAAAATTACTCAATCACTATAACTCATGTATGATCATTACCCAAACCTTCTGCACAATTCTAACATCTTAAACAACTTAAACAACTAATTTAAAGGCTTAAAAATCACAATTCATACTAGTTTTTTCATATTTCACAACTTTTAGCGTAATCAACCACTACGGATTCGTTACTCAACCAAATTGGTCCGTTCAACTTCCGTTGTTTTCGTTTTTTAACATATAACAATAATCCATCATCAATTTACAGTTCCATGTACGCATTGACAATCAATTTTGACTCCAAAGTAAGCCCAAAATATACATATTCAACCAAAAACTAAATTCTATATTTTAAACATGTTTTCTATGGATTAATAACTCCAAAATCATATATAAGCACTATATAACCGATAAAACATGTTTATAAACATATGTAAACTAAAAATCCATTTTAAAGAAAATTCGAAGAATAGAAAATTAAGAACTTAGAGTTGGTTTTTACCTTTGATTTCTTCTTTAGACCAAATAGATGATAAGAATTGCTTGACTCTTCTTCTTCCTCTTGATTTCTCTCAAATCTCTTTTCAATTTGTTTCACAGAGAGCTTTCTCTCCCAATTCTCTCTTTCTCTCCTCTGTATATATATTTTTTTGCCTTATCAAAATAAGATGACAAACTTTACGTATCTTCTAGTTGGGAGTTTCAGCGGTTAAGAAAGCCAAAGGCCACAAGGCCTTGTTTGGTACTTCTTTAAAGAATTAATCCATTTTTGTAATGATTATTATACTATATGCTTCCCATTTAAAATAAACCATTGCCACACTTTAATTTAATTAAACTTATTATATTAATAAATCTAATTAAACTTATTAATAAATCCAATCAAAACCTTACTGACAAAATTATAATTCAATTTAGTCAAACTATAATTTTATTAAATACATCATTTTATTCAATAAACCATTAATCATCTAATTTAATTATTTACTTAAATTATAATATTCTCACCACATTAGCGTACTAAAATACGCACCAACACTTCACACACAAATATATTCACATCAGTTCATTATTTTAATTAAGTGAATTACTCACATTATTTATAAAACTTAATTCATAATAATTTTCATTGTCCACAAGACATAATAATCAAATTATATTATTTCCCAATATAATTTTAACTTAATTAAATTAACTAATATTACTCAACTAATTTCCTTTTCATGACAATTTCATTTAATCTTTTCAATGGTTAATTAACGATTAAACCATTTCTTCCCAATTACATGAATATATAAATAAAATATTATTTCTTTTTATCAATGAATATATTTTATTGTGGCACTGACATCTTGTTGTCTGTTTGTTTCTATCTGTGGCTGTAGGATGTCTAAGGTGGGAGAGTCCAGTCATGCTGGAGAGGTAGAGTTCACAGACATTCATGTGGATGCAGAGCGTTTAGTGCAGGTGCAGCCGAGTGAGCCAGTGATGATGGACACTAGGGATGAGTTTGAGGCCGAGTATGGTTCCGAGGAGGATCCAGTGACGGAGGATGATGAGCCACCTGAGTATGCAGATGGCATGGGCACTACTGCTAGTGACATCATCGAAGAGTTGACAAATAGGAATGAGGAGCTCGAGAATCGAGTAGCCCACTTAGAGGAGCAGAACCAGGATCATCAGGACCGAGAGGAGCAATACAGGTCATTAGCATATCAGACTTTGGGGGAAAAGGCTGAGTTGACCCAGAAGCTGTAGGAAAGGGACTAGAGGATTGTCGAGCTAGAGGCAGAGGTTCAAGGTCGGCTTGAGGCTTCTATTCAGCTTGGTGTGATGGTTTATGACCTCTTAAAGAGGAATGTGGTGTTGGTAGGACAGACGGAGCGGGTAGAGGATCAGCTGGAGACTACTCGTCTAAGAGAGATGAGGCTATAGAGCAGTTGGCAGCCCTGACCACAAAGATTGATTCCCTCAAGTTAGGCTTGACCACTTCCATTGGCAGGCTGAGGGACAGGGTGAGAAGGTACCCCAGGGAGGAGGGGAGCAGCAGGCGCGTGATTAGGCACCGAGTGGTCGACAGGCTAGCTCAGCAGGAGCTAAGAGTTGTAGTTCGCCGCAGCAGGCGGTGATGTGTTATTTTTAGCATTATGTTTGTAGTAGGTCTCACTTTTGTTATAATAGGGGCATACTCGTGTTGTAAATCCCTATGCTTGTAGCATGCATGGGATAGTAGTTGAACCCCGAGTTCCGATAGAGGGGTGGAAGGTTATTATTTCCCCACTTTTGTTCTTTAGGGGATAGTTAGTGGCTGGCAGGCCATGTCTTTGAGCATTTATAGAAGTAGGCCACATGTTGTGTCATATTATACTAAACAGTGGTATATGAATATAAATGCAGTTGTTTTATTTGACTCCAATGTGATTGGTAGATGTTATGATTTTAATTGTTTACTTATTTATGGGTTGTATAAGGGTTCAAACGCGAATCGTTAACGTGAGATTTTGGTGTATGGCAGATCATGCCTCCAAGAAGACATCCACGAAACCAAAGGGTTGAGGAATCGGTTAATAACACTCAGGGTCATCCAGACCCAATGAGAGCGTTTGCTGAGTTGCTGGTAGAAGCTATGCAAAATAGACCCCCACCTGCTGGAGAACAGCCAGAGCGGCAGCCTGCGCAGCATTTGGCTAGTTTCAAGGACTTTAAGCTAGTAGGACCTCCCGAGTTCAAGGGAACACTAGACCCGACTGAAGCCAAACCTGGATCAAAGAAATAGAAAAAGTGTTCGAGGTTGCAAGGGTGGCCGAAGAACAGAAGATAGGATTCACCACCTTTATGATGAATGGTGAAGCGAACTATAGGTGGAAGGTCAACAAGGGACGTGCTGGAGATGGTGTGATACTATGGGAACGTTTCAAGGAGCTATTCTTCGAGAACTACTTCCCGGAGAGTATGCAGCAGAACATGGAGGTGAAGTTTATAGAGCTCAAGCAGGGGAACATGTCAGTCGCGGAGTATGCGGCTAAATTTAATGAGTTAGCCAGATTTGCACCTCACCAGGTAGACACTGAAGCCAGAAAGGCAAGGAAATTTGAATTAAGCTTGAAACCGTGGGTGTACAGTAGGGTGGCAGTTCTAAGGATTGACACATTTTCTAATGTTGGAAAGAGCAATCATCGCCGAAGGAGGCAACGAAGCTCTAGCAAAGTTCAATCAAAACAAAAAGAAGGGTCACTAAGGAAGCAAGGCAGGAAGCAGCGGGAGAAGTAACCCGAATAAAAGGAAATGGAACGATAGCCAATATTCCGGTGGCAACAAGTCTGGAGGAGAGATTAAGAAGGGTAATAAGTGCAATAATTATGGAAAGAATCACTCGGGGGAGTGTCTGAAGGGCAAAGGGATTTGCTACAACTGTGGACAACAGAGGCACCTTACTCCTCAGTGCCCAAAGGGAAAGAAGGAAGGATGTTTCTCATGTGGAGCATCAGATCATAAGATTAAGGATTTCCCGAAAAGGAAGGGGGATGCAATGAGTGGCAACAGGAACAACAACAACAACATGCTGGGCATTGGAGGGTCGGCTAGTCAAACCAACAAACCGATGACACACACTTTCAACATGACCGTAAAGGATGCGGTGGAGTCAAAGGGCGTGGTGTCAGGTATTATTTCGATCAATAATGTCAGTACATATGTATTATTTGATTTGGGTGCTACCTATTCGTTTGTGTCGGATGAATTTGCTAAACGGTTAAACTTACCTCGTGAGAAATTAGAGAATCCAATGAATGTGAAAGTAGCTAATAAGGAAGTCATTCCTGTAGAACATATTCATAGAGATTGTTATGCTGAAGTAAGAGGATATAATTTGGGCATAAATTTGATTCCGATACGACTAGGAGAATTTGACGTTATCCTTGGCATGGATTGGTTGTCTAATCACGGAGCTATGATTGACTGCCAGAAGAAGTGCGTACACCTGAAGACTCTGAATAAGTCGAAGGTTGTATTCTACGGTAGTAAATCGCTGAGACAATCTTGTTGTCTGACGATGATGCAAGCAAGGAGATTGCTTAGAAAAGGTTGCATAGGTTATCCGGCTCACGTGGTTGATACTCAAAGAGTAGGGAGTGAAATGGGTCAGATACCTGTAGTAAGGGAATTCCCAGATGTTTTCTCAAAAGATCTACCGGGTTTACCGCGGGATAGAGAAGTGGAATTTGTAAACAATTTAGTACCGGGGACAACACCGATCTCAAAGGCACCATATAGGATGGCACTGGTGGAGATGAAAGAACTGATAGTTCAGCTGTAGGAGCTTCTAGATAAAGGGTGTCCGAGTGTGTCTCCATGGGGAGCACCAGTTCTGTTTATAAAGAAGAAAGACGGATCGTTAAGGCTTTGTATTGACTATCGGGAGTTGAACAAAGTCACGATTAAGAACAAGTACTCGTTGCCCAGAATTGATGATTTGTTCGATCAATTGAAGGAAGCAAGATACTTTTCAAAGATTGACTTGAGGATGGGGTATCATCAGCTGAAGGTGAGGCAGGAAGATATTCCAAAGACAGCATTCAGAACTCGATATGAACACTTTGAGTTTTTGGTGATGTCGTTTGGGCTGACGAACACGCCAGCAGCATTTATGGACATGATGAACAGAGTGTTTAAGCAATACCTAGATAAATTTTTTGTCGTTTTCATAGATGACATTCTAGTCTACTCGAAGACGGAGGAGGAACATGTCGAGCATTTGAGAGTAACCCTGTAAACACTTAGAAGGGAGAAGCTATATGCAAAGTTTCAATTTTTGGGGCACGTGATTGACGAGGATGGTGTATTAGTGGATCCGACGAAGGTAGAATTAGTAATAAACTGGGAACAGCCGAAGACGCCAACGGAAGTCCGAAGTTTCTTGGGGTTAGCGGGTTACTATCAGAGGTTTATACAAAACTTTTCTAAGATAGCGACACCATTGACAAATTTGACGAGGAAGACTGTGAAGTTTGTATGGACGGATAAGTGCGAAGAGAGTTTCTTGGAGTTGAAGAAACTTAGTGAAGCACCTGTGTTATCCCTACCGGATAATACAGGGGGATTTGTGGTGTACAGTGATGCGTCACACAAAGGCCTTGGGTGCGTACTGATGCAGCATGGGCAGGTCATTGCGTACGTGTCATGACAACTAAAGGACTATGAGAAAGGATATCCAACTCATGACCTAGAACTAGCGGCAGTGGTGTTTGCTTTGAAGATTTGGAGGCACTATCTATATGGGGAGAAGTGTGAGATATACACAGACCACAAAATTCTGAAGTATATCTTCAATCAAAAGGAACTAAACATGAGACAGAGGCGATAGTTGGAGTTGATCAAGGACTACGATTGTGAGATTCTATACCATCCTGGTAAGGCTAATGTAGTAGCTGATGCCCTAAGTAGGAAGGGCAGAGATAAGTTGATGATGCTGACAGCTCAAGAGGAACTAGTAAAGGACATGGAAAGACTGGGGTTGGAAATCAAGTATCCGAAAGAGGCAGATGAGAAACTATTCGCAGTGGAGGCGAGTCCGACTTTATTAGACAAGATAAAGGAGGCTCAAGAAAAAGACGATGAATGTGTTACTATAAGGAAACGAATCTCAGATGGTGAGGAATTGAAGTACAAAATTGATAGCACGGGACTTCTAAGGTTTGAAAGGAGGATCTGGATACCTATGGTTCCGGAGTTGAGAGAAGAGATTCTGCAAGAGGCTCATTCTACAATGTATTCGATACACCCTGGTAGTACTAAGATGTATCAGGATTTGCGTCAGCACTTCTGGTGGCCAAACATGAAAAGGGAGGTCGCGAAATGTGTGGGACGTTGTTTGACATGTCAAATGGTAAAGGCAGAACATCAGAAATCGGGTGGACTACTACAACCGCTGGAGATTCCGGAGTAGGAATGGGAGCATATCACGATGGATTTTGTGATGGGGCTTCCACCAACTCAAAAGGGTTACGACGCGATCTGGATGATCGTGGATCATTTAACTAAATCTGCACATTTTCTACCGATCAAGATAAGGTACAATCTAGAGCAGCTAACAAAGTTATATGTGAAAGAGATTGTGTCGCGACATGGAGTGCCAATATCTATTGTATCTGACAGAGATCCGCGTTTCACATCGAATTTTTGGAAGAGCTTACAAGAAAGGTTGGGAACTCAATTGAGGTTGAGTACGGCGTATCATCCTCAAATGGATGGGCAAAGAAAACAAACGATTCAGACGCTTGAAGACATGCTTAGAGCATGTGTGATGGATTTTAAAGGCAGTTGGGATGATCACCTACCATTGGTGGAGTTTGCCTATAATAACAGTTATCATGCAAGTATTGGCATGCCTCCATATGAAGCATTATCTGGGAGGAAGTGTCGGACACTTCTGTGTTGGGATGAAGTCGATAAACGGAGACTGTTGGGACCTGAATTGGTACAACAGACTGTGGATGTTATCAAGGTAATAAGAGATCAATTGGTAACGAGGTTGAATATTCATCATCTGTTATTCTTTCTCCAATTACGATCATGAATTCCATTCCTGCATCGAAATACTAAGAATGCATCAAAATACTCTCAAAATACTTAAGAACCAACAAAATAATTAAGCCAAAAATACCCAATTCGTAGATATAAAATCCACTTATCAAATACCCCCAAACTTACACATTTACTTGTCCTCAAGCAAAAACCTAACTCATCTAAAAACTAATTTAACCATCATAAGCGGTGTACTCATGTTACTCGACTGTTGGTCTCAACACATTTTCTTTGAATCAACAATATAGTTCAACTCATGCAAAGTCTAACAATTTGATCACTTTGCTAATTATACACAACTTGTAATTCTCTACGTGTGTGTAGTCACATCATTCAAACAAATCAAGATCTAGAAGAAATCATATAATCACACGTTCTATAGAAATCTTATGTCCACCTCTGAAATCTTCTTTTGACATCAATATCTACTAATTATGGCAACACATAAGTCCAAAGACTTGACGAGATAACTAACACAGTAAGATTGTTATTATGCTTATTCTTCCCCCATGTATATATATTGTCGACGCCGGGAATGTCGCTTCCATCGCGATATTTATCCTTTCCAATTTTAGCCTTTTTGTTAGATGATTCTTTTGGAAAAGGTCGGTATGAATGTCGACGGGGTTTTGAAAGATCATTTTTTAATGATGAGCCAATTAACCAGAGTTTCCAGTTGGTATATTTGAAATGGATGTACCAACTCATCCGAGTTTCGTTTTCGTAAATCGCTGGCTCATATGTGACTTCGAATTAATTGGTCTGCGAACCGAGATTCATAGAGTTCGGGGGCTTGCTTAAGCGAGGGGAAGGTGTTAGGCACCCCCCGACTTCTGTGAAACACGGTTACCGCAATCTAGATGCTTTTCCTATCTTTTTAATTCTTAAAATGTGTGTGTGCGTGTGCGTCGTGCTTTAATTTGAGAATGCTTTAGAATGTCCTTCGGTTTATACGAGAAAACTTTATTCTTTATTAGAAAGGTTTGATTTTGATTGTCAAAACCGCAAGGTTTTCATTAGGTGTCGTTTTGGCAAAACAAGAGTTTTTAAACCTTCGTCAAAATAGGAATCGAGACCTATACGTTGCTTTCATAGAATGACGGGCAATTTCTAGGATCTCTTTAACCCTATGCACATTGGTTTAACAAAACATCATTTATTTTATAAAACCATTTTTTGATATTTGAAAACGATTTTCTTTAACCTTCTCGTTAAATAGGAATTGACATTCATTAACACTTCAAAATTTCTTATCCTCGTGATGCTAATAACCTAATTTGATTGATTTTATGAAAATCTTCATCGTTAGCCTTGAAATCCTTTTTGGTGTTGCAATTCAAATAAAACATTATAATGCGTAGGAGGTTATTCACGGGCATGTAAGCCATCAAAATAACCCCGAACGCCCACAATCACCTATTTTCACTATGACGGGACCTAAAACACGATTCTCGCCTTGGCGTCGTTTTAAGGCCCGACGATTACATATTTACAATGAAGACTACATCGTTCCTACTACCCACATCAAAATTGTCCATCATCGGATTTGGACCACGGGGTCGCGTTCCTAGGCTCACACCCAAAATTTCCACCCACCCACAAAACGGATATTACGAGAAATAATCAACACAAATAATCTAACAATGCCAAGACATCCTAAAATAGCAACCTAAATGAACCACGCCCAATATATCGCCGTAAAACAAACAAAAAATTCAATAAGTGAATATCATCGGGTTATTAGGAAGAATTTTGTTCCGATGGAACCCTCACTAATAATCCCTAATTCATTGTTCCACCATAAATTACATGAAAACTACATTTAATTTAACCAAATGATATGATAGAAATTGCTATAACAATGGGATTTTCACCTTGCAAATGATGTCAAAGTGGATGTAAACTTGTGTATTTGAATAGAATGGGAAGTATATATGATACAATCAAATCAAAAGAGTATAAATCCTCTCTTTTTTCTTCCTTTCTCTCCTCTTTTGTTGCAAATTTATGATATTACTTCCTAATTTTCTGAGCTGCTGCCGCTGCCTTCTTTCTTCCCTTTTTTCTGTATCCGTGAATGAACTGAAACTGGGCTGATAAAGGAAACCAGGGCAGCCGCAGATGGATCTGCGGCTGGCTGGCCGCCTACCATCCACTCAGCCTGGTTTTCGGTTTCCGTGTTTCGAGTTCCGTGTTTTCAAAAGGCGCACTTATTGGCCGCAGATCAATCCGCGGCTGGCTGGTTTAAATTTCTCAATTTTCGTGCCATGCCTCGATTCTCGTGTCGTGACGTCGGTTTTTGCCGACAGGCTTGTATTTTGCAGTCCGAGAATTACTGGGAGACGTGCCACATCTTTCGGGAATGCTCATTTCGGACGACCTTGTTGTCACGTCGGTTTTGATTTGCAAATCGTCGCGGTGGCGTCGAGTGTTCGCACTTGCGCCCATCCTTCGCTCTCGTAGGCCAGCTCAATGGACGAATTTGCCCTCCTGTCAGGGTTAGTATACGAAGTGCAAAATTTGGGTGTCTACAGCTGCCCCTCTTTATCCTATTTATGAAATGTTAAATGAAATGAACATGATAAAGAAGTAGACACCCGATGCATGAATGACAGTGCATAAGAATGACAGTACATACATGATGCAACACATATAGCTTATGATGCAACATAAGATGTAATGCATGCAAAACATTCGCAAAGGTGTCAATGCATCATGCAATCGTAAATTTATTGTGAGCATTGACCTCAACCGGACTCAATTGCTGATCGCATCGTCGTTGTCTCACAACCGTCGGGTCTCGTATCCAGATGATTATCTTGTCTGCGCCGGGTTTCGTATCCGGTCGCTCGTCTCGTAATCACCAGGTCTCGTATCCTGCTGATCGTCTTGTGAGTACCGGGTCTCGTATCCGGTCGCTCGTCTCGTAATCACCGGGTCTCGTATCCGGTTGATTGTCCTGTGAGTGCCGGGTCTCGTATCCGGTCGCTCGTCTCGTGATCACCGGGTCTCGTATCTGGTTGATCGTCTTGTGAGTGCCGGGTCTCGTATCCGGTCGCTCGTCCTCGTACATCGTTCTTGGTAGCCATCGCTTTTGACTCTGATAGGCTAGGACCTTGACCCCTAACCTGCTCTATTTATTATTTTTTCATTTCATGGATCATGTATAGAATTATCATCTATTCATGCATGTGACACAACATGTAAATTGATGAAAAATGACCCCTGTACAGTCTTTTGATACTGTTCCACAGATGTCATCTTTTGTCGTGGTTTGCTAGGATCTCAGCCCTTCCCAGGGATTGTTCACCACCTTGTTGTGGTTCGCTTGGATGCCTTCCCAGGTTCTCACACCACCTTGTTGTGGTTTGCTTGGATGTCTTCCCAGGGTGCTCACCACCTTGTTGTGATTTGCTTGGATGCCTTCCCAAGTTCACTTCTTGTTTGGATATCAGCCCTTCCCATGGGTCATTGATTGTTTGGATCTCAGCCCTTCCCAGGGGTCATTGATTGTTTGGATCTCAGCCCTTCCCAGGGGTCGTTGATTGTTTGGATCTCAGCCCTTCCCAGGGGTCGTTGATTGTTTGGATCTCAGCCCTTCCCAGGGGACGTTGATTGTTTGGATCTCAGCCCTTCCCAGGGGTCGTTGATTGTTTGGATCTCAGCCCTTCCCAGGGGTCGTTGATTGTTTGGATCTCAGCCCTTCCCAGGGGTCGTTGATTGTTTGGATCTCAGCCCTTCCCAGGGGTCGTTGATTGTTTGGATCTCAGCCCTTCCCAGGGGTCGTTGATTGTTTGGATCTCAGCCCTTCTCAGGGGTCGTTGATTGTTTGGATCTCAGCCCTTCCCAGGGGTCGTTGATTGTTTGGATCTCAGCCCTTCCCAGGGGTCATTGATTGTTTGGATCTCAGCCCTTCCCAGGGGTCGTTGATTGTTTGGATCTCAGCCCTTCCCAGGGGTCGTTGATTGTTTGGATCTCAGCCCTTCCCAGGGGTCGTTGATTGTTTGGATCTCAGCCCTTCCCAAGGGTCGTTGGCAGGCTTTTCTGCTGCTTTGGTCAGTTCATCACCGGGCGACAGGGTTATTGCAGATGGTCTTCTGGGACATCCCTGGTCCTTATTATCCTTTCAGGTGCCGGTAGGATTTGTGGAGGGTATTCTGAGCTATTGGGCCCCTGCCCGCCAGGTGCTTAGATTAGGGACAGTGGAGATGACCCCAAACAGGAAGAGATCTACTGCGGATATATGATCTTTGGTCTCGCAGGATCTTTGCCGAGTTTAGTGAGAATTGCCCCATTCAGACATCTGCTCATGTGCAATGTTTGCACGGAGACTCTGATATGGTTGGTTTGAGTCAGACTGGAGTATTTGATGACTCTCAAGTGATTTTCACAGATGACACTGCCCCAGGGGTATTTATTCCCCCTGAGTCTATAGAGATGACCTCCAGATATGACTCCATCTCAGTTGATTCTGCCCCTAGTCGGGTTACTGAGGATAGCCGGACCCGACTGACATTGATTGCTACCGAGGCTGAGAGGGATGCTGCTCTTGTTGAGAGAGATGCTGCTATTCTGGCCAGAGATGCTGCCCTTGCCGACAGAGACGTCATTGTATTGCAGACTAGGGCAGTTATAGATGCTCACTCTGAGACCGTTAGCCGAGCCACTGCTTTGTTGGATCGCATCGACATGATGGGGCAGCAGATTGCAGGGGATGCCGATGCTTCAAATGTATCCGCCACCTTATCCATCCTGCTCCAGTTAGTTTCAGATTTGTAGATCATTTTATTTCCTGCGTAGACTACGTCAGTTTCATCGATTTATTAAAAGAGAAATCTTGTAACAAAATGACTAATATATATAGACATGTATTTAAATTTAGTCATTTTTCCTTTTTTTCGTATCGATGCCTTTCATTGGACCCTCATTTTATCCAGCTAACCACGATTTTGATATTTCGCCTTCTTTCTCCTCTCAGGTCTTGATGGGGATTCGACAGATTTTGCCGCACATCCTGTTGATTTCATCGGACTGAGTCTTAGATTTTGGCTAAGTGTTTGGTTGGGTTAGGGTTATGTCACCTGAGATGAAGCTGATCAGGCGGCTGGTTTCGAGAGTATAGGAAGGTTTTTCTGGCCGTTGGGAAATCGGTTTCGATAGAAGAAAGTATTATTTTGTAAGGAATGGGACCGTGCCACGATGGCTGCCTACGTACCCCCAAAAGTCGGGAGATCAGGTCCTACGTAGTTCGTTCTTCAAAGAAGGAAGTGAAAATGATTTTTTTTTCAGGCATAGAACCGCTTCACCGAGTCGGAATTGATGGGTTGTGGAAACACCTCACCGTCCATCTCTTGCAATATGAGGGCTCCTCCGGACAGCGCTTTTTTTATCACAAAAGGTCCTCCCCAGTTCGGGGCAAACTACCCTTTGGCTTCGTCTTGACAAGGCATGACTCTCTTTAGCACTAGGTCATTTTCCTTGAACTTCCGAGGTCTTATCTTTTTGTCATACGATCGAGAGATTCTTTGCTGATATAACTGACCGTGCAAGACAGCCGCCACCCTCCTTTCATCAATTAGGGCCAATTGGTCGTACCGACTTTGTATCCAATCCCCCTCGTTTATTTGAGCATCAATCAAGATTCTGAGGGATGCCATTTCAACCTCAACTGGCAGAACAGCCTCCATTCCGTATACCAAAGCGTAAGGGGTTGCCCCTGTAAAAGTACGCACCGACGTTCTGTACGCCAGCAGGGTGAGAGGTAACAGATCCGGCCATCCCCGATGATTGGCAGACATTCTCGCCACTATCTTCTTGATATTCTTATTTGCAGCCTCCACTGCCCTATTCATCTTAGGACGGTAAATGACAGAATTGAGGTGTTTCTGCTTGACAGGCTTGAAACCCCTCTTGATGGGCAACCGGTGTACCACAATGTCGGTGGACAATCCGATCATGTCCTCATGAGACCAGGAAAAAACATCCTCATACTGGCTTAGCAACTTGGTTATTTCTGTTTTTTTTGGCTAGGGGTCAGGTCTGTCCCTTTCTTGCTCTTTGGGTTTATCAGGGGTTCCGATATTTAAGGTGATGATTTGGTCTAAGTTGGGTTTGGGTTTGTCTTCGACCCATCCTCTGATCTCGTCAGGCGTGTCGTCATTATCTGTTTCATCCTGCTCAATGCCCATTAAATCGAAATCTAGCTCAATATCAAAATCGTAGTCGTCTTTCAAATTTGAAACATCGTTTGTTAGGCAAGCAATACTCAAATCGGTACACCTGACATGAAACAAAAATATTTGTCATATATATAAGTCATTTTCCCACCATGATCATCTTTAAAATAACTTGACAAAATAACATGACTATGCAAAATTTAAAATAAGGAACAAAAACTGGCATCTACTCATCCCCCACCATTCGAGGTATACCACCCTGACGCCATATTTTACCCTCGCTTGGATAATACTGGCTTCATCGTCCAGTTGTTGGTCGTCAGATCGGCCGGAATGCGACAGATGAAAGGCGGCTTTGCTCGCTGATTACTTGTCATGCCAATCATCTCATCAATTCTCTTCATATAATTCGGCCTTGGTGGTCCTCTGGTTTCGCTGGCTTCCACCACATTGACCCCTTCCCCATCATGCTTAGGCAGGGGATTGACTTTAACATTTGGTGATTCTGGCTGTTCCACCACGATCTCCCCGCTATCGATCATGTTCTGAACCTTGTGCTTTAACGCCCAACATTCCTGAGTATCATGACCAGGGGAACCCGAATGGTATGCACACTTCTTACTCGGGTCAAATCCTCTCCCTTTTGGGTCAATTGGGGGTGCCAAATCGACTATCCTTCTCTGTGCTATTAATACTGCCAAAATTTGTTCAAGAGGATCCCCAAGCGGGGTGAATACCCGATCTCTTGCGGTCTCAAATCTTCTTCGTCCGTCCATCCTTTGATTATCGAAATTAGGTTGTCGGGGTGGCACAATTCTCTGTATTTGCACTGGAGGGCTATTTTCCAACTTCCTAGATGATCCCTGCAGAATGAGGGACACATCCTCCTCCCTTCTCTTTTGGGTCCTGTGGGAAGCACTGCCATAGTTTCCACTCCGGATTTGTTCCGTAACTGCTTCTAAAGCTGTGAAGTCCCGGATCTTGCCAGACTTCAACCCCATGTCCACCATTTCTCCGTGTTTTATCATCTCGGTAAAAGGTCTTCCAATCCCCGATATAACCCGCTCATAATAAGCTGCCTCTTGAATATCCACGAAGGTCATCACCATCTCTGACTCACTCATTGGGGGATTCACCTGTGCAGCCATACCCCTCCATCGCTGTGCATAATCCCTGAAAGATTCTTTTGTTTGCTTCTTGATCTTCGTTATTTGATATCTATCAGGGCCTATTTGTGCCTGGAAGCTATATTGTGTTAAGAAAGTATGGGCCAACTCCTCCCAATTGTGGATCCGGGCATTATCAAGACGGGCATGCCAAATTCTTGCCTCTCCCGTCAGGCTCTTTTGGAATAATTGCATCCTTAGACCTTCGTCCTCTACATAAGATCCAAGCTCCCCAATGTATATTTTCAGATGTGTATAAGGATCTCCCTTCCCATTGTATTTCTCAAATTCGGGAATTTTAAACTTCTCCGGATATCTGGTTCCTGGAAAGACACACAGATCTGAATAATTCACCCTGCCCAAGGAACCTACGCCTTTCAGGGATTGGATGGTCTCCTCCATTTGCTTCATTTTCTTTCGAAGGTCATCAGTGTCTCCTCCCTCTGGGATAGTAACCACTGTCCTGTTAGGTATAGGAATGGCCTTTGGGACGACTGACTCGCCCTTAGGTTGGGGTGGATCCTCTTTAGGTGGATCCTGTCTAGGTAGCAATTGTTCCTTCAGCATCATGGCCATTTCCAACATCTGTTTCTTAAAATCATCAAATTCCTCACGAGATATGGAACCAGGATTAGTAGGTGGAAGATCAGCCATTTCAGATGTAGAGTCCTGGGCCCTTTTAGACTGCAAACACATTTGAGGAGCAATCCTACAGAAACAACGGTTTGAAGTTTAATCTTTGGGAAATGAAAGATGTGGATGCATGCTAAAGCTGTAAATTTCGTGTTTTTGGGCTTTTTAATCTTTCCCTGCAAAACAAAATGTTAGTAGTCCCTCATTGTAATAACAAATGTTAGACCCGAATTATTATGCCTTCCCAGCTATTCCCTGCAAAACATGGAGGTTAGTATTTTCTTTTGACAATAGGGAAGGTGTATGTAAAAATATTGAATGGGACTATGACACTTATATGCGTAAACGTAAAAAGGCATGAAGAGACTTTTCCTGCGTTGGGTTAATCTGAGGCTGACCTACCCTGGGGTTACTCTCGCGGGCTTTTCGGCATGGAGGTCCCCAAATCTTCGCAATCTACTCGTCTGAATCCTTTCGATTGGAGCGGATCTGGGTGGTGCGTTTCCTGAGCCATCTCCGGGGAGCAGCCCCTTCGAGTCCAGTAATAAGCAACCGACGGGTTCGCCTCAAGAGGAGGTACACTCTCAACATACATTCACATTCATCGTCCTCACCGTATGCAAATGATTACTTTAAAGTAAAGCAATTCCATTCAATCATTTATTTATTTGGACAAAACACACATTCACACAACAACAAGTAAAACAGGTCAAAATATCGCACACACATACACATTCATAAAAATTTTAAAGGATAGGATAGCATCAAGATTTGAACGCGGCTTAAGCCCTCTAATGTCCCCAGCAGAGTTGCTGTCGACGCCGGGAATGTCGCTTCCATCGCGATATTTATCCTTTCCAATTTTAGCCTTTTTGTTAGATGATTCTTTTGGAAAAGGTCGGTATGAATGTCGACGGGGTTTTGAAAGATCGTTTTTTAATGATGAGCCAATTAACCAGAGTTGCCAGTTGGTATATTTGAAATGGATGTACCAACTCATCCGAGTTTCGTTTTCGTAAATCGCTGGCTCATATGTGACTCCGAATTAATTGGTCTGCGAACCGAGATTCATATAGTTCGGGGGCTTGCTTAAGCGAGGGGAAGGTGTTAGGCACCCCCCGACTTCCGTGAAATACGGTTACCGCAATCTTGATGCTTTTCCTATCTTTTTAATTCTTAAAATGTGTGTGTGCGTGCGCGTGTGCCTATGTGAATGTTGTGGTGATTTTGTGTGAGAAACCCACTTGGTCCTTTATGAAAAAGTCGTGCTTTAATCTGAGAATGCTTTAGAATGTCCTTCGGTTTATACGAGAAAGCTTTATTCTTTATTAGAAAGGTTTGATTTTGATTGTCAAAACCGCAAGGTTTTCATTAGGTGTCGTTTTGGCAAAACAAGAGTTTTTAAACCTTCGTCAAAATATGAATCGAGACCTATACGTTGCTTTCATAGAATGACGGGCAATTTCTAGGATCTCTTTAACCCTATGCACATTGGTTTAACAAAACGTCATTTATTTTATAAAACCATTTTTTGATATTTGAAAACGATTTTCTTTAACCTTCTCGTTAAATAGGAATTGACATTCATTAACACTTCAAAATTTTTATCCTCGTGATGCTAATAACCTAATTTGATTGATTTTATGAAAATCTTCATCGTTAGCCTTGAAATCCTTTTTGGTGTTGCAATTCAAATAAAATATTATAATGCGTAGGAGGTTATTCACGGGCATGTAAGCCATCAAAATAACCCCGAACGCCCACAATCACCTATTTTCACTATGACGGGGCCTTAAACACGATTCTCGCCTTGGCGTCGTTTTAAGGCCCGACGATTACATATTTACAATGAAGACTACATCGTTCCTACTATCCACATCAAAATTGTCCATCATCGGATTTGGACCACGGGGTCACGTTCCTAGGCTCACACCCGAAATTTCCACCCACCCACAAAACGGATATTACGAGAAATAATCAACACGGATAATCTAACAATGCCAAGACATCCTAAAATAGCAACCTAAATGAACCACGCCCAATATATCGCCGTAAAACAAATAAAAAATTCAATAAGTGAATATCATTGGGTTATTAGGGAGAATTTTGTTCCGATGGAACCCTCACTAATAATCCCTAATTCATTGTTCCACCATAAATTACATGAAAACTACATTTAATTTAACCAAATGATATGATAGAAATTGCTATAACAATGGGATTTTCACCTTGCAAATGATGTCAAAGTGGATGTAAACTTGTGTATTTGAATAGAATGGGAAGTATATATGATACAATCAAATCAAAAGAGTATAAATCCTCTCTTTTTTCTTCCTTTCTCTCCTCTTTTGTTGCAAATTTATGATATTCCTTCCTAATTTTCCGAGCTGCTGCTGCTGCCTTCTTTCTTCCCTTTTTTCTGTATCCGTGAATGAACTGAAACTAGGCTGATAAAGGAAACCAGGGCAGCTGCAGATGGATCTGTGGCTGGCTGGCCGCCTACCATCCACTCAGCCTGGTTTTCGGTTTCCGTGTTTCGAGTTCCGTGTTTTCAAAAGGCGCACTTATTGGCCGCAGATCAATCCGCGGCTGGCTGGTTTGAATTTCTCGATTTTCGTGCTATGCCTCGATTCTCGTGTCGTGACGTCGGTTTTCACCGACAGGCTTGTATTTTGCAGTCCGAGAATTACTGGGAGACGTGCCACATCTTTCGGGAATGCTCATTTCGGACGGCCTTGTTGTTACGTCAGTTTTGATTTGCAAATCGTCGCGGTGGCGTCGAGTGTTCGCACTTGTGCCCATCCTTCGCTCTCGTAGGCCGGCTCAATGGACGAATTTGCCCTCCTGTCAGGGTTAGCATACGAAGTGCAAAATTTGGGTGTCTACATATATATATATATATGTATATGTATGCACATATATATATATATATATCTTGAATGAGTGCATTTTATGCTCTATCCCATTCATATTTTCATCAGGTTGAGTGCGTTTTACGCTCTATCTCAGCATACCATCTATTTCACTTATTGTTAGGGAAGTTCATCAATTGTAAAATGATGACCTTACTCGACATATTAATCTCCCTTCTCCCCCGAACTTATGATATGCCACAATTTAGTATCAACTAATATTTCAATCAATTTCTTAAGTATCGACAAGATTACCATGAACAAGTGATTGCACAATTATCTTCCAAATTTACAAATTCTTTCCAAATTTCCTAATCATTCAAACTTATGACTCAATGTGCTTTACAAAATGCAAAGAATTGCACTCATGTATACCCAGCAAACCAATCAATTATAGACTCACATGCATCTCATCACATTAATCTTTAAAACTATCATTGGCCATCAAGTAACATTAATAAACCACTTATGAAAATTATTCTTCTACCCTGCACTAATGCAACAACTAATGTATGACAATAAAATAAATAAACTACCGATCAAAATAACAAAGGACCAACTAACTAAAGAACAAACTATCCCCCCAAACTTAAAATAAGCATTGTCCTCAATGTAAATAAAATTAAACATTTAAGCTTATGAGGACTTCCCTAAAGTGCATCACTGAGAAGCACTGGCATCCTCTTTCCCCTCTGAATCTTCAATTGGATCATCGAACACTAGAGGTGGAGAAAACCGAAGTGGGCCTATACCATTTGTGAATCCATAATTTGAGAATAACTGAACCAGATTAAAGTTAAAACCCTTCGTATATTCCATATATGCATTCATCCTGGTCAACAATTTCTCAACTCGGCGTGACTAACGACGATTCACTTTTTGAAGTTCCTTTGTGTCCTTGTGAAGCTCTCATATCCTTGTAAGAAGATGATCTACTACCGATGATGATGATGATGTTTTATCTTGTAGCGCAGGCTTACTGATGAACCCCGCTCCACCCGGATGAGAAATTCCTCCAACCCAAATCCTAAAGTTCTTCATCATGTTACTCGTAATTGGTGATAGTGGAGATTGACGTTCTTCATTCGGCTTCACTTCTACTCTGGCGTCCATGCATAATCCATAAATTAAGGATGGATGTGGCAACCCATTCGCCAAGTCACCCTGAAGCGCTCGTTGAATCGAATGATGAACAGCCAGCCCAATATCAATTCGTTTTCCCGAAACAATGGCATAAAACATGGCTGCTCTATCTCTGTTTATTTCTGGGACTCGCGTAGATGGCAATAGTTTAGCACACGTGAAATAATGTCATGTTAAGCCATACCTACTCAGTTCATTCGATGAAATATGAAGCTCCTCATTTCCTTAAATAGTCCAAATTGCTCCCGGCCGACACAGAAGTCAAAGCGTCTTGTACCAGTGAAAATTATTAGCTCGATATTCCATGAATTCATCTTTGTCTTCTTCGTTGCGAATATAAAAATACGCATTGATGGTAGACTTCTCGAAAGAAATTGGTTTTCCTCGTACGTGCACTATATAACCATTTGTTTCTAATGTGTTTGCATAAAATTTGCGTACAACATCCACCACTATATCTTCTGGATGCTGCGTAAAGTTCTCCCAACCTTTGTCTCTAATCATATCGAATTCCCCTCTATCAACCGTTTTATGAGGAATAAGACTTCTTTCCAAAATCACCTTTATGTCTGCTAACACGGAATAATAGTAATTTGATGCTGCTTTGCTAGCAAATCTATGTGTATCATAATCCTCTTCTAGTTTCACTTTGGTTGTAGGGGTGTGGCTCTGTCCAATCCGTTAACGTTTTCTTGCCATTGTGAATTCCTCGCAACAAGAAGTTTTCTTAGGTGAACTGCACTTTGTATCACACTCTTTGTGTTTGGTGATCTATCTTCCAATTGGCAGAAATCCTGTATATATGGCATACAAATCTCAAGTTAGAGTTTAAGTTGGTATATAAAGATAAAGTAGTTTTTCAATAGGAATAGAAGTTTGAAGTGATGGTTAATCAAAATTCGCTGAATTGAATCTCGTTTCCTGGAACCGCATCTGGGCCGCGACATTGGCTTTGTGAGCCGCGACATTCATCTTGGGCCACGACGCGTCATATAGTGAGCCACGACGCATAGTCTTCTGCTCCGTTTTTTACTTCCTCCTTTGCTTGGGCTATTATTCCTATAAAATTAATCAACATTACTTAGAATAATTTACATGACTTCTCAAAATAAAAATACTACTTTTGAGATTAGAACTATTGGGTTGCCTCCCAACTAGCGCTTATTTTATAGTCTCAGCCCGACTACTTCCCTTTCTAAGCTGGGTCAGTTAAGGTGATGGAGATCCTTTGTCGATCAATGTCTCCTCCGTAATAATGCTTGAGTCGCTGACCGTTAGCCATAAATGTTCTATCATATTGAAGCGGGGTAACTTCTACTGCTCCATGCGAAAATACTTTCTGGATGATAAATGGTCCTGACCATCTGGATTTCAGCTTTCCTGGGAAACGTTTTAGTTGTGAATTGAATAAAAGAACTGCTTGCCCTGACTCGAACTTTCTCTCTATTATTCTCTTGTCATGCCAACGTTTGATCTTTTCTTTATAAAGCTTTGCATTCTCGTAAGCATGTAGACGAAATTCATCCATCTCATTTTACTGCAACAATCTCTTTTCTCCTGCTGTCTGTAAATCAAAATTTAATTTTCTAATGGCCCAATAGGCTTTATGCTCTAGCTCCACCGATAAGTGACATGCCTTTCCGAATACCAACCTGTAAGGTGTCATCCCAATTGGAGTTTTATACGCTATCCTATATGCCCATAGAGCATCATCAAGTTTTAAGGACTAATCTTTTCTATTAGGATTAACAATCTTTTCCAAGATTCTTTTCACCTCTCTATTTGAAATCTCAGCCTACCCACTTATTTGAGGGTGATACGTCGTCTTCACTTTGTGCGATACTCTGTACCGAGCAAGAATAACGGCGAACGATTTATTTCAAAAATGCGTACCTTCATCACTAATAATTGCTTGTGGTGTACCGAATCTTGTAAAGATATTTTTCTGGAGAAAGTTTATTACCACATTTGCATCATTTGTTGGCAGTGTTGTAGCTTCAACCCATTTAGACACATAATCCACTGCTACCAGTATATATTGCTTGTTCAAATATACTGGAAATGGACCCATAAAATCTATTCCCCACACATCAAATACTTCTACCTTGAGGATAGTGTTCAACGGTATTTCGTGGTGCTTAGAAATATTTCCAACGCGTTGGCATCTATCATACCTTGCCACAAAACTATGTGCATCCTTGAAAAGAGTAGGCCAATAAAACCCTGATTGCAGTATCTTCGCGGCTATTCGTTCTCCCCCGTAGTGACCTCCATAAACTGACGAGTGACACTTATGCAAAATGTCTTCGGTTGCCTCGTATAGGATACACCTTCTCAACATTTGATCTGGGCATGCTTTAAATAAGAAGGGTTCATCCCATATGTAATTCTTCACATCATGTAAAAACTTCTTTCGCTGTCGGTAAGTCAAATCTGGGGGAAGTACGTGGCTTACAATGTAATTCACGTAATCAGCATACCATGGTATTGCTCCTGTTACTTCTAATAGTTGTTCATCCAGGAAGGACTCATTAATAACTGTGTCATCCTTCCTATGCTCTATTGAATTCTCTTATCTGGATAGGTGATCAGCTACTTAATTTTTCGTTCCCTTTCTATCTCTGATCTCTAAATCAAATTCTTGCAATAAGAGAACCCAACGTATTAGCCGTGGTTTTGCATCTTTCTTTATAATCAAATATTTTATTATTGCATGATCTATATATACAATCACTTTTGTGCCAATCAGGTAGGCCCAAAATTTATCAAATGCATAAACAATTGCCAACAACTCCTTTTCAGTGGTGGTATAGTTTAGTTGTGCGTCCGAGAGTGTCTTGCTAGCATAATAAATTGTTTGGAACATCCTCTCTTTCCATTGACCCAAAACTGCAACAATGGCATAATCGCTCACGTCAAACATTAATTCGAATGGTAGGTTCCAATCCGGAGCAATAATCACTAGAGTTGAGATCAACTTCTTCTTTAATACGGCAAAGGCTTCAAGACATGCGTCATCGAAAACAAACGGTACATCTTTTTCTAATAGGTTACACAAAGGTTTGGTGATTTTAGAAAAATCCTTGATGAAACGCCTGTAAAATCCTGCATGTCCAAGAAAACTTCTAACTCCCTTCATAGACAATGGTGGTGGAAGTTTCTCAATAGATTCAATTTTCGCTCTATCCACCTCTAATCCTTTCGATGATACCTTATGACCTAAGATTATACCTTCTTGTAACATGAAATGGCATTTTTCCTAGTTTAAGACTAGATTTGTCTCGACACACCTCTTCAACAGCAAAACTAAGTTACCCAGGCAGAGATCAAATGAATCGCCAAAGGCGGAGAAATCATCAATGAACACTTCTAGGTTGTGCTCCACCATATCTGAGAAAATGGCCATCATGCAACGTTGAAAGGTGGCAGGTGCATTGCACAGTCCAAAAGACATTCGCCAAAATGCAAAGGTTCCATATAGACAACTAAAAGTAGTTTTCTCCTGATCTTCTGGTGCTATCGCAATTTGATTGTAGCCTGAATACCCATCCAATAAACAATAATATTCATGCCCTGCCAATCGGTCCAGCATCTGGTCAATGAATGGTAGCGAAAAATGATCTTTTTGAGTAACTTTGTTTAATTTTCGATAGTCCATACAGACTCGCCATCCAGTGACTGTTCTTGTGGGAATCAACTCGTTATTTTCATTAGTCACGACTGTCATCCCTCTTTTCTTCGGGACGCACTGCACCGGACTTATCCATGAACTGTCAAAAATAGGGTAAATAATACATGCATCCAACCACTTTATTATCTCTTCCTTTACCACCTCTTTCATAATTGGATTAAGCCAGCATTGTTGTTCAATGATTGGTTTGACACTGTCTTTAAGAAGTATCTTGTGCATGGAAAATGAAGGATTAATCCCTTTTATATCAACTAAAGTCTAACCAATTGCCGTTTTATATTCCCGTAGCACTCGCAAAAGCTTTTCTTCCTAAAAATTGTCAAGTGAAGCAGAAATAATAATAGGCAAAGTATTAGAATCAACTAAATAAGCATACCGTAAATGACTCGGCAAAGGTTTCAATTCCAAATTAGGTGGTTCTTCCAAAGATGGCTTTGCTCTTGATGATGAACTTCCTGCATGATCTAAAGTCTTAAACTACTGCTTGAACTTTGTAAATCTTGGTGCTGAATCTAGAAGTTGCACATATTCATCTGATGTTGGAAATTTTGAAGCTAATAGGTTTACCAATGCAGACTCTAGAGGATCTGGAAGATATGTTCCTGTAAATACTTCCTCCACTACTTTTGTAACTAAATCAATTCGAAAACAGTTTTCCATTTCTTCTGGGAACCTCATTGATTTGAACACATTAAATGTAGCCTCTTGATCTTGTACTCATATAGTTAGTTCCCTTTTCTGAACATCGATCAAAGTTCTCCCTGTTACTAAGAAGGGCCATCCCAAAATAATCTGTATTTCTCGGTCCTCTTCAAAATATAACACTACAAAATCTGCAAGGAAAATGAATTTATCTACCATGACTAACACATCTTCAACTATACCCCTTGGGTACGTCAGTGATCTATCGACTAGTTGCAGAGTTACATTTGTCGATCTTACTTCTTTTCACCCCAATTGTTGATAGACCGAAAATTGCATTAAATTAATACTGGATCCTAAATCACACAACACTTTCCCAAAGAATTTACTACCAATACTGCATGGAACTGTGAAGCAACCCAGATCTTTCAGCATGGGTGGTAACTTCCTCTGCAATATGGCACTGCACTCTTCTGTCAGCGCTACAGTCTTGAACTCGTTTAGTTTCTTTTTCCTTGATACAATCTCTTTCATGAACTTCGCATATGTTGGCGTTTGTTCAAGAGCATCGGCAAACGGAATATTGATTTGAAGTTTCTTGAATACTTCCAAGAATTTTAAAAATTGCTTATCCATCTTCTGTTTTTGTTGTCTTTGTGGAAAAAGTAATTGAGGTGTTGTATACAACTGATTGCTGATTTCTAAACTTATACCTAACTCGTTTCCTATCTTTTCTTGTTTCTCTATTTTATTAAGTTCATCCTCCATTATTTTCCCATCTTGCTGTGAATCCTTCTTCGTTGTTGATTCTATCATTGGTAACTCCATTCCACATTGCAACACCACAAATTGACATTGTTCTTTTTTGTTAGACTTACCCTTACTTTCTTTTGTAATGGATAACGAATCTACAAAATGATTGCTGATAATACTCACCAATTTCTCCATATGTAATTCTAGTCTAGTCATTCTTTCGTCACTTTGTTCCATGAACTTGGGTAACATATCATCCATTGTTGCCTTATGAACTTGTTGAATCATTTGTTTTCCTTTATTCATATTACTGAAATTGTGCTTTCTTTGCCTATTATAACCTCCTATGTATTGTGCCGACTCCGCACTGATTGTACATTATTCACTTGAATGATTCCCTAGACAAATATTACATACTCCTGCTACAGTCTGTAGAGTTGATGTACCAAACGAATCCATCTTCTTTGCTATTTCCATTTTTTTCCATTAATGAAGACATTACATCCATTGAACACATTCCATTTGGCATAAACCGATTCATTCTTGCTGAAGACCACTGGTAACTATTTGCTGCCATAGTTTCCACTAACTCATAAGTTTCATCACAATTTTTCTCCATAATAGCTCTGTCTGCAGCTGCATCAATATTGTTTCGCAATACATTGCTTAATCCGTTATAAAATGTTTGTATTTGCAGCCATTTTGGAATCCCGTGATGTGGACACTTCCGCAATAATTCCTTAAATCTTTCCCATGCTTCATAGAGAGATTCAGACTCAAACTGAGCAAAAGATGTGATGTCGTTCCTCAATTTCGCGGTCTTAGTTGTTGGAAAATATTTAGCTAGAAATTTTTCTGCTAACTCCTCCCATGTAGCTATCGATCCTACTGGCAATAAATGTAACTAGCTTTTCGCCTTATCACGAAGTGAAAAAGGGAAAAGTCTGAGTCTGATAGCATCCTCAGTAACTCCATCATACTTGAATGTATCACATATTTCTATGAAGTTTATTAAATGTTCGTTTAGATCATCACTATTTGCACCCCAAACTGTACTGAACCTTGGATCATCTGAATCATTCCTGGTTGTATCTCAAAACTCTTTGCTTGAATAGTTAGACGTTGAATACTTGATTGAATATCTAATACTGATGGCATCGCATAATCCCGTAGTATCTTCTGCTTTTTCCCAACCATGTTTTCTAAGTCTTACATTCTTAAATTCTTCGCAACTGTACCTGCAAAAAGTAACGATAATTTGTGTTTAAACTAAACTCAAATCGATTATAGCTAATATTGGAAGAAAAATTATTAAATTTGTTCCCCGGCAACGGTGCCAAAAATTTGTTAAGCTAAATCTATACTAGCAAAATTACGTGCAAGTATACACGGTCAATCAAGTAATAAAGTGATAAGGAGCATCGAACCACCCACGATCATCATAGTATCTTGTATGTGATGAGTTATACTTTGACATGTCCCTTAAGACCCTTAAGGTATATCAAAGGGTATGATTGGGTATAATAAGTTATACATGGAGATAGGTGAATGATCAACAAATAATCTACCACTTCTAGTAAAAGGAGAGAATGTCCTATGTGATTCGATAAATGACGACTTAGAAGTCTTTGGCCAAAGCAGAATGAAATTAGAAAGGAGTTTATAATTTGCATTAATCAGAGTTGTGCATTTGAGAATCGAAATACATATAATTAAATAAAATAAGACTTGACAGTAATTTCATATCTTATATTTAATTGGGACATTGTATGGTAGAAGAATTGAATTGTACGGTAACTATTCACTGAAATATTCTTTTGTGATTAATGTTGAAATCTATATTATCTGGAAAGTCGTTGATCACTAAGGGGGTTTACCCTTATTATAGAATAAATATTATTTATTTAAATAAATTAAATAGTTTAATTTATTTATTTAAATAAGATTAGAATTGTTCTAGTTGATTTATTCACAACCGGTTTAATATGGAGAACCTAAAGGGTCACACCGCAAAAGAAAATATATTTGTTTAAGAAGTAAATGACATAATTATAATAATAAGTTAAGTGTATTTAATTTAATCTATGGAGATAGAATAAATTAAATAGCTTAATATTTATTATTTAATATTTTAGAAATATTAAATATAAATTAATAAGAAGAGTCTTATTATTATTATTACAATTACTATTATTTAATTCCTAATAGAGATTGGGAATTAATTAATAGAAGTACTCTCTCATAAATTCCTAATTGGACTAGGAGTTTAATTAATTAAAGGAGTTTAATTAGAATAAAAACCCTAATCCTAAATAGTTTAGGAGGGTTCCCTATATCTATAAATAAGAGGAGTCTTATTATGATTTGGTGTTAGACATTTACACACTCTTCCATAAGAATTGGAGAGAGAGAGTACTTGCAATTTCTATAGAGATAGAAACTAGGGTTTTGCCAACACCCATCTTCTTGAACAACTATTATTCCTTGGTGGATCACCTCTAGAGGCCAAACACTTGGGTGGCTAACGTTGATCAAAGGAGGGAATTTAATCGGTGGAATTCAAGGAGAACGCGAAGGAATTCGAGTTGAACTTGTACCTGAGGAAACTTTGATTCACGAGGGTATAATTCTATATCTCTATCTCTTTCGTTTAATTGATAATTGATCACAAGGATGATCATAGTGATGGTTTGTATGAAAAATTTAAAATCCGTTTTATTGCGCTTCCGCACTTTTATGTAATTTGATTGCATGTTCGCGCTATACACAAATCTAACAGTAGTATCAGAGCTTAATCTTGTGCTAATTATCGATTTTGATGATTTCATGTGTGTATGATATGCGATTGGATCGAAATTTTTGGACAGAATCTATTTTTTCTGAATCTACTACGCGGCGCAGCGGCGCCGTTTCCAGTTTATTCTGGAGCACAGCTGCGCCCAAACCCAGAAAGTCGTTTCTGGGGTTCAGCACAGCTGCGCCGTTTCCCAGTTCATTTTGGGCGCAGCTGCGCCGGACAACAGAATCCGAAAAATAATTTTTCCTTCAATTAAAATAAATAGTTTATTTAATTGATACAAGTTTAAAATAAAGATGTTTATTTTATCTGGAATAGGATTTCAGATTGCTGAAAGTAAAGGAGTTTAATTTGGATTTGGTTTTTGACTAAAATAAAAGAGTTTATTTTGTTTCAAAACTAAATATTAGCAAAAGTTTTGCCCATTGATTGATATCAATGCATATATGGAATGATTTTATTATTCATGAGATGAATGTTATTTATTGATACATATGGAGATATGTATGATAATAAATAGGGATTGATTATGGACTATTGACCAATGTGTGATTGGATTTATTTTAGAGGATGCTTGAATGTATGTGTTTTTATAAATGGGGTCTGCGTACCTCGTCTTCTATAATTTTTTCTTAATGTAAATTCTATCTCCCTCCTATGTACTTCCCCTTGACTGGTGATCAAGGTTTCTATTTATTTTAAATAGTTTATGTAATCGGACTAGTTAGAATTATTTTGAAGAATTGGAGACAAAGGAGCAAGGAGCGCTTGAAGACCCGTTTGTAATGGAGCCCGAGTTTAAATATAATAGTTATATTTAAATTTAATTCTTGTACCCTATGTTTGACCTTTTGGTTCACTTGGTGGCTCTAGTGAACCAAACTAGAATAAAAGTCCATAATCAATCCGGGTATAATATAGTATTCTATATATGCATGTTTACTATATATATATTATATTATACAACATGCTTCGCATGTTAAATAATATGACACATATTATATATATATATATATATATGTGTGTGTGTGTGTGTGTGTGTGCATGCGCGGTAAACAAGATGAGACTAATAATAAGAAACCCCTCAAAGAAATTATATTAAATCCTAAGCGTTCAAAGATATTAGGAATATCGAACGTCGCCTTGTAGCATAGTAAAGCAATAGAGTATTAAATATTTAATATGAGTTTGTTGTGCACACACAAGGCGAGTATTAAATATTTAAGATGTTGTTTTATCACATTTGATGCTTATTAAGGAATTGAACATTACTGCTTTGTTGTGCACACACAAGGGCGGTCTTTTTCTCTTCACATATTTGGAAGTGCTAGGTTGGACTTAACTTAGATTATTTTAGTTCGGATGTGCACACACTTGACCATTATAATTTAGGAGGCAAAATACAAGGAGTTACATAGTGATGTAATTGACAATAGTTGTCTACCTATTTATTTATATATAGTTTGTTGTGCACACACAAGGCTATATACATTTGAAATGGGATCCTTATTCTCACTAGCAAATCTTTAATTAGATTTGTCGAACTATATAATGAGGGTAATATAGTTTGATGAAAAAGTGAGAGATACCAATTTAAAATAAAGACCTAATTTATTTTGGTAATTAATGTATGCTAAAATGTTGTTTATTTCATTTACAGAATTTTACAATGTCTAATTTATTATCACTGCGGAGCATATTAGATGCTAATTAACTGGACCAAATAACACGGACTAGTTAAAGAATTTGAGAATAGTTCTCAAGGCTGAAAAACTATCTTATGTCCTTAATACACCTATCCCTGCAATGGTTGCAGACAATGCCTCTGAGGAAGAGATTGCTACTTTTAGAAAGTGGCAAGATAATGCACAGTTGGCTCAATGCATCATGCTTGCATCCATGAGTAACGAGCTTCAGCGTCAGCATGAAACTATGGATGCTCCTACTATACTCCTGAACCTTCAAAGAGTTGAATGGTGAGGAAAGTAGGACTGCTAGATATTAGATATCTAAGGAGCTCTTCCAATCTAGAATAACCGATGACACTACAGTATAAACAAATGTCCTAAAAATGATCAATCTGATTGAACAATTAGGACAACAAGTTTTTGTCATGGATGGAGAGTTGATCCAAGATTTGATCTTGCAATCACTTCAGGACTCTTTCTTACAATTTGTTGTGAATTTCCACGTGAACAAGCTATATATATCAGCCTGCCTGAGTTGCTTAAACACGTTGAAAACTGTAAAGAGTCACTTTCCAACCAAGAAAGACTAAGTCTTACTGGTAGATGATTCTTCCAGGAAGCGGAAGAAGACCAAAGGATCTTCTTAAAAGAAGAACAATTCAGAGAAGGTATAAGGAAAGGCAATAACTAAAGACACTAAGAACAAGACTGATGCAGATAGCAAAGGAGTTTGCTTCCACAGCAATAAGCCTGGATACTAGAATGGAAACTGTAAGGAGAATCTTACAGAGGCTAACCAGAAGAAGCTTAGTGAAGCTTCGGTTACAGATATAAGTTTGTTCATGATTAAAAATAAATCTTTCTGTAAGTCAAGGTTCTACTTGGGTATTGGATACCGGATGTAGTTCTCACGTATACAATCCAATGCAGAGATTAAGCAGAAGTAGAAAGCTAAACTAAGAGTAAGTAATCTTATGTGTGGGACCATAGGAACTTATAGTCTAGCATTGCCTACGGGCAAGTCTATTAAGTTAATAAGTTGTTATTATGTTCCAGTTCTCATTGGAAATATTAGAATTTTCATTGTTGGACAAGGAAGGTTCTGGTATTATATTTAAGAACAATTGTTGTTCTATTTATAATGATAATGTTTTGTTTGAAACTGGAAGATTACTTGATAGACTTTGTATACTTGACTTACATGAAAAACATTTTGCAAATTGAATAAACTAATAAAAGAAAAGGAGATGGTCATTCAAAGAGTTGAATATGTGTATTTGATAAAATACAAGTCTGAATCATTTGAAATGTTCAAAGAATTCAGAAGTGAAATATATTGACAAAGTATTAAGATTCTTTGATCAGATCGAGGAAGGAATACTTGTGCAATGAGTTTTTAGATCATCTCAAAATGGTATTTTCTCATAATGGACGCCTCTTGATACGCAATAATTGATTAGTGTATCTAAAAGGAGAAATTGTACCTTGTTGGACATGGTGCAGTCCATAATGATTTTTACCGACATTCTAATATCCATCTGGGTTATGCCCTAGAAACGGCTGCATATCTACAAAAATAAGGTAACCTCAAAAATCCGAGCCCAAGACTCCATAAAGGTTATGGATAGGAAGGATTCCTACTCTTAAGTATGTTAAGATAAGGGGTTGTCCAACTTATGTGAAAAAGGTTTCAAAGATAAGTTTGGGACAAAATCTGACATGTGCAGACTTGTGGGATATCCTAAAGAAAGTTTAGGGTATTATTACTATAATCCTGCACGCCGCCTTCTTAGATAAAGGTGTTTATCATTGAAGGAGCTAGTGGGAGGGTAATAGATCTTGAAGGAGTTCAGGAACCACAAAGCACTTTAAGTCGAACCGAGGAACCTGTAGATAGACCTATTGTACCACAACCGAATCTTAAATCTGGAAGAGTACCGAAGATACCTGGGAGGTATGGATTCATCATAGAGGATGATGATGTGGTACGCATCATAGAGGATGATGATCCAGTTATATACGATGAGGCTATGAGTAGAAGACACTCAGAGAAATGGCAGATGGCCATGAAATCTGAAATGGACTCCATGTATGAGAACCAAGTATAGACTCTGGTTACTCCATAAAAGGGCATATTGCCTAGAGTGTGAATATAGGTCTTTAAGAGAAAGACTAGGGCAAATGGCAAGGTGAAGACCTATAAAGACCAGACATGTTTAAAAGGTTTTTCATGTCAAGGAGTTGACTGTGATAAAACCTTATTACCAGGTAATGCTCAAGTCCATTTGGATTTTGCTTGTGATTGCAGCTTATTACGGAATCTGGAAAAATGGATGTGGAGACGCCCTTCCTCAATGAAGACTTGAGGAGAATGTATGTATGATACAGCCAGAGGAATTTGTTTCAAAGGTTGAAGCAAATCGTGTTTTAAGCTACAATGATCCATTGATGGATTGAAGCAAGCTTCTCAAAGATGGAACATTCGTTTTGATGAGACAATCAAAAGATTTTGATTTTATCAAAAAGAGAATGAACCTAGTGTGTACAAAAGGGTCAGTGGGAGCACTATGACATTCTTGGTATTATATGTTGATATACTACTGATAAGGAATAACACACCAATGTTACAATTAGTAAAGATAAAATTGTCTAAACATTCCTCCATGAATGACTTGGGAGGAGCATCCTATAAATTGGGGATATAAATCTATATAGATAGATTTAAAAGGATGTTCGGCTTGACCCAAGGAACGTAAATTTAGTTGATACTAAAGGCGTTTAGCATGGCAAACTCCAAGAGAGGTCTCATGATGATGAGCCATGGAGTGTATCTCTCTAAAATTGTCCCCAATTGAAAGAGAGATCACATGAGTTACTATCATGTCTGCAATGAATATACAAGGCTTGATGTTGATCAGTCATATTCTGGAGATGATCACTGTAAGACAGTGATAAATATCTTTAAGCACTTAACCGGTACTGAAGATGTGATCATGATTCATGGTAGGTCTGAATTAAAACTAGAGGGCTAAACAGACTCAAGTTTTTCAGACTGACCAAGACGATAACAAATCCACTTTAAGGTAAATCGTTACCTTGAAAGGTGGTGCAATGAATTGGAAAAGTTCCAAACAGCAAAGAGTTGTTGGTTTAGTGACAAAGACAAAGTATACAGCTGTAAATGAAACTGCAAGTTAATTGTTTGGATGAAAAGTTCATTACAGAACTAGGAATAGTTCCTAAGTCTCATCTTGAATTCAAACAAGTGTTGCGGCACTTCCGTTTGATTAGTGGAATCATTGAAAGAGGAAAAGTCACTATAGTGATAGTGGACTCTCGAAAACAACATTGCATATCCATCTACTGAAGCTTTATCCAATAGCAGGATGATCGTCACTTAGAGAAGAAGGGTATTAGATACCATGACGATTGGCTTTAGTGCAAGTGGGAGATTGAAAGTAGCATGCACACAAGCCAATCATATTTGATATGATGTAGCATATACTTTGTAATCTTATTCGTTTGTTAAAAGCATTTTACTTTATCTACATCGTGCTGTTATATTAAATGTGATAAATTCATAGTTTTGAGCAATGCTTTTAGAATCATGATGGTGATCATGGTAATGAGATCTAAATTCTAGATAGCTCACAAACTAAAATCGTTCATAATCGATGGATTACTAAAAAGGGGATTAGTGAATCTGGATAGATTAGTACATACGTTGCTTGCTCTTATGAAGAGGATGATTGATCTCATAATCATTTGTGTGGAGACATTAAAGCAAGTATGTAGGTGCTTATTAGAGAATAAGTTCACTGAACGTGGCTCGCTAAGGAATACCTAATGGAGTTTTACTCGCTTATAAATAGGAATTGCTCTAGTGATAGTAGTACAAGTGATCCTTGGACTTGAAATCATCATAGTATCTTGTGTGTGATGAGTTATACTTTGACATATCCCTTAAGACCCTTAGGGTATATCAAAGGGTATGATTGGGTATAATAAGTTATACATGGAGATAGGTGAATAATCAACAAAGAATCTACCACTTCTAGTAAAAAGAGAGAATGTCCTATGTGATTCGATAAATGACGACTCAGAAGTCTTTGGCCAAAGCATAATGAAATTAGAAAGGAGTTTATAATTTGCATTAATCAGAGTTGTGCATTTGAGAATCGAAATACATATAATTAAATAAAATAAGAATTGACAGTAATTCCATGTCTTATATTTAATTGGGACATTGTATGGTAGAAGGATTGAATTGTACGGTAACTATTCACTGAAAGGTTCTTTTGTGATTAATGTTGAAATCTATATTATCTGAAAAGTCGTTGATCGCTAAAGGGGCTTACCCTTATTGTAGAATAAATATTATTTATTTAAATAAATTAAATAGTTTAATTTATTTATTTAAATAAGATTAGAATTGTTCTAATTGATTTATTCACAACCGGTTTAATATGGAGAACCTAAAGGGTCACACCGCAAAAGGAAATATATTTATTTAAGAAGTAAATGGCATAATTGTAATAATAAGTTAAGTGTATTTAATTTAATCTATGGAGATAGAATAAATTAAATAGCTTAATATTTATTATTTAATATTTTAGAAATATTAAATATAAATTAATAAGAAGAGTCTTATTATTATTATTACAATTACTATTATTTAATTCCTAATAGGGATTGGGAGTTAATTAATAGAAGTACTCTCCCATAAATTCCTAATTGGACTAGTAGTTTAATTAATTAAAGGAGTTTAATTAGAATAAAAACCCTAATCCTAAATAGGTTAGGAGGGTTCCCTATATCTACAAATAAGAGGAGTCTTATTATGATTTGGGGTTAGACAGTTACACACTCTTCCATAAGAATTGGAGAGAGAGAGTACTTGCAATTTCTATAGAGATAGAAACTAGGGTTTTGCCAACACCCATCTTCTTGAACAACATATTGCATTGCTTGATCGTCCAAAGAGCTTTGTGTTCTAGCTCCACATGTAGATGACATGGCTATCCAAACACCAGCCTATACGAGGACATACCAATGGGAGTTTTGAATGCGGTTCTATAAGCCCACAGTGCATCTTCTAACCTCAGACTCCAATCTTTCTTGTTTGGCTTGATAACTTTATCTAGAATGGACTTCACCTCATAGTTGGATACCTCAGCCTGGCCATTGCTTTGTGGATGATAAGATATAGAAAACTTATACATCACATTATATTTCCTGAAAAGTGCGGCTAGCATCCTATTGCAAAAGTGAGTTCCTCTATTGCTGATGATGGCTCTCGGAGTTCCAAACCTGACAAATATGTTAGACTTGATAAAATCTGCAATAACTTTAGAATAATCAGTCTTGGTGGCTTTAGCCTTTACCCATTTTGAAATATAATCAACTGCCAAAAGAATGTAAATATTACCATAAGAAACAGGAAAAGGTCCCATAAAATTAATACCCCAAACATCAAAGATCTCAACAATCAAAATAGGAGTTTGTGGCATTTGATTTCTATGTGATATATCACATGTCTTTTGACAATTCACACATGATTTACATAACAAATAGGAGTCTTTAAAAATAGTTGGCCAGTAAAAACCACTTTCTAAAACCTTATGATCAATCCTTTTTGGTCCAAAGTGTCCTCCACAAGCATAAGCGTGACAAAAGGTTAAAATAGATAAAAATTCATTGTTTGGCACACACCTTTTAACTACCTAATCAACACAAAATTTTCACAAATATGGGTTATCCTATACATAATACTTGGCATTACTCTTAAGTTTATCTTTCTGTGATCTAGAGAATTCACTCGTAAAATATACACTTGCTAAATAATTAACAATGTTAGCATACCAGGGCAATTCCTCATGAATAGAAAGTAGATGCTCATCTGGAAAGGAATCATGCAATGGTAGTACCTCCTCATCTCTCAGCAACCTACTCAAGTGATCTGCCACCAAGTTATCTGCTCTTTTCTTATCCTTGATCTCCAAGTTAAATTCTTGCAACAGTAGAATCCATCTGATAATTCTGGGTTTAGAGTCCTTTTTGGTCAACAAATACCTGAGAGTAACATGGTCAAAATAAACTACTACTTTAGTACCAAAAAGATAAGATCTAAACTTATCTAAAGCAAAAACAACAGATAAAAGTTCTTTCTCCGTTGTAGAGTAGTTAATCTAAGCAGAATTTAGAGTCCTCGAAGCATAATATATGGTATGGATAGCTTTATCAATCCTTTAGCCTAAAACAGCTCCCACTGCGTAATTGCTTGCATCACACATGATTTCAAAGGGTAGACTCCAATTTGGTGGTCGAATCACAGGTGCAGAAGTCAATAGGCTTTTCAACTTGTCAAACGCCTCCTTACACTCATCGAAAAACTGGAATTCCTCATCCTTTTGCAACAATTTACACAACGACAGAGCTATCTTTGAGAAGTCTTTGATAAACTTGCGATAGAAACCTGCATGTCCAAGAAAAGAACGAATCCCGTACACTTACGGGATAAGGCAAAGCAGAAATAACATCAATCTTAGCTTTATCAACTTCTAAACCTTTAGTTGACACAACATGACCAAGTATTATACCTTATTCTACCATAAAATGATATTTTTCCCAATTAAGAACAAAGATTAGTCTCTAAGCATCTATCTAGCACACGAGTCAAATTATCCAAGTATATATCCAAAGAATCACCATGAATTGTGAAATTATCCATAAAGACATCTATGCAATTTTCTAAAAGAGCAGAAAATATACTTATCATACATCTCTGAAAAGTACCTAGTGCATTACACAGTCCAAAAGACATCCTACGATATGCAAATGTACCAAATGGACATGTAAATGTGGTCTTTTCCTAGTCTTCGGGTGCAATTATAATTTGGTTATAACCTGAAAAACCATCTAGAAAACAATAATAACCATGCCCAACTAATCGTTCTAACATTTGATCAATGAAAGGAAGAGGAAAGTGATCTTTTCTTGTTACAACATTTAATTTTTTATAATCAATACACACTCTCCATCCTGTTTGCGTTCGTGTGGGCACCAACTCATTGTTGTCATTCTTGACAACTGTAACTCCAGATTTCTTTGGTACTACATGTACTGGACTCACTCATTGACTGTCTGAAATGGGGTAGATTATACCTACATCAAGCAATTTGAGCACCTCATTCTTCACTACCTCCATCATCGGTGGATTTAGTCTTCTTTGTGCTTCTCTAGCGGGCCTTGCTCCATCTTCCAATAAAATCCTATGCATGTGGTAGCTGTCGTTTTACACTCCAAAATTAATACCTTACTAATACTCTACTAGCACAAAAGTTAGTATAATGACAAGCAAGGATCGATCCCACAGAGAAGTGAATTAATCTTTTACTTATTCTAGTATTCCTAGTATTTCTATGAATGGGGGTTTTAAGTTTGATTCACTAAACTAACAAAAGTAATTGAGAATAATCAATGAATAAAAAGCATCAGTTCTTCAGTTCAGTATCATCTTATCATAATTATGGAAAAGTCAAGTTTAACAATATTTATCCTTCAATGAGATTAATAACCCTAGATAACCGCAATCGCTAATTATCCGAAATTCTCCTTATGTGTAAATCAAATGTGACAATCGCCTCAAGAGACTCTAACTATCATACAACCTAGAACTATCAGTCTAGATTTAATATAACAGCAGCATGAAGAATTAGAGAATTAGGTTATTCCAAGCAACAATTACACAATCAGGAATTATTTAACTTGCCTTCTAATAACCTTAATAATATCCAAAAGCTTGTCCACAATCAAATACTATCAATTGCTACCTATGATCAGATATAATATCGTTTACTTAATACTATATCTTAATCTAGCAGATGATATTAATCAAATCAATTCAATTGGCCAAATCAAATCAAAAGATTAAATAACATATAATCATTTAAAACAGATTATTAGAATAAACCTCATGCAAGAAGGAATAAATAAATGAAACCTGATTAAACCATTAATTATGAAAAAGGTTCAACATCCCTTAGAACTGAAAGTAAGAGTTTAGCCTGACATGCCTTCAATCTCCTCCAATTAGGGTTACAATTATAGTTGTCAAGATCTCCCTAATAATAAATTAAAAACATCTATTTATAGTCCTAAGATAATATCCTAAGTCTCTAAGAATTAAGAATCCAATCTGAAATAGAAATCCTCAAAAATTACAAAAAATCAAAGCTGGTCAAACTTAGTCAACTCCGCCATTCTCGCCGGGGCGAGAATTTTTGTACTGGGTTTCTCGCCGGGGCGAGAAACTCCAGAGAGGTCTGGGCCGGGCGAGCTCTGGATCGGCTGGGGCGAAAACGGGCAGAGGCTTTCTCGCTGGGGCGAGAATTCCTAGTACAAAGTTCTCGCCGGGGCGAGAACCCTCAATTTTCCAACTTTTTAACTTTTTCTCGTTTTAGCTCCGATTTTCCATCTTTTTCCACTTTTGACTCTGAATTCTCCTGAAATCAATAAACAACCTAATAAGTGCATATACATAATAAAACATGTAATAAACTAGGTATAAAGGAATAAAAATAAATGAATAATATGCACTTATCAAATTCCCCCACACTTAGTCTTTACACGTCCTCGTGTAAACTAAAACAAAAGTTATATTGAAATCATTTGAATTCTATTCAATCAAACTCTCAAAGGTTTAAATTCAATTCACATCCTTGAATACCAGCACCAATCAACAGAAATTTGTTCTAGACTTCATTAATAAACTAATAACAATAACCTCATCATTCCCCACTGAACATCTATAAATCAAATTGAAACTACATAAGCATCTCCTATGATTAACACAGATACTCAACTCAGTTTGTATGAAACAACAACTGCGCACACTGACTCAAAACCAGAACATGTTTTTTTTCCTGCCATTCATTTTTCTTCATTTAGGTGAATGCATTTTATGCTCCATTTCACCTTTCTCATTCTTTTCATAAGCGAGTGCATTTTATGCTCCATCTCGCTGCACGTGTTTATGGGTGAGTGCGTTTTACGCTCCATCTCAACCCACCACATGTCTTCCTTTTGAGACAAAATGTTTTTTTTTAGTCAGTTTTTTTTTTCAATTTTTTCAAATTTCCAAATTTGTCTTCACATGGTCCTGAAACAAGATAAGCAGTTAAACAGTTCTAAATCATGAAATCAGTGCACAAAGTCAACTCCACAACTAACTCAGTCAAGTAAACATGTATCTCATACTCAAGTACTCATGCAATACCAACTCAATCTAAATTAGTCAACTATGGGTCCTAACTTCATTATCATTATCTATCAATTAATTCAGCATCAAACAAATTCAATCAATGGCATCAATCTTCATTCTAAACCAAAAAACCTTTGAAAACTTTGCCAAATAAAATCTCAAGCAAATTTTTACACAGATAAGCACCATTGGATCATAATCTCCTAGAGTAAACCTAAATAACCTAAACCCCTCCCCCACACTCAAACCTTACATTGTCCCCAATGTAAGTCAATCATGCAAAGATGAAGTAACTACTATCTAACATGCAACTAAAAAGGAAAAGGGATAGAAAAATCAAATCTGAGATCTTGGGTTGCCTCCCAAGCAGCGCATTTGGTTAACGTCGTTAGCCCGACATCGTTCCTCGCAATCATTCATAGCTCGGATCCACTAGGTCTATCATGTCCACACTCTCCATCGGAAATCCTTCACGGAAAGGTTTCAGCCTATGTCCATTGACCTTGAACACTTTTCCTGTCTTTGGATTCTGTATATCTATAGCACCATGAGAGAACACATTAGTAATAACAAAAGGACCCTCCCAACGAGAGTGTAACTTACCTGGAAATAACTTTAGCCTCGAATTAAATAGGAGAACTTGTTGTCCAACAGCGAAAGCTTTCCTCAAAATCTTCTTGTCGTGGAAGGCCTTTGTTTTATTCTTGTATAGTCTAGAACTTTCATAGGCTTCATTCCTCATCTCTTCCAATTCTTGTAACTGTAACTTCCTATGCATCCCCGCTTCATCCAAACTCATATTACATTGCTTGATCGCCCAAAAAGCTCTGTGTTCTAACTCCACGGGTAGATGACATGGCTTCCCAAAAACCAATCTGTACGGAGACATACCAATGGGGGTTTTGTATGTGGTTCTATACGCCCACAATGCATCTTCTCGCCGCAGACTCCAATCTTTTCTGCTTACCTTGACGACCTTCTCCAAAACGGATTTCACTTCACGGTTGGATACTTCAGCCTGACCATTGCTTTGCGGATGATAAGATGTAGAAATCTTATGCAAAACATTGTATTTCCTGAAAAGTGCTGCTAGCATCCTGTTGCAAAAGTGAGTTCCTCTATCGCTGATGATAGCTCTAGGAGTTCCAAATCTGACAAATATGTTAGTTTTGACAAAATCTGCAACAACTTTAGAATCATCAGTCCCGGTGGCTTTAGCTTCCACCCATTTAGAAACATAGTCAACAGCCAAGAGAATGTAAATATTACCATGCGAAACAGGAAAAGGTCCCATAAAATCAATACCCCAAACATCAAAAATCTCAACAATTAAAATGGGAGTTTGTGGCATTTGATTTCTATGTGATATGTTACCTGTTCGTTGACAATTCTCGCATGATTTACAAAATAGATATGAGTCTTTAAAAATTGACGGCCAATAAAAACCACTTTCTAAAACCTTATGAGCAGTCCGTTTGGGTCCAAAATGACCTCCACAAGCATAGGAATGGCAAAAAGTTAGAATAGACAATGTTTCGGTATTGGGAACACATCTACGGATTATCTGATCAGCACAAAATTTCCACAAGTATGGATCATCCCAAAAATAATGTCTAGCATCACTCCTAAGCTTATCCTTCTGGTTTTTAGAAAATTCATTGGGAATAAATGCACTTGCCAAATAATTAACAATGTTAGCATACCAAGGCAATTCCCCCTGAATAGAAAAGAGATGCTCATCTGGAAATGAATCATACAATGGTAGTGCCTCCTCATCTCTCACCAGTCGACTCAAGTGATCTGCTACCAAGTTATCTGCTCCCTTCTTATCCTTGATTTCCAAGTCAAATTCCTGCAACAACAGAATCCATCTGATAATCCTAGGTTTAGAGTCCTTCTTGGTCAACAAATACCTGAGAGCTGCATGGTCAGAATAAACTACAACTTTAGTTCCAAGCAAATAAGATCGAAATTTATCTAAAGCAAAAACAACAGATAAAAGTTCTTTTTCTGTTGTCGAGTAGTTAATCTGAGCTGCATTCAATGTTCTAGAGGCATAATAGAAGGCATGGATAGCTTTGTCAACTCTTTGGCCCAAAACAGCTCCGACTGCATAATTGCTTGCATCACACATTATTTTGAAGGGAAGATTCCAATTTGGCGGTTGAATCACAGGTGCGGAAGTCAATAGGCTCTTCAACATATCAAATGCCTTCTTGCACGCTTCATCGAACTGGAATTCGACATCCTTTTGGAGCAACTTACATAATGGCAGAGCTATTTTTGAGAAGTCTTTGATAAATCTCCGATAGAAACCTGCATGTCCAAGAAAAGAGCGAATCTCCCGCACACTGGCGGGGTAAGGCAAAGCAGACACAATATCTATCTTAGCTTTATCATCCTCTAAACCTTTAGCTGACACAACATGACCAAGCACTATACCCTGTTCTACCATAAAGTGACATTTTTCCCAATTAAGAACAAGGTTAGTTTCCAAGCATCTATCTAGCACACGCGTTAAATTTTCCAAGCACAAATCCAAAGAAGCACCATGAACTGTGAAATCATCCATAAAGACCTCGATGCAATTTTCTAAAAGATCAGAAAAAATGATTACCATGCATCGCTGAAAAGTACCTGGTGCATTGCAAAGTCCAAACGACATCCTCCGGTATACAAAAGTACCAAATGGACACGTGAATGTGGTCTTTTCCTGGTCTTCGGGTACAATCACGATCTGATTATATCCTGAAAAACCATCTAGAAAGCAATAGTAAGTATGCCCCGCTAATCGTTCTAGCATTTGATCAATAAAAGGAAGAGGGAAGTGGTCTTTTCGAGTTACATCATTTAGTTTCCTGTAGTTAATACGCACTCTCCATCCTGTTTGTATCCGTGTGGGCACTAACTCATTATTGTCATTCGTGATGACAGTTATTCCAGACTTCTTCGGAACTACCTGTACCGGACTCACCCACTGACTGTCGGAGATGGGGTAGATTATGCCTGCATCAAGCAATTTAATCACCTCTTTCTTGACTACCTCCATCATAGGTGGATTTAATCTTCGCTGTGCTTCTCTCATGGGCTTTGCTCCATCATCCAAAAGAATCCTATGCATGCACATCGCGGGGCTTATACCTTTGATATCTGCTATCGTCCAACTAAACACTGTGACATGGTCCCTTAGGACTCTCAACAATTTCTCTTCCTGCACTTTGGTCAGATTACTAGCAATAATCACAGGTAAAGTTTCATTAGTCCCTAAATATGCATATTTCAAGTGAGCAGGTAAGGGTTTTAATTCTAAGATTGGAGCTTGCTCCACAGATGGTAACAATTTTTTATGAGAAATAGGCAATTGAATTGATTGAACTGCATACTTATCTGTGAATTTTGGTAAAGAGTGCAATGCAGCCACAACTTCCTTCAATTCCTGATTTTGGTCAAATTCTTCCTCTTTATCCATGTCCAAGTTGTTAGTAATGACCATCTCCAAGCTTTCCCGGTGTACTTGTTCAAGAGATTCCTGCACCATAGAATCAATGATATCAATAGCAAAAACATGATTAACATCACTAGGATACCTCATTGCATCATATATATTGAACTGAATTTTCTCTCCATCAAATTCCATGGTCAAGGTCCCATTGTGCACATCGATCATTGTCCTTGCTGTTTTCAAGAATGGCTGTCCTAGCAAGATATGCTAAGGATTTGGAGATCTGCCATCTTCAATATCCACAATGTAAAAGTCTGTAGAAAATATTAACTCATTCACCTGCACTAAGACATCTTCAATTACCCCTTGAGGGTAAGTGTTAGTACGGTCAGCAAGTTGAATGATAACACCAGTTTGTTTCAAAGGTCCTAGATTTAAAGAAGCAAATACAGACAATGGCATTACATTTATTGAAGCTCCTAGATCTAGCATGGCTTTCTCAAATCTGGTATTACCTATTCTGCATGGGATTGTAAACATTCCTGGATCTTTACATTTAGGGGACATTTTTCTTTGAAGCACTGCTGACACATTCTCTCCTACAGTGACTTTTTCATCATCTTTCAATTTTCTTTTGTTAGTACACAGTTCTTTCAAAAACTTTGCGTACCTGGATACTTGTTTGATGGCATCCAATAGAGTAATATTTACCTCTACCTTCCTGAAGGTTTCCAAAATTTCCTTCTCGTTTTCCTCCTTCTTTGAAGTCTTGTGTGTTCTAGGTGAAAACGGCAACGGTGGGGTCTTAACTAGAGTAGACGGGGTAACAATTTTCCTCGGTGTCTCAATCTCCCCTTTAGCTTTGTCCTCTTCACTTTCCGTAACTGCTTTAGGTACTTCCAACTCTTTTCCATTCCTTAGTGTAATCGCACTAGCATTATCCCTTGGATTGACAACTGTTTGGGAGGGCAACTTTCTTGAACCTTGAGAATCCAACCTCCCCACTGTGGTGGCAAGTTGACCTATCTGATTTCTCAACTCTTGAACCGAATTTGTCGTTTCCTGTTGGAACTGCTGTGTCTGACTCATGAATGCCTTGAACATGTCTTCTAAAGATGTTCCAGGATTTGCAGGAGCTGCCTGTCTAGGTTGATATTGGGTTTGAATTGGTTGAGAGCCTTGTGGGAACCCTTGTTGTCTAACCGGATACACGCTTTGCGCTGGTGGCCTATTTCCTCCATAACTAAGGTTAGGGTGATCCCTCCATCCTAGATTGTACGTATTGGAGTACGGGTCATATTTTCGCTGGGGTTGTGCCTGATAGTTTCCCATTGCATTAGCTTGCTGTGCGGTTTCATCCTCTTGCAAAGTCGGACAAGAATCAGTGCTATGACCACCCATTAAACAAATCTCACACACTTTTGCTGCTGGTGTATTTCCTGTAGCCATTTGCCTAACCATCGCAGTCAGATCAAAAATTTGTTGTTCAAGGTTGCTCGTGGTCATCTCATTCACTCTTGCAGGTGTATGGTTATTTCTTGTCCCATACTGCTGAGAATTAGCAGCCATATTTGCAATTAGAGTCCTCGCAGCCTCCGGTGTCTTATCTACTAGTGCTCCTCCACTTGCAGCATCGATCATACTCCGATCCATTGGTGATAATCCCTCATAAAAGTACTGAATCAGGTGTTGATCGTCTATTTGATGGGGAGGACAACTGGAACACAGTTTTTTAAATCTTTCCCAATACTCATACAGTGTCTCTCCGCTGAACTGTTGAATACCGCATATCTCCTTTCTGATGTTGGCAACTCTTGAAGCAGGAAAGTACTTCTCCAAGAACAGCCTTTTCATGTCATTCCATGACTGTATTGACCCTGAAGGAAGATAGTACAACCAGTCTTTCGCTAGATCTCCCAATGAGAATGGAAATGCCCTTAGCTTGATTTGATCCTCAGTTACTCCATGTGGCTTCATGGTGGAACACACCACATGAAATTCCTTCAAGTGCTTATATGGATCTTCACCTGTGAGACCACGAAAAGTAGGCAAAAGATGAATTAGTCCCGATTTAAGTTCAAAAGCAGCAGTTAAAGTAGGATATTCAATGCATAAGGGTTGTTGATTAAGATTGGGAGTGGCTAATTCTTTGAGTGTTCTATTGTTATTTGGCACCGCCATTTCTTCTTCTTCCTCTGAATCGGTGGATGATGTATTTGACAGTAATTCAAGTGCTATGTTGAGTCCCGGTGATGGAATCTCGTCTGACTCTGCAGTGATGCCTCGAACTTGACGAGCTTTTTTCCTTAGCATGCGTGCAGTTTTCTCAATTTTTGGATCAAAATTCAAATCACCGAATTGAGAGGATCGTGTCATAAACTACAATAATGAACAAAAATAAAATAAAATAAAATAAAATGAAGAATAAATAAAGATAAATAACATTTCCCCGACAACGGCGCCAAAATTTGGTAGCTGTCGTTTTACACTCCAAAATTAATACCTTACTAACACTCTACTAGCACAAAACTTAGTATAATGACAAGCAAGGATCGATCCCACAGAGAAGTGAATTAATCTTTTACTTATTCTAGTATTCATATTATTTCTATGAATGGGGGTTTTAAGTTTGATTCACTAAAATAACAAAAGTAATTGAGAATAATCAATGAATAAAAAGCATCAGTTCTTCAGTTCAGTATCATCTTATCATAATTATGGAAAAGTCAAGTTTAACAATATTTATCCTTCAATGAGATTAATAACCCTAGATAACCGCAATCGCTAATTATCCGAAATTCTCCTTATGTGTAAATCAAATGTGACAATCGCCTCAAGAGACTCTAACTATCATACAACCTAGAACTATCAGTCTAGATTTAATATAACAGCGGCATGAAGAATTAGAGAATTAGGTTATTCCAAGCAACAATTACACAATCAGAAATTATTTAACTTGCCTTCTAATAACCTTAATAATATCCAAAAGCTTGTCCACAATCAAATACTATCAATTGCTACCTATGATCAGATATAATATCGTTTACTTAATACTATATCTTAATCTAGCAGATGATATTAATCAAATCAATTCAATTGGCCAAATTAAATCAAAAGATTAAATAACATATAATCATTTAAAACAGATTATTAGAATAAACCTCATGCAAGAAGGAATAAATAAATGAAACCTGATTAAACCATTAATTATGAAAAGGGTTCAACATCCCTTAGAACTGAAAGTAAGAGTTTAGCCTGACATGCCTTCAATCTCCTCCAATTAGGGTTACAATTATAGTAGTCAAGATCTCCCTAATAATAAATTAAAAACATCTATTTATAGTCCTAAGATAATATCCTAAGTCTCTAAGAATTAAGAATCCAATCTGAAATAGAAATCCTCAAAAATTATAAAAAATCAAAGCTGATCAAACTTGGTCAACTCCGCCATTCTCGCCGGGGCGAGAATTTTTGTACTGGGTTTCTCGCCGGGGCGAGAAACTCCAGAGAGGTCTGGGCCGAGGCGAGCTCTGGATCGGCTGGGGCGAAAACGGGCAGAGGCTTTCTCGCCGGGGCGAGAATTCCTAGTACAAAGTTCTCGCCGGGGCGAGAACCCTCAATTTTCCAACTTTTCAACTTTTTCTCGTTTTAGCTCCGATTTTCCATCTTTTTCCACTTTTGACTCTGAATTCTCCTGAAATCAATAAACAACCTAATAAGTGCATATACACAATAAAACATGCAATAAACTAGATATAAAGGAATAAAAATAAATGAATAATATGCACTTATCAGCATGCACATCGCAGGACTTATATCCTTGATATTTGCTATTGTCTAACCAAAAAACTGTGACATGGTCCCTTAGGACTCTTAGCAAATTATCCTCCTGTACTTTGGTTAGATTACTAGCAATAATCACATGCAATGTATCATTAGTCCCTAAATATATATATTTCAAGTGTGTTAGTAATGGTTTCAATTCTAGAATTGGAGCTTGTACCACAGATGGTAACAGTTTTTGATGAGAAACATGGAATTGAATGGAATGGACTCCACACTTATTTGAGATTTTAGGTAAAGAATGCAATGCAATTATAACCTCCTCCAATTCCTGATTTTGCTCAATCTTTTCATCTTTATCCATCTCCAAACTGTTAGCGATGGCAACCTCCAAGTTTTTCTTATGCACGTGTTCAAAAGATCCCTACACTAAAGAGTTAATGATGTCAATAGCAAAAACAGGATTAACATCACTAGGATACCTCATGGCCTCATATATATTGAATTATATCTTTTCACCATCAAATTTCATAGTTAAGGTTACATTGTGTACATCAATCATTGTCCTTGTTGTTTTCAAAATGGCCTCCCTAACAAGATATGTGAGGGATTTGGAGCTCTGTCATCCGCTATATCCACAATGTAAAAATCTGCAGGAAAGATTAGTTCATTCACCTGCACCAACATATCTTCAATTACCCCTTCAGGGTAGGTGTTAGTACGATCAGCCAATTGAATAATAACACCAGTTTGTTTTAAAGGACCTAGATTCAAAGAAACAAATATAGATAATGACATGACATTTATTGAAACTCCTAGATCTAGCATGGCTCTCTCAAATCTGGTATTACCTATTCTGCATGGGATGGTAAACATGCCTGAATCTTTACATTTAGGGGGCATTTTTCTTTGAAGTACTGCAGACACATTCTCTCCAACATTGACTATTTCATCATTTTTCAATTTCCTATTGTTAGTGCACAATTCTTTCAAAAACTTAGCATACCTAGGCACTTGTTTATTGCATCCAAAAGAGGGATGTTTACCTCCCTTCCTGAAGGTTTCTAGAATTTCCTTCTCTTGTTCATCCTTCTTTGAAGTCTTGTGGTTCCTAGGTGGAAAAGGCAATGGCTTAGTCTTAGCTTGAGAAAATGGGTTAGATTTTATCTTAGTTATCTCAATCTCTTCCTTAGCTTTCTCCTCCTTAAAATCAGCAACTTCTTTGGGCACTTCCAGCTCTTTTCCACTCCTTAGTGTAATTGCACTAGCATTCCCCTTTATATTGACAACTGTTTGGGAGGGAAACTTTCCTGAGCCTTGAGATTCCAATATTCCCACTGTGGTAGCTGTAACGATCGAGAATTTTAATTTCCTTGTAACCCGAGTTTATGTGTGAATAAAATGAATTTTTATTATTTTTTATATTATTATGTGTTATGTGCTTAAAGGTTGTGTTATAACCTAGAATTTGTTTATGTGTTGAATTTTATGTGTTGGGGTGTCGTTGGGGTGAATATATTGACTTCGCGAAAAATTGTAAAATCACTATTCATGAGACACGTTTACCGAGGCACTATTCATGCCATAATATTTTGCGTCTTTTTCGACCTTAATAAATTTTAGTAATACACGTGTGCGAAGTGATAATTTTTCCAAGTGTCAGATTTTCATTTTGAGCCCAATCGTGTTTTATTCGGTATCCGAAATATATTATATGGGTGTTCCGAATATTTGGACAAATCCCATAATAATTATTTTTATGTGTCCCAATAATTTATGGGAGTACCCATTTTAATTTTGGGTAGAGTTATTAACCAAATTGGGTACAAAAGTGGGAGTATTCGGGTATATTTTTGTGTATTTGGGTATTTATTTTGGCTTGTTGCTCTAATAGGGAACCAACCTAAACCTTTGGACCAATCAAATGCAAGGAAGGAGAGCATGGTCGGTAGCATGTTGCTCTTTGCAAGGCTCAATGCCTTAATTCTCCAAATTGCTGAACATTCTTGAGCTACTCCCTTCATCCTCCCGAAGCCCTCCAAGCTGCCATTCCATTCAAACTTCTCCTCTCCCATTCTTTTCCTAAACCAACTGAAGATTGAGAGAGAACATTGAAGGGAAGAAGCAGAGGAACAAGAACAGAGGAAGAAGAACTACACGGAAGAAGAAGGAGGAGCACGGTGAACCAAGGAGGAAGAAGAAACTTAATCCAATCGAGCCTAGCAATTTTCTTAGCACCTAGAAGGGATTTTTCAACGTAAACAATCGACCAAATAATTCATTCCATTTGATTTTGATAGAATTTTTAAGTTCTATGTGTCTTGAGCTCAAACCGTTGGGTTTGAGCATTTCTTGCAATTGTTGTTGTAATTGTTGGTTGTGGTCGGTTTTTATTGTTACCAAGACATCTTGTAAGCCATTAATTGTTAGGTTTGTATATAACACAAGCATGCAATCAAATTACATAAATAGAGTGGAAGTGTGATAAAACGGATTTTAAAATTTTAATACAAACCGTCACCGTGATCTATCATTGTGTTCAATTATTAATTAAACGAAAGAGAAAGAGAATAAGAATTATACTCTCGTAGAATAAAGCTTCCTCGGGTACAAGTTCAACTCCTAGTCCTTCGTGTTCTCCTCGAATTCCACCGATGAGATTCCTTCCTTTGATCAACGTTAGCCACCCAAGTGTTTGGCCTCTAGAGGTTATCCACCAAGGAAGAATAGGTATTCAAGAAGTTGGGTATTGGCAAAACCATAGTTTCTATCTCTATAGAAATTGCAAGTACTCTCCACAATTCTTATGCAAGAGTGTGTAACCCTAATCTATGATAAGACTCCTCTTATTTATATATGTAGGAATAACCCTTCCCTAAACTATTTAGGATTAGGGTTTCTATTATAATTAAACTCTTTTAATTAATTATGCTCCTAATCCAATTAGGAATTCATTGGAGAGTACTTCTATTAACTAATTCCCAATCCCTATTAGGAATTAAATAATATTAATAGTAATAATAATAATAATAAGACTCCTCTTATTAATTTATATTTAATATTTTCAAAAATATTAAATAATAAATATTAAGCTATTTAATTTATTCTATCTCCATAGAGTAAATTAAATACACTTAACTTATTATTACAATTATGTCATTTACTTCTTAAAGAAATATTTTTCTTTTGCGGTGTGACCCTTTAGGTTCTCCATATTAAACCGGTTGTGAATAAATCAATTAGAACAATTCTAATCTTATTTAAATAAATAAATTAAACTATTTAATTCATTTAAATAAATAATATTTATTCTACAATAAGGGTAAGCCCCCTTAGCGATCAACGACTTTCCAGATAATATAGATTTCAACATTAATCACAAAAGAACCTTTCAGTGAATAGTTACCGTACAATTCAATCCTTCTACCATACAATGTCCCAATTAAATATAAGACATAGATTTAATGTCAAGTCTTATTTTATTTAATTATATGTATTTCGATTCCCAAATGCACAACTCTACATAATGAAAATTAGAACTCCTTTCTAATTTCATTCTGCCTTGGCCAAGGACTACTGAGTTGTCATTTATCGAATCACATAGGACATTCACATCTTTTACTAGACGTGGTATATTCTTTGTTGATCATTCACCTATCTCCATGTACAACTTATTATACCCAATCATACCCTTTGATATACCCTAAAGGTCTTAAGGGACATGTCAAAGTATAACTCATCATACACAAGATATTATGATGATCTCAAGTCCAAGGATCACTTGTACTACTATCACTAGAGGAATTCCTATTGACAGGCGAGTAAAACTCCATTAGGTATTCCTTAGTGAGTCACGTTCAATGAACTTATTCTCCAATAAGCACCTACATACTTGCTTTAGTGTCTCCACACAAATGATTATGAGATCAATCATCCTCTTCCTAAGAGCAAGCAACGTATGTACAATCTATCCGGATTCACTAATCCCCTTTTTAGTAATCCAACGATTAGGAACAATTTTAGTTTGTGAGCTATCTAGAATTAAGATCTCATTAGCATGATCACCATCATGATTCTAAAAGCATTGCTCAAAATTATGAGTTTATCACATTTAATATAATAGCACTATGTAGATAATGTAAAATGTCTTTTAAGAAAATCAATTCTTTTATTAATAAATGAATAAGATTACAAAGTATATGCTACATCATATCAAATATGATTGGCTTGTGTGCATACTACTTTCAATCTCCCACTTGCACTAAAGCCAATCGCCATGGTATCTAATACCCATCTTCTCTAAGTGACGATCAAACTGCTATTGTATTAAAGCTTTAGTAAATGGATCTGTAATGTTGTCTTGAGAGTCCACACGCTCCAGGGTGACATCTCCTCTTTCAATGATCCGGCCACTGGATGGTTGACGCTGTCGCGCCAACAACACACGCCGCAGCGTGGCCTATCCAAGGAATGAACGGGGGCTCACGCCACAGCGTGACCTCCAAGCTTTGAGCATGGCGCCGCAACGACGCCACATGGCAGGAGACGACAAGGGACTCACGCCGCAGCGTGGGATCTAATTACTAAGGCTCACGCCACAGCGTGAGGCCTATTAGGGAAAGATCGGGACTCACGCCGTAGCGTGAGATCCAAGTATAAGGCTTGACGCCGCAGCGCCAATGTCGTGTCCGTCAAAACCCATATTCTTATACTACATGATTAGACAAGTTAGTTATTTATATCTTGTTAAGCCTTAATTGCTTAATTGTATATTAAGTGTCAACTAAATTGATGTTGTCTTAAGGCGTAAATTGAGTAACCTGGTTGCAGCTGGGCAGCCGCTCGCTCACCGGGGAGCGAGACCCCCGACTGGGTAGTCGTAATGGCAATTAATATGTTTTAATAATGCAACGTCTGTTTTAAACCTATCCTTATGTGACTAATTGTTATATGAATATGTATTTACATGTGTAGGGTATTAAGGAGCGTGTGTTGTAATATTGTAGCAAACGCACCAGGCAAGTTTCTAAACCTTATGCACTACTTTTATTTCGTGCAAACATGTATATGTTATGCAATTGTCATATTGCAAGTACTCTTAGAATGAATTGATAATCGTTCACATTATCTAACTATGCTTCAACGCATGTTATTAAAGCTTTCAAGTTCTATATTCCATTAACTACATAAGATAGATGTCAAAGCCAATTGTTTCGGTTAGACGTATGTTTAATCATCATTGTTGTTAAGTAAAGCTATCCGATCAAATTGTTTGGTTTGGATCCCTATGTAAAGCTGAGATGAACAACCCTTATAGTAGGGGAAACAGTATATATGTTGGGGAACCGACACGCACGCGAATAGTATGTAAAAAGGGGTTATGCATAACACCGGGTACATTAGGCTGATCACCTATTGTATTAGTATGTTGGGTTATCAGATAAATTTCTGGTGATTCTAGTAAAAGTTTAGTGTCATGATGACTACTTAGTATAGAATATTTCCTCCATTTGGGAACATTGAAATCATTCGGTCCATAGAGGCCCTACAATTGCGTTAAAGAGATCATTCGTAGAAATTGTGCAAGTTCTTGAGCTATCTTTTATTCTCTTGATTCTTATAAGCTATAAAGTATTCATGTGATGATTCACGATTATTGTTATCTTACTTGCTGAGCAAATTATTTACTCACCCCTGCATTCCTTAAAATATTTTAGTTAGTGGAGCTCGTGGTGAAAGCTCAGGGAAGGATAAAGGAAAAGGCAAAGCTACTGATTAGCTTTGTACCGTTAAGATTACCATTTTGATTATGTATTAAGACTCGTTGACTTTTGTGATGTATTAAGACTTAATTACCCTTATGTATTAAGTTATGTTTTGTAGTAGTATTGGTTTCGAGACTTGGGACAGGATTATTTATGTTATATCAATGTAAATATTCCTTTATTTCCGCTGTAAAGTATCGATAGTATGATGCATGTATTAGATAGTGACGAACCAGGTCTGTGGTTCAGGTGACTCAGATTTGGGGGCGTCACAGTAGCAAGCTGACCCACTTAGTTCCTAAGATCTTGAACAAAAGTTCTTATTTCCTGCATAAATTGTTGTGTTTGAGTCATGAATTGTTGTTACTGTCCCATAAATGCTTTGAACATATCCTCCATGGATTGCCAATTGTTTGCAGGAGCTGCTTTTCTAGGTTGATACTGAGGTTGAGCCGGTTGAAAACCTTGCTGCCTAACTGGGAAAGTTCCTTGTGTTGGTGGCTTATTCCCTCCATAGCTGAAGTTCGGATGATCCCTCCAGCTTGGATCATAGGTGTTTGAGTATGGATCATACTTCTTTTGGGGTTGTGCTTGATAGTTTCCCACTGCGTTGGCTTGTTGTGCAGACTCCTCATCTTGCAATGTTGGGCATGCATCTGTATTGTGATTTTGCTGTAAACAGATCCCACACGCCTTTGCGACTGGCAAGTTTCCTGTAGCTAATGGTCTAACCACGGTAGTTAAATCCGAAATCTGTTGCTCCAAATTACTTGTGCTTACCTCACTTACCCTTTGTGGTGCATGAGCATTCCTTATCCCATACTGCTGTGAATTAGCTGCCATATTTGCAATCAGGTTCCTTGCAGCCTCTGGAGTTTTGTCAACTAATGCCCCTCCACTGGCAGCATCAATCATACTCCTATCCATTGGTACCAGTCCTTCATAGAAGTATTGAATCAGGTGTTGATCGTCTATCTAGTGAGGTGGGCAGCTAGAGCATAGCTTCTTGAACCTTTCCCAATATTCATATAATGTCTCTCCGCTGAACTGTCGAATTTCGCAAATCTCCTTCCTTATGTTGGCTACTCTTGAAGCAGGGAAGTACTTCTCCAAGAATAGCTTTTTCATATCGTTCCAAGACTGTATTGATCCGGAGGGAAGATAATACAACCAATCCTTTGATAAGTTCGCCAACGAGAATGGAAAAGCTCTGAGCTTTATCTGCTCCTCGGTTATTCCTTGTGGCTTCATAGTGGAATACACCACATGGAACTCCTTCAAATGTTTGTATGGATCTTCACCTGTGAGACCACAAAAGATAGGCAAAAGATGAATTAGTCTATATTTTAGTTCAAAAGTAACAGTTAAAGTAGGATACTCAATGTATAAAGGTTGTTGATTGAGATTAGGAGTGGCTAATTTTTTCAATATCCTGTTGTTGTTTGGCACCGACATCTCTTCTTCTTCTTCTGATTCGGTGGATGACTTGTTTGACAGTAGTTCCAGTGCTATGTTGAGGCCCGGTGATGGAGCTTCGTCAGACTCTGCAATTGTGCTTTAAGATTGACAAGCCTCATTCCTTAACCTGCGTGCAGTTCTCTCTATTTTTGGATCAATTTTCAAGTCAAAAGAGTGAGAGGATTGAGTCATAAACTAAGAAAAATAAATAAAATAAAATAGTGAATAAATAAAAATAAATAACACTCCCAGGCAACAACGCCAAAATTTGGGAGTTGTCGTTAATACTCTAAAATTAAACCTTACTTATACCCTATTACACAAAATATAGTATAACAACAAGTAAGGATCGATCCCACAGAGAGTAAATTTACTTTCGTTTATTCTATTGTTCTCTTAATTAAAATACTACTAAATATAAATTGGGGGATTTTGAGTTGAATATGTTCACTAAAGTAACAGAAAATAATTAATACGAATAACCAATGAATTAAAGACTTCAGTTCTTCAGTTCAGTTTCGCCTTTTCACAATTATGGAATAATCAAGTTAAACAATATTTATTCTTCAATGAAATTAATAACCCTAGATAACCGCAATCGCTAATTATCCGAAATTATCCCTTAAGTTTTAAATCTAATGTGACAATCGCCCCAAAAGACCCTAACTATCATACAACCTATAACTATCAGTCTAGATTTAATATAACAACAGCATTAAGAATTAGAGAATTAGAATATTCCAAGCAACAATCACACAATTAGGGATTATTTAACTTGCCTTCTAATAATCTTAGCAATACTCAAAAGTTTGTCCACAATTATGTATCACTAATTGCTACTTATGATCAGATATAATATCATTTGCTTAATACTATACCTTAATCTACCAGATGATATCAATCAGGTTAATCTAACTGGCCATATCAAATCAATCAGATAGAATAGCTTGTAATCAATTAAAACAGATTATCAGAATAAATCTCATGTAAGAAGGAATAAAATAAAGTAAATTTGATCAAACCATTAATTATAAAGAAGGTTCAACATCCCTTAGAACTGAAATAGAGAATTTAGCTTGACATGCCTTCAATCTTGCAAAACTAGGGTTTGAATTCGAATATAGATGATGATAATAACTAACTAATAACATGTATTTATATTCATAAAACAATATCCTAAGCCACTAAGAAATAACAATCCAAATTTGAGTAGAATTCCATAAAATTCTTGGCCAGTAGTAATTTCCAATTTTTTAAATTCCCGACTAACTTGCCGGGGCGAGTTTAGTGTGTTAGGGAGCTCGTCGGGGCGAACTTGGGTCGAGAGGAGCTGGCTGGGGCGAGTTCAGAGCGCTGGGACGGCTTCGGTAGAGAGGGTCTCACCGGGGTGAGTTCGTCAGCCTATATGGGCTCGCCGGGGCGAGTTCCTACTTTTCTGAAAAAAAATTCCTTTTTCCTCTTTTCAGCTCTAATTCCTCCTGAAATCATTAAGTACCTTAATAAGCTCAGATACACATAAAACATGCAATAAAACTAAACATAAAGGAATCATAATCAATGAATATTATGCACCCATCATAAGTAGATAACAATTAAAGATCAGATATGTATATAAAAGTTAAAAAACTTTTATATTTGTGTGATATGTTTCTCTTGTAAATAGATATGTAATTTTAAGCTTAGATCAAATATACTTCTCTGTAAGCAGATATATAATTCAGTGCATATTTATAAACGTTTGCTTTTCCTTTATAAATAAAGAATATGTTTTTATGTTAAATTGGTATAAATTTAATTTTAGATATAAAAGTTACTTTAACTTTTAAAGTGAATGATATGCTTCTTTGTAAGCATATATATTCAATGAAGTTTGTGATATAAAAGTTTAAAAATCTTTAATATTATGCAATGAGTATTTATAAATAAATGAAATTAAGTTCAAATACTTGTGATGTGAGATATCAAGTATAATAAATGAATCAATTAAATAATACTTGATATAACAAATAAATTTGTTTAACTCAGAGATATATATAATAATATATTTGATCTATGATGTGAGCAATTTAAATAAGATCACTTAGCCTTTGAGTCCTCGTTCGGCCGATTCCCTCACTTAAGAGGAATATCTCCGCTATAGTCTCGGTGTCTAAGTACTAACCAAATTTATAGTTCTCACATCTAATATTTATATAAATATTTTCGATAGATGTTTGCCTAAATCTATACTTGCAAAAAATGCAAGTATACGCAGTCCACAAGTAATAAAGTGATAAGAGAGTGTCGATCCCACAAAAAAAAATTTGTAATTTATAATACCAATTATCAATTCTGTATTAACATAATTTTATTAAACAATCGATTGAGGGTTTGAGAATTTCTGAAATTAATTAATTACTTTAACTAAAGCTAACTACCACAAGTTTGAAAATAGATTTTTAAAGACTTAAAACTACAACTTCACTTATTGCTTCACTTTGCTTAGCACACTTTCTACCAAATTATGCTAATTATTTCGGATTGTTAATCGAGAACTCATTGTGACACCCCCAAATCCGGGTACTTCGTTTCCTCAGGATTTGGTGTTCACAATCCAAAAACATCACATCACATCTAACTACCCATTCAAATATAAAGGAAAAACTATTAATTAAAATAGGAATCTCCCATAAACGGGTTACAACATCATTAATAAATAAATCCCAGGTCATCTAACCTTAACATAACTTCAATGCGGAAAACATACTTAAGTCTATTACATAAACATCAATTAAGCAAATACAACAAGTCTTCATCACTTGTTTGCTTTTTCTTTGCCCTTACTAGTGGATGGCTCATCAGTTCTTTCAACTTTAGCTACAATGTTATTATGCAAGGGTGAGCAATGATTGCACAGCAAGTACAACAATAACAATAATAATAACATGCGAAATAATTAACGGATATTGAATAATCGAAGATTTAGCTTTTGAGTCAAGAATGTAAGACAAGATTCAAAAGAACGTATGAGGGTCTTAAGACCACGAACTATGTCCCAGGTTATCAAGTATTTCTACTTTAAACCTTTAACAGTCGTAAGACTATATGGACCTTGCTTCTCATACTCAGGGGATTAGCCCTTTGTACCATGTATGTGCACAACATCTTAACACTAACGCGTAAATAAAATCCCTTGTATAAGGGCTGTTCATCTCAGTTTGACATCGGAGTCCGCACCAAAGGAAGTTTGGTTTGGATTTAATTCAATAACGTTTCTAGAATTTAGAACGTTCATCAACTATGGACTAGTTGAATCAATAAGGGTTCACTAGTCAATCAAGGTTTAAAAGGTGTAATTCGAAAATCAAAACTAAATCTCACAAAAGGTACAATTGAATAAGTTCTATATAACTGAAGCATTACAAAGAGGAAATTAAAACGTCTCATTGAATCCATGAAATTGAATGGAATAGAAATAATAATTTGCTCGAGTAAGTAATAACATTATAAAACATATGTGATAAGAGACTTAAGTTCAGGAACTTGCGTAAACGTAAAAGGTAAGGATAAGATACTTGCCTCGTGCGTAGATTATAAATTTAAGACTCACGTTCTCTAATCAACCTATATATTCCGTTTATAAAACAGTAACAATAATTAGTTACAGTATTATAAACACTTCAGGACGCATTCTCATCCACTTTCATTTGATACTTCAATTAATATGTTAGCCTATGCTTTAGATATGTCTACGATAATATAACATGATCACAAAGAAAGAATAAAATTTTTACTCTCTTCTTTTTACTCTTTTTTTTTTCCACCGCCGGGGCGGTGGTTTCCTTTACAAAACGTCGCCAGGGCGACTGTTAGGTTTGTATATAGCGCGAACATGTAATCAAATTACATAAATAGTGCGGAAGCGCGATAAAATCAGTTTTTAAAAATTTTATACAAACCATCACCAAGATCAATCTATGTGCTCAATTAACGATATAAACGAAAGAGAAAGAGAATAAGAAATTATACCCTCGTAGAACAAAGCTTCCTCGGGTATAAGTTCAACTCCTAGTCCTTCGTGTTCTCCTCGAATGCTACGGTGTGATTCCTTCCTTTGATCAACGTTAGCCACCCAAGTGTTTGGCCTCTAGAGGTGATCCACCAAGGAAGAACAAGTATTCAAGAAGTTGGGTATTTGGCAAAACCCTAGTTTCTATCTCTATAGAAATTGCTCTCCACAATCTAATGCAAGAGTGTGTAACCCTAATCTATGATAAGACCCCTCTTATTTATAGATGTAGGAATAGCCCTTCCCTAAACTATTTAGGATTTGGGTTTGTATTATAATTAAACTCCTTTAATTAATAATGCTCCTAATCCAATTAGGAATCCATGGAGAGTACTTCTATTAATTAATTCCCAATCCCTATTAGGAATTAAATAATAGTAAAAGTAATAATAATAATAAGACTCCTCTTATTAATTTATATTTAATATTTCCAAAATATTAAATAATAAATATTAAGCTATTTAATTTATTCTATCTCCATAGAGTAAATTAAATACACTTAACTTATTATTACAATTATGCCATTTACTTCTTAAATAAATATTTTCCTTTTGCGGTGTGACCCTTTAGGTTCTCCATATTAAACCGGTTGTGAATAAATCAATTAGAACAATTCTAATCTTATTTAAATAAATAAATTAAACTATTTAATTCATTTAAATAAATAATATTTATTCTACAATAAGGGTAAGCCCCCTTAGCGATCAACGACTTTTCAGATAATATAGATTTCAACATTAATCACAAAAGAACCTTTGAGTAGATAGTTACCGTACAATTCAATCCTTCTACCATACAATGTCCCAATTAAATATAAGACATGGATTTACTGTCAAGTCTTATTTTATTTAATTATATGTATTTCGATTCCCAAATGCATAACTCTAAATAATGCAAATTAGAAACTCCTTTCTAATCTCATTCTGCCTTGGCCAAGGACTACTGAGTTATCATTTATCGAATCACATAGGACATTCACATCTTTTACTAGACGAGGTAGATTCTTTGTTGATCATTCACCTATCTCCATGTACAACTAATTATACCCAATCATACCCTTTGATATATCCACAAGGTCTTAAGGGACATGTCAAAGTATAACTCATCATACACAAGATACTATGATGATCTCAAGTCCAAGGATCACTTGTACTACTATCACTAGAGGAATTCCTATTGACAGGCGAGTAAAACTCCATTAGGTATTCCTTAGCGAGTCACGTTCAGTGAACTTATTCTCCAATAAGCACCTACATACTTGCTTTAGTGTCTCCACACAAATGATTATGAGATCAATCATCCTCTTCATAAGAGCAAGCAACGTATGTACTAATCTATCCGGATTCACTAATCCCCAATTTAGTAATCCAACGATTAGGAACAATTTTAGTTTGTGAGCTATCTAGAATTTAGATCTCATTAGCATGATCACCATTATGATTCTAAAAGCATTGCTCAAAACTATGGGTTTATCACATTTAATATAACAACACTATGTAGATAATATAAAATGCCTTTTAAGAAAATCAATTCCTTTATTAATAAATGAATAAGATTACAAAGTATATGCTACATCATATCAAATATGATTGGCTTGTGTGCATACTACTTTCAATCTCCCACTTGCACTAAAGTCAATCGCCATGGTATCTAATACCCATCTTCTCTAAGTGACGATCAAACTGCTGTTGTGTTAAAGCTTTAGTAAATGGATCTGCAATGTTGTCTTGAGAGTCCACACGCTCCAGGGTGACATCTCCTCTTTCAATGATCTCTCTAATCAAATGAAACCGCCGCAACACGTGTTTGGATTTCTGATGAGACCTGGGTTCCTTAGCCTGCGCAACAGCTCCGTTGTTGTCACAGAATAAAGGTACTGCTCCTCTAATGCTAGGAACCACTCCAAGTTCAGTTATGAACTTCTTCATCCAAACAGCTTCCTTTGCAGCTTCACTTGCAGCTATGTACTCTGCCTCTGTCACCGAATCAGCAACTGTTTGCTGCTTGGAACTCTTCCAACTCACTGCGCCACCGTTTAAGGTAAACACGTACCCTGAAACGGATTTACTGTCATCTTGGTCCGTTTGAAAACTTGAGTCTGTATAGCCCTCTAGTTTCAATTCAGACCCACCGTAGACAAGAAATACATCCTTAGTTCTTCTCAAGTACTTTAGGATATTTTTCACTGCCTTCCAGTGCTCTTCTCCTGGATTCGACTGATATCTGCTGGTTATACTAAGTGCATGAGCGACATCTGGTCTAGTACATATCATACCGTACATGATAGATCCTATTGCGGAAGCATAAGGAATCTTACTCATACGATCTCTCTCCTCAGGTGTCTTTGAGGCCTGTTTCTTGGAGAGATGTATTCCATGGCTCATCGGCATGAGACCTCTCTTGGAATCTTCCATGCTAAACTTCTTTAGCATTGAGTCAATGTACTTTCCTTGGGTCAAGCCCAGCATCCTTTTAGATCTATCTCTATAGATCTTTATCCCCAAAATATAGGATGTCTCACCCAAATCCTTCATGGAGAAGTGTTTAGATAACTAAATTTTGATCGACTGTAGCATAGGAACATCATTCCCTATCAGTAATATATCATCAACATATAATACAAGGAATGATATAGCGCTCCCACTAACCTTCTTGTACACACATGGTTCATCCTCGTTCTTGATAAAATCAAACCTTTTGATTATCTCATCAAAACGGATGTTCCACCTTCGAGAAGCTTGCTTCAATCCATAAATGGATCGTTGTAGCTTACAGACTTGGTTTGTTCCAACCGTTGAAACAAAACCCTCTGGCTGTATCATATATACATTCTCCTCAAGCTCTCCATTGAGGAAGGCCGTTTTCACGTCCATTTGCCAGATTTCGTAGTCATAATAAGCTGCAATTGCAAGCAAAATCCGAATGGACTTGAGCATAGCTACTGGTGAGAAGGTTTCATCATAGTTAACTCCTTGTCTTTGTTTGAAACCTTTTGCAACCAGTCGGGCCTTATAGGTCTCTACCTTGCCATCTGCCCCAGTCTTTCTCTTAAAGACCCATTTACACCCAATAGGCTTAATGCCCTCAGGTGGTGAAACCAAAGTCCATACTTGGTTTTCATACATGGAGTCCATCTCGGATTTCATGGCTTCTAGCCATTTCTCTGAGTCTTCACTACTCATAGCCTCTTCGTAAGTCAATGGATCATCATCATCTATGATGCGTACCTCATCATCATCCTCTATGATGAATCCATACCTCTCAGGTATCTTCGGTACTCTTCCAGATTTACAAATAGGTTGTGGTACAGTAGGTTCTTCTACTTGGTTAGGTACCTGACTTTGATCCGGAGTATTTTGTTGTTCTTGAACTTCTTCAAGATATATCTTACTCCCACTGACCCCTTCAAGGATAAACTCCTTTTCCAAGAAGGCAGCGTGTTTCGCAACAAACACCTTTTGATCAGTAGGATGATAGAAATAATACCCTGATGTTTCTTTAGGGTATCCCACGAATCTACATTTGTCGGATCTAGTCTTCAGCTTATCATGCTCAAACCTTTTGACATAAGCTGGACAACCCCAAGTCTTAACATGCTTAAGATTTGGTTTCCTCCCTGTCCATATCTCATATGGAGTGTTTGGGACGGATTTGGTAGGTACCTTATTAAGTAGGTATGCAGCCGATTCTAGGGCATAACCCCAGAAGGATATTGGAAGGTCGGTAAAACTCATCATGGAACGAACCATGTCCAACAATGTTCGATTTCTCCTTTCAGATACACCATTCAACTGTGGTGTCCCTGGTGGAGTCCATTGTGAGATTATACCATTTTCTTTGAGACAATTGAGAAACTCACTGGTTAAGTATTCCCCTCCTCGATCCGATCGAAGAATTATAATACGTTTTCCAGTTTGTTTCTCTACTTCACTTCTGAATTCTTTGAACTTTTCAAACGATTCAGATTTGTATTTCATTAAATACACATATCCAAATCTAGAATGATCATCAGTGAAAGTAATAAAATAAGAATACCCTCCTCGTGCATTCGTTGTCATAGGTCCACAAACGTCTGTGTGTACCAACGCTAACAACTTTGTAACTCTTTCTCCTTTTCCACTAAAAGGGGATTTAGTCATTTTACCCATGAGACAAGATTCACAAGTTGGATATGATTCGTAATCAGATAGCTCTAAAAGCCCATCTTTATGCAACTTGGATAATCTTGTTTCATTGATATGACCGAGTCTACAGTGCCACATAAAGGTATAATTAACATCATCTCTTTTTCTTTTCTTAGTTTGTTCAATTTGAAGTATATTTTCATGCAAGTCAAGTATGTAAAGTCCATTCAGTAAATTGCCAACACCATATAAAACATTTTTATTATAAATAGAACAACTGTTGTTCTTTATTATAATATCAAAACCATCCATATCCAATACAGAAATTGAAATAATGTTTCTAATGAGTGTTGGAACATAATAACAGTTATTTAAACTAATGAACTTGCCCGAAGGCAGTGCTAAACAATAAGTCCCTACAGCCAATGCAGCAACCTTTGCTCCATTTCCAACTCGTAGGACGACTTCATCCTTGTTCAGCTTCCTACTTCTGCTTAGTCCCTGCATATTATTACATATGTGAGAACTACAGCCGGTATCCAATACCCAAGTAGAATTTTGACTTTCAAAAAAATTAATTTCAATCATGAACAAACCTAGATCAGAAGTCGAAGCTTCTCCAAGCTTCTTTTGGTCCGCAAGATACTCCTTGCAGTTCCTCTTCCAATGTCCCGGCTTATTACAATGGTAGCAAATTCCTTTGCTATCTGGATCAGGTTTCTTTTTATCCTTTCCCTTCGCCTTTCCCTTAGCCTTCTTGTTTTTCTTCTTTTCAGAAGATACCTTGGGCCTCTTCCTTTTCTTGGAAGAATCATCCACTAGTAAGACTTGGTTCTTGTTGGATGAGAAGTGACCTTCAGCAGTTTTCAACATGTTAAGTAACTCAGGCAAGCTGACGTCCAACTTATTCATGTGAAAATTCACAACAAATTGTGAGAAGGTGTCCGGGAGTGACTGCAAGATCAAATCTTGGCTTAACTCCCCATCCATCACGAACCCAAGTTGTCCAAGTTGTTCAATCAAATTGATCATCTTAAGGACATGAGTCTCAACAGCAGTGCCCTCGGTCATACGAGATCGGAAGAGCTCCTTAGATATCTGATATCTAGTAGTCCTACTTTGCTCACCATACAACTCTTTGAGGTGCAGCAATATAGTAGGAGCATCCATAGTTTCATGCTGACGCTAAAGCTCGTTACTCATGGATGCGAGCATGATGCATTGAGCCATGATTGAATCATCTTGCCACTTTCTGAAAGTAGCAATCTCTTCCTCAGAAGAGGCTTGTTTCTGCAACACTTGCAGGGACTGGCGAATTTAGGACATAAGAAATCTTTTCAGCAGTGAGAACAATTCTCAGATTCCTTAACCAGTCCGTATAATTCGGTCCGGTCAGTTTGTTAGCATCAAGTATGCTACGCAGTGATAGTGAGTTTGACATTTTTAAATTCTGCATGTGAAATAGACAACATTTTAGCATACATTCATTTAATTAATTACCAAAATAAATTAGGTCTTTATTTTAGATTGGTATCTCCCACTATTTTCATCAAACTATATTACCCTCATTATATAGTTCGGCAAATCTAATTAAATATTTGCTAGTGAGATTAAGGATCCCATTTCAAATGTATATAGCCTTGTGGTGACACAACAAGCGATATATAAATAAATAGGTAGACAACTCTTGTCAATTACATCACTATGTAACTCCTTGTATTTTGCCTCTTAGATTATTTTGATCAAGTGGTGACACATCCGAATCAAAATTATCCAAGTTAAGTCCAACCTAGCACTTCCATATATTCGAAAGAAAAACACTGTCCTTGTGGTGACACAACAAAACAACATCGTTCAGTCTATTTATAAGCATCAAATGTGATAAAGCAACATCTTAAATATTTAATACTTGCCTTGTGGTGACACAACAAACTCATATTAAATATTTAATACTCTATTGTTTTACCATGCTAGAAGGCGACGTTCGATATTCCAAATATCTTTGAACGCTTAGGACTTAATATGATTTCTTTGAGGGGTTTGTTATTATTAGTCTCATCTTGTTTAGCGCGCATGCACATATATATATAAAATACGCGTCATATTATTTTACATGCGAAGCATGTTGGATAATATATAATATATATAGTAAGCATGCACATATAGAATACTATATTCTACCCGGATTGATTATGGACTTTTATTCTAGTTTGGTTCACTAGAGCCACCAAGTGAACCAAAAGGTCAAACCTAGGGTGCAAGAATAAATTTAAATATAACTATTACATTTAAACCCGGGCTCCAATACAAACGGGTCTTCAAGCGCTCCTTGCTCCTTTGTCTCCAATTCTTCAAAAATTAATTCTAACTAGTCCTATTACATAAACTATTTACAACAAATAGAAACCTTGATCAGCAGTCAAGGGGAAGTACATAGGAGGGAGATAGAATTTACATTAAGAAAAATTAGAGAAGACGATGTACGCAGACCCCATTTATAAAAACCCATACATTCAAGCATCCACTAAAATAAATCCAATCACACATTGGTCAACAGTCCATAATCAATCCCTATTTATTATCATACATATCTCTATATGTATCAATAAATAACATTCATCCCATGAATAATAAAACCATTCCATATATGCATCGATATCAATTAATGGGCAAAAGTTTTGCTAATATTTAGTTTTGAAACAAAATAAACTCTTTTATTTTAATCAAAAACCAAATCCAAATTAAACTCCTTTAATTTTAGCAATCTGAAATCCTATTCCAGATAAAATAAACTCTTTATTTTAAACTTTTATCAATTAAATAAACCATTTATTTTAATTGAAGAAAAAATAATATTTTTCAGATTCTGCTTACCGGCGCAGCTGCGCCCAGAATGAACTGGGCAACGGCGCAGCTGCGCTGCACCCCAGAAGAAAACGATTCTGGGTTTCGGCGCAGCTGCGCTCCAGAATGAACTGGAGGCGGCGCAGCTGCGCCGTGTCGCTGATTCAGACAAATTTTATTCTGCCCAAAAATTTCGATCCAATCGCATATCAAGCATACATGAAATCATCAAAATCGATAATTAGCACAAGATTAGGCTCTGATACCACTGTTAGGTTTGTATATAGCGCGAACATGTAATCAAATTACATAAATAGTGCGGAAGCGCGACAAAATCAGTTTTTAAAAATTTTATACAAACCATCACCAAGATCAATCTATGTGCTCAATTAACGATATAAACGAAAGAGAAAGAGAATAAGAAATTATACCCTCGTAGAACAAAGCTTCCTCGGGTACAAGTTCAACTCCTAGTCCTTCGTGTTCTCCTCGAATGCTACGGTGTGATTCCTTCCTTTGATCAACGTTAGCCACCCAAGTGTTTGGCCTCTAGAGGTGATCCACCAAGGAAGAACAAGTATTCAAGAAGTTGGGTATTTGGCAAAACCCTAGTTTCTATCTTTATAGAAATTGCTCTCCACAATCTAATACAAGAGTGTGTAACCCTAATCTATGATAAGACCCCTCTTATTTATAGATGTAGGAATAGCCCTTCCCTAAACTATTTAGGATTTGGGTTTGTATTATAATTAAACTCCTTTAATTAATAATGCTCCTAATCCAATTAGGAATCCATGGAGAGTACTTCTATTAATTAATTCTCAATCCCTATTAGGAATTAAATAATAGTAAAAGTAATAATAATAATAAGACTCCTCTTATTAATTTATATTTAATATTTCCAAAATATTAAATAATAAATATTAAGCTATTTAATTTATTCTATCTCCATAGAGTAAATTAAATACACTTAACTTATTATTACAATTATGCCATTTACTTCTTAAATAAATATTTTTCTTTTGCGGTGTGACCCTTTAGGTTCTCCATATTAAACCGGTTGTGAATAAATCAATTAGAACAATTCTAATCTTATTTAAATAAATAAATTAAACTATTTAATTCATTTAAATAAATAATATTTATTCTACAATAAGGGTAAGCCCCCTTAGCGATCAACGACTTTTCAGATAATATAGATTTCAACATTAATCACAAAAGAACCTTTGAGTAGATAGTTACCGTACAATTCAATCCTTCTACCATACAATGTCCCAATTAAATATAAGACATGGATTTACTGTCAAGTCTTATTTTATTTAATTATATGTATTTCGATTCCCAAATGCATAACTCTAAATAATGCAAATTAGAAACTCCTTTCTAATCTCATTCTGCCTTGGCCAAGGACTACTGAGTTATCATTTATCGAATCACATAGGACATTCACATCTTTTACTAGACGAGGTAGATTCTTTGTTGATCATTCACCTATCTCCATGTACAACTAATTATACCCAATCATACCCTTTGATATACCCACAAGGTCTTAAGGGACATGTTAAAGTATAACTCATCATACACAAGATACTATGATGATCTCAAGTCCAAGGATCACTTGTACTACTATCACTAGAGGAATTCCTATTGACAGGCAAGTAAAACTCCATTAGGTATTCCTTAGCGAGTCACGTTCAGTGAACTTATTCTCCAATAAGCACCTACATACTTGCTTTAGTGTCTCCACACAAATGATTATGAGATCAACCATCCTCTTCATAAGAGCAAGCAACGTATGTACTAATCTATCCGGATTCACTAATCCCCAATTTAGTAATCCAACGATTAGGAACAATTTTAGTTTGTGAGCTATCTAGAATTTAGATCTCATTAGCATGATCACCATTATGATTCTAAAAGCATTGCTCAAAACTATGGGTTTATCACATTTAATATAACAGCACTATGTAGATAATATAAAATGCCTTTTAAGAAAATCAATTCCTTTATTAATAAATGAATAAGATTACAAAGTATATGCTACATCATATCAAATATGATTGGCTTGTGTGCATACTACTTTCAGCGACCCTACCGCCGGGGCGGGAATTCTAGTTCAATTTTGTCGCTGGGGCGAGGTCATCGCCGGGGCGACAAAGTCAGTTCAATTACACCGCTGCGGCGACATTTCTAGAGTAATTCCACCGCCGGGGCGGTAGACTCGAAACTCAGTTCTTGCAGTTCGCGAAGAACACAGAAACAGGCCAAAAATTTCTAATCTTCTTATTCTTACATCAAATTCAACATACCCAGATACTATAATCCATATATAATTGTTACCCAAGCCTTCTAGCATGATTCTAATAACTTAAATCACATAAACCATGAATCTAGGAAATTAAAATTTGAGATTTCTATCAGTGTATCAAAGTTTCTACAATTTCCATAAAATCACACATAACAGGTCCATTATAATACCAAATTAATCCGTTTAAATATTGTTTCCTTCATTTATACATGCATAAACAGAATAAGTCATCAATTTTAAGTTAAATAAACAATTTGAAGCATACAATTTGTACATAAGGGCCAAATATACAACTTTCATACTCTTTAACTTTTGAAAACTCAATTAAAACATGATTTCATGAAATTAATTACTCTAAATCACATATACATCATATAAAAGACGCTTATACATGTTTTCTAACATTTAATCATTATTCTATAGAAATTTAGCCATAGTACTTAGTTTACAGAGAACTCAACACATGCATTCATGGAGAAAATTAAGAAAACGTAATTCAAAGGTTAAATTTAAGAATTACCTCTGATTAAATGCTTTAACTATGCAACAATTGAATGTATCTCTTCTCAATTCTCTAATCCCTCACAAATTTCTCCCTCTCTCTCTTTTTTCTCTGTATGAACTTTTGGAAACTGATGAATAGCAATGCATAAAATAATACGTGAAACTAAATGGCAGAACATGGTGTCAGTTTAATAACTGGCACCAACTCCCACTAAGGCCATGTTTGGCTAATTATTTATTCTTTCTTCTAATTTATTTTAATAAACTACTTATTATATAGTTTAATGTCACATATTAATCAATTAAATAATCTCATTTAAATCGATTAAATAAAATAAAATAATATCACATTAAATCATATAAATAAAATTCTCATTTATTAAATATGATAAATTATTAAATCTCTAATTCATAATTAAATTAATTAGAAATAACATTATACTTATTTAAATAATGCATTTAATCGAATAAATTCAATTAAACACATACTTTAAATATAAAAATTCTTCATGTCAATTTTTACTAATGTAGCACATATAATTAAATTAATCTACCACAAATTCATCAATTAATCAATTAATTCAACAATCAAATCATCGAAAAATATTTATTCAATCAATAAATATTCAAATTAAGTTACAAGATTCTCGTTTGTCACATCTTTCCCCCCTTAAAAGGATTCTGTCCCCAGAATCACGACTCAGTTAACTCGTCCCGTTACATTCTCCCCCCCTTACAAAGATTCTGTCCCCAGAATCGTTACACATAGATTAAGCAAATAACTGAGGATAATTTCTCATCATTTAATCTTCGAGTTCCCACGTAGCTTCTTCAGCGTTGTGGTTCCTCCAGATCACCTTAACAGAAGGTATAATTTTATTTCTTAGCACTTGCTCTTTCCTGTCAACTATCTGAATAGGCTCTTCTTCGTAAGACAAATCTTTCTCAACTTGCAGGGATTCATACTCTATGACATGCTTGTAGTCGGGCTTGTATGGTCGTAACACCGAGACATGAAAGACATTGTGGATGTGTTTCATCTCTCAATGTATCATAAACCAATCAACTTAAATCCACAGATGATGAATTTAATATGAACATCCAAGTTAACTAATCCATTATATCTCTATATAAATTACAATTAAAAAGGATTTAAAGTTTAGGTTCCCTATTAGATTACATGTGGTGAATAGGTATATCTCTATCCTAAACACAAATCATGATTTCCATCCACATGCAAAAAACACAATCACATGCTATTATGGTCAGATCTAAATCTATACTTCATCTCTAGAGTTCATATAGATTATCCTGGTAATTACTGGCCAAATAATTAGGCAATTATGCATGAACCATAATAGATAATCCAATAATAACTAATCATAATTATCCAGGAAGCATGTTAAACAAAGCTACACAATAAGATTCGTTATAGCCTTAAAAAGAAATTTAGTTCATAATTAAACTAGAATCCATCATCCACAAATTTAATAACATTCCAAATTCAAAAGCAGAAGATAGAGAAGAGAATAAAAACTGATAATGCAATCCTTGAATCTCTCTCTAGCTCTTGCGTTGATTTTCTCCTGCTAGCAATTTGCTTTAAGTCTTCACAATTGGCTTCCAAAACTAGGGATTTCTAATAATAAGTTCAACACCCTTAAAACTGATTTAAAACAACTATTTATAACATCTGATAAAAATCCTAAACTAGTCCCATTACATTCTCCCCCCCTTACAAAGATTCTGTCCCCAGAATCGCTACACATAGATTAAGCAAATAACTGAGGATAATTTCTCATCATTTGATCTTCGAGTTCCCACGTAGCTTCTTCAGCGTTGTGGTTCCTCCAGATCACCTTAACAGAAGGTATAATTTTATTTCTTAGCACTTGCTCTTTCCTGTCAACTATCTGAATAGGCTCTTCTTCGTAAGACAAATCTTTCTCAACTTGCAGGGGTTCATACTCTATGACATGCTTGTAGTCGGGCTTGTATGGTCGTAACACCAAGACATGAAAGACATTGTGGATGTGTTCCAGCGCTGGAGGTAAAGCTACCTCATATGCGACCTCACCAACTCTTTTTAATACTTCAAAGGGTCCAATGAACCTCGGGCTCAGTTTTCCCTTCTTACCAAAATGAATCTTCCCTTTCCAGGGAGATACTTTCAAGAAACCATAGCTACCAGACTCAAACTCTCGATTCTTACGATGTTGATTGGCGTACTTCTTCTGTCTATCTTGAGCTGCTATTAATCTTGCCCTGATCACTTTAACGATTTCTGCGGTCTGTTGTACCAGTTCTGGTCTGAGCAATTAACGTTCGCCAACTTCATCCCAGCATAATGGAGTTCTGCACTTTCTGCCGTACAACGCTTCGTAAGGCGTCATGCCAATACTTGCGTGGTAACTGTTGTTCTAAGCAAATTCCACCAATGGTAGATGATCATCCCAATTTCCTTTGAAATCCATAATGCAAGCTCGTAACAGATCTTCCAATGTCTGAATTGTTCTTTCGCTCTGTCCGTCGGTCTGTGGATGATATGTCGTACTCATACGTAACTGCGTTCCCAAGCATTCCTGTAGTCGTTTCCAAAAGTTTGATGTGAAGCGTGGATCCCTATCTGAGACAATAGATATTGGAACACCGTGCCTCGAAACAATCTCCTTGACATACAACTTCGCCAACTGATCTAGGTTGAATCTGATCTTGATCGGTAGAAAATGTGCTGATTTCATCAGTCGATCCACGATAACCCATATTGCGTCGCAACCTTTCTGAGTCGTCGGAAGACCTACTACGAAATCCATAGTGATGTGCTCCCATTTCCATTCTGGGATTTCTAACGGTTGTAATAGCCCACTTGGTCTCTGATGTTCGGCTTTAACTTTCTGACATGTCAAACACTTGGCTACACAATCGGCGACGTCTCTCTTCATATTCGGCCACCAAAAATACTGTCGAAGATCTTGGTACATCTTCGTACTACCTAGATGAATCGAATATCTTGAATTATGAGTCTCACTCAAAATTTCCTCCTTAACCTCTTGTACTGGCAGAACCCAAATTCTTCCCTTGAATCTCAATACTCCTTCATTATCCACTTTGAATTTCACTTCATCACCTCCAGATATTCTTTTCCTGATTTTCTCACATTCTTCGTCCTGCCTTTGTGCTTCCTTAACCTTATCCACCAAAGTTGAACCGATTCTCAATTGAAATAATTTTTCGTCACACTCCTCCGGATATTTCACCTCCAATTCCAATTTCTCCATTGCTATAATTAACTCCTCCTGAGTGGTAATCATAAATAATTTCTCTCGTCCCTTTCTGCTTAAGGCGTCAGCCACCACGTTCGCTTTATCCGGGTGGTATAAAATCTCGCAGTCGTAATCTTTTATCAATTCCAACCATCTCCTTTGTCGCATGTTCAGATCCTTCTGTGTAAAAATATATTTTAGACTCTTGTGGTCTGTATATATTTCACACTTCTCCCCGTAAAGATAGTGCCTCCATATCTTCAAAGTAAACACCACCGCGGCCAACTCCAAATCATGGGTAGGATACCCCTTTTCATAGTCCTTTAATTGTCGTGACGCATACGCAATGACCTTACCGTTCTACATAAGCACATAGCCTAGACCTTTATGCGACGCATCACTGTACACCACAAAATTTCCTGTGCTATCCGGTAGAGACAACACAGGCGCCGTACTCAACCTCTTCTTTAATTCTTGAAAACTTTCCTCACACTTCTCCGTCCAAACGAACTTCACCGTCTTTCTAGTCAAATTCGTTAACGGAGTCGCGATTTTGGAAAAATCCTGAATGAACCTCCTGTAGTAACCCGCCAATTCGAGGAAACTCCTTACTTCCGATGGCGTTTTCGGCTGATCCCAGTAAGTACTGCTTCAACCTTTGACGGATCCACCGAAATCCCATCCTTGTCAATCATATATCCAAGAAATTGCATTCGTTCTATCCAGAATTCTCACTTTGAAAATTTAGCGTACAACTTCTCTCTTCTTAACGCTTCCAATGTCAACTTCAAATGCTCTGTATGTTTTTCCTTGGTTTTGGAATAAATTAGAATATCGTCAATGAATACTACTACGAACTTGTCCAAAAACGGCTTAAACACCCTGTTCATTAGGTCCATAAATGCTGCAGGAGCATTTGTTAGACCAAATGACATCACCAGAAACTCGTAATGACCATAACGAGTTCTGAACGCTGTCTTCGGTACATCTTCCTTCCTCACCTTCAACTGATGATACCCACTCCTTAAATCTATCTTCGAGAAATATCTAGCTCCTTTCAACTGACCAAACAAGTCGTCGATTCTTAGCAACGGGTATTTATTCTTAATCGTGACCTTGTTCAATTCCTTGTAATCAATGCAAAGTAGCATCGATCCGTCTTTCTTTTAAACAAATAATACTGGCGCTCCCCACGGTGATACGCTCGGCTGAATATATTTCTTATCTAAAAGTTCTTGTAACTGTACCATCAATTCTTTCATCTCTACTGGGGCCATACGGTACAGAGCTTTCGATATCGGGGCAGTTCCTGGCGCCAAATCGATCACAAACTCAACTTCCTTGTCTGGCGGAAGTCCTGGCAAATCGTCGGGAAAGACGTCTACAAAGTCCCTTACAACAGGTATTTCTTCTAATTTCGGACTCTCTTTTCGAGTATCAACTATGTAGGCTAAGTATCCCACACAGCCTTGTCTTAACAACTTCCTGGCCTGCATCATCGTCAGATAACTCGCTTGTCTAGGCGATTTGCTGCCATAAAATACTACCTTTGACGGAGTTATAAGGTTAATACATTTCTTTTGGCAATCAATTATCGCTCCATAATTGAATAACCAATCCATACCCAGAATAACGTCAAATTCCCCAAGTTTGATTGGGATCAGATCTACTGTCATCATGTTTCCCTTAATGTTCACTCTACAGTTCTTATGTACGTACTTAACAGGAATTACTTCCCTATTCGCAATTTCTATGTTCAAAGGGTAATCTAATTCCTCCTTAGGCAATTCTAAGTTCTTAGCAAAGTCATCGGATATAAATGAACAAGTAGCACCTGAATCAAACAATACATAAGCATCTATATTATTGATCGGAATGATACCTGACACCACATCGCGAGACTGCACAACATCTTACACGGTCATGTTGAAAGTCCTAGCAGTAGGTCGGTTTGTTGGTGCTGATCCGGTTATAGTTAATGTATTACCACCACTGTTTCTCTTGTTGCCTCCTGTTCCTGCTCCTCCTGCTGCCTTCTTGGGACAATCCCTAGCCAGATGATCCTTTGATCCGCATGTGAAATAAGCACCCTTCTTTGGATTCGGACAATTCGGCACTATGTGGCCCTCCTGGTTGCAATTGTAGCAAACTCTCTTCCCCTTCAGGCAAATTCCCACATGATTCTTCCCACATGTAACACACGCTTCTACCTTCTTCTTCTGACCTCCTTGCTGATTTCCAGTAGATCCGTTATCATTCCACTTCCTCTTCTGGTTGTGACCTCCACTGTTACTACCACCCGCTTTGTTATTATCATTTTTGCCTTTCTTCTTCTTCTTCTGCTCCTGATTATACTTAGTCAAAGCATCACTCCCACCTTCGGCGATGATCGCCTTTTCCAACACTCCAGCAAAAGTGTTCAATTAGAACATTGACACCTTGCTATACACCCACGGCTTCAACCCTTGTTCAAATCTCCTCGCCTTCCTCTCATCCGTATTCACTTGGTAAGTTGCGAACCTAGTGCTTTGTTCAAATCTCTTAACTCTCCTTTAGATCAATTAACCACATAGAATTACCAACCGAGAAATTCACCATATTCATAAGCCTCTCTCGATGGTCATATGAAAATCACCCATACACGGCACATAGGTATATGTCTATCCCACATACTAGCAAGCAATTCAATTCTATGAATAATCAACAAGACACACGTCACTAAATCTTAGTCAATCACCCATCAAACAAATGAACTTTCGCATAGGGAGTCATTAAGTTTGTAATCTCATAATGGTTACACACGGCATTTAGGTATATATCTATCCTAAATACTAGCAAGTCACCTATTCTCAAAGATAATTAATAAGACACACGTCACAATAATCTTATTATCCACCCTCAAGAATCTTTAAACTCTCGCATGATATCATAACTAGGTCTCAACCTATAATCCGTTCGTCAATTTCATATAGGTTCCCAAGGTAATTACGAGCCAAGCAATTAATCTATAAGCATAGGTTATGATAACCAATTCATATGAGCAACAATAATCAAAAGGAAGAGAAAATCCATTCAAATTAAGCAATGAGTTCAATTACAATCTTAAATTAAACACTAATTACATAGAGAAAAAGATAAAGAAAGATAAAGGATGGCTTCCCCATTGTTGTTGGATGAAACTCCATTGAAGCACCTCCATTGAAGCTCCTCCAAGCTTTAGAAGAACCATGGCCTAGGGCCATGGCCTCCCTCTCTTTGCTCCAAGCCTCCTCTACTCCTTAGTTGCTAATTTCTATCTTCTATCTCCTCCTATTTCGTGCCTCCAAGAGCTGATATAAGTCCCTGGATGCCCTAACCTAGCTTAGCACCTCCAAAATGACCAAAAAACCCAAAAAATCTGCTGCTGTCCGCGACGAGCTCGCCCCGGCGAGCTTTTTGGCCTGCGTTTTCTCGCCCCGGCGAGATCTCGCCGCGGCGAGGAATTTGTGTAGGAAATTCCCGCCCCGGCGAGCTCCAGTAAAATGACCATAACTTCTTCGTCCGAACTCGGATTAAGGCGATTAAATAGGCTATGGAAAGCTAAGAAGTAGCTCTACAACTTTCATAACTGGAGTTGGACGAGTAAATGGCCGGAGCAAGGTTCAAATTGAGCCCGAAGCAAATGCTGTGTAAAAGTCATGCAAAATCCGATGGTAAAATGACCATAACTCTCTCATACTAACTTCAAATTGGATGATTCAAGATGCTCTGGAAAGCTAAGACAAAGATCTACAACTTTCATTCTTTGAGTTTTGAGAGATTCGGATTGCATCATGGGTAAAATGGAGAAACAAGCAGCGGAATGCTAGATTCAAGCCAAAAACGCATCGATCCAAATGGCCTTTATTTCAATACCTACAAAACAACGTAAAAACACATAAAAGCACACAAATACATATAAAAGTAATACAAAACTATATTACACAACAATAAGATGAAAAACACATAAAACCAAACGAAATAGCTAAAGACTTACACATTATTAAGGCTAAAAGTACCCAATTTGTGTGTATAAAACACACTCATCAAATACCCCCAAACTTAAACCTTTGCTTGTCCTCAAGCAAAACACACAAACTATAAAAATTAAACATTTCTAAATAAAAACCATCTTGAGCAATGAGTTAATAAGCTAACCAATGGTCTCAAAGCATAAACACAATAAAGTTCAAGGAAACTTTCAAAACGTTGCAAGTTTAGATTTACAATTAGCTAGTTATAGCTTGCTTTAGGTCACTTTCGTGTGTGTGTGAGTACCCAATAGCACTAGACCAATCAAGCTCGGATGAAGCTATGCAACCACATTACCTCATGAAATAATCAAAATAAACCACAAAAACTACATGCTTAACACATCACTCACTACAAAGGTATACAAATCACAATTTCCAAAAATATGAAATCAAAGGACTTTAGGTAAGTGCATTTTATGCTCTATCTTATCCTAAGTCTACTCTTGTGGGTGAGTGCGTTTTACGCTCCATCTCAACCCAACACAAGATTTGATAAACATAAATGTCTTCCTTTTATCAAAATTATAAGAGAGTGCGTTTTACGCTCTATCTCTCCTACGCATGTGTCCATGAGTGAGTGCGTTTTACGCTCCATCTCAACTCACCACATGACCAACAATTCAAACACAACAAATTTGGACACCTTGCTTCGAGTGATGTTTAAACGAGTTCAAGAGTTTATAGATATTTTCCATAAGCATTCGGTTATAAAAGCCTCCTCTAAGCATACAACTAGCTTAATACTCATGGGTAGGTGCAAAAGTGAAAGGACGCATAAGCAAAACAATAACCAACAATAACGATAAGCACAACGACTAAGCAACAATTATCCATTTTCCATGAGTTAGATTCAATTCAAACAAGCCATTATCATAGACCATGGATTATGGTTCAAATCAAATTAAAACAATGCTCAAGGGACATATCCTAAAAATAAATAATTTTTTTTTTGAACAAAAATACATATCTTAAATCACATAAAAACTAAATTAAAAACACACAAATACGAAGTACTACCCCCAAACTTAAACTTGACATTGTCCTCAATGTCTGATATAGGAAAAATTAAAATAGAAGACTTCCCTGAAACCGTGTCAAGCGCCATTAATATCATCTTTCAATACCTCTAAGTTGGGAGCGTACCTGAAAGCAAATGACTAAAGAAATTAAAATGTAATTAAACTACTAAAATGCAATCAAACAAAAATAAAAACAAAATAGTAAACTTGGGTTGCCTCCCAATTAGCGCTTGGTTTATAGTCCTTGGCCCGACTTTATTTAAAATAGGAAAACAAGTTCAAAGTAAGATCAATTCAATTAAAATTAATATTGGAAAAACATTAGAAAACTAATTCCCCGGCAACGGCGCCAAAAACTTGTTGTCCTTTTTGTATATGAACAATTAACGCGCAAGTATACGCGGTCAACAAGTAATAAAGTGATAAGAGAGAGTTGTCGGAACCCACAGGGAATTATCTCTAATGAACTTCCAAGTACCAACTTCATATCGTCTCGATCTTATTTAAACAATTTGATTGAAGAGATAGATAAAGGTTACATCTAAATTGCATAAATAAATAACATAAATAGATAAATAAGGGTCTAAGATTATAATTTCCCCCATACAAATATTTTGTCAAACACTTGGTGTGCAATGCTTTGTTCAAATCTCTTAACTCTCCTTTAGATCAATTAACCACATAGAATTACCAACCGAGAAATTCACCATATTCATAAGCCTCTCTCGATGGTCATATGAAAATCACCCATACACGGCACATAGGTATATGTCTATCCCACATACTAGCAAGCAATTCAATTCTATGAATAATCAACAAGACACACGTCACTAAATCTTAGTCAATCACCCATCAAACAAATGAACTTTCGCATAGGGAGTCATTAAGTTTGTAATCTCATAATGGTTACACACGGCATTTAGGTATATATCTATCCTAAATACTAGCAAGTCACCTATTCTCAAAGATAATTAATAAGACACACGTCACAATAATCTTATTATCCACCCTCAAGAATCTTTAACTCTCGCATGATATCATAACTAGGTCTCAACCTATAATCCGTTCGTCAATTTCATATAGGTTCCCAAGGTAATTACGAGCCAAGCAATTAATCTATAAGCATAGGTTATGATAACCAATTCATATGAGCAAACAATAATCAAAAGGAAGAGAAAATCCATTCAAATTAAGCAATGAGTTCAATTACAATCTTAAATTAAACACTAATTACATAGAGAAAAAGATAAAGAAAGATAAAGGATGGCTTCCCCATTGTTGTTGGATGAAACTCCATTGAAGCACCTCCATTGAAGCTCCTCCAAGCTTTAGAAGAACCATGGCCTAGGGCCATGGCCTCCCTCTCTTTGCTCCAAGCCTCCTCTACTCCTTAGTTGCTAATTTCTATCTTCTATCTCCTCCTATTTCGTGCCTCCAAGAGCTGATATAAGTCCCTGGATGCCCTAACCTAGCTTAGCACCTCCAAAATGACCAAAAAACCCAAAAAATCTGCTGCTGTCCGCGACGAGCTCGCCCCGGCGAGCTTTTTGGCCTGCGTTTTCTCGCCCCGGCGAGATCTCGCCGCGGCGAGGAATTTGTGTAGGAAATTCCCGCCCCGGCGAGCTCCAGTAAAATGACCATAACTTCTTCGTCCGAACTCGGATTAAGGCGATTAAATAGGCTATGGAAAGCTAAGAAGTAGCTCTACAACTTTCATAACTGGAGTTGGACGAGTAAATGGCCGGAGCAAGGTTCAAATTGAGCCCGAAGCAAATGCTGTGTAAAAGTCATGCAAAATCCGATGGTAAAATGACCATAACTCTCTCATACTAACTTCAAATTGGATGATTCAAGATGCTCTGGAAAGCTAAGACAAAGATCTACAACTTTCATTCTTTGAGTTTTGAGAGATTCGGATTGCATCATGGGTAAAATGGAGAAACAAGCAGCGGGAATGCTAGATTCAAGCCAAAAACGCATCGATCCAAATGGCCTTTATTTCAATACCTACAAAACAACGTAAAAACACATAAAAGCACACAAATACATATAAAAGTAATACAAAACTATATTACACAACAATAAGATGAAAACACATAAAACCAAACGAAATAGCTAAAGACTTACACATTATTAAGGCTAAAAGTACCCAATTTGTGTGTATAAAACACACTCATCAAATACCCCCAAACTTAAACCTTTGCTTGTCCTCAAGCAAAACACACAAACTATAAAAATTAAACATTTCTAAATAAAAACCATCTTGAGCAATGAGTTAATAAGCTAACCAATGGTCTCAAAGCATAAACACAATAAAGTTCAAGGAAACTTTCAAAACGTTGCAAGTTTAGATTTACAATTAGCTAGTTATAGCTTGCTTTAGGTCACTTTCGTGTGTGTGTGAGTACCCAATAGCACTAGACCAATCAAGCTCGGATGAAGCTATGCAACCACATTACCTCATGAAATAATCAAAATAAACCACAAAAACTACATGCTTAACACATCACTCACTACAAAGGTATACAAATCACAATTTCCAAAAATATGAAATCAAAGGACTTTAGGTAAGTGCATTTTATGCTCTATCTTATCCTAAGTCTACTCTTGTGGGTGAGTGCGTTTTACGCTCCATCTCAACCCAACACAAGATTTGATAAACATAAATGTCTTCCTTTTATCAAAATTATAAGAGAGTGCGTTTTTACGCTCTATCTCTCCTACGCATGTGTCCATGAGTGAGTGCGTTTTACGCTCCATCTCAACTCACCACATGACCAACAATTCAAACACAACAAATTTGGACACCTTGCTTCGAGTGATGTTTAAACGAGTTCAAGAGTTTATAGATATTTTCCATAAGCATTCGGTTATAAAAGCCTCCTCTAAGCATACAACTAGCTTAATACTCATGGGTAGGTGCAAAAGTGAAAGGACGCATAAGCAAAACAATAACCAACAATAACGATAAGCACAACGACTAAGCAACAATTATCCATTTTCCATGAGTTAGATTCAATTCAAACAAGCCATTATCATAGACCATGGATTATGGTTCAAATCAAATTAAAACAATGCTCAAGGGACATATCCTAAAAATAAATAATTTTTTTTTTGAACAAAAATACATATCTTAAATCACATAAAAAACTAAATTAAAAACACACAAATACGAAGTACTACCCCCAAACTTAAACTTGACATTGTCCTCAATGTCTGATATAGGAAAAATTAAAATAGAAGACTTCCCTGAAACCGTGTCAAGCGCCATTAATATCATCTTTCAATACCTCTAAGTTGGGAGCGTACCTGAAAGCAAATGACTAAAGAAATTAAAATGTAATTAAAACTACTAAAATGCAATCAAACAAAAATAAAAACAAAATAGTAAACTTGGGTTGCCTCCCAATTAGCGCTTGGTTTATAGTCCTTGGCCCGACTTTATTTAAAATAGGAAAACAAGTTCAAAGTAAGATCAATTCAATTAAAATTAATATTGGAAAAACATTAGAAAAACTAATTCCCCGGCAACGGCGCCAAAAACTTGTTGTCCTTTTTGTATATGAACAATTAACGCGCAAGTATACGCGGTCAACAAGTAATAAAGTGATAAGAGAGAGTTGTCGGAACCCACAGGGAATTATCTCTAATGAACTTCCAAGTACCAACTTCATATCGTCTCGATCTTATTTAAACAATTTGATTGAAGAGATAGATAAAGGTTACATCTAAATTGCATAAATAAATAACATAAATAGATAAATAAGGGTCTAAGATTATAATTTCCCCCATACAAATATTTTGTCAAACACTTGGTGTGCAATGCTTTGTTTCAAATCTCTTAACTCTCCTTTAGATCAATTAACCACATAGAATTACCAACCGAGAAATTCACCATATTCATAAGCCTCTCTCGATGGTCATATGAAAAATCACCCATACACGGCACATAGGTATATGTCTATCCCACATACTAGCAAGCAATTCAATTCTATGAATAATCAACAAGACACACGTCACTAAATCTTAGTCAATCACCCATCAAACAAATGAACTTTCGCATAGGGAGTCATTAAGTTTGTAATCTCATAATGGTTACACACGGCATTTAGGTATATATCTATCCTAAATACTAGCAAGTCACCTATTCTCAAAGATAATTAATAAGACACACGTCACAATAATCTTATTATCCACCCTCAAGAATCTTTAACTCTCGCATGATATCATAACTAGGTCTCAACCTATAATCCGTTCGTCAATTTCATATAGGTTCCCAAGGTAATTACGAGCCAAGCAATTAATCTATAAGCATAGGTTATGATAACCAATTCATATGAGCAACAATAATCAAAAGGAAGAGAAAATCCATTCAAATTAAGCAATGAGTTCAATTACAATCTTAAATTAAACACTAATTACATAGAGAAAAAGATAAAGAAAGATAAAGGATGGCTTCCCCATTGTTGTTGGATGAAACTCCATTGAAGCACCTCCATTGAAGCTCCTCCAAGCTTTAGAAGAACCATGGCCTAGGGCCATGGCCTCCCTCTCTTTGCTCCAAGCCTCCTCTACTCCTTAGTTGCTAATTTCTATCTTCTATCTCCTCCTATTTCGTGCCTCCAAGAGCTGATATAAGTCCCTGGATGCCCTAACCTAGCTTAGCACCTCCAAAATGACCAAAAAACCCAAAAAATCTGCTGCTGTCCGCGACGAGCTCGCCCCGGCGAGCTTTTTGGCCTGCGTTTTCTCGCCCCGGCGAGATCTCGCCGCGGCGAGGAATTTGTGTAGGAAATTCCCGCCCCGGCGAGCTCCAGTAAAATGACCATAACTTCTTCGTCCGAACTCGGATTAAGGCGATTAAATAGGCTATGGAAAGCTAAGAAGTAGCTCTACAACTTTCATAACTGGAGTTGGACGAGTAAATGGCCGGAGCAAGGTTCAAATTGAGCCCGAAGCAAATGCTGTGTAAAAGTCATGCAAAATCCGATGGTAAAATGACCATAACTCTCTCATACTAACTTCAAATTGGATGATTCAAGATGCTCTGGAAAGCTAAGACAAAGATCTACAACTTTCATTCTTTGAGTTTTGAGAGATTCGGATTGCATCATGGGTAAAATGGAGAAACAAGCAGCGGGAATGCTAGATTCAAGCCAAAAACGCATCGATCCAAATGGCCTTTATTTCAATACCTACAAAACAACGTAAAAACACATAAAAGCACACAAATACATATAAAAGTAATACAAAACTATATTACACAACAATAAGATGAAAACACATAAAACCAAACGAAATAGCTAAAGACTTACACATTATTAAGGCTAAAAGTACCCAATTTGTGTGTATAAAACACACTCATCACCTAGCCAACTCATTAAACTTCTCCGCGTACTCCGGTACAGTCATGGTACCCTGTTTCAACTTTAGAAATTGAATCTCCATCTGGTTACGCGAGCTCGTCGGAAAGTACATCTCAAAGAACATCTCCTTAAACCTCTCCCATGCGATTACACCTTGACCTCCTCGAACTTTATTGGCTTGCCACCAGTAACTGACCTCTGACTTAAGCATGAACGTTGCAAAGGTAGTCTTTTGATCCTCACTGACCCTAGCAACATCAAATAATTTCTCCATCTCCATCACCCAAATTTGGGCTTCAATCGGGTTCAGGGAACCCCTAAATTCTGGCGGTCCTACCGCTTTGAAATCCTTAAATGACGTCACAAGTGGAGATTGCGGCTGATTCGCAAGTGCTCCAGCCAAAAGGTTCACCAACTGCTGAACAGGATTAGCATTGGCGTCGTTGTTGTTAGTAGAGCTCTCCTGAGCTTGTTGACGTGGTTGGTGTCTCGACGGCATTTTCTGTTCAAGAATATGCGCTTATTAGATTAACACTCAATTTTCTCAAGTGTTCAACATTTAACTCAAATAATTCAGGTTAAACATTTAACACATAACATCTTCAGATAAAACTGATATTTTATTAATTCAAAAGTCTCAAACATAGAAAGATAGCATCACTGCTATTTACATCAACTATCCCAAGATCAAACGATCTTTAGGATTAAATAGTCATATTCCATTGTGTATAATCACGCTGGAATTTACATCATTAACTACCATAAATATTTACACATAATTCAAAAACTTCTCCTATCACGGCCTACGAAGGCGTCGAACTGCCTGTCTACGTTCTTCCTCCATGATACGACACATCGTCCTGCGATCCAACATGTACCATGACAAGTCCTTGAACTGAACTGGATAGTGGAGAACTCGATCCTGGGCCCTATCAATCGCCGTCTGAAAAGTGTAGTCTGTCTCCTCAATCTTAGCCCGCTTTGCCCGTTCGCCTTCTTCAGAAATTTCTGCGCGTCGAGCGTTATTTATCCAAGCATCCTCTGCTCTAGCACGTTCTGCTGACTCCTCACTCAAATCATCCTTTAATTTTTGAATCTCAAGTTTCATCTTTTCATTCTCAGCCAGCAAGTCTTCTTTTTGACTCTCTGCCTGAACTAACTTCCATTCTACGTCTCTAAGACGTATCTCAAGATCCTCAATCTTCTCATCCTTCTGTTCTATAAAAGTTTGGCGTATATTTCCCAGTCTCTCCCAATCTCTGACTCTGTCCTGCAACTCTACAGTACGATCATACAATGCATCGTACATCTCAACATCGACAAAGGTAAGGGGTACCTCCTCAGAATCCTCATCGTCCTCCTCAGGATCATCCTCTGGATCAGACTCAGGCTCATATTCCTGACCCACAACCGTGATCAATGGAGATGGCTCTCTGTGTATCAACTGCTCCCGGATAACATGGATATCATGGGGCTCCTCCTTTCCAACCACTCGGGGCTCAATCTCCCTAGGCTGACTGGATCCTCCAACATCTGACATCCTGACAACAAAGTTTAAGTTTTAATTAATACTCGGTACTAGTCGTAGCACATAGATGTTAACACATAAGCACATAGCACATAAAGTCTTTTATTATCTTTAATGAATTTCCATAATTCATTCCTCAGAACTCGACGAGAGTTTATCATCACTATATTTTCTGACTCTTAAAAGGCTACTACCCTAAGGTTTCCCCCACCTAAGGTTCATAACTTACGGCTTTGATACCAACCTGTGACACCCCCAAATTCGGGTACTTCGTTTCCTCAGGATTTGGTGTTCACAATCCAAAAACATCACATCACATCTAACTACCCATTCAAATATAAAGGAAAAACTATTAATTAAAATAGGAATCTCCCATTAAAGGGTTACAACATCATTAATAAATAAATCCCAGGTCATCTAACCTTAACATAACATCAATGCGGAAAACATACTTAAGTCTATTACATAAACATCAATTAAGCAAATACAACAAGTCTTCATCACTTGTTTGCTTTTCCTTTGCCCTTACTAGTGGACGGCTCATCAGTTCTTTCAACTTTAGCTATAATGTTATTATGCAAGGGTGGGCAATGATTGCCCAGCAAGTACAACAACAACAATAATAATAACATGTGAAATAATTAACGGATATTGAATAATCGAAGATTCAGCTTTTGAGTCAAGAATGTAAGACAAGATTCAAAAGAACGTCTGAGGGTCTTAAGACCACGAACTATGTCCCGGGTTATCAAGTATTTCTACTTTTAAACCTTTAACAGTCGTAAGACTATATGGACCTTGCTTCTCGTACTCAGGGGATCAGCCCTTTGTACCATGTATGTGCACAACATCTTAACGCTAACGCGTAAATAAAATCCCCTGTATAAGGGTTGTTCATCTCAGTTTGACATCGGAGTCCGCACCAAAGGAAGTTTAGTTTGGATTTACTTCAATAACGTTTCTAGAATTTAGAACGTTCATCAACTATGGACTAGTCGAATCAATAAGGGTTCACTAGTCAATCAAGGTTTAAAAGGTGTAATTCGAGAATCAAAACTAAATCTCACAAAAGGTACAATTGAATAAGTTCTATATAACTGAAGCATTACAAAGAGGAAATTAAAACGTCTCATTGAATCCATGAAATTGAATGGAATAGAAATAATAATTTGCCCGAGTAAGTAATAGCATTATGAAACATATGTGATAAGAGACTTAAGTTCAGGAACTTGCGTAAACGTAAAAGGTAAGGATAAGATACTCTCTTCTTTTTACTCTCTTTTTTTTTCCACCGCCGGGGCGGTGGTTTCCTTTACAAAACGTCGCTGGGGCGACCCTACCGCCGGGGCGGGAATTCTAGTTCAATTTTGTCGCTGGGGCGAGGTCATCGCCGGGGCGACAAAGTCAGTTCAATTACATCGCTGGGGCAGCATTTCTAGAGTAATTCCACCGCCGGGGCGGTAGACTCGAAACTCAGTTCCTGCAGTTCGCGAAGAACACAGAAACAGGCCAAAAATTTCTAATCTTCTTATTCTTACATCAAATTCAATATACCCAGATACTATAATCCATATATAATTGTTACCCAAGCCTTCTAGCATGATTCTAACAACTTAAATCACATAAACCATGAATTTAGGAAATCAAAATTTGAGATTTCTATGAGTGTATCAAAGTTTCTACAATTTCCATAAAATCACACATAATAGGTCCATTATAATACCAAATTAATCCGTTTAAATCTTGTTTCCTTCATTTATACATGCATAAATAGAATAAGTCATCAATTTTAAGTTAAATAAACAATTTGAAGCATACAATTTGTACATAAGGGCCAGATATACAACTTTCATACTCTTTAACTTTTGAAAACTCAATTAAAACATGATTTCATGAAATTAATTACTCTAAATCACATATACATCATATAAAAGACGCTTATACATGTTTTCTAACATTTAATCATCATTCTATAGAAATTTAGCCATAGTACTTAGTTTACAAAGAACTCAACACATGCATTCATGGAGAAAATTAAGAAAACGTAATTTAAAGGTTAAATTTAAGAATTACCTCTGATTAAATGCTTTAACTATGCAACAATTGAATGTATCTCTTCTCAATTCTCTAATCCCTCACAAATTTCTGTCTCTCTTTTTTTTCTCTGTATGAACTTTTGGAAACTGATGAATAGCAATGCATAAAATAATACGTGAAACTAAATGGCAGAACATGGTGTCAGTTTAATAACTGGCACCAACTCCCACTAAGGCCATGTTTGGCTAATTATTTATTCTTTCTTCTAATTTATTTTAATAAACTACTTATTATATAGTTTAATGTCACATATTAATCAATTAAATAATCTCATTTAAATCGATTAAATAAAATAAAATAATACCACATTAAATCACATAAATAAAATTCTCATTTATTAAATATGATAAATTATTAAATCTCTAATTAATAATTAAATTAATTAGAAATAACATTATACTTATTTAAATATTGTATTTAATCGAATAAATTCAATTAAACACATACTTTAAATATAAAAATTCTTCATGTCAATTTTTACTAATATAACACATATAATTAAATTAATCTACCACAAATTCATCAATTAATCAATTAATTCAACAATCAAATCATCGAAAAATATTTATTCAATCAATAAATATTCAAATTAAGTTACAAGATTCTCGTTTGTCACATCTTTCCCCCCTTAAAAGGATTCTGTCCCCAGAATCACGACTCAATTAACTCGTCCCGTTACATTCTCCCCCCCCCCCTTACAAAGATTCTGTCCCTAGAATCGCTACACATAGATTAAGCAAATAACTGCGGATAATTTCTCATCATTTGATCTTCGACTTCCCACGTAGCTTCTTCAGCGTTGTGGTTCCTCCAGATAACCTTAACAGAAGGTATAATTTTATTTCTTAGCACTTGCTCTTTCCTGTCAACTATCTGAATAGGCTCTTCTTCGTAAGACAAATCTTTCTCAACTTGCAGGGGTTCATACTCTATGACATGCTTGTAGTCGGGCTTGTATGGTCGTAACACTGAGACATGAAAGACATTGTGGATGTGTTCCATCTCTCAATGTATCATAAACCAATCAACTTAAATCCACAGATGATGAATTTAATATGAACATCCAAGTTAACTAATCCATTATATCTCTATGTAAATTACAATTAAAAAGGATTTAAAGTTTAGGTTCCCTATTAGATTACATGTGGTGAATAGGTATATCTCTATCCTAAACACAAATCATGATTTTCATCCACATGCAAAAAACACAATCACATGCTATTATGGTCAGATCTAAATCTATACTTCATCTCTAGAGTTCATATAGATTATCCTGGTAATTACTGGCCAAATAATTAGGCAATTATGCATGAACCATAATAGATAATCCAATAATAACTAATCATAATTATCCAGGAAGCATGTCAAACAAAGCTACACAATAAGATTCGTTATAGCCTTAAAAAGAAATTTAGTTCATAATTAAACTAGAATCCATCATCCACCAATTTAATAGCATTCCAAATTCAAAAGCAGAAGATAGAGAAGAGAATAAAAACTGATAATGCAATCCTTGAATCTCTCTCTAGCTCTTGCGTTGATTTTCTCCTGCTAGCAATTTGCTTTAAGTCTTCACAATTGGCTTCCAAAATTAGGGATTTCTAATAATAAGTTCAACACCCTTAAAACTGATTTAAAACAACTATTTATAACATCTGATAAAAATCCTAAATGATTTAGAAGTCTGAATATCAATTACACATCATCTGCTTCATTAAAAACCAGAAAGTCAAAGTTTGGTCAACTCCCGAACCGGCGCAGCCGTGCTGGAAATAAGCCTGAATGGGGCGCGGCCGCGCTGCGCTGGCAGACAATTTTTTTTCTAACTCTGAAGACCGGTACGACCGCGCTGCTCCCTAGTTCATTTTCTGCACTTTTTGCTTCCTTCTGCTGCTGTTTTGCTCAAGTCTCGCCAAATCAATTCCCAACATATGCAACCTACAAAAACACATAAAATGCATGAAAAGCAACTACACACCAAGGAAATAAACAATAACCCACATTCAAAAGTATCTGATTCGTAGGTATGAAACATACTCATCAAATACCCCTAAACTTGAACTATTGCTTGTCTCTAAGCAACACAATACCATGAATGCAAACTAATAACTATCATGCCTACGAATCCAACCAATAGCTAGTATGAATATTAACTCTTAGCCTCAGAGATATCAACAGAATAATTGAAACAACAAATCCAGTCAATATGAACTAGTAATCCCAATCAATCAAACAATACACACCTGTCATCACCCGAGTAGTGTGTGTGTGCTCATTAATCAATCTAACTAATTATAGTTCAAGTTTAGTCACATAACCAACTCCATAGCAAGAATGATCTGGTTTCACTTCAATTTCAGCAAATATGACAATTCTGGCCAAAACTAAGCAATCACTAGACATAAGGGTTCTTACGAGGTTTATTTCTATCCTTATTCTTTCACGAGTGCGTTTTACGCTCCATCTCGTATTTATGCTTGACTGTGCAATGTCAGGCTCTCTTAGGCTTTTCAAAGTCACCCATATAGCGAGCTTTCAATCAGTGACTCCCAAACCAGTCGGCTTTAGGGCACTAGGTGTTAAGACACCCCAAAGGATCTAATTACCCGAGTAACCAAGGCCACAGAACCCAACTAGTCAAAGCATTTATTCTTTTTATTTACTTATTTATTTATTTTATTTTGTTCTTTCTTTTTTTTTCTTTTTTTTAATTATACCCCTTAGATACCCCCAAACTTAAGCTTTTACCTCATTTTAGCCTTTATTGTCAATTCACTGGTTTTCTTTATGTTACCCCAAAACATTCTCATTTAGAAGTCCATCATGCAACCCTTTGAACTACATTAATCAAACCAATCAAATATCTCGTGCTATCCGGTTACTCAAGTTTTAGACAGGTATAACTATTCTCATGATCGAAATTACAACATCCATATCGACTATCAACACTGTCCAAGTTAACAAGTAAAAATAATCTCATCATTGGCCGAGCCAAACCCAAACTAACCCATCAATTGAATTCATGCAAACAAACTAAAGGCCCACAATACACAACCAATGCAATGCACATAAGTATGATAATGCACTAACCCACAACTAACTATATGCCAATATGCCAACAGATATAATGCATTAAACCAACTATCATGCTTAAACAAAAACAGATGAACTACCACAAAACCCCCCAAACTTATGACAAACAATGCCCTCATTAGAAAAACAGTAAAAAGAAAAGGAAAGAAGAACTCCCCTAATCTGAGGCAGCATCGTCTGCGGCCTCCCCATCATCATCTGAAGGTGTGTCTGGGGGAGGATAAGTTAGAACAGCACTAAACGTTGGGAATTGGACTTGGATGCCCAATTGAGAAAAAGCTTAAGAAAAACTGTCAGAAAGCTACGTCGAGAAGGATCGGAGCTCAGTCATGCTGGTGTGAATAGCATCCATCCGCCGATTCATGCGCCTCTCAAATCTCTCCAACCTAGCCTGAGACACAGTCACCGATTGCTCAGGTTCTGCCATCGGCTGCTCGGATGCCTCTTCACTTTCACTCTGATTAGCCAAAAGAAATCCTGTCCCGCGGGAATGAGAAGGAGCGTCAGTCCAAACCTTATACTTCTCAATCGTAGCATGGTCAATAGTGTTCATAGGAAGTTGTAGAGGCTCGCCATCATCCCACTGCACCCCAGCAACAATGCATAAACGTGATATAACAGATGCATGTGGGATCCCACCTAAAGTACCACCCTGCAGGTACCAGCGAATAGACTGATGAATTACATGCCCAACATCTATTTTTCTTTCCTTCACAATCCCATACAACAGAATAGCTCGGTCATTGGTCACATTATTCTGATGTCGTGTTGGCATCAGATTGGCACAAATAAAACTGTACCATGCCTTCCCATATCAACTTAAGGCCGTGTGTGGAAAATGCAACTTTTGATCTGTTCCCTGCTTAGTAGTCCACACCGTACCTGGCTTGCACAAGGTATTCATGATACTATCCAACTTTGTGTCCCTTATTGTAGAGTATAACTAATCTGGATCATTCGGTTGAACAGTAGGCAAATGGTACAGTGAATTGATACTTTCTTTGGTATAGGAAACTTGGCAACCCCTCACAAAAGCAATGTCATCTTTAGTGATTTTTACATTAGCATAAAATTCTTGCACTATTGATATCGAGGCTGCCAAAGAAGGTTCAACGAACAGCAGCCATCCCATGGCCCGAATCATACTCATCATCTGCCCATCCAGCCTAGGATCTGGCTTGAGCCCGCATTCCAGCACAAACATTTTCCTTAACAAAACTCGCTGGTAAAACCCTTCAGCTTCAGCATAAATAAATCGAATAGCATCAAAATCAACAGGTTTGGTACGGGCTTGAGAACTCGAAGATTCACCGCGTTGTCGTTTCGAAGCCATGGATATTCAATCAAAATACTTAAACCCACAACAAACTCAGTCACCCCCAACCTTGTCACAAGCCAAACTTAAACTCTGCTAAATATGAAATTTATGCTCTGCTTGTAAGCATACACACCCAGGCCAATACAATCAACCAAACTCACCCACAGTATAGTACCAATTACAAACCAAAATGAACCCTAGAATCTTTCAATCAGTAATTCAATGAATACCCACTTCTGAAGGTTCTTCAATTAAAATTATTACCTTGCTATGGAGAGAAACACCACTTCAATGGCTACTCAGTCTGTTCTTGTACAAAGATCTTCCCATAATGTCCCAATGTAATGAATTTGATGGAGATGGAACGATGGGTTGAAAATGAATGATAAGGACATTATATATATGGAAGTTTGATTGACAGAAGAAGGGTTGATCTTGTTTTTGAAGTAGAGTGTATGCTTGGGGTCGGTTATGGAGAAAAGAAGAGGGTTAGGGTTTGATCGAGGAAAGTATGGTATAGAACGGGAAAGAGAGAAAGATTATGTGATTTGGTTTTGATTTGGTTATGGAGAAGGGAAAGATTTGATTTAGATGTGGAATAGGAAAAGAAACCGTTTAGAATATGAAGAGGAGAGTGGGAATGGGACACCGAATGGGAGAAGTTAAATTATAACCTGCTTGGGTCGGGTCTCTGACCCTTTGTAAAAACTGGAAACCGATCGCGGCGCGGCCGCGCTTGAAATTGGCCTGGATTGGGCGCGGTCGCGCTGGTATGGCAGTAGGAAGTTTTTGAGTTCTGGAGATAGGCGCGACCACACTGCTTCCCTGTGTAATTTGGGCGCGGCCACGCTGCCCTGGCAGCAAGAAAATTTAAGCTTCTGGAAATAGGCGCGGTCGCGCTGGTTCCCTTTGTAATTTGGGCGCGACCGCGCTGCCCTGTATCCATGAAGATTTGTATGTTAAACCTTCCTGATTGAACCACTGAATTGCAACAATGAAGTGTATCCTATAAATACATAAAATAGCAAATTACTACTATAAAAACAAATTAAAAATACTACGTTACTTCTAAAAATCACAAAAATTCAACTTAATGGAATTAAAGTATGGGTTGCCTCCCATCAAGTGCTTGATTTAAAGTCTTTCAGCCTGACTACTCCCTGTTTCACGATTGATCGGCAAGAGTGATTGAGGTTTTCTGGCGATCAAAATCACCACCCCAATAATGCTTCAAACGCTGTCCGTTGACTTTAAATGACTCATTCGGATTATGACTAAAGACTTCAACGGCGTCATGAGGAAATGTTTGTTTGACAATGAAAGGTCCGGACCACCGAGATTTGAGCTTGCCCGAAAATAATCTCAATCGAGAATTATATAAAAGCACTGCTTGTCCTGGCTCAAATTTCCTGTCAACAATTTTCTGATCATGCCACTTCTTGACTTTTTCCTTGTATAATTTCGAGTTCTCATAACCTTGCAGACGGAATTCATCAAGTTCATTAAGCTGGAGAAGCCTCTTCTCCCCCGCAGCTGTGAGATCGAAATTCAGCTTTCTGATGGCCCAATATGCTTTGTGCTCAAGTTCAAGAGGAAGGTGGTATGCCTTTCGATAGACTAGGTGATACGGTGACATGCCAATGGGTGTCTTATATGTTGTCCGGTAAGCCCAAAGCGCGTCATCCAACTTTGTTGACCAATCTTTTCTAGTGGGGTTGACAATCTTTTCCAAAATTCTCTTCACTTCCCTATTCGAAACTTCGGCTTGACCACTGGTTTGGGGGTGATAAGTTGTAGCAATTCTGTGGTTGACCCCATATTTAGCCAAGAGAGTTGCGAAATACTTATTATAGAAATGGCTCCCTTTATCACTAATTATTGCCCTTGGGGTGCCAAATCTTGTGAAGATGTTTTTCTGAAGAAATTTTAAGACTACTTTGGCATCATTAGTTGGCATAGCACTGGCTTCCACCCATTTAGAGACATAATCAACGGCCAACAGAATGTAGAGGTTGTTGAAGGAGGACGGAAATGGTCCCATGAAGTCTATCCCCCAAACGTCGAAGACTTCAACTTCTAAAATGGTATTCAATGGCATCTCATGACGTTTGGAGATATTTCTCACCCTTTGACATCTGTCACATCTCTGAACGAATTGGTGGGCATCTTTAAAATACATGGGCCAGAAAAATCCTGCTTGTAACACTTTGGCAGCTGTCTTTTCACCCTCGTAATGTTCTCCATACAGCGAATCATGACAATGATGTAAGATGCTCTCAATTTCGCTTTGCGGAACATACCGTCGTATCATTTGATTTGCACAATATTTGAACAGGAACGACTCATCCCAAATGTACCTCTTCACGTAATGTAGAAATTTTTTCTTTTATTGGCTGGACAAGTCTGAAGAAATACATTTCTAACCAAATAATTGACAAAGTCAGCATACCGTGGAACTTCTGCCTTTATCACGAACAGCTGCTCATCCGGGAAGAACTCATTAATCACAGTCTTGTCTCCCTTTACATGCTCATTGTTTTCCAATCTCAATAGATGATCCGCCACTTGATTTTCCGTACCCTTTCTATCTCGGATTTTCAAGTCGAATTCCTGGAGTAGAAATATCCATCTAATTAACCTTGGCTTCGCATCTTTCTTCGAAATCAGATATCTTATCGCTGAATGGTCCGTGAACACTACCATTTTAGTTCCGATTAAGTATGAACGAAATTTGTCAAATGCGTACACCACTGCAAGCAACTCTTTCTCAGTAGTTATATAATTGAGTTGGGCATCCGACAACGTTTTGCTAGCATAATAAATGGCATGAAAGATCTTTTCTTTGCATTAGCCCAAAACAGCCCCAATTGCATAGTCGCTAGCATCACACATTAACTCGAATGGCATTGACCAATCTGGTGCAATTATCACTAGTGTTGTGGTCAATTTCTTCTTTAAAAGCTCAAATGCCGGCAAATAATCCTCGTCAAATTTGAATGGGACATCTTTCTCCAATAGACTGCATAATGGCTTCGTGATTTTGGAAAAATCCTTTATGAATCTCCGATAAAGCCCGACATGTCCCAAAAAACTACGAATCCCCTTCACTAAAGTTGGTGGTGGTAAGTTTTCAATTGTCTCGAGTTTTGCTTTGTCCACCTCTAACCCTCTTGCTGACACTTTATGCCCAATGATGATCCCTTCTTGTACCATGAAATGACACTTTTCCCAGTTAAGCACCAAATTGGTTTCCACGCACCTTTTCAGTACCATGACAGGATTTTTCAAACAACTATCAAAAGAGTCCCCAAATACTAAAAAATTGTCTATGAAAACCTCCACATTGCGTTCCACCATATCCGAGAATATTGCCATCATGCACCTTTGGAACGTCGCTAGTGCGTTGCATAATCCGAAAGACATCCTCCTAAAAGCGAAAGTACCATACGGACAAGTGAACGTAGTCTTTTCCTGATCCTCTGGAGCAATTGCAATCTAATTGTACCCAGAATATCCATCCAATAAGCAGTAGTACTCGTGTCCAGCCAATCTATCCAACATCTGGTCAATGAACGGTAGTGGGAAGTGATCCTTTCGGGTTGCTTTATTGAGTTTCTTGTAATCCATGCAGACCTTCCAACCGGTTACTATACTCATTATTTTCGTTTGCTACTACTGTCATGCCTTTTTTCTTTGGTACGCACTGAACCGGACTCACCCACGAACTATCAGATATGGGGTATATAATACCAGCATCTAGCCATTTTAGAATCTCTTTCTTGACTACCTCTTTCATAATTGGATTTAGCCTTCTTTGTTGGTCCACAGTAGGTTTGGCATCGTCTTCCATAAGTATCTTGTGCATGCAGAAAGATGGGATTATTCTTTTGATGTCAGCAATGGTCCATCCAATTGTAGTTTTGTACTCTCGAAGGACTCGTATCAACTTACTTTCCTGAAATTCGTTAAGAACAGATCCAATAATAACAGGTAAAGTAGATGATTCACCCAAATAAGCATACCTGAGATGGTTAGGTAAAGGTTTAAGCTCAAGTGTAGGAGGTATCTCAAGAGATGGCTTCAAGCGCTCTAAGGACTTGTCTGTATGCTCCAAAGGTTCGAAAGGAATTTTGAATTTGCGTACCCTTGGCAATGCATCTAATATCTGAAGAAACTCTATCATCTCTGGATCATCCATATCAGCATCTCCTAATAAAGTGGTTTCCAACGGATCCTTAGTCATTGTCCTCAAAAATTCATCATTCACTACCTTCTCTACCACATCCATCTGAAAACACTCCTCTTCATCTGTAGGAAACTTCATGGCCTTGAACACATTGAATGTCACTTCTTGGTCTTAAACCCTCATAGTCAATTCTCCTTTCTGCACATCTATGAGTGTTCTACCAGTTGCTAAGAACGGCCTCCCAAGTATGATAGGAATGTCTTTGTCCTCTTCATAATCCAAAATGATGAAATCAGCTGGGAATATGAATTTATCGACTTTCACAAGAATGTCCTCCACAATACCTCTGGGATATGTAACTGATCTATCCGCAAGCTGAAAAGAGATGTTTTTTAGTTTCGATGCAGGTAGACCCAACTGGACATATATCGATAAAGGTTGGAGGTTGATGTTAGCACCCAAATCACACAAACATCTATTGATTGACAAGCTACTTGTAACGACTGGAAATTCTGGATTTCCTTGCAATTCGAAATTTTGAATATTAATGAATATATTATATTTTATTAATATTATATTTGTGTTACGTGCTTAAAGGTTGTGTGACAACCTACATTATGTAAATGCATGAAATTTTACGTATTATAGTGTTGATTAAGTGAATAATTAATTTCGCGTAGTGTCGCTAAATCACCATTCACGGGGCACATTTCTCGAGGCACTATTCATGCCAGATATTTTTGTGTCTTTTTCGATGTTAATAAATTTCATAAATACGTGTATGCGTACGAATAATTTTCTCAGGTGTCGAAAATTTTATTTGAGCTGATATGTGTTTTTATCCGTATCCGAAATGTGTTATATGGGTGTTCCGAATGTTTGGACGAACCCCACAATAATTATTTTTATGCGTCCCAATATTTATGGTAATACCCATTTTAATTTTGGGTAGAGTTATTTACCAGTTTTGGTACAAAAATGGGAGTTTTCGGATATATTTTTGGCGTTTTTGGGTATTTATTTTGGCTTGTTACACCAAGTGGGAACCAACCAAACCATTTTCAACCAATCAAATTGCTAGGAAATGAGGAGAGAGAAGGGAGGTTGCCGCCAAGTTTGAATTTTGGCCTCCTTGAGCCACAAACCCATTTTATTCCCTAAATTCCTCCTCCACTTCTCCTCTTCCATTTCATTTTCTCCCACGCCACTTCCCTTGCTTTTCCATTCCAAGTTAGCCCATTAGCTGATAGAGAGAGAGAGAGAGGGAGAGAGCTGCAAAGAGGAAGAAGAAAGAAGGAGAAGGTCGCCGGAGAAGTCGCCGGAAAAAGAGAAGAAGGTCGCCGAAAAAAGGAAGGAGGAAGAAGAAGAAGGCACGGGTGGAAGAAGGAGAGAATCCAAGCAAGGAGGACCCTCAAAATCAAGCCTAGCCGAACTCCTTAACATCTAGGAAGGATTTACAGAAGTAAACAATCAACCAAATCCATTCCATTCGATTTCTTGTAAAGATTTTCAAGTTTTTCTTAGTTTTGAGCTCTTAAGTTTGTGGGTCGGATTTATGACGATTCTTGGTGTTTTTGTTTGTTGTGATTGTTTGTAAATATTGTTAAGAGACTATAGAAGCCATTAATAACATCAAAGTGGAACAAAAATGGAACAAATCTGTACCTTGGCTTAATGGAGCAAGAACAATGGACAAAATATAGACTTTGGACATTCAGACCATTTTAGAGGACTGTAAAGCTATGAGTTCGTGTTTGTTAATTTTGTTTGTTGCTATGGTATTGTAGCTCCATGGGTTACGACGCTAACCCAATTGGAATGGAGTAAAAAAGAGTTATAACGAGTTCGTAGTAATGATTTTTGTAAAACTTGTCAAGAACTCAAAGAACAGAGTATGAACCTTGCGCTTTAGCTTAAGATTTGGCCATGTTAATGTTTATGGGTAATTCTAAATTTTTGATATGTTGTAGCCCCGTAAGTTAGGAGTCCATAGAGTCCGAAATGGACCAATTTGCTTGTGTATTGAAGGAGTTATGGAGGTTGGAGTGGCCAGAGGTTGGAGTCGCGAACTGGGAACAAACCCAGAATCTGGCTACTGCAGAATGGCGCTGCAGCACCACTTATAAGCCCTGCAGCTCACGCTGCAGCGAGGGGCAAGATAGGGAGAGACTGGGGCTCGCGCTGTAGTGTGAGATCCAAGCTCTAAGGCACATGCCGCAACGTGAAGCCCTGTCATTGAGAAGACGCGGGACTCGCGCCGCAGTGTGAGATCCAGCACTAAGGCCTGGCGCTGCAGCACCAGTGCCGTGTCCGGCCTGGGTCAGGTCGATCAGATCGGATCGGGTCGGGTCGAACCTAATGAGTTCCTTTCAGCGGGTCCAACACTTATATATTTCTTTGTACTAAATAATTTGACAGGTTATTTATTCATATCTGGTTAAGGCCTTACGTGCCTAATTTTATGTTAAATGTCAACCAAATTGGTATTGTCTTAAGGCAGAAATTGAATAATCTAATTGTAATTTATGCTTGGTTTCGTAGGGCAATCAATGTGTTTTAATGATGCAGCATCCGTTTTGAACCATTATTTAGAATGTGACTAATTGTTATGTAAATATGTACTTAATTGTGTAGGATATTAAGGAGCGTGTATTATAATATTGTAGCAGCGCATCTGGCAAGTTTCTTAACGCTTGTCTAACCCTTGTGTTGGGCAAGTTTCCTAACCCGTACAACTTTTATTATTGTGCGAGTTTATTCTTATGAATTGCAAGTTCTTTCTTTAACCCTTGTCTAACCCTTTTGTTGGGCAAGTTTCTAAACCTTATGCACTATTCTTTTTATTTTGTGCAAACAGGTGTATGTTATGCAAGTTTCTTTACCCTAACTCAATTTAATATTGGGCAGGTTTTCTCAATCGCACAGCTTTCATTTAATGTGCGAGTTTATTTATTAATTGAGCAATCATTCTATATTATTGCAAGTTTCCTAACTCAACTCGAGTTATCATATTTCAATTATGGTTAGTGGTTTAATTATAGTTAATTACTCCACCTCAAGGATAATTATTGATATTCGCACATTGTGCATTTGAATTCGAAATCTGTTGTTGGACTGTGAAACATAAGCTCTTCATTCACGAACTATTTAAGAGAATAGTCTATGCCACTTGTTTCGGCTAGACACGTACAAGTTATTATTTTAAAAGCTATCCAAACCGACTGTTGGTGCGGATTCTTGGACTGAGAGAGCAACCCTTATGTAGGGGATTTTAATGTGTCGATTATTCGATGCAGTCAGAGCTAAATGTTATGCATATACATAGGGTACTAGAGGCTGATCCCCTCGAGTACTACTGATGGGCCAGGCGTTTAAAAGGATTAGTTGAATAATTGATCCTTTGGCCAAATAGTTCATGGTCTATTGGAGCACTCAGCAGTAAATAATCAATATTCATCATTTCTTTTGAACTTTGATTATATTGTCAGCTATTTCTTCAATGTCTTAAATTGTTGAACTATGCGATTATTGTTCTCATTCATTCATGATATATCCTCTTTATTCATTTTAAACTTGTTGAGCAAAGTAGTTGCTCACTCTTGCTATATCATGAACCTATTGCAGTTAAGCCGGGGAGTTCCAAAGCAAACAAAGGCAAAGGAAAACTTAAGGAATAGTTATATATACTGTCCCGTTATGTAATCGTGGAATCGTTTTGTATTATTATTGTATTCTGCGATGTAATCATTTAAGGTTATAGACCTTGAGACCGTAGTAAACCTTTTGTAATGAACAACATATGTTTATTTATTCCGCATTAGTTGATTTATGTTGTTTAGAGGTGTATGGATGTATTTTATCGTGAGCACCAGATTCGAGGTATTGGTACCTGAATTTGGGGGTGTCACACTACTAATAGTGCAAGGAATAGTAAAGCTGCCAGGATCTTTTAATTTCGGCGGTAACTGCTTTTGCAATATAGCACTACACTCTTCAGTTAACGCTACTGTTTCATAATCCTCTAGCTTTTTCTTCCTTGACAAAATTCCTTTCATGAAGTTGGCATAGTTTGGCATCTGCTCTAAAGCTTCTGCAAACGGTATGTTAATTTGTAGCTTCTTAAAAATCTCGAGGAATTTGGAGAACTGCTTATCTAATTTCTATTTCTGAAATCTTTGTGGATATGGAACTGGAGGGTATGCTGCTGATTGTTTTGCTTTATCATCTTTTCTTGGCTCAGTTTCTGTTTTTTCTTCTTTCTCCTCTGAATTTTCTGCAGAATCTGAAACTGGAGTAGGGCGCGGCCGCGCTGCCTCTCTTTGTATTTCAGGCGCGGCCGCTGTAACGACCGTGAATTCTAGATAGCCTTGTAATTTGAATTTATGTATATTAATGAATATTATGAATTTTAGTAACATTATTTTGTGTTACGTGTTTAAAGGTTGTGTGACAACCTGGCTTAAGTGAATGCATGCAAATTTTACGTGTTATAATTTTGTTTAAGTGAATAATTTATTTCGCGTAGCGCCGCTAAATCACTATTCACGGGGTACGTTTCCCGAGGCACTATTCACGCTGTAATATTTTTACGTCTTTGTCGATTTCTAAAAATTTTGTTAGAGCGTGTATGTGATGAGATAATTTTTTCAAGCGTTAGAATATGTATTTGAGCTGGTTAGTGATTTAATTTATATCCGAATTTTTTTATATGGGTGTTCCGAATAAATGGACAAATCCCGTATTAATTATTTTTATGCATCCCAATATTTTATGGGAGTACCCATTTTAATTATGGGTAGAGTTATTGACCAAATTGGGTACAAAAGTAGGAGTATTCGGGTATGGAAAAGACCAATTGGGTGTATTATTTGTGGCATGTTATTAATATGGGAGACAAGTAACCATTTTGGACCAATCAAATGAGGGAGTAGAGAGAGTGGTCGGCAGCATGCTACCTTTTTGCTAGGTTCAATGCCTTAATTTTCCAAAATGCCCAACATCCCTTTTGGTGGCTTAACCCACTCCTCCTCCTAAACCTTATTCATCCGACTCCTTCCCTTCCATTCTCCTACACTCAGCTCATATCCAAGTTTAGTCCATTTGCTAGCAAGAAGAGAGCTGCAGAGAGGGAGGAAATGGTATAGAGAGAGAGTGCTGAAGAACAAGAACAAAGGAAGAAGAAGAAGAAACTTGAAGGAAGAAAAAAGGAGAGACTCGGGTGGAGAAGAAAGGAGCCAAAGAAGTAAAAAAAGAGTCTCAAAACAAAGCCTAGCAATCATCTTAACCTCTAGAAGAGATTTATAGAGGTAAACAATCAACCAAAACTGATTTCATTTGATTTTGTGAAGATTTTCGAGTTTTGAATGTTTTTGGACCTCTTAAGCTTGCGAGATGATTTTGTTGAGATTCTTGTTGTTGTTATTTGTTTTGGATGTTTGTAAATGTTGTTAAGAGACTATTTAAGCCATTAATAACATCAAAGTGGAACAAAAAATGGAAGAAATCTGAACCTATGCTTAAAGGATGAAGAACATGAAGAACAATGGATATTTTTGAACAAACATGGACTGTTGGACGGTTTAAAGGACTTTGTCGCTATGATTTCGTGTTTGTTTAATTTGTTTGTTATTATGATGTTGTACTTCCATGGGTTATGAATTTAACCCAGTTGGAATGGAGTAAAAAGGGATTAAAACAAAGATTTGGTGATGATTTTAGTGGAGAACACTTAGAACACCTAAAAATAGAGTATGAACTTAGTACTTTGGCCTAAGATTTGGCATGTTAATGTCAATGGGAAGCTCTAAATTTTGGATATGTTGTAGCCCCATGTCTTAGGAGTCCATAGAAACCGAAATGGACGAATTTGAACGTGTATAGGAGAAGTTATGAAGGTTGGAGCGAAGGAGGGTCAAATCGCGCGTAGGAAGCAATATGCAGAACCTGAGTACCGGTGCAGCCTCCGTGATTACACGGAGGCCTCACTGAGCTCGCTGGTCACTGGCGCAGCCTCCGTGATTCTCACGGAGGCCTCGCTGACCACCTGATTTTGGAATTTTCAGCATGAACGATTATTGGTAAAATAACCATAACTTTACCATACGAACTCGGATTAGGGCGATTCAAGATGATCCGAAAAGCTTAGAGATAGACCTACAACCTCCATTAATTAGAATTGAAAGTTACTACCTGGACCAATTTTAAAATTGACCATCTTTAGGATTGTTGTGCGATTGAAGACAATCGGAGGGCGTTGGACATGCACGTGTGCAATGTGCAATGTTTTCGACGCCATGTTATGATGTTCTAAGTTCTAAAACTTGAATGTTATGAGGTTTTTAAGATCATGGGATCGAACCAGGATTATTATTATAATTATTATTATTTTTATGATATTTAAATAGTTATATGATGTTTATGTTGTACCGTGAGCACCACATCTTGTATTTGATTATACACGGATTTGGGGACATTACAGCCCCGGCGCTGCAACAAAGGTTAATCCCAGCGCCCCGATGCTAGTGTGAAAATTTTGACCATTTCGTCCTTTAAAGCTCCGAACATGATTCTTAGTCCATATTATATTTCCTCCACCAATCTTGAACCTAGGTATGAACCAATTGAATGAACTTAGAATCATATTCTTCAATAAACTCTTTGCCATGAAGCTTGAATCTCTTTCCTTCATTCCGCGCACCACATGATGAATTGGCTTGCGTTGATTTGGTCTCACTAAATATATTGTATCTAGCAATCCCAAATCATAGAATATATCCTCTACTCGCGATCCACTTGAATTTAGCCTCAAAGTAAGTATCCTTGAGTAGTTTTCAGCCTAATCACTCACGATCATTTGAATTATCCTTTGAACTTGAGTTGTGTCTTGAATGCTTGATGCGATCCTGGTAAGGATCTCATCATATACGACCCAAAAGTTTAACAATCACTAAGATTGAAAAACACAATCAGCCTATCGTACCACATGTTACATATAACATAATAGTCTTAAAGACGCGGTATGTTGCGTCTACCGGAATCATATGTCTGTTTACTTTATAACCGAAGGTTTCTAGTCGAAATAATTGGCATTGACTCATCTTTAAACCATTTAAAACTTTTAAAAATCAATTTTATGACTGTATACCGCACCTTGCAAGAGTACGTTGATGACTCATCATTTATCATACCACACCAGGTTAAATAGTGTGTTGATGAAAAATTCATTTTTATTTTTCATATTAAATCTGTCTAGCGAAAACAATTAGCATATACCTATGAATAACATAGCTAAATCAATTTTATGACTTTATCATGTCCACACAGATAATAATGTGTTAATCTTCACACCTCAGGTACCGTGTGTTAATAATAAAAATTATTTTATCTTTTTCAAATCAACCCTGTCTAGCTTGAAAAATTAGCATAAATATATGTTAAAAAAATTTCCAGTTCAATCGTTTGAACAATTCTTTTTCAAAGGCACCCAAGTGCGAATATATGCATGAATGTCTAGCATAGCTAGAAAATTTTGGAATACCCCTAATCCTATATTATTTCCATTTTTGTCTATCCACAACACAAGTTTTACAAATATATAGTAATATAGTAAACTGATTGGTTGTAAAACCAAGTACAAACAAATATATCAGTTCCCTTTCTCATCAATACGGGATTGAAAGATCTCAGTGCATATTAATCATTTTTAATACACCGCTTTAAGACAATTTCGTAGCCGCATCTCATAAGTCGGTTCGACTGACATATCATAGCCCTTTCCAATACAAGAGTTCGTTCACTCAGTAACTAACAAACAAATATTTTTAAATTATAGTTTTAGTGTACCAACTAATAACTATTCAATATACATATGAGAAAAGAATCAACTCCTCAAAATATATACAAAGAAGAGTTTGACATAAGATTTTAATCTATTATCAATATAGCAAACTGAGTGTTTCCTCCACCCAAGAACTAATGAATCAGTTCCCCATCTCATCCACACTATCGTCAAATGATTTCATTCAGTGTGTAACCCGCTTTGAAAATACTGACTATGAATCATTTGTACCAACAGTGTAGTTAGATCAGTTCCCTTGCGCATATTAAACTCTACCCATACTAGAGAGTCGTTCAACTCAATTCTTGCTAATATGAGTTTTCAATTGAAATATGTTTTCCAAAATTAGTATTGACAATTTACACGCAAGTATACGTGGTCAACAACTAATAAAGTGTAAGTAGAGTGTCGAACCCACGAGGAATATGCTAATAAAATTATCCAAGTACTAACTTTATATCAATTCAACCTTATTTAAACAAATGAAATTAAGAATAAAGGATTTAATTAATTAAACTAGTAATTTAACTACTCTATCAACAAGGATTAAATTCAAATTTTAAAACTTAAGATTACAATTCCCTCCAATGTTTCATTTAAATTTCCTATCTCCCTATTTAATTATATGGTCACAATGAATTGTTAACCGAAAATTCGTTAGTATTTATACGCTTCATGGTCTTATAAACATATCCTTTCTAAATCCACCACAATGGGAATAGAATCGGAAAGGAACATCCTAGCTAAATAAATCACTATATTCCTATGAGAATTAAGTTAACAAGAATTTTAAGCATATATTCTCCAATTGGTTACACATGGCATATAGGGATATCCCTATCCTATACACGAATCATGAATTCCATCCCATGCAGAAAGACAAACATATGTTATTATATTCAGATCTAAACCTATAATCTATTTCTTAATTTCATATAGATTATCCCATTAATTACTAGCTAGGTAATTAATACATGAATGCACAAAATATGATAAAACAATTCATATGGTGCCAATTAGAAAGGAAGAAAATCAATTTAAACTACATATTGGGTTCAATTGCAATCATAAATAAAATTTAGCTCGTAACTGAAAAAGAAATCAAATTAATAAAATAATCCATCATGTTCAAGAATACAAAAATTAAAGGAGAAAGGAAGAGATAAGAATCTGTGTTTATGCGCGATCCTCACATTGGCCTTCAATCCTTGCAATCCTTCCTTTGAATTCTTCTTCAGATCTGAAAATAAATCTTCTTCTATTTCTATTCTACTCTAATCTACTACTAATTATGTTAATTCTCTAAGTTGTTCTCTCTCAAAATTTAGCCTTTGATTGGTATTTATAACCTCTTCCATAGCTTGGTAGAGTTATAATCCAATTATAAATCGATCTGGCAAGTCCCACGTTAATTAGAAGTGCAAAACTTAGCAAAAACGCGTCCTAGCTGAAACCAAGCGCCACACCCCTTCAAATGGAGAGCCTAGGCGCTACAATGTAGAATCTCGACAGCCCCCAAGAACTAGAAATGGGCGCCTAGGCGCTGGCCCTTTTTCTGGAATTTTCTACTTCAACATTTGTTAGTAAAATGGCCATAACTTTGTCATCCGAACTCCGATTGGGATAATTCAAGATGTTCTGGAAAGCTAATAAGTATATCTACAACTTTTATTCTTTGAGAATTGAGAGATTCTGTCTTGATCAAGGTCGAAATTGGGCTTCAAGTATCTGCTATGTAAATGGCAACTCCAAACTTTGATCTATGTTGATATCAAGGCCATAACTTTTGATCCGTGAGGAGTTACGGGGCATGCCACCTATCAAATTGAAGCTCTCGACGAGATCTACAATAAAATTTAAATCCCAAGCCATAAACATGCATCCAACTTGGCATTTAAAGCCCTTTAATCTTCCGTTCTTGCATTTGCTAGCATATTTTACTCCAATACATGTTCGGATTCCGTTTCCTTGCTTCTTCCTACAAAATTGGGAGCTGTCGTTTAACACTGATAAATTAACCTCACTTTCTATTCTCAAATTCAACAATTAGCACAGTAATAAGCAAGGATCGATCCCACAGGGAGTACGTGTTTTAAAATCTATTCAATGACAAAAGATGGGGGGTTTTGAAAATCAATTATCTAACTAAACAAAAGTGAGTAATAAGCTTAACAAATAAATAAACAAGTTCAGTTCTTTAGTTCAGATCCACCAAATCACAGTAATTAATCAACCAAATTATTATTACTTACCCTTCAATGAAACTATTAGCCCTAGATAACAATAAGCTCTGCTGTCTGAAATTCTCCTTAGGTATTCACTGAATAAAACAAAGCACTTTACCAGATTCTAACTATCATATAACCTAAAACAAGCTCTTTAGGTTTAATGTGACAACAACATTAAGGACTAGAGAATTAGGCTAATTCAAGCAATAAACACACAAGCTCGGTTTATTTAACTTGCTTGCTGATAACCTTAGTAATAATCAAAAGTTCTGACACAATCAATATTACTAATTGCTACTGGTGACAAGGAATACTATCAATTACACGTAATATTACTCCTTAATCTAGCAGATGTTAATGATCAAACTAATCCAATTGGCCATATTAAATTAATAAAATCAATTAGCATGCAAACAATTGAAATAGATTATCAGAATAAGTTTTATGCAAGAAGGAATAAAGAATAAAACTTGATTAATCAATTACTTGTAAATAAGGTTTCACCTCCCTTTAGAACTGAATATAGAAAATTAGCCTGACATCCTTCAATCTTCTCCAATTAGGGTTACAATTGTAGTTGTCAAGATCCCCCTAATAATAAACTAAAAACATCTATTTATAATCCTAAGATAATATCCTAAGTCTCTAAGAATTAAGAATCCAATCTGAAATAGAAATCCTCAAAAATTACAAAAAGTCAAAGCTGGTCAAACTTGGTCAACTCCGCCATTCTCGCCGGGGCGAGATTTTTATACTTGGTTTCTCGCCGGGGCGAGAAACTCCAGAGAAGTCTGGGCCGGGGCGAGCTCTGGATCGGCTGGGGCGAAAACGGGCAGAGGCTTTCTCGCCGGCTCTAAAGGTTTAAATTCAATTCACATCCATGAATACCAACACCAATCAACAGAAATTTGTTCAATACTTCATCAATCAACTAATAACAATAACCTCATCATTCCCCACTGAACATCTATAAATCAAATTGAAACCACATAAGCATCTCCTATGATTAACACAGATACTCAACTCAATTTGTATGGAACAACAACCGTGCACACTGACTCAAAACCAGAACATGTTTTTTTTCCCTGCCATTCATTTTTCTTCATTCAGGTGAATGCATTTTATGCTCCATTTCACCTTCTTCATTCTTTTCTTAAGCGAGTGCATTTTATGCTCCATCTCACTTTTTTTCTCACCAGCGAGTGCGTTTTACGCTCCATCTCGCTGCACGTGTTTATGGGTGAGTGCGTTTTACGCTCCATCTCAACCCACCACATGTCTTTCTTTTGAGACAAAATATTTTTTTTCAGTTTTTTTTTAATTCTTTTCAAATTCCCAATTTTGTCTTCACATGGTCTTGAAACAAGATAAGCAGTTAAACAGTTCTAAATCATGAAATCAGTGCACAAAGTTAACTCCACAACTAACTCAGTCAAGTAAACATGTATCTCATACTCAAGTACTCATGCAATACCAACTCAATCTAAATTAGTCAACTATAGGTCCTAACTTTATTATCTTCATCTATCAATTAATTCAGCATCAAACAAATTCAATCAATGGCATCAATCTTCATTCTAAACCAAAAACCTTTGAAAACTTGACCAAATAAAATCTCAAGCAAATTTTTACATAGATAAGCACCATTGGATCATAATCTCCTAGAGTAAACCTTAATAACCTAAACCCCTCCCCCACACTCAAACCTTACATTGTCCCCAATGTAAGTCAATCATGCAAAGATGAAGTAACTACTATCTAATATGCAACTAAAAAAAACTCAAAAGGAAAGGGATAGAAAAATCAAATCTGAGATCATGGGTTGCCTCCCAAGAAGCTGCCCTTATTTATTATCATTGGCTCGACATCCTTCATCTTTCTTCACTCCGTCTCCATTGGATCCTTAAGATTCATTACCTCAATATTTTCCACTTGAAAACCCTCATGAAAGGGTTTTAACCTGTGTCCATTCACCGTAAAAACTTTTTCTGTACTTGAGCTCTGAATTTCAATTGCACCATGAAGAAAAATGTTAGTAATAACAAAAGGTCCTACCCATCTAGATCTCAACTTACCCGGAAATAATTTGAGCCTGGAATGGTAAAGGAGAACTTTCTATCCTACAACAAAGTTCTTTCGAATGAGCCTGCTATCATGAAAAGCTTTTGTCTTCTCCTTGTATATCTTAGAACTCTCATATGCATCGTTCCTCAACTCTTCCAATTCCTGCAACTGTAGCTTCCGTTGTTCACCAGCCTTGTCCATCTCCATATTACATTGCTTGATTGCCCAAAAAGCTCTATGTTCTAGTTCAACAGGCAAGTGACATGCCTTCCCATATACTATCCTGTAAGGTGACATGCCGATCGGGGTTTTGTACGCCGTTCTGTAAGCCCAAAGTGCATCCTCCAACTGCAAACTCCAATCCTTCCTGTTAGGGTTGACCACCTTCTCTAAAATGGATTTGATCTCTCTATTGGAAACCTCAGCTTGGCCATTACTTTGGGGATGGTAGGATGTAGAAACATTATGCAAAACGTTGTATTTCTTCAATAACGCAGCTAGCATCCTATTATAAAAATGCGTACCCCTATCACTGATAATGTCCCTTGGTGTTCCGAACCTGTAAAATATGTTAGTCTTGACAAAATCTGCAACAGTTCTAGAGTCGTCAGTCCTGGTGGCTTTTGCTTCCACCCATTTAGAGACATAATCAACGGCTAACAAGATATACAAATTACCAAAAGAAATAGGAAAAGGACCCATAAAATTAATACCCCAAACATCGAAAATTTCAACAACTAAGATGGGAGTTTGTGGCATTTGATTCCTATGTGTTATGTTATCGGTTCTTTGGCAATTCTCACATGCTTTACAAAATAGAAAAGAGTCGTTGAATAGGCTAGGCCAATAAAAACCACTCTCCAAAACCTTATGAACAGTCCGCTTAGGTCCAAAGTGTCCTCCACAAGCATATGAGTGACAAAAAGTGAGAATAGATAGGAACTCATGGTCGGGTACACATCTCCTAACAATTTGGTCAGAGCAAAATTTCCACAAATATGGGTCATCCCATACATAATATTTTGCATCGCTCTTAAGTTTTTTCTTTTTGGGCTTTAGAATAACCATTCGACATATGTTGACTAACAAGGTAATTGACAATGTTAGCAAACCATGGTAATGTTGTATCAAGTTTAAACAAATACTCATCTGGAAAAGAATCCTGTAATGGTAGTGTATCTTCAAGCCGCAGTAGTCTACTCAAGTGATCTGCTACCACGTTTTCAGCTCCCTTCTTGTCCTTGATCTCTAGGTTAAACTCTTGCAGCAACAAAATCCAACGTATGATTCGAGGCTTGGAGTCCTTCTTTGTCAGCAAGTACCTAAGAGCAGCATGATCAGAATAGACAATCACTTTAGTACCAAGTAAATAGGATCTAAACTTGTCTAAAGCAAATACAACCGACAACAATTCTTTTTCAGTTGTAGAGTAATTGATTTGAGCAACATTTAATGTCCTAGAAGCATAGTATATAGCATGTAAAACTTTGTTAACCCTTTGCCCTAAAACAGCTCCGACTGCATAGCTGCTAGTGTCACACATGATCTCAAACGGCAAATTCCAGTTAGGTGGTTGTATGATAGGTGCTGAGGTTAAAAGCTTCTTCAATGCGTCAAATGCTTCCTTGCACTCATCATTGAACTGGAACTGCACATCTTTTTACAACAACTTACATAGTGGCAAAGCTAGCTTGGAAAAGTCCTTGATAAATCTTCTATAAAAACCTGCATGACCAAGAAAAGATCGAATCTCCTGCACATTTGCAGGGTAAGGCAAAGCAGTAATGATTTCTATTTTAGCTTTATCAACTTCTAATCCATGAGCAGATACGACGTGACCAAGTACTATACCTTGTTCTACCATAAAGTGACATTTTTCCCAATTTAGAACAAGGTTAGTTCCAAACATGTGTCAAGTACTTTAGTTAAGTTCTCTAAGCATGCATCCAACGAGTCACCATGGATTGTAAAGTCATCCATAAAAACCTCTATACAACTTTCAAGAAGATCGGAAAATATACTTACCATGCACTTTTGAAAGGTACCTGGTGCATTGCATAGTCCAAAAGACATCCTCCTATAAGCAAATGTACCGAAAGGGCATGTGAAGGTAGTCTTGTCTTGATCGTCTGGGGCAATTACAATCTGGTTGTAACCTAAAAATCCATCCAAAAAACAATAGTAAGTATGGCCAGCCAATCGCTCTAACATCTGATCAATAAAGGGAAGAGGGAAATGGTCCTTTCTAGTGACTGCATTTAATTTTCTGTAGTCAATACAGACTCTCCACCCTGTTTGCATCCTTGTTGGCACCAACTCATTGTTATCATTCTGAACGACAGTGATCCCAGATTTCTTAGGAACGACCTGGACTGGACTCACCCATTGGCTGTCTGAGATTAGGTAGATAATACCTGCATCTATCAACTTCAGAACTTCTTTCTTTACTACCTCCATCATGGGTGGGTTCAATCTCCTTTGAGAATCTCTGATAGGTCTCGCTCCTTCCTCCAACAGGATTCTATGCATACAAACAGTCGGGCTTATTCCCTTGATATCTGCAATTGTCCATCCAAAGACTATTTTGTGATCCCTTAGAATCCGTAACAGTTTCTCCTCTTGAGCTTGGGTTAAATTATTAGCAATTATTACAGGTAATGTGTCATTCTCCCCAAGATATGCATACTTCAAATGGGCTGGAAGAGGTTTCAACTCCAAAATAGGTGCCTGTTCAACAGAAGGTAATAATTTAGTATGAGACTTAGGTAACTGAATGGACAATACTACCCCTTTATCTGTGATTTTTGGCAAAGAATGTAGTGCTGCCATAGTTTCCTTTAACTCTTGTTCTTGCTCATAATCTCCTTCTTTTCCTAACTCCAAGCTATGTGTGATGGCAACCTCCAAGCTATCCTTGTGCAAATGGTCAAAAGATTGATGTACTAAAGAATCAAACACATCAATAGCATAAACAGGATTAATATCACTAGGGTACCTCAATGCCTCATATATATTAAATTGAATCTTTTCACCATCAAACTTCATGGTGAGGGTCCCGTTGTGAACATCAATCATTGTTCTTGTCGTTTTCAAGAATGGTCTTCCTAGCAAGATGTGAGCAGGATTTGAGGATTTATCGTCCTCCATGTTTACTATGTAGAAGTCTGCCGGAAAAATCAACTCATTAACCTGTACCAATACATCCTCAATTACCCCTTCGGGGTAAGTGTTAGTTCTATCAGCCAATTGTATGATAACACCAGTTTGCTTAAGAGGTCCTAGATTTAGAGAAGCAAAAATAGATAGTGGCATGACATTTATGGATGCTCTTAAATCTAGCATAGCTTTTTCAAATCTGATGTTGCCAATTTTACAGGGAATGGTAAACATGCCCGGATCTTTACATTTTGGGGGCATTTTCCTTTGTAAGACTGCAGATACATTTTCTTCTACGGTAATCTTTTCATCATCTTTTAGCTTTCTTTTGTTAGTGCACAATTCCTTTAAAAATTTTGCGTACCTGGGCACTTGTTTGATTGCATCAATTAAAGGAATGTTTACCTCAACCTTCCTAAAAGTCTCAAGAATCTCCTTTTCTTGTTCATCTTTCCGTGAGGTTCTAGGATTCCTGGGTGGAAAAGGTAAAACATTAGTCTTCAAAGGAACAGATGGGCTAGGAGTTACCTGAGGTATTGCGGTTTTTTCCTTGGTTCTTCCTTCCTCAAATTCCACAGTAGCTTGGGGAGTCGTTAACTGCTTTCCACTCTTCAATGTGATGGCGCTGGCTGTAATACCCGGTTTTTTAAAAAATAAATAAATAATAATAATATAATTAGATAATTAAAGTGTAACTAATAATTTTTTTTTAATGCATATCTAAATCCTATAAGGATAAGATAAGTCAATTAAGTTATAACAACCTATTAAATTTTTAAAAGGACTCTTTTACTTGATAACCTATTCTGTAAAGGAATTAGATATATTTAAAGAACTAAAGAGAGAAAAGAACGTAAAAATTATTTGGCTTTGGAGTACTGTGGAACAGAGAAGGGGAAAAGAAGAAAACTCAAAGGTAAATCTAATTTTTTTTTTATTGAGATGATCCTCTATTATATATATATATATATATAATTAGATTTTAAAATTTTAAATTTTGATTTCAATAAAGTTCTGAAAATTAGTAATACGTATGTAAAATAAAAAGAGATTTTGAAGATAATAATTAATTATATATATATATATGTAATCGTGTTATTCAAACTGTTTATGTATATTACGCATCTATGTGTGGGTGCATGTGTGATTTTGATTAAACCCTATTTTGATGCTATGATAGTACGTAGGTAAGTAACTTTCTTTTATTGACAAGTCTGTTAGTCCAGTGAATAGAGTTTATATATTAATATATGTGCTTCATTGTTTACGTTATTATTGATAGTTAGTCATGTCAGTATGCATTTATATTAGTATCCTTTTATATTAGTTAAGTAAGAAATTAGTCATGTTAATAAATAGATTAAATTTCAGCACCTATATGTATAAATTATAGATAAATTAATATATTTTTAAGTATAATATATAATCGTAATAGTGACTTAAAATTAAGATTTATATGTATAAGATTTGAATTAAGAGTATGAGTAAGTTATAGTAGTGTATCCTAATAGTTTTAAATTGTCATGATTTTATATTTAGGATTTGTTCGTTTTAATTTCGTGTTTCGCAATATCGAGGTAAGTGGCTTTCCGAACTATTTAGTGTTTTTAAATTTATAGTTTACTTTTATGTATGCCTTAGTAATTACTCGGATGCCTAAATGTACCGTTTCAAAATTGTTATGTTTTATTTAACGCTTCCATTTAAATTAAAATGCTATGTTCTTTATTTCAAACTTCGGATCAAGTATTTATTTTGAACTGTGAAATGAGATTATATGATTTTGAACTGTGAAAAAGTATTGTTTAGAATATCGATAATATTGAGAAAAGATTTTTGAAATTCTCAGTCCGACTATGTATAGAACCCGTTATTGTTTACGTTTAGTTCCGGAGCTAATATAGGACCTACTAAGGCGCACACCTTTTAGATGCCCTTCGGGGAGCGTGCAATTTTATAGATACCTTAGTAGGGTGCGTGAACATTGACACTATCGAACTTTTGGGCCGTGTTACAGGGCTATTGTAACCTTAGTCGCTAGGACTGTGGATTTAAAAGATATATTGTATACATTGAAATCATTTTTGAATTGTTTTAGTTTTGAAAGTATATATACTATTGTTGTTGAACAAGAAGATATTTCGAAAAAGTATTTTTTTTTTTGCAAATTGTACTTGATTCGGCTAGATAGGGAGGATTGCTACTTGCTGAGCTTCATCGCTTACCCCTTACAAATTTTTACAGGTTCCATTGTTGAGAGCTGAACACTTATTTGACGCACTTTTGATAGCTGAAGATTTGTTTAAAATGTCATTTCCTTTAATGTTGAATTTTGATAGAAACTATTAGTTTTGAGGAGCTGCGTCTCCATTTTACGTATTTGATATTTGGGGGTTTTTCATTTGAAAGTGGATTTGAAAGATGTTTATTGTTGGATTTAATTTAAGATTATTGTTGAATTATTTTGTTTGGGCTGCGCTATTGATATTGTTGCCTTGCGGGCCTTTGGGCTTGCGGCGTGTAGCACTTTGGGCCTGTAGCGGGTTCGGGGTGTTACACTGGCATTTTTCCTCGGGTTGACAACTGTCTGAGATGGCAATTTTCCTGTTCCTTGAGAATCCAACCTCCCTACTGTAGTCGCGAGTTACCCCACTTGGTTTCTTAAATCTTGCACTGACGTTCTAGTTTCCTGCTGGAACTGGTGAGTTTGGTTCATGAACTGCTGGGTTTGATTCATGAATTCCTTGAACATGTCTTCTATGGACGTTCCAGAACCTGTAGGGGCTGCTTACTTGGGCTGATATTGAGGTTGAGCCTGTTGATAGCCTTGTTGTCTAACTGGATAGACAGGTTGTGCAGGTGGTCGATTTCCTCCATAACTTAGATTGGGATGATCCCTCCACCCTGGGTTGTAGGTATTTGAGTAGGGATCATACTTTTTCGGTGGTTGTGGTTGGTAATTTCCCATTGCGTTGGCTTGTTGTATAGCCTCGTCATCTTGCAAAGTTGGGCATGCATCTGTAGTATGACCTGATTGTAAACATATCCCACATGTCTTTGCAACTGGCATGCTCCCTACAGCCAACTGTCTAACCATAGCAGTCAATTCCGCAATTTGTTGATCATGAGTGCACGTGCTCACCTCATTTACCCTTGTTGGTGCATGACTTGCTCGTGTTCCATATTGTTGTGAATTTGCAGCCATATTTGCAATTAGATTCCTTGCAGCTTCTGGGGTCTTGTCAACTAGAGCTCCTCCGCTTGCCGCATCTATCATACTTATGTCCATTGGCACTAACCCTTCATAGAAATATTGTATCAAGTGTTGGTCATCTATTTGGTGAGGTGGACAGCTTGAGCAGAGCTTTTTGAATCTTTCCCAGTATTCGTAGAGTGTCTCCCCACTGAATTGCCTTATTCCACATATCTCTTTCCTGATATTAGCCACTCTTGAAGCAGGGAAATATTTCTCCAAGAATAACTTTTTCATGTCATTCCATGATCGTATTGAACCTGACGGCAGGTAATACAACCAATCCTTCGCTAGATCCGCTAATGAGAAAGGGAAGGCTCTCAGCTTAATCTGTTCTTCGGTAATCCCGTGTGGCTTCATGGTAGAACATACCACATGGAATTCTTTCAGGTGTTTGTACGGGTCCTCACCTGTAAGACCACGAAAAGTAGGTAGCAAATGGATTAGCCCAGATTTAAGCTCAAACGCAGCATCTAAGGTAGGATATTCAATACAAAGAGGTTGTTGGTTTAAATTAGGAGTTGCCAACTCCTTTAAAGTCCTGTTATTGTTTTGAAGTGCCATCTCCTCTTCTTCTTCAGAATCAGTTGATGAGTGGTTGGCTAGTAATTCAAGTGCTATGTTTAATCCTGGTGATGGAGCACAATGTTCCTCTTGATCTGTAGTAGACTGTCGAGCTTTACGATTTTGCTTTCTCAGCCTTCTTGCAGTTCGCTCGATCTCTGGATCAAAATCTGTAACAACTTGAGAGGATCGAGTCATAAACTAAAAAAAACAAAAGAAATAAAAAGAAATAAAAAGAAACAAAGAATAGATAAAAACAACCGTTTTACTCCCCGGCAACGGCGCCAAAATTTGGGAGCTGTCGTTTAACACTCCTAAATTAACCTCACTTTCTATTCTCAAATTCAATAATTAGCACAGTAATAAGCAAGGATCGATCCCACAGGGAGTACGTGTTTTAAAATCTATTCAATGACAAAAGATGGGGGGTTTTGAAAATCAATTATCTAACTAAACAAAAGTGAGTAATAAGCTTAACCAATAAATAAACAAGTTCAGTTCTTTAGTTCAGATCCACCAAATCACAGTAATTAATCAACCAAATTATTATTACTTACCCTTCAATGAAACTATTAGCCCTAGATAATAATAAGCTCTGCTATCTGAAATTCTCCTTAGGTATTCACTGAATAAAACAAGCTCTTTACCAGATTCTAACTATCATATAACCTAAAACAAGCTCTTTAGGTTTAATGTGACAGCAGCATTAAGGACTAGAGAATTAGGCTAATTCAAGCAATAAACACACAAGCTCGGTTTATTTAACTTGCTTCCTGATAACCTTAGTAATAATCAAAAGTTCTGACACAATCAATATTACTAATTGCTACTTGTGACAAGGAATACTATCAATTACACGTAATATTACTCCTTAATCTAGCAGATGTTAATGATCAAACTAATCCAATTGGCCATATTAACTTAATAAAATCAATTAGCATGCAAACAATTGAAATAGATTATCAGAATAAGTTTCATGCAAGAAGGAATAAAGAATAAAACTTGATTAATCAATTACTTGTAAATAAGGTTTCACTTCCCTTTAGAACTGAATATAGAAAATTAGCCTGACATCCTTCAATCTTCTCCAATTAGGGTTACAATTGTAGTTGTCAAGATCCCCCTAATAATAAACTAAAAACATCTATTTATAATCCTAAGATAATATCCTAAGTCTCTAAGAATTAAGAATCCAATCTGAAATAGAAATCCTCAAAAATTACAAAAAGTCAAAGCTGGTCAAACTTGGTCAACTCCGCCATTCTCGCCGGGGGGAGATTTTTATACTGGGTTTCTCGCCGGGGCGAGAAACTCCAGAGAAGTCTGGGCCGGGGCAAGCTCTGGATCGGCTAGGGCGAAAACGGGCAGAGGCTTTCTCGCCGGGGCGAGAACCTTCAATTTTCCAACTTTTCAACTTTTTCTCGTTTAAGCTCCGATTTTCCATCTTTTTCCACTTTTGACTCTGAATTCTCCTGAAATCAATAAACAACCTAATAAATGCATATACACAATAAAACATGCAATAAACTAAATATAAAGGAATGAAAATAAATGAATATTATGCACTTATCAAAAATAACATAAAAACACTATAAATACCTAATACTAACTTAAAATACTTAAGAACTCACAAATTTTCAAGCCAAACATACTCAATTCGTAGGTATAAAACTCACTCATCAAATACCCTCAAACTTAAATCTTTGCTTGTCCTCGAGCAAAATACTAAGAACACGACTATAACAACTAATTCTAAATAACAACTCATGCGACTCGAGCAATGAACCAATACAAATTTGCATAATAGCCTCAAAGATTTCCTCTAATGATAACTCTAGATTTTTTTTTGAAAACATGCAAAGCCTAAATTTCAACTTAATTGTCAGTTTCACAACTACTCATGATCCTTCAAGTGCGTGTGTGTATATCCAAATGTTCAAATTAGTCATGATTTAGATAAGACCATATAAACAAATACTCATAAAATATTTTCAAAATCAACTCTACAAACCTTCTTATCACATCAATCTCCGCTAATAAAGGCAACATAAAAATAAGAGGATAAAAAGGATATTTCATACATTTAACATGTTTGAACCCTTCCCAAGTAATTCAAAAATATAATTTTTTTTCCTTTCTTTTTTTATTCTCTTTTTAGTGAGTGCATTTTTTGCTCATTCTCACTTTCTTTTAAACGAGTTTGTTTTACGCTCCATCTCGTACCTGTATTTATGGGTGAGTGCGTTTTACGCTCAATCTCAACCCACCACATGATTCATCATTCCAACTCAGGAAGGTTCCAATTTTTCAAAATTTTCAACAATCCAATATTTTCCACAAACTTTTGGTAATGCCTAAATTTCGCTTCAAATGATGCTTCAATAAGATTTCTAGTGATATCTCCCATAAGCATTCAACTAATTTTATTTTTTAAGCCCCCAACTAGCTAAACATATGCTTTTAATTCAAAAAGATCACAAACAGTGTAAAATCGACTCATAAATCGAAAATACAGACTATGCATGCTTCTTAATTCCCATGAGTTAAAAAAATATTAATCACAATATTTTTTCTTATCCTTGGCACCATAATCAAATTCAATCAAACCATTGTTCAACTATCCTAAAAACATACTAACTAACATATAAATCTAATAACATAATACACTCAAATAACAAATAAAATAAAAACTAAAAACACACCCCCAAACTTAAACTAGACATTGTCCTCAATGGCTAACATAGGAAAAACTAAAGCAGAGGACTTCCCTAAAAATATAGAAATCTTCCTCCTTGTCTGCTAAGTCTGAAGAATAAGCTAGGCACATTGGAATGAATAAGGCACTGCACTTGACTTGGACTTGAATAACCTGTAAACACCATAGAAACAAGTTTATTAAATCCTAATAAATGCAAATTTATTAACTACTATGAAACTTAATAAAATAAAAAAACTAAAACTAAAAATTTAACTTGGGTTACCTCCCAATAATCGCTTGGTTTAGAGTCGTCAGCCCGACTATACCATCTACTATCTAATTCCCCTTTGAAAATTGAGGAATTGTGACACCCCCAAATTCGGGTTTCCTAACCTCGAATTCGGTGTTCACGATACTCAACAATAAACATACTTTCTAACTAATGCGGAATAATAAACATACATTGTTTATCGAAATAGTAATAAAGTCTTACAATCATGGTCCCAAGGTTCTTTAACCTTAACTTAAAAACATACCCTTAATACAATAAGAGTTCACATAACCAAATAACATTTTTAGATAACTAATACATAAGCCCTATCAGGCAGCTATTCTTGCACCTTCCCTTTTCCTTTGTCCCCTTTTGACGTTTCTGCCTTAGCTGAAATAAAGATCATGATATAGCAAGGGTAAGCAACTAGTTTGCTTAGCAAGTTTATACACAAGGGAGATATATCATGATTAGAAGGAAGTTTCGCTTTCAATGTTCAACAACAGTATAAGAGTGTGAAGAAACATGAATTAATAATCAACAGTTGAATATTCGAATACTTGAATGACAGTTACTGAGTGGTTGAAAATAACCATAGACATTTGCCAAGGTTCTCAGCATTTAAACTGGACCTCTTAAAAAGTTTTGGTAATCAAGGGGATCAGCCTTTCATACCCCGTGATTTATGCATAAACACTTAATAAACCAGCATTGATATCATGCCTTAATCAAATTTATCCTTTTCTCAGTCAAGAGTTCTTACTATAGCAAATTAATAAGAACAGCTTTTAAAATACATTTGATTTCACAAATTTAGACATGCTTGATCTAGCTGATACAAATAGCATAGATCTATCTCATAAACAGTTCATGCTTGAAAGAACTTTAATCTAATTCACAATTCAATAACAATAGAATATGAATTCAATTGCACAAGGTGCGAATCTCAATAACCAGTATAGATGTGAATAATCAACAATAATTATTCACTAACATGCTTCAAAAATCATAACTCGAGTTTGAGTTAGGGAACTTGCCTGTTTGCTCAGCTACAAATAATTCTAGCTTTAACTAATTGTCCTTGAAGAACCTAGCATTGATAATATCGATCTATCAATTAGTACTGCGTAGTTGTATATTGACACGCTTACTTATGCTATTTATTTAACACACATAAGCAAATAGACTATCGTAAATCTTATAAGACACTTAATTGATCTTTAGGTTGATGGTTTAATTAATTAACAATATTTCCCTTAAGTGATAAACACTTATTAAACCCTTAAACAATTAATAATAATTGTTTAATTAATTAACATTACTTTTTCTTAAGTAATATTCATTTATTAAACCCTTAAACAATTAATTATAATTGTTTAATTAATGAGTTATTTAAACTCTCTCTATTTTATTAACTCTATCTTTATTTAATTACTATTAAATAGTAATTAATTAATTATCTTTAGTTATTATTATGAATGGTAATTAATAACTAATTATATTCACTTATTATTTAATTATTAATTAAATAATAATCGAATTATAAATTTTAATTGTCTTTAATTATTATTTAAGATTAAATAATAATTAATTAAGTTTATTTATTATTTAAAGTTAATCAATTAATAAATAATTAATTAGTGAGTAATAATTATCTTTAGTTATTATTTAATAATAAATAATAACTAATTAGGTTTATTTATTATTTAATGTTAATCAAATAATTAATAATTAATAAGTGAGTACTAATTATCTTTAGTTATTATTATTAATAAATAATAACTAATTAGGTTTATTTATTATTTAAAGTTAATCAAATAATAAATAGGAATTATCTTTAGTTATTATTTAATACTAAATAATAACTAATTAGGTTTATTTATTATTTACAATTCTTAATTATCCCTAATCATTATTTAATAACAATAATTAATTAATAATAATATTTTTAGAAAATATACTATTTAATGCGCAAACTTAATTTTGTACATTTACTAATTTTAGAAAATTAATTAATAATATTTAAAACATTAAATTTAATTAAAATTAACCCTTGATGGCATTCTGGTAAATAAGTTGAAATCCGGACGGAGGGGCAAAACTGTAAATTCCCGCCTGGTGCCTTCCGCGCATTGCGCGCATGTCTTTCCCTAGTCCAGACAAAACGACGCCGTTTGGCGCTAAGGCTTGGCAGACTGGCGCGCCATGCGCAGCCAGCCCCTTGTTCGTCCAGGCGCGCGCCATGCGCGACCTGCCTCAACCCCAACCAGCAACATACAGGGAAATTGGTTTTTCTTTCCTTTTCTTTTTCTTTTCACACCAAATGGATTTTAATCACCATTAAACAAGTTTTATACTCCAAATAAATTCCCAAAAATTACCCATGACTACAAAAATATTTCTAATATTACAACAAAATATTTATGACTTAACTCAATATTTTTCATCAATAAATTTTGTACTCCAATAAATAATATTACTCCCATGTTTTAGCATACAAAACCCACCAAAACATGTTATAAAAATTCTAAACTTATATATGGTATCAATAAAGCATACAAGATCAAGATCTCTTCTTATATAGCTTTAAAACCATATTTATTAAGCATGCTTTGCAATAATATAGATCTAGCAAAATACAAACCTAGATCTATGAATACTCCCTCTCTACCACCAACACCAACCAACACATAAAAGTTTTAACAAAATAAATGTGTAATAATCATACTATAATAATAACAGCAAGAACTAGGGTTTGAAAGAAATGAGATCTATACCTAGATTAAATGGCTATTCTCCTCCTCTTTCTAAAATATGTTGTGAATGAGGATGGTATAACAAAGCTAGACTTCTCTTCTTTTCCTTCTCCTTTGGTCGGCACCCCCTCCTTGCTTTTCCTCTCAAATATTTCTCACAAGTGTTTAAGCTCCACCCGAAAATGGGTTTCTTCCTTAGCTCTCTCTCAAGCTCACAAACTCTCTATACTTGGTGAATAATAAATGAACCAACCACTACTATCATTGGTGAGGGGTCCTATTTATAGGAAAGTAGAGACCATGGGCAAAATAGTCATTAATCATGACTAGGCAAGGACAATTTGATCAATTTATCAACAATAGGAAGCTTCCTAGCAACTTCCTCAAGGGTATTTTAATCATTACCCAACTTCTTTTAAGGTTAAAATAGTCTTTTCGTAAAATCTTAATTATCCATTAGTTATTAACCATTCTTCATTGGTTATTAGACATTGGTTATTATCTTGCCATAATTACATTGTTTAAACACAATGGTTATTATCCCGCCATAATTACATTGGTTATTAACCACTTGGATATACAATGGTTATTGCCCCTTCATAATTACCTTGGTTATTAACCACTCTTGGCCATTTTAGCCATTACACACCAATTCCTACACTTGACTCACATATGATTATTTCTTAACCATAGTTATATCATACCTGCCAACACAAGTATAGACACATCTTATACATCTCCCACCAATTAACCCAAGTTGGTTTAAATAGAACACAATGTTAACTCATTAAATTAAATTAGATTTAATTAATATGGACGTTCAAAATTCACGGGCATTACATCTCTCCCCCCTTATAAAAATTCCGTCCTCGGAATTGCAAAAATAGGGTTACTAAATAAAAACGGATAATTCGCTTTCATTTTCTCTTCGAGTTCCCACGTAGCTTCTTCGACTGCGTGATTCCTCCAGAGAACTTTGACGGAATGGATGGTCTTGTTTCTCAGCTTCTGTTCCTTTCTATCGAGAATCTGGAAAGGAACCTCCTCGTACGTTAAGTTCTTCTCGACTTGGATTGGTTCATAGGAGATAACGTGCTTATAGCCTGGTTTATACGGCCGCAACACTGACACATGAAACACGTTGTGAATGTGCTCAAGTTCAGGAGGTAACGCTACCTCGTACGCCACCTCGCCGATTCGCCTCAAAATCTCGAACGGTCCTATGAACCTAGGGCTCCATTTGCTCTTCTTCCCAGATTGTACCGTATCTTGATTGGAAAAAAATGAGCAAACTTGGTTAGACGATCCACAATTACCCAGATGGCGTCTAAACCCTTATGAGTTGGTGGCAGTCCCACCACAAAGTCCATTATGATGTGCTCCCACTTCCACTCCGGAATATCTAGTGGTTGAAGTAGTCCGCTCGGTCGTTGGTGCTCTGCTTTAATCCGTTGGCATGTCAGACATCGACTGACGCACTCTGCCACTTCTCGTTTCATATTTGGCCACCAAAAATTTCGTCGCAAATCCTGGTACATCTTTGTGCTCCCGGGATGTACTGAGTACTTCGTGTTGTGAGCTTCCTGAAGGATTTCTTCCCTCAATTCCAGATCCAATGGTACCCAGACTCTCCCTTCAAACCTTAGCAACCCAGTGTTATCAATCTTATACTTAAGCTCCTCGCCTTCGGCAATTCGTTTCTTTATTGAATCACAATCCTCATCCTTTTCTTGAGCCTCCTTAATCTGATCTAATAGGGTCGGGCTCGCTGTCACTGTAAACAATTTCCCGTCCGTCTCCATCGGATACTTAACCTCCAATTCTAGACGTTCGAACTCCTTTATCAACTCTGCTTGAGACGTGAGCCTCATTAATTTCTCTCTGCCTTTCCTACTCAGGGCATCTGCCACTATATTTTCTTTGCCCGGATGGTACAGAATCTCACAGTCGTAATCCTTGATCAACTCTAACCATCGACGTTGTCTCATGTTTAGCTCCTTCTGAGTGAAGATATATTTCAGACTTTTGTGATCTATATATATCTCGCACCTCTCTCCATATAAGTAGTGCCTCCAAATCTTCAAGGCGAATACTACTGCTGCTAACTCCAGATCATGAGTCGGGTATCCCTTCTCATAGTCCTTCAGCTGACGTGAAGCGTACGCAATGACCTTGCCATGCTGCATTAGTACACAACCAAGGCCTTTGTGTGACACATCGCTGTATACTACAAAACCTCCAGTGTCGTCTGACAAAGCCAACACTGGTGCTTGGCTAAGTCTTTTCTTTAGCTCCATGAAACTCTCCTCGCACTTCTCCGTCCAAACGAACTTTACCGTCTTTCTGGTTAGATTGGTCAACGGTGATGCTATCTTCGAGAAATTCTGGATGAACCTCCGATAGTATCCTGCTAACCCTAGGAAACTCCTTATCTCCGTTGGCGTCTTCGGCTGCTCCCAGTTGATAATGGCTTCCACCTTTGTTGGGTCTATCGAAACACCATTCCTGTCAATGACGTGTCCAAGAAACTGCACTCTCTGCAACCCAAATTCACACTTTGAAAACTTCGCGTACAGCTTCTCCCTTCTTAATGCCTCCAAAGCAATCCTTAGATGTTCAACATGTTCTTCCTCTGTCACTGAATACACCAAGATGTCATCGATGAATACTACCACGAACTTGTCCAAGTACTGCTTGAACACTCTGTTCATCATATCCATGAATGCCGCTGGTGCATTTGTTAGTCCAAATGACATTACCAGAAACTCGAAATGTGCATAACGAGTTCTGAATGTCGTCTTCGGGATATCCTCCTGTCTCACCCTTAGCTGATGGTAGCCTGTCCTTAAATCAATCTTTGAAAAGTATTTCGCTCCCTTGAGTTGATCAAACAGATCGTCTATTCTGGGTAGTGGGTACCTGTTCTTAATCGTAACCTTGTTCAATTCCCTGTAATCGATACTGAGCCTTAACGATCCATCCTTCTTCTTTACGAACAGAACTGGCGCTCCCCGCAGAGATATACTCGGACGAATATATCCTTCTTAACCTCTCCTCCAGACTTGTTGCCTCCGCAAGATTGGCTATCGATCCCTTTCCTTTTATTCGGGTTACTTCCCCCACGGCTACCTTCCTTGTGACCATCATGGCTTTTCTGATCTTGGTTGTGCTTTGTTAACGCTTCATTTCCTCCTCGACAACGATTGCTTCCTTAAGTAACGTAGGAAATGTGTTGATATGCAAAACCACAACCTTACTATACGCCCAGGGCTTCAACCCTTGTTCAAATCTCTTCGCTCGCCTAACTCCGGTGTCCACTTGGTGTGGAGCAAACCTAGCTAGTTTGTTAAACTTCGTTGCGTACTCTGCTACCGACATATCATCTTGCTTCAGATCCACGAACTTTATCTCCATACTTGCCTGCGTGCTTTCTAGAAAGTAATTTTTCGAAAAATAGCTCCTTAAAACGAGTCCACGTAGTTGTGCCTTCCCCAGCTCGACTTCTATTCGCCTTCCACCAGTAATTTGACTCACCCTTCCTCATGAAAGTGGCAAACGAAGTCTTCTGTTCCTTGGTCACTCTTGCGACCTTGAAAACTTTCTCCATTTCTTCTACCCATGTCTGGGCTTCACTCGAATCCGTATTCCCACGAAACTCCGGTGGTCCTAGTAATTTAAAACCCGTAAAGTTCGCCATGTGACTTCATGGCTGAACAACCGCAATGGCTAGTCTGCCTTGCATCGTTTCCTCTAACAAGTTCGCAAAGGTCCTCTTGGGGTCAGTCTGACCCTCCTCGTTATTCACTGATTCTTCCACCCTCGTGTATCGGGGTTGTCTCCTTGATAGCATTGTTTGTTCTAAACAAAACCTTACATAAATCCTTCTTGTTTTACACATCGTGCAGAATTCTACTGATGTTATCATTTAAGAGTCAAGGCACAAATCGATCACAATCAATCATGTAATAATAATACCACATTTATATTCATACACCCCTTAGTGTGTCAAACACTTATAATTCCGGCATATTCCTATAAATGTTAACTATCCCATTAAGACACAAAAGATGGGATTAATAAGAACTGCATTCCCCTAGATCTGAAAAGTGGGGATGTATCATCATCATATCAACTCAAGGCACCTGTAGTAAATACTAATAAGCTCATCTTAGTACCTCGTACTACTTACATCATATAGCATTCCTGATATCCATTTATCCCTCTATTACTAACAACAAGATGGGATTCACATAACTACTCCACAACTTACACAAAGTTGGGACTTACAACAGATATACTGCTAGTTGTACAAAAATTAAGATTCACATTTCTTATATGCATAGATATACTAGTACATATACATTGACCACTATTCTTCATTCATTACGACTCACAAAGGTCTTATAACTCTCAAACTTAACCTTTCTTTCTTTCATTTCCTCTATCTATTCCTTATATCGGGCTCCAATTGATCCTCCTTAGGGATTTCCATTATCTCATCATTCAGTTCCATCTCTAGATACTTTTTCCATATCAGACACTAAATCTACCCTTAGTTCATTTCTTATAATCTCTCTGTTGTCTCTCCTTTCTAATCATCAAAACAATCTAAATTGCCATCAGTCATCTCTTACATTTTTTTTTTTGCATATAACATCATTCATCTCAATACTCTCAACTTTTGCTTAACAACTCTATATGAGTTCATTACCTTTGTCTCACCTAGCATTCCACCATAAAGCTTAATAACTTAACTAACACTTCAAAATATCGATATATTCATTATTGATCGAATCAATCATTTCCTTCTTGCAAACCTTAACCCAACAGATTCTAAGGTACCCTCTTTTCATCACAAAGAAACTCCATACCACATCACTCCAATATCTTATCTAATGAATAGCCACAAAAATTGATCAATAGCCACAGAATTCATCAATAGCATCAAATGATTAATCTAATTACCTCGAATATCTATAACTCCAGTTTACAATGGATCGTCCATACTTAATGGTCTTCACTTTACCATATTATCTCATCAATACACATTCCTCAAATTATCCACAAGCTTAATAACACCAACATATGATCCAAATCCTCAATTCTAAGATCATAATAAATTTTTACCCCAAAATAACTCTGTATGAGTTCTATCCCCTTCTATTCCTCTACATTCTCTCAGGTTATAGTCTAAGGACTCTTTCTCCTAAGGGTTATAACCTATAGCTCTGATACCAACCTGTGACACCCCAAAATTCGGGTTTCCTAACCTCGAATTCGGTGTTCACGATACTCAACAATAAACATACTTTCTAACTGATGCGGAATAATAAACATACATTGTTTATCGAAATAGTAATAAAGTCTTACAATCATGGTCCCAAGGTTCTTTAACCTTAACTTAAAAACATACCCTTAATACAATAAGAGTTCACATAACCAAATAACATTTTTAGATAACTAATACATAAGCCCTATCAGGCAGCTATTTTTGCACCTTCCCTTTTCCTTTGTCCCCTTTTGACGTTTCTGCCTTAGCTGAAATAAAGATCATGATATAGCAAGGGTAAGCAACTAGTTTGCTTAGCAAGTTTATACACAAGGGAGATATATCATGATTAGAAGGAAGTTTCGCTTTCAATGTTCAACAACAGTATAAGAGTGTGAAGAAACATGAATTAATAATCAACAGTTGAATATTCGAATACTTGAATGACAGTTACTGAGTGGTTGAAAATAACCATAGACATTTGCCAAGGTTCTCAGCATTTAAACTGGACCTCTTAAAAAGTTTTGGTAATCAAGGGGATCAACCTTTCATACCCCGTGATTTATGCATAAACACTTAATAAACCAGCATTGATATCATGCCTTAATCAAATTTATCCTTTTCTCAGTCAAGAGTTCTTACTATAGCAAATTAATAAGAACAGCTTTTAAAATACATTTGATTTCACAAATTTAGACATGCTTGATCTAGCTGATACAAATAGCATAGATCTATCTCATAAACAGTTCATGCTTGAAAGAACTTTAATCTAATTCACAATTCAATAACAATAGAATATGAATTCAATTGCACAAGGTGCGAATCTCAATAACCACTATAGATGTGAATAATCAACAATAATTATTCACTAACATGCTTCAAAAATCATAACTCGAGTTTGAGTTAGGGAACTTGCCTATCTGCTCAGTTACAAATAATTCTAGCTTTAACTAATTATCCTTGAAGAACCTAGCATTGATAATGTCGATCTATCAATTAGTACTGCGTAGTTGTATATCGACACGCTTACTTGTGCTATTTATTTAACACACATAAGCAAATAGACTATCGTAAATCCTATAAGACACTTAATTGATCTTTAGGTTGATGGTTTAATTAATTAACAATGTTTTCCTTAAGTGATAAACACTTATTAAACCCTTAAACAATTAATAATAATTGTTTAATTAATTAACATTAATTTTTCTTAAGTAATATTCATTTATTAAACCCTTAAACAATTAATTATAATTGTTTAATTAATGAGTTATTTAAACTCTCTCTATTTTATTAACTCTATCTTTATTTAATTACTATTAAATAGTAATTAATTAATTATCTTTAGTTATTATTATGAATGGTAATTAATAACTAATTATATTCACTTATTATTTAATTATTAATTAAATAATAATCGAATTATAAATTTTAATTGTCTTTAATTATTATTTAAGATTAAATAATAATTAATTAAGTTTATTTATTATTTAAAGTTAATCAATTAATAAATAATTAATTAGTAAGTAATAATTATCTTTAGTTATTATTTAATAAATAAATAATAACTAATTAGGTTTATTTATTATTTAATGTTAATTAAATAATAAATAATTAATAAGTGAGTACTAATTATCTTTAGTTATTATTATTAATAAATAATAACTAATTAGGTTTATTTATTATTTAAAGTTAATCAAATAATAATTAATTAATTAGTAAATAGGAATTATCTTTAGTTATTATTTAATACTAAATAATAACTAATTTGGTTTATTTATTATTTACAATTCTTAATTATCCCTAATCATTATTTAATAACAATAATTAATTAATAATAATATTTTTAGAAAATATACTATTTAATGCGCAAACTTAATTTTGTATATTTACTAATTTTACAAAATTAATTAATAATATTTAAAACATTAAATTTAATTAAAATTAACCCTTGATGGCATTCTGGTAAATAAGTTGAAATCCGGACGGAGGGGCAAAACTGTAAATTCTCGCCTGGTGCCTTCCGCGCATTGCGCGCATGTCTTTCCCCCGTCCAGACAAAACGACACCGTTTGGCGCCTAAGGCTTGGCAGACTGGCGCACCATGCGCGGCCAGCCCCTTGTTCATCAAGGCGCGCGCCATGCGCGACCTGCCTCAACCCCAACCAGCAACATACAGGGAAATTGGTTTTTCTTTCCTTTTCTTTTTCTTTTCACACCAAATGGATTTTAATCACCATTAAACAAGTTTTATACTCCAAATAAATTCCCAAAAATTACCCATGACTACAAAAATATTTCTAATATTACAACAAAATATTTATGACTTAACTCAATATTTTTCATCAATAAATTTTGTACTCCAATAAATAATATTACCCCCATGTTTTAGCATACAAAACCCACCAAAACATGTTACAGAAATTCTAAACTTATATATGGTATCAATAAAGCATACAAGATCAAGATCTCTTCTTATATAGCTTTAAAACCATATTTATTAAGCATGCTTTGCAATAATATAGATCTAGCAAAATACAAACCTAGATCCATGAATACTCCCTCTCTACCACCAACACCAACCAACACATAAAATTTCTAACAAAATAAATGTGTAATAATCATACTATAATAATAACAGCAAGAACTAGGGTTTGAAAGAAATGAGATCCATACCTAGATTAAATGGCTATTCTCCTCCTCTTTCCAAAATATGTTGTGAATGAGGATGGTATAACAAAGCTAGACTTCTCTTCTTTTCCTTCTCCTTTGGTCGGCACCCCCTCCTTGCTTTTCCTCTCAAATATTTCTCACAAGTGTTTAAGCTCCACCCGAAAATGGGTTTCTTCCTTAGCTCTCTCTCAAGCTCACAAACTCTCTATACTTGGTGAATAATAAATGAACCAACCCCTACTATCATTGGTGAGGGGTCCTATTTATAGGAAAGTAGAGACCATGGGCAAAATAGTCATTAATCATGACTAGGCAAGGATAATTTGATCAATTCATCAATAATAGGAAGCTTCCTAGCAACTTCCTCAAGGGTATTTTAATCATTACCCAACTTCTTTTAAGGTTAAAATAGTCTTTTCGTAAAATCTTAATTATCCATTAGTTATTAACCATTCTTCATTGGTTATTAGACATTGGTTATTATCTTCCCATAATTACATTATTTAAACACAATGGTTATTATCCCGCCATAATTACATTGGTTATTAACTACTTGGATATACAATGGTTATTGCCCCTTCATAATTACGTTGGTTATTAACCACTCTTGGCCATTTTAGCCATTACACACCAATTCCTACACTTGACTCACATATGGTTATTTCTTAACCATAGTTATATCATACCTGCCAACACAAGTATAGACACATCTTATACATTTCCCACCAATTAACCCAAGTTGGTTTAAATAAAACACAACGTTAACTCATTAAATTAAATTAGATTTAATTAATAAGGACGTTCAAAATTCACGGGCATTACAGGAATCCTCCATCCATTAGTAGTAATGTAACATTTGAGAGGCTCGCTTCTGTAAGGGCCATTGTTTTAAATTCACCTAGTTTGCTCTTTTTAGATAGAATCTCCTTTATAAATTTCAGGTAGCTAGGCGTTTGCTCCATTGTGTCTCTGAACGGATTATTGAATTGAAGCTTCTCAAACACAACTGGATCTTCATCTATCTTCTCTTGGACCTCTTTTTCATCCCACCATGGCTCCAAATTTATGATAGCTCCCATGTCACATAGAGCTTTGCCGACAAAATGACTACAAATTGAGCACGGGATTGCAAAACTACCTGAATCCTTAAACTTCGATAGAGAAGGTACATGGGGTACTATCAAAATCGGTTCATCTATGTTGGAACTCAAGGCTGAATCTTCTTCAGCCTTCTATTCCTGGTCCCCACTATTTTTCTCCTCTTTAGCATCCACATCTACTGGCACGTCCGGTTGCAGCTTTGGCGCGGGCAATCCATTAGTCTCGGGAACCATATCGTTGGGCCAAATATCTTGAGGACTATTGTTAAAGGCGTTGATGAGCTGTTCCACCTGGTTCTCAAGATTTCGAATCGACATCTCTTGACTATTCATCTGCTCCTCAATCAAAACCATGTACTTTGAGATAAGTTCTTCCAATTTTAACATCCTTTCCTCTTCATGTGGAGCAGCTTGCATTGAGAATTCTGGAGGGTATGGTTGGCTTAGAGCATAAGTTTGATCTTGATTATTATGGCTCCATGAAAAATTCGGATGATTCCCCCAACTATGATGATACTCGTTGGGATAGTGGCCGAAATTACCAACACATTGTACCGACTCGAAACTGCTGGCGCATTGATGGCTCAAATGGTTTCTGTTAGGTTTGTACATAGCGCGAACATGTAATCCAATTACATAAATAGTGCGGAAGCGCGATAAAACGGATTTTAAAATTTTCATACAAACCATCACCATGATCATCCATGTACTCAATTATCAATTAAACGAAAGAGATAGAGATTAAGAAATTATACCCTCGTAGAACCGTGCTTCCTCGGGTACAAGTTCACCTCCAATTCCTTCGCGTTGTCCTTGAATTTCACCGATTAAATTCCTTCATTTGATCAACGTTAGCCACCCAAGTGTTTGGCCTCTAGAGGTGATCCACCAAGGAATAATAGTTATTCAAGAAGATGGGTGTTGGCAAAACCCTAGTTTCTATCTCTATAGAAATTGCAAGTACTCGCTCTCTCCAATTCTCATGGAAGAGTGTGTAACTGTCTAACAATCTAATTATCTGACTGTCTAACCCTAAATCATAATAAGACTCCTCTTATTTATAGATATAGGGAACCCTCCTAAACTATTTAGGATTAGAGTTTTTATTTTTATTAAACTCCTTTAATTAATTGAACTCCTAATCCAATTAAGAATTCATGAGAGAGTACTTCTATTAATTAATTCCCAATCCCTATTAGGAATTAAATAATAGTAATAGTAATAATAATAATAAGACTCCTCTTATTAATTTATATTTAATATTTCCAAAATATTAAATAATAAATATTAAGCTATTTAATTTATTCTATCTCCATAGATTAAATTAAATACACTTAACTTATTATTACGATTATGCCATTTACTTCTTAAATAAATATTTTCCTTTTGCGGTGTGTGACCCTTTAGGTTCTCCATATTAAACCGGTTGTGAATAAATCAATTAGAACAATTCTAATCTTATTTAAATAAATAAATTAAACTATTTAATTCATTTAAATAAATAATATTTATTCTACAATAAGGGTAAGCCCCCTTAGCGATCAACGACTTTCCAGATAATATAGATTTCAACATTAATCACAAAAGAACCTTTCAGTGAATAGTTACCGTACAATTCAATCCTTCTACCATACAATGTCCCAATTAAATATAAGACATGGAATTACTGTCAAGTCTTATTTTATTTAATTATATGTATTTCGATTCCCAAATGCACAACTCTGATAATGTAAATTAGAAACTCCTTTTTAATTTCATTCTGCTTTGGCCAAAGACTTCTGAGTCGTCATTTATCGAATCACATAGGACATTCACTCCTTTTACTAGAAGTGGTAGATTCTTTGTTGATCATTCACCTATCTCCATGTATAACTTATTATACCCAATCATACCCTTTGATATACCCTAAGGGTCTTAAGGAACATGTCAAAGTATAACTCATCATACACAAGATACTATGATGATCTCAAGTCCAAGGATCACTTGTACTACTATCACTAGAGGAATTCCTATTGACAGGCGAGTAAAACTCCATTAGGTATTCCTTCGCGAGCCACGTTCAGTGAACTTATTCTCTAATAAACACCTACATACTTGCTTTAGTGTCTCCACACAAATGATTATGAGATCAATCATCCTCTTCATAAGAGCAAGCAACGTATGTACTAATCTATCCGGATTCACTAATCCCCTTTTTAGTAATCCATCGATTAGGAACGATTTTAGTTTGTGAGCTATCTAGAATTTAGATCTCATTAGCATGATCACCATCATGATTCTAAAAACATTGCTCAAAACTATGGGTTTATCACATTTAATATAACAGCACTATGTAGATAAAGTTAAAATGCCTTTAACAAACGAATAAGATTACAAAGTGTATGCTACATCATATCAAATATGATTGGCTTGTGTGCATACTACTTTCAATCTCCCACTTGCACTTAAGCCAATCGTCATGGTATCTAATACCCTTCTTCTCTAAGTGACGATCATCCTACTGTTTGGATAAAGCTTCAGTAAATGGATATGCAATGTTGTTCTTGAGAGTCCACTATCTCTATAGTGACTTCTTCTCTTTCAATGATTCTCCTAATCAAATGAAAGTGCCGCAACATATGTTTGAATCCAAGATGAGACTTAGGAACTATTCCTAGTTCTGTGATGAACTTTTCATCCAAACAATCAACTTGCAGCTTCATTTACAGCTATATACTTTGTCTTTGTCACTAAACCAACAACACTTTGCTGTTTGGAACCTTTCCAATTCACTGCATCGCCTTTCAAGGTAACGATTTACCTTAAAGTGGATTTGTTATCGTCTTGGTCAGTCTGAAAAACTTGAGTCTGTTTAGCCCTCTAGTTTTAATTCAGACCTACCATGAATCATAATCACATCTTCAGTACCAGTTAAGTACCTAAAGATGTTTATCACTGTCTTACAGTAATCTTCTCCAGAATATGAGTGATCAACATCAAGCCTAGTATATTCATTGCATACATAATAGTAACTCATGTGATCTCTCTTTCAATTGGGGACAATTTTAGAGAGATTCTCTCCATGGCTCATCATCATGAGATCTCTCTTGGAGTTTGCCATGCTAAACGCCTTTAGCATCAAATGAATATACGTTCCTTGGGTCAAGCCGAACATCCTTTTAAATCTATCTATATAGATTTATATCCCCAATTTATAGGATGCTCCTCCCAAGTCATTCATGGAGGAATGTTTAGACAATTTTATCTTTACTGATTGTAGCATTGGTGTGTTATTCTTTATCAGTAGTATATCAACATATAATACTAGGAATGTCACAGTGCTCCCACTGACCCTTTTGTACATACTAGGTTCATTCTCGTTTTTGAAAAAATCAAACTCTTTTGATTGTCTCATCAAAACGAATGTTCCATCTTTGAGAAGCTTGCTTTAATCCATAAATGGATCATTGTAGCTTAAAACACGATTTGCTTCAACCTTTGAAACAAATTTCTCTGGTTGTATCATACATACATTCTCCTCAAGTCTTCATTGAGGAAGGACGTCTCCACATCCATTTTGCCAGATTTCGTAATAAGCTGCAATCGCAAGTAAAATACAAATGGACTTGAGCATTACCCGGTAATAAGGTTTTATCACAGTCAACTCCTTGACTTGAAAAACCTTTTAAACAGGTCTGGTCTTATAGGTCTCCACCTTGCCATTTGCCCCAGTCTTTCTCTTAAAGACCCATATACACCATAGTCTATACTTGGTTCTTATACATGGAGTCCATTTCGGATTTCATGGCCATCTGCCATTTCTCTGAGTATCTTCTACTCATAGCCTCATCGTATATAACTGGATCATCATCATCTATGATGCGTACCTCATCATCATCCTCTATGATGAATCCATACCTCCTAGGTATCTTCGGTACTCTTCCAGATTTACAATTCGGTTGTGGTACAATAGGTCTATCTACAGGTTCCTCGGTTCGACTTAAAGTGCTTTGTGGTTCTTGAACCCCTTCAAGATCTATTACCCTCCCACTAGCTTCTTCAATGATAAACACCTTTATCTAAGAAGGCAGCGTGTAGGATTATAGTAATAATAATACCCTAAACTTACTTTAGGATATCCCACAAGTCTGCACTTGTCAGATTTTGTCCCAAACTTATCTTTGAAACCTTTTCACATAAGCTGGACAACCCCTTATCTTAACATATTTAAGACTAGGAATCCTCCCTATCCATAACCTTTATGGAGTTTTGGGGCCGGATTTTTGAGGTTACCTTATCTTATAGATATGCAGCCGTTTCTAGGGCATAACCCCAGATGGATACTAGAATGTCGGTAAAAATCATTATGGACTGCACCATGTCCAACAAGATATAATTTCTCCTTTTAGATACACCAATCAATTATTGCGTATCAGGAGGTTTCCATTATGAGAAAATACCATTTTGAGATGATCTAGAAACTTATTGCACAAGTATACTATTCCTCGATCTGATCAAAGAATCTTAATACTCTGTCAATATCTTTCACTTCTGAATTCTTTTAACATTTCAAATGATTCAAACTTGTATTTCATCAAATACACATATTCAACTCTTTGAATGACCATCTCCTTTTCTTTTATTAGTTTGTTCAATTTGCAAAATAGTTTTCATGTAAGTCAAGTATACAAAGTCTATCAAGTATTCTTCCAATTTCAAACAAAACATTATCATTATAAATAGAACAACAATTGTTCTTAAATATAATACCAGAACCTTCCTTGTCCAACAACAGAAGTAATAATGTTTCTAAAGAGAACTGGAACATAATAACAACTTATTAACTTAATAGACTTGCCCGTAGGCAATGCTAAACTATAAGTTCCTATGGTTAATGTAGCAACCTTTGCTCCATTCCCACACATAAGATTACTACTTTGTTTAGCTTTCTACTTCTGCTTAGTCTCTGCATTGGATTGCATACGTGAGAACTACAGCCGGTATCCAATACCCAAGTAGAACCTTGACTTATAGAAAAATTTATTTTTAATCATGAACAAATCTATATCTGTAACCGAAGCTTCATTAAGCTTCTTCTGGTTACCCTCTGCAAGATTCTCCTTACAGTTTATTTTCCAGTATTCAGGCTTATTGCAGTGGAAGCAAACTCTTTTGCTATCTGCATCAGTCTTGTTCTTATTGTCCTTTATTTTTGCCTTTTCATTTACCTTCTTTGAATTGTTCTTCTTTTAAGAAGATCTTTTGGCCCTCTTCCGCTTCCTGGAAGAATCATCTACCAGTAAGACTTGGTCTTTCTTGGTTGGAAAGTGACTCTTAAAGTTTTCAACATGTTTAAGCAACTCAGGCAGGCTGACATATAGCTTGTTCATGTGGAAATTCACAACAATTTGTGAGAAAGAGTCCGGAAGTGATTGCAAGATCAAATCTTGGATCAACTCTCCATCCATTAAAACCCAGTTGTCCCAATTGTTCAATCAGATTGATCATTTTAGGACATATGTCTGTACTGTAGTGTCATTGGTCATTCTAGATCGGAAGAGCTCCCTAGATATCTGATATCTAATAGTCCTACTTTCCTCACCCTTCAACTCCTTGAAGGTGCAAGAGTATAGCAGGAGCTGTTAGGTTTGTATATAGCGCGATCATGTAATCAAATTACATAAATAGTGCGGAAGCGCGATAAAAACAGATTTTAAAAATTTTATACAAACCATCACCAAGATCAATCTATGTGCTCAATTAACGATATAAACGAAAGAGAAAGAGAATAAGAATTATACCCTCGTAGAACAAAGCTTCCTCGGGTACAAGTTCAACTCCTAGTCCTTCGTGTTCTCCTCGAATGCTACGGTGTGATTCCTTTCTTTGATCAACGTTAGCCACCCAAGTGTTTGGCCTCTAGAGGTGATCCACCAAGGAAGAACAAGTATTCAAGAAGTTGGGTATTTGGCAAAACCCTAGTTTCTATCTCTATAGAAATTGCTCTCCACAATCTAATGCAAGAGTGTGTAACCCTAATCTATGATAAGACCCCTCTTATTTATAGATGTAGGAATAACCCTTCCCTAAACAATTTAGGATTAGGGTTTGTATTATAATTAAAACTCCTTTAATTAATAATGCTCCTAATCTAATTAGGAATTCATGGGAGAGTACTTCTATTAATTAATTCTCAATCCCTATTAGGAATTAAATAATAGTAATAGTAATAATAATAATAAGACTCCTCTTATTAATTTATATTTAATATTTCCAAAATATTAAATAAATATTAAGCTATTTAATTTATTCTATCTCCATAGATTAAATTAAATACACTTAACTTATTATTACCATTATGCCATTTACTTCTTAAATAAATATTTTCCTTTTGCGGTGTGACCCTTTAGGTTCTCCATATTAAACCGGTTGTGAATAAATCAATTAGAACAATTCTAATCTTATTTAAATAAATAAATTAAACTATTTAATTCATTTAAATAAATAACATTTATTTTACAATAAGGGTAAGCCCCCTTAGCGATCAACGACTTTCCAGATAATATAGATTTCAACATTAATCACAAAAGAACCTTTAAGTAGATAGTTACCGTACAATTCAATCCTTCTACCATACAATGTCCCAATTAAAATATAAGACATGGATTTACTGTCAAGTCTTATTTTATTTAATTATATGTATTTCGATTCCCAAATGCATAACTCTAAATAATGCAAATTAGAAACTCCTTTCTAATCTCATTCTGCCTTGGCCAAGGACTACTGAGTTATCATTTATCGAATCACATAGGAACATTCACATCTTTTACTAGACGAGGTAGATTCTTTGTTGATCATTCACCTATCTCCATGTACAACTAATTATACCCAATCATACCCTTTGATATACCCACAAGGTCTTAAGGGACATGTCAAAGTATAACTCATCATACACAAGATACTATGATGATCTCAAGTCCAAGGATCACTTGTACTACTATCACTAGAGGAATTCCTATTGACAGGCGAGTAAAACTCCATTAGGTATTCCTTAGCGAGTCACGTTCAGTGAACTTATTCTCTAATAAGCACCTACATACTTGCTTTAGTGTCTCCACACAAATGATTATGAGATCAATCATCCTCTTCCTAAGAGCAAGCAACGTATGTACTAATCTATCCGGATTCACTAATCCCCAATTTAGTAATCCAACGATTAGGAACAATTTTAGTTTGTGAGCTATCTTGAATTTAGATCTCATTAGCATGATCACCATCATGATTCTAAAAGCATTGCTCAAAACTATGGGTTTATCACATTTAATATAACAGCACTATGTAGATAATATAAATTGCCTTTTAAGAAATTCAATTCCTTTATTAATAAATGAATATGATTACATAGTATTCGCTACATCATATCTAATATGATTGGCTTGTGTGCATACTAATTTCAATCTCCCACTTGCACTAAAGCCAATCGCCATGGTATCTAATACCCATCTTCTCTAAGTGACGATCAAACTGCTGTTGAGTTTAAAGCTTTAGTAAATGGATCTGCAATGTTGTCTTGAGAGTCTACACGCTCCAGGGTGACATCTCCTCTTTCAATGATCTCTCTAATCAAATGAAAACCGCCGCAACACGTGTTTGGATTTCTGATGAGACCTGGGTTCCTTAGCCTGCGCAACAGCTCCGTTGTTGTCACAGAATAAAGGTACTGCTCCTCTAATGCTAGGAACCACTCCAAGTTCAGTTATGAACTTCTTCATCCAAACAGCTTCCTTTGCAGCTTCACTTGCAGCTATGTACTCTGCCTCTGTCACCGAATCAGCAACTGTTTGCTGCTTGGAAACTCTTCCAACTCACTGCGCCACCGTTTTAAGGTAAACACGTACCCTGAAACGGATTTACTGTCATCTTGGTCCGTTTGAAAACTTGAGTCTGTATAGCCCTCTAGTTTCAATTCAGACCCACCGTAGACAAGAAATACATCCTTAGTTCTTCTCAAGTACTTTAGGATGTTTTTCACTGCCTTCCAGTGCTCTTCTCCTGGATTCGACTGATATCTGCTGGTTACACTAAGTGCATGAGCGACATCTGGTCTAGTACATATCATACCGTACATGATAGATCCTATTGCTGAAGCATAAGGAATCTTACTCATCCGGTCTCTCTCCTCAGGTGTCTTTGGGGCCTGTTTCTTGGAGAGATGTATTCCATGGCTCATCGGCATGAGACCTCTCTTGGAATCTTCCATGCTAAACTTCTTTAGCATCGAGTCAATGTACTTTCCTTGGGTCAAGCCGAGCATCCTTTTAGATCTATCTCTATAGATCTTTATCCCCAAAATATAGGATGCCTCACCCAAGTCCTTCATGGAGAAGTGTTTAGATAACCAAATTTTGATCGACTGTAGCATAGGAACATCATTCCCTATCAGTAATATATCATCAACATATAATACAAGGAATGATATAGCGCTCCCACTAACCTTCTTGTACACACATGGTTCATCCTCGTTCTTGATAAAATCAAACCTTTTGATTATCTCATCAAAACGGATGTTCCACCTTCGAGAAGCTTGCTTCAATCCATAAATGGATCGTTGTAGCTTACAGACTTGGTTTGTTCCAACCGTTGAAACAAAACCCTCTGGCTGTATCATATATACATTCTCCTCAAGCTCTCCATTGAGGAAGGCCGTTTTCACGTCCATTTGCCAGATCTCGTAGTCATAATAAGCTGCAATTGCAAGCAAAATCCGAATGGACTTGAGCATAGCTACTGGTGAGAAGGTTTCATCATAGTCAATTCCTTGTCTTTGTTTGAAACCTTTTGCAACCAGTCGGGCCTTATAGGTCTCTACCTTGCCATCTGCTCCAGTCTTTCTCTTAAAGACCCATTTACACCCAATAGGCTTAATGCCCTCAGGTGGTGAAACCAAAGTCCATACTTGGTTTTCATACATGGAGTCCATCTCGGATTTCATGGCTTCTAGCCATTTCTCTGAGTCTTCACTACTCGTAGCCTCTTCGTAAGTCAATGGATCATCATCATCTATGATGCGTACCTCATCATCATCCTCTATGATGAATCCATACCTCTCAGGTATCTTCGGTACTCTTCCAAATTTACGAATAGGTAGTGGTACAGTAGGTTCTTCTACTTGGTCAGGTACCTGACTTTGATCCGTAGTATTTTGTGGTTCTTGAACTTCTTCAAGATATATCTTACTCCCACTGACCCCTTCGAGGATAAACTCCTTTTCCAAGAAGGCAGCGTGTTTCACAACAAACACCTTTTGATCAGTAGGATGATAGAAATAATACCCTGATGTTTCTTTAGGGTATCCCACGAATCTACATTTGTCGGATCTAGTCTTCAGCTTATCATGCTCAAACCTTTTGACATAAGCTGGACAACCCCAAGTCTTAACATGCTTAAGATTTGGTTTCCTCCCTGTCCATATCTCATATGGAGTCTTTGGGACGGATTTGGTAGGTACCTTGTTAAGTAGGTATGCAGCCGATTCTAGGGCATAACCCCAGAAGGATATTGGAAGGTCGGTAAAACTCATCATGGAACGAACCATGTCCAACAATGTTCGATTTCTCCTTTCAGATACACCATTCAACTGTGGCGTCCCTGGTGGAGTCCATTGTGAGATTATACCATTTTCTTTGAGACAATTGAGAAACTCACTGGTTAAGTATTCCCCTCCTCGATCCGATCGAAGAATTTTAATACTTTTACCAGTTTGTTTCTCTACTTCACTTCTGAATTCTTTGAACTTTTCAAACGATTCAGATTTGTATTTCATTAAATACACATATCCAAATCTAGAATGATCATCAGTGAAAGTAATAAAATAAGAATACCCTCCTCGTGCATTCGTTGTCATAGGTCCACATACGTCTGTGTGTACCAACGCTAACAACTCTGTAACTCTTTCTCCTTTTCCACTAAAAGGGGATTTAGTCATCTTACCCATGAGACAAGATTCACAAGTTGGATATGATTCGTAATCAGATAGCTCTAAAAGCCCATCTTTATGCAACTTGGATAATCTTGTTTCATTGATATGACCGAGTCTACAGTGCCACATAAAGGTATAATTAACATCATCTCTTTTTCTTTTCTTAGTTTGTTCAATTTGAAGTATATTTTCATGCAAGTCAAGTATGTAAAGTCCATTCAGTAAATTGCCAACACCATATAAAACATTTTTATTATAAATAGAACAACTGTTGTTCTTTATTATAATATCAAAACCATCCATATCCAATACAGAAATTGAAATAATGTTTCTAATGAGTGTTTGGAACATAATAACAGTTATTTAAACTAATGAACTTGCCCGAAGGCAATGCTAAACAATAAGTCCCTACAGCCAATGGGTGCTAGCAACCTTTGCTCCATTCCCAACTCGTAGGACGACTTCATCCTTGTTCAGCTTCCTACTTCTGCTTAGTCCCTGCATATTATTACATATGTGAGAACTACAGCCGGTATCCAATACCCAAGTAGAATTTTGACTTTCAGAAAAATTAATTTCAATCATGAACAAACCTAGATCAGAAGTCGAAGCTTCTCCAAGCTTCTTTTGGCCCGCAAGATACTCCTTGCAGTTCCTCTTCCAATGTCCCGGCTTATTGCAATGGTAGCAAATTCCTTTGCTATCTGGATCAGGTTTCTTATTATCCTTTTTCTTTGCCTTACCCTTAGCCTTCTTGTTTTTCTTCTTTTCAGAAGATACCTTGGGCCTCTTCCTTTTCTTGGAAGAATCATCCACTAGTAAGACTTGGTTCTTGTTGGATGAGAAGTGACCTTCAGCAGTTTTCAGCATGTTAAGTAACTCAGGCAAGCTGACGTCCAACTTATTCATGTGAAAATTCACAACAAATTGTGAGAAGGTGTCTGGGAGTGACTGCAAGATCAAATCTTGGCTTAACTCCCCATCCATCACAAACCCTAGCTGTCCAAGTTGTTCAATCAAATTGATCATCTTAAGGACATGAGTCTCAACAGCAGTGCCCTCGGTCATACGAGATCGGAAGAGCTCCTTAGATATCTGATATCTAGCAGTACTACTTTGCTCACCATACAACTCTTTGAGGTGCAACAATATATTAGGAGCATCCATAGTTTCATGCTGACGCTGAAGCTCGTTACTCATGGATGCGAGCATGATGCATTGAGCCAAGATTGCATCATCTTGCCACTTTCTAAAAGTAGCAATCTCTTCCTCAGAGGCTGTTTCTGCAACACTTGCAGGGACTGGCGAATTTAGGACATAAGAAATCTTTTCAGCAGTGAGAACAATTCTCAGATTCCTTAACCAGTCCGTGTAATTCGGTCCGGTCAGTTTGTTAGCATCAAGTATGCTACGCAGTGATAGTGAGTTTGACATTTTTAAATTCTGCATGTGAAATAGACAACATTTTAGCATACATTCATTTAATTAATTACCAAAATAAATTAGGTCTTTATTTAAAATTGGTATCTCCCACTATTTTCATCAAACTATATTACCCTCATTATGTAGTTCGGCAATTCTAATTAAAGATTTGCTAGTGAGATTAAGGATCCCATTTCAAATGTATATAGCCTTGTGGTGACACAACAAGCGATATATAAATAAATAGGTAGACAACTATTGTCAATTACATCACTATGTAACTCCTTTTATTTTGCCTCTTAGATTATTTTGATCAAGTGGTGACACATCCGAATCAAAATTATCCAAGTTAAGTCCAACCTAGCACTTCCATATATTCGAAAGAAAAAACACTGTCCTTGTGGTGACACAACAAAACAGCATCGTTCAGTCTATTTATAAGCATCAAATGTGATAAAGCAACATCTTAAATATTTAATACTTGCCTTGTGGTGACACAACAAACTCATATTAAACATTTAATACTCTATTGCTTTACCATGCTAGAAGGCGACGTTCGATATTCCAAATATCTTTGAACGCTTAGGACTTAATATAATTTCTTTGAGGGGTTTATTATTATTAGTCTCATCTTGTTTAGCGCGCATGCACATATATATATAAAATACGCGTCATATTATTTTACATGCGAAGCATGTTGGATAATATAATATATATATATATAATAAGCATGCACATATAGAATACTATATTCTACCCGGATTGATTATGAACTTTTATTCTAGTTTGGTTCACTAGAGCCACCAAGTGAACCAAAAGGTCAAACCTAGGATGCAAGAATAAATTTAAATATAACTATTACATTTAAACCCGGGCTCCATTACAAACGGGTCTTCAAGCGCTCCTTGCTCCTTTGTCTCCAATTCTTCAAAAATTAATTCTAACTAGTCCTATTACAAAAGCTATTTACAATAAATAGAAACCTTGATCAGCAGTCAAGGGGAAGTACATAGGAGGGAGATAGAATTTACATTAAGAAAAATTAGAGAAGACGAGGTACGCAGACCCCATTTATAAAAACCCATACATTCAAGCATCCACTAAAATAAATCCAATCACACATTGGTCAATCGTCCATAATCAATCCCTATTTATTATCATACATATCTCTATATGTATCAATAAATAACATTCATCCCATGAATAATAAATCCATTCCATATATGCATTGATATCAATTAATGGGCAAAAGTTTTGCTAATATTTAGTTTTGAAACAAAATAAACTCTTTTATTTTAATCAAAAACCAAATCCAAATTAAACTCCTTTAATTTTAGCAATCTGAAATCCTATTCCAGATAAAATAAACACTTTATTTTAAACTTATATCAATTAAATAAACCATTTATTTTAATTGAAGAAAAAATATATTTTTCAGATTCTGCTTACCGACGCAGCTGCGCCCAGAATGAACTGGGCAACGGCGCAGCTGCGCTGCTCCCCAGAAAAAAAACGATTCTGGGTTTCGGCGCAGCTGCGCTCCAGAATGAACTGGAGGCGGCGCAGCTGCGCCGTGTCGCTGATTCAGAAAAAATTTTATTCTGCCCAAAAATTTCGATCCAATCACATATCAAGCATACATGGAATCATCAAAATCGATAATTAGCACAAGATTAGGCTCTGATACCACTGTTAGGTTTGTATATAGCGCGATCATGTAATCAAATTACATAAATAGTGCGGAAGCGCGATAAAAACAGATTTTAAAAATTTTATACAAACCATCACCAAGATCAATCTATGTGCTCAATTAACGATATAAACGAAAGAGAAAGAGAATAAGAATTATACCCTCGTAGAACAAAGCTTCCTCGGGTACAAGTTCAACTCCTAGTCCTTCGTGTTCTCCTCGAATGCTACGGTGTGATTCCTTTCTTTGATCAACGTTAGCCACCCAAGTGTTTGGCCTCTAGAGGTGATCCACCAAGGAAGAACAAGTATTCAAGAAGTTGGGTATTTGGCAAAACCCTAGTTTCTATCTCTATAGAAATTGCTCTCCACAATCTAATGCAAGAGTGTGTAACCCTAATCTATGATAAGACCCCTCTTATTTATAGATGTAGGAATAACCCTTCCCTAAACAATTTAGGATTAGGGTTTGTATTATAATTAAACTCCTTTAATTAATAATGCTCCTAATCTAATTAGGAATTCATGGGAGAGTACTTCTATTAATTAATTCTCAATCCCTATTAGGAATTAAATAATAGTAATAGTAATAATAATAATAAGACTCCTCTTATTAATTTATATTTAATATTTCCAAAATATTAAATAAATATTAAGCTATTTAATTTATTCTATCTCCATAGATTAAATTAAATACACTTAACTTATTATTACCATTATGCCATTTACTTCTTAAATAAATATTTTCCTTTTGCGGTGTGACCCTTTAGGTTCTCCATATTAAACCGGTTGTGAATAAATCAATTAGAACAATTCTAATCTTATTTAAATAAATAAATTAAACTATTTAATTCATTTAAATAAATAACATTTATTTTACAATAAGGGTAAGCCCCCTTAGCGATCAACGACTTTCCAGATAATATAGATTTCAACATTAATCACAAAAGAACCTTTAAGTAGATAGTTACCGTACAATTCAATCCTTCTACCATACAATGTCCCAATTAAATATAAGACATGGATTTACTGTCAAGTCTTATTTTATTTAATTATATGTATTTCGATTCCCAAATGCATAACTCTAAATAATGCAAATTAGAAACTCCTTTCTAATCTCATTCTGCCTTGGCCAAGGACTACTGAGTTATCATTTATCGAATCACATAGGACATTCACATCTTTTACTAGACGAGGTAGATTCTTTGTTGATCATTCACCTATCTCCATGTACAACTAATTATACCCAATCATACCCTTTGATATACCCACAAGGTCTTAAGGGACATGTCAAAGTATAACTCATCATACACAAGATACTATGATGATCTCAAGTCCAAGGATCACTTGTACTACTATCACTAGAGGAATTCCTATTGACAGGCGAGTAAAACTCCATTAGGTATTCCTTAGCGAGTCACGTTCAGTGAACTTATTCTCTAATAAGCACCTACATACTTGCTTTAGTGTCTCCACACAAATGATTATGAGATCAATCATCCTCTTCCTAAGAGCAAGCAACGTATGTACTAATCTATCCGGATTCACTAATCCCCAATTTAGTAATCCAACGATTAGGAACAATTTTAGTTTGTGAGCTATCTTGAATTTAGATCTCATTAGCATGATCACCATCATGATTCTAAAAGCATTGCTCAAAACTATGGGTTTATCACATTTAATATAACAGCACTATGTAGATAATATAAAATGCCTTTTAAGAAAATCAATTCCTTTATTAATAAATGAATAAGATTACAAAGTATACGCTACATCATATCAAATATGATTGGCTTGTGTGCATACTACTTTCAGGAGCATCCATAGTTTCATGCTGACGCTGAAGCTCGTTACTCATGGATGCGAGCATGATGCATTGAGCCAACTGTGCATCATCTTGCCACTTTCTAAAAGTAGCAATCTCTTCCTCTGAGGCATTGTCTGCAACCATTGCAGGGATAGGCATATTAAGGACATAAGATAGCTTTTCAGCCTTGAGAACTATTCTCAAATTCTTTAACCAGTCCTTTTAATACGGTCCGATTAATTAGCATCTAATATGCTCCGAAGTGATAGTGAATTAGACATTGTAAAATTCTATAAATGAATTTGTAATTTAACAATATTTTAGCATACATTCATTTTAATTAATTACCAAAATAAAGTAGGTCTTTATTTTAAATTGGTATCTCCCACTATTTTCATCAAACTATATTACCCTCATTATATAGTTCGGCAATTCTAATTAAAGATTTGCTAGTGAGACTAAGGATCCCATTTCAAATGTATATAGCCTTGTGGTGACACAACAAACGATATATAAATAAATAGGTAGACAACTATTGTCAATTACATCTCTATGTAACTCCTTGTATTTTGCCTCTTAGATTATTTTGATCAAGTGGTGACACATCCGAATCAAAATTATCCAAGTTAAGTCCATCCTAGCACTTCCATATATTCGAAAGAAAAACACTGTCCTTGTGGTGACACAACAAAACAGCATCGTTCAGTCTATGTATAAGCATCAAATGTGATAAAGCAACATCTTAAATATTTTAATACTTGCCTTGTGGTGACACAACAAACAAACTCATATTAAATATTTAATACTCTATCGCTTTACCATGCTAGAAGGCGACGTTCGATATTCCAAATATCTTTGAACGCTTAGGACTTAATATAATTTCTTTGAGGGGTTTGTTATTATATGTCTCATCTTGTTTAACGCGCATGCACATATATATATATAAAATACGCGTCATATTATTTAACATGCGAAGCATGTTGTATAATATATAATGTATACATAGTAAGCATGCACATATAGAATACTATATTCTACCCGGATTGATTATGGACTTTTATTCTAGTTTGGTTCACTAGAGCCACCAAGTGAACCAAAAGGTCAAACCTAGGGTGCAAGAATAAAAATTAAATATAACTATTACATTTAAACCCGGGCTCCATTACAAACGGGTCTTCAAGTGCTCCTTACTCCTTTGTCTCCAATTCTTCAAGTAATTCTAACTAAACCTATTACATAAACTATTTACAATAAATAGAAGCCTTGATCAGCAGTCAAGGGGAAGTACATAGGAGGGAGATAGAATTTACATTAAGAAAAATTAGAGAAGACGAGGTACGCAGACCCCATTTATAAAAACCCATTCATTCAAGCATCCACTAAAATAAATCCAATTACACATTGGTCAATAGTCCATAATCAATCCCTATTTATTATCATACATATCTCCATATGTATCAATAAATCACATTCATCTCATGAATAATAAAACCATTCCATATATGCATTGATATCAATTAATGGGCAATTAAAAGTTTACTAGAAATCTAATTTTGAAACAAAAATAAACTCTTTTATTTTAATCAAAATTTAAATCATAATAAACTTATTTATTTTATTTTATCCAATTTTGAATAAAAATAAACTCCTTTATTTTAATCAAATTCCAAATCAAAATAAACTCCTTTATTTTAATTAACATGGAAACCAATTTCAAGTTCAAAATAAACTCTTTTATTTTAACTTAAAATTGTTGGAAAATAAAATATGTTGAATCCTATTCCTTATCAAAATAAACATCTTTATTTTTAAGGAAACATGGAATCCTATTCCATATGTGAATAAACTATTTTATTCTAGGAAACATGGAATCCTATTCCATATGTGAATAAACTCCTTTATTCTGATTTTATCAATTAAATAAACCATTTATTTTAATTGAAGGAAAAATTATTTTTCGGATTCTGCTGTCCGGCGCAGCTGCGCCCAGAATGAACTGGGACACGGCGCAGCTGCGCTGAACCCCAGAAAAAACTGATTCTGGGTTTGGGCGCAGCTGCGCTCCAAAATGAACTGGATCCGGCGCAGCTGCGCCGCGACGCTGATTCAGAAAAAATTTATTCTGCCCAAAAATTTCGATCCAATCGCATATCAAACGTACATGGAATCATCATAATCGATAATTAGCACAAGGTTAGGCTCTGATACCACTGTTAGGTTTGTACATAGCGCGAACATGTAATCCAATTACATAAATAGTGCGGAAGCGCGATAAAACGGATTTTAAAATTTTCATACAAACCATCACCATGATCATCCATGTGCTCAATTATCAATTAAACGAAAGAGATAGAGATTAAGAAATTATACCCTCGTAGAACCGTGCTTCCTCGGGTACAAGTTCACCTCAAATTCCTTCGCGTTGTCCTTGAATTTCACCGATTAAATTCCTTCATTTGATCAACGTTAGCCACCCAAGTGTTTCGCCTCTAGAGGTGATCCACCAAGGAATAATAGTTATTCAAGAAGATGGGTGTTGGCAAAACCCTAGTTTCTATCTCTATAGAAATTGCAAGTACTCGCTCTCTCCAATTCTCATGGAAGAGTGTGTAACTGTCTAACAATCTAATTGTCTGATTGTCTAACCCTAAATCATAATAAGACTCTTCTTATTTATAGATATAGGGAACCCTCCTAAACTATTTAGGATTAGGGTTTTTATTTTAATTAAACTCCTTTAATTAATTGAACTCCTAATCCAATTAGGAATTCATGAGAGAGTACTTCTATTAATTAATTCCCAATCCCTATTAGGAATTAAATAATAGTAATAGTAATAATAATAATAAGACTCCTCTTATTAATTTATATTTAATATTTCCAAAATATTAAATAATAAATATTAAGCTATTTAATTTATTCTATCTCCATAGATTAAATTAAATACACTTAACTTATTATTACGATTATGCCATTTACTTCTTAAATAAATATTTTCCTTTTGCGGTGTGACCCTTTAGGTTCTCCATATTAAACCGGTTGTGAATAAATCAATTAGAACAATTCTAATCTTATTTAAATAAATAAATTAAACTATTTAATTCATTTAAATAAATAATATTTATTCTACAATAAGGGTAAGCCCCCTTAGCGATCAACGACTTTCCAGATAATATAGATTTCAACATTAATCACAAAAGAACCTTTCAGTGAATAGTTACCGTACAATTCAATCCTTCTACCATACAATGTCCCAATTAAATATAAGATATGGAATTACTGTCAAGTCTTATTTTATTTAATTATATGTATTTCGATTCTCAAATGCACAACTCTGATAATGTAAATTAGAAACTCCTTTCTAATCTCATTCTGCCTTGGCCAAAGACTTCTGAGTCGTCATTTATCGAATCACATAGGACATTCTCTCCTTTTACTAGAAGTGGTAGATTCTTTGTTGATCATTCACCTATCTCCATGTATAACTTATTATACCCAATCATACCCTTTGATATACCCTAAGGGTCTTAAGGAACATGTCAAAGTATAACTCATCATACACAAGATACTATGATGATCTCAAGTCCAAGGATCACTTGTACTACTATCACTAGAGGAATTCCTATTGACAGGCGAGTAAAACTCCATTAGGTATTCCTTAGCGAGCCACGTTCAGTGAACTTATTCTCTAATAAGCACCTACATACTTGCTTTAGTGTCTCCACACAAATGATTATGAGATCAATCATCCTCTTCATAAGAGCAAGCAACGTATGTACTAATCTATCCGGATTCACTAATCCCCTTTTTAGTAATCCATCGATTAGGAACGATTTTAGTTTGTGAGCTATCTAGAATTTAGATCTCATTAGCATGATCACCATCATGATTCTAAAAACATTGCTCAAAACTATGGGTTTATCACATTTAATATAACAACACTATGTAGATAAAGTTAAAATGCCTTTAACAAACGAATAAGATTACAAAGTATATGCTACATCATATCAAATATTATTGGCTTGTGTGCATACTACTTTCAGTTTCCAGCACAATAATCACAAATCACCGCTACACTTTGAAAAGGTTGTGCTGCTAAAGCATCAATCTTCCTCGAAAGTGTCTCTATTTGTGCTGGCAATTCATCGAGTTCATAAATCCCTACCGCTCTTAGCTGAGTCATTCTCGTATAAGGCCACTGATAGTCATAGTTGGCCATGGTGTTTTTACGAATAAAATAAAAACAAAAAATTAAAATAGAAAAATACACGTTTAAACTAAGTTCAAATTGATTGAAACTAATATTGAAAAAATATTATTATTAATATTCCCCGGCAACGGCGCCAAAAACTTGTTGTCCAAAATTGGTATTGACAATTTCCACGCAAGTATATGTGGTCAACAAGTAATAAAGTGTAAGTAGAGTGTCGAACCCACGAGGAATATGCTAATAAAATTATCCAAGTACTAACTTTATATCTATTCAACCTTATTTAAACAAATGAAATTAAAAATATAGGATTAAATTAATTAAACTAGTAATTTAACTACTCTATTAACAAGGATTAAATTCAGATTTTAAGACTTAAGATTATAATTTCCTCCAATGTTTCATCTAAATTTCCTATCTCCCTATTTAATTATACGGTCACAATGAATTGTTAACTGAGAATTCGTTAGTATTTATATGCCTCTTCCGATGGTCATATAAACATATCCTTTCTAAATCCACCACAATGGGAATAGAATCGAAAAGGAACATCCTAGCTAAATAACTCACTATATTCCTATGTGAATTAAGTTAACAAGGATTTTAAGCATAGATTCTCCAATTGGTTACATATGGCATATATGTATATCCCTATCTTATACACGATGTTAGGTCTGTATATTATGCAAGCATGCAATCTAATTACACAAATAGGGCGGAAGCGTGATAAAACGATTTTAAAATTTTAATACAAACCATCACCATGATCTATCCTTGTGTTCAATTATCAATTAAACGAAAGAGACAGAGAATAAGAATTATACCCTCGTAGATCAAAGCTTCCTCGGGTACAAGTTCAACTCCTAGTCCTTCGTGTTCTCCTCGAATTCCACCGGTGAGATTCCTTCCTTTGATCAACGTTAGCCACCTAAGTGTTTGGCCTCTAGAGGTGATCCACCAAGGAAGAATAGGTATTCAAGAAGATGGATGTTGGCAAAACCCTAATTTCTATCTGTATAGAAATTGCAAGTACTCTCCACAATCTAATGCAAGAGTGTGTAACCCTAATCTATGATAAGACTCCTCTTATTTATAGATATATGGATAAGCCTTCCCTAAACTATTTAGGATTATGGTTTCTATTATAATTAAACTCCTTTAATTAATTATGCTCCTAATCCAATTAAGAATTCATGTGAGAGTACTTCTATTAATTAATTCTCAATCCCTATTAGGAATTAAATAATAGTAATAGTAATAATAATAATAAGACTCCTCTTATTAATTTATATTTAATATTTTCAAAATATTAAATAATAAATATTAAGCTATTTAATTTATTCTATCTCCATAGACTAAATTAAATACACTTAACTTATTATTACAATTATGCCATTTACTTCTTAAATAAATATTTTTTCTTTTGCGGTGTGACCCTTTAGGTTCTCCATATTAAACCGGTTGTGAATAAATCAATTAAAATAATTCTAATTATATTTAAATAAATAAATTAAACTATTTAATTCATTTAAATAAAGAATATTTATTCTACAATAATGGTAAGCCCCCTTAGCGATCAACGACTTTCCAGATAATATAGATTTCAACATTAATCACAAAAGAACCTTTCAGTGCATAGTTATCGTACAATTCAATCCTTCTACCATACAATGTCCCAATTAAATATAAGACACGAAATTTCTGTCAAGTCTTATTTTATTTAATTATATGTATTTCGATTCCCAAATGCACAACTCTAAATAATGCAAATTAGAAACTCCTTTCTAATTTCATTCTGCCTTGGCCAAGGACTACTGAGTTGTCATTTATCGAATCACATAGGACATCCACATCTTTTACTAGACGTGGTAGATTCTTTGTTGATCATTCACCTATCTCCATGTACAACTTATTACACCCAATCATACCCTTTGATATACCCTAAAGGTCTTAAGGGACATGTCAAAGTATAACTCATCATACACAAGATACTATGATGATCTCAAGTCCAAAGATCACTTGTACTACTATTACTAGAGGAATTTCTATTGACAGGCGAGTAAAACTCCATTAGGTATTCCTTAGCGAGCCACGTTCAGTGTACTTATTCTCCAATAAGCAGCTACATACTTGCTTTAGTGTCTCTATATAAATGATTATGAGATCAATCATCCTCTTCCTAAGAGCAAGCAACGTATGTACTAATCTATCTGGATTCACTAATCCCATTTTTAGTAATCCAACGATTAGGAACGATTTTAGTTTGTCAGCTATCTAGAATTTAGATCTCATTAGCATGCTCACCATCATGATTCTAAAAGCATTGCTCAAAACTATGGGTTTATCACATTTAATATAACAACAAAGTATATGATATATCATATCAAATATGATTGGCTTGCGTGCATACTACTTTCAATCTCCCACTTGCACTAAAGCCAATCGTCATGGTATTTAATACCCTTCTTCTCTAAGTGACGATCATCCTGCTGTTTGGACAAAGCTTCAGTAAATGGATATGCAATGTTGTTCTTGAGAGTCCACTATCTCTATAGTGACTTCTCCTCTTTCAATGATTCGGCTAATCAAATGAAAGTACCGCAACACATGTTTGAATCCAAGATGAGACTTAGGAACTATTCCTAGTTCTGTAATGAACTTTTCATCCAAACAATCAACTTGCAGCTTCATTTACAGCTATATATTTTGTCTCTGTCACTAAACCAACAACTCTTTACTGTTTAGAACCTCTCCAATTCACTACACCACCATTCAAGGTAACAATTTACCCTAAAGTGGATTTGTTATCGTCTTGGTCAGTATGAAAAACTTGAGTCTCTTTAACCCTCTAGTTTTAATTCAGACCTACCATGAATCATGATCACATCTTCAGTACCGGTTAAGTACTTAAAGATGTTTATCACTGTCTTACAGTGATCTTCTCCCGAATATGACTGATCAACATCAGGCCTTATATATTCATTGCATACATGATATTAACTCATGCGATCTCCTTTTATTGAGGACAATTTAAAGAGATACACTCCATGGGTCATCATCATGAGACCTCTCTTGGAGTTTGCCATGCTAAACGCCTTTAGCATCGAATGAATATACATTCCTTGGGTTAAGCCGAGCATCTTTTTAAATCTATCTATATACATTTATATCCCCAATTTATAGGATGTTCCTCCCAAGTTATTCATAGAGGAATGTTTAGACAAAAAATTTTTTTTGATCGACTGTAGCATAGGAACATCATTCCCTATCAATAATATATCATCAACATATAATACAAGGAATGAAACAGCACTCCCACTAACCTTCTTGTACACACATGGTTCATCCTCATTTTTGATAAAATCAAACTTTTTGATTATCTCATCAAAATGGATGTTCCACCTTCGAGAAGCTTGCTTCAATCCATAAATGGATCGTTGTAGCTTACAGACTTGGTTTGTTCCAACCGTTGAAACAAAACCCTCTAGCTGTATCATATATACATTCTCCTTAAGCTCTCCATTGAGGAAGGTCGTTTTCATGTCCATTTGCCAGATCTCGTAGTCATAATAAGCTGCAATGGCAAGCAAAATCTGAATGGACTTGAGCTGGTGAGAAGGTTTCATCATAGTTAACTCCTTATCTTTGTTTGAAACCTTTTGCAATCAGTCGGGCCTTATAGGTGATGAGTGGGATTCATACCTGCGAATCGGGTTCTTAATCACTTAAGAAATTGCTTGATTATATTATCTTCTAACGCAAATTTATGTTTTATCTGTTACCTTTTGTTTTATTGCTTTTCTGGTGGGAGGTGTGCTCATTTGGTGCTAAGAGGGGAAAAGGATCCCTGGATGGCTGGAAAACACGAAGCCCGCGCCGCAGCACCAAGGCTAAGCCTAGGAGTCACGCTGCAGTGAGCGGCCCTTGGCCAATTACACGGAGTTCACGCTGCATCGACACCATTCCTTCATGGTCTGGCGCTGCAGCGAACCGCCCTTTCCAAATGCACGGAGTTTGCCCTGCAGCGGTGCCAATCCTTTATGGGTTGGCGCTACAGCGAGCCTTCCTTAGCTAGGACACGGAGCTCACGCCGCAGCGCCAATGCAAGGCGCAAGGCCCACGCCGCAGCGTGAGGGCCGGTTCCCAGCCACCTGGCTTTCCTGTAATGACCTAGCTGCTGCTACATAAGGAAAGCTATCAGACAACTTAGTGAGCACTGAGAAACTTAGAGAGAAAAGTGAAAGTAGTATGCACACAAGCCAATCATATTTGATATGATGTAGCATATACTTTGTAATCTTATTCGTCTATTAAAGGCATTTTACTTTATCTACATGGTGCTGTTATATGAAATGTGATAAACCCATAGTTTTGAGCAATGCTTTTAGAATCATGATGGTGATCATGCTAATGAGATCTAAATTCTAGATAGCTCACAAACTAAAATCGTTCCTAATCGATGGATTACTAAAAAGGGGATTAGTGAATCCGGATAGATTAGTACATACGTTGCTTGCTCTTATGAAGAGGATGATTGATCTCATAATCATTTGTGTGGAGACACTAAAGCAAGTATGTAGGTGCTTATTAGAGAATAAGTTCACTGAACGTGGCTCGCTAAGGAATACCTAATGGAGTTTTACTCGCCTGTCAATAGGAATTCCTCTAGTGATAGTAGTACAAGTGATCCTTGGACTTGAGATCATCATAGTATCTTGTGTATGATGAGTTATACTTTGACATGTTCCTTAAGACCCTTAGGGTATATCAAAGGGTATGATTGGGTATAATAAGTTATACATGGAGATAGGTGAATGATCAACAAAGAATCTACCACTTCTAGTAAAAGGAGAGAATGTCCTATGTGATTCGATAAATGACGACTCAGAAGTCTTTGGCCAAAGAAGAATGAAATTAGAAAGGAGTTTCTAATTTACATTATCAGAGTTGTGCATTTGAGAATCGAAATACATATAATTAAATAAAATAAGACTTGACAGTAATTCCATGTCTTATATTTAATTGGGACATTGTATGGTAGAAGGATTGAATTGTACGGTAACTATTCACTGAAAGGTTCTTTTGTGATTAATGTTGAAATCTATATTATCTGGAAAGTCGGTGATCGCTAAGGGGGCTTACCCTTATTGTAGAATAAATATTATTTATTTAAATGAATTAAATAGTTTAATTTATTTATTTAAATAAGATTAGAATTGTTCTAATTGATTTATTCACAACCGGTTTAATATGGAGAACCTAAAGGGTCACACCGCAAAAGGAAAATATTTATTTAAGAAGTAAATGGCATAATTGTAATAATAAGTTAAGTGTATTTAATTTAATCTATGGAGATAGAATAAATTAAATAGCTTAATATTTATTATTTAATATTTTGGAAATATTAAATATAAATTAATAAGAGGAGTCTTATTATTATTATTACTATTACTATTATTTAATTCCTAATAGAGATTGGGAATTAATTAATAGAAGTACTCTCTCTTGAATTCCTAATTGGATTAGGAGTTCAATTAATTAAAGGAGTTTAATTAAAATAAAAACCCTAATCCTAATTAGTTTAGGAGGGTTCCCTATATCTATAAATAAGAGGAGTCTTATCATGATTTGGGTTAGACAGTTACTCACTCTTCCATAAGAATTGGAGAGGGTGGAGAGTACTTGTAATTTTCTATAGAGATAGAAACTAGGGTTTTGCCAACACCCATCTTCTTGAACAACTATTATTCCTTGGTGGATCACCTCTAGAGGCCAAACACTTGGGTGGCTAACGTTGATCAAACGAAGGAATTTAATCGGTGAAATTCAAGGACAACGCGAAGGAATTGGAGGTGAACTTGTACCCGAGGAAGCACGGTTCTACGAGGGTATAATTTCTTAATCTCTATCTCTTTCGTTTAATTGATAATTGAGCACATGGATGATCATGGTGATGGTTTGTATAAAAATTTAAAAATCCGTTTTATCGCGCTTCCGCACCATTTATGTAATTTGATTGCATATTCGCGCTATGTACAAACCTAACAGTGGTATCAGAGCCTAACCTTGTGCTAATTATCAATTATGATGATTCCATGTATGTTGGATATGCGATTGGATCGAAATTTTTGGGCAGAATAAATTTTTTTGAATCAGCGTCGCGGCGCAGCTGCGCCGGCTCCAGTTCATTCTGGAGCGCAGCTGCGCCCAAACCCAGAATCAGTTTTCTCTGGGGTTCAGCGCAGCTGCGCCGTGTTCCAGTTCATTTTGGGCGCAGCTGCGCCGGTCAGCAGAATCTGAAAAATAAATTTTACTTCAATTAAAATAAATGGTTTATTTAATTGATAAAATCAGAATAAAGGAGTTTATTCATATATGGAATAGGATTCCATGTTTCCTAGAATAAAAGAGTTTATTCACATATGGAATGAGATTCCATGTTTCCTTAAAAATAAAGAAATTTATTTTGATAAGGAATAGGATTCAACATATTTTATTTTCCAACAATTTTAAGTTAAAATAAAAGAGTTTATTTTGAACTTGAAATTGGTTTCCATGTTAATTAAAATAAAGGAGTTTATTTTGATTTGGAATTTGATTAAAAAAATAAAGGAGTTTATTTTTATTCAAAATTGGATAAAATAAAATAAAATAAATAAGTTTATTATGATTTAAATTTTGATTAAAATAAAAGAGTTTATTTTTGTTTCAAAATTAGATTTCTAATAAACTTTTAATTGCCCATTAATTGATATCAATGCATATATGGAATGGTTTTATTATTCATGAGATGAATGTTATTTATTGATACATATAGAGATATGTATGATAATAAATAGGGATTGATTATGGACTATTGACCAATGTGTGATTGGATTTATTTTAGTGGATGCTTGAATGAATGGGTTTTTATAAATGGGGTCTGCGTACCTCGTCTTCTCTAATTTTTCTTAATGTAAATTCTATCTCCCTCCTATGTACTTCCCCTTGACTGCTGATCAAGGTTTCTATTTATTGTAAATAGTTTATGTAATAGGTTTAGTTAGAATTACTTGAAGAATTGGAGACAAAGGAGCAAGGAGCGCTTGAAGACCCGTTTGTAATGAAGCCCGGGTTTAAATGTAATAGTTATATTTAAATTTAATTCTTGCACCCTAGGTTTGACCTTTTGGTTCACTTGGTGGCTCTAGTGAACCAAACTAGAATAAAAGTCCATAATCAATCCGGGTAGAATATAGTATTCTATATGTGCTTGCTTACTATGTATATATTATATATTATACAACATGCTTCGCATGTTAAATAATATGACGCGTATTTTATATATATATGTGCATGCGCGCTAAACAAGATGAGACAAATAATAACGAACCCCTCAAAGAAATTATATTAAGTCCTAAGCGTTCAAAGATATTTGGAATATCGAACGTCGCCTTCTAGCATGGTAAAACAATAGAGTATTAAATATTTAATATGAGTTTGTTGTGTCACCACAAGGCAAGTATTAAAATATTTAAGATGTTGCTTTATCACATTTGATGCTTATACATAGACTGAACGATGCTGTTTTGTTGTGTCACCACAAGGACAGTGTCTTTCTTTCGAATATATGGAAGTGCTAGGATGGACTTAACTTGGATAATTTTGATTCGGATGTGTCACCACTTGATCAAAATAATCTAAGAGGCAAAATACAAGGAGTTACATAGAGATGTAATTGACAATAGTTGTCTACCTATTTATTTATATATCGTTTGTTGTGTCACCACAAGGCTATATACATTTGAAATGGGATCCTTAGTCTCACTAGCAAATCTTTAATTAGAATTGCCGAACTATATAATGAGGGTAATATAGTTTGATGAAAATAGTGGGAGATACCAATTTAAAATAAAGACCTAATTTATTTTGGTAATTAATTAAAATGAATGTATGTTAAAATGTTGTTAAATTACAAATTCATTTATAGAATTTTACAATGTCTAATTCACTATCACTGCGGAGCATATTAGATGCTAATTAACCGGACCGAATTATACGGACTAGTTAAGGAATTTGAGAATAGTTCTCAAGGCTGAAAAGCTATCTTATGTCTTTAATATGCCTATCCCTGCAATGGTTGCAGACAATGCCTCAGAGGAAGAGATTGCTACTTTTAGAAAGTGGCAAGATGATGCACAGTTGGCTCAATGCATCATGATCGCATCCATGAGTAACGAGCTTCAGCGTCAGCATGAAACTATGGATGCTCCTACTGTACTCCGGCACCTTCAATGAGTTGAAGGGTGAGGAAAGTAAGACTATTAGATATCAGATATCTAAGGAGCTCTTCCGATCTAGAATGACCGATGGCACCACAGTACAGACATATGTCCTAAAATGATCAATCTGATTGAACAATTGGGACAACTGGGTTTTAATGGATGGAGAGATGATCCAAGATTTGATCTTGCAATCACTTCCAGACTCTTTCTCACAAATTGTTGTGAATTTCCACATGAACAAGCTATATGTCAGCCTGCCCGAGTTGCTTAAACATGTTGAAAACTGTAAGAGTCACTTTCCAACCAAGAAAGACCAAGTCTTACTGGTAGATGTTTCTTCCAGGAAGCGGAAGAGGGCCAAAGGATCTTCTTAAAAGAAGAACAATTCAAAGAAGGTAAAAAGAAAGGCAAAAATAAAGGACAATAAGAACAAGACTGATGCAGATAGCAAAGGAGTTTGCTTCCACTGCAATAAGCCTGGATACTGGAAAGGAAAACTGTAAGGAGAATCTTACAGAGGCTAACCAGAAGAAGCTTAGTGAAGCTTCGGTTACAGATATAGGTTTGTTCATGATTAAAATAAATCTTTCTGCAAGTCAAGGTTCTACTTGGGTATTGGATACCGGCTGTAGTTCTCACATATGCAATCCAATGCAGAGACTAAGCAGAAGTAGAAAGCTAAACAAAGAGTAAGTAATCTTACGTGTGGAGAATGGAGCAATAGTTGCTACATTAACCGTAGGAACTTATAGTTTAGCGTTGCCTACGGACAAGTCTATTAAGTTAATAAATTGTTATTATCTTCCAGTTCTCATTAGAAACATTAGAACTTTCATTGTTGGACAAGGAAGATTCTGGTATTATATTTAAGAACAATTGTTGTTCTATTTATAATAATGTTTTGTTTGAAATTGGAAGAATACTTGATAGACTTTGTATACTTGACTTACATGAAAAATAATTTTGCAAATTGAACAAACTAGTAAAAAGAAAAAGGAGATGGTCATTCAAAGAGTTGAATGCTTGTATTTGATGAAATACAAGTCTGAATCATTTGAAAGGTTCAAAGAATTCAGAAGTGAAACAAATTGACAAAGTATTAAGATTCTTTGATCAGATCGAGGAATAGTATACTTGTGCAATAAGTTTCTAGATCATCTCAAAATGGTATTTTCTCATAATGGAAACCTCCTGATACGCAATAATTGATTGGTATATCTAAAAGGAGAAATTGTACCTTGTTGGACATGGTGCAGTCCATAATGATTTTTACCGACATTCTAGTATCCATCTGGGGTTATGCCCTAGAAACGGCTGCATATCTACAAGATAAGGTAACCTCAAAAATCCGGCCCCAAAACTCCATAAAGGTTATGGATAGGGAGGATTCCTAGTCTTAAATATGTTAAGATAAGGGGTTGTCCAACTTATGTGAAAAAGGTTTCAAAGATAAGTTTGGGACAAAATTTGACAAGTGCAGATTTGTGGGATATCCTAAAGAAAGTTTAGGGTATTATTACTATAATCCTACACGCTGCCTTCTTAGATAAAGGAGTTTATCATCGAAGGAGCTAGTGGGAGGGTAATAGATCTTGAAAAAGTTCAAGAACCACAAAGCACTTTAAGTTGATCCGAGGAACCTGTAGATAGACCTATTGTACCACAACCGAATCGTAAATCTGGAAGAGTACCGAAGATACCTGGGAGGTATGGATTCATCATAGATGATGATGATGAGGTACGCATCATAGAGGATGATGATCCAGTTATATACGATAAGGCTATGAGTATAAGATACTCAGAGAAATGGCAGATGGCCATGAAATCCGAAATGGACTCCATGTATAAGAACCAAGTATAGACTCTGGTGTATATGGGTCTTTAAGAGAAAGACTGGGGCAATTGGCAAGGTGGAGACCTATAAGACCAGACCTGTTTAAAAGGTTTTTCAAGTCAAGGAGTTGACTGTAATAAAATCTTATTACCGGGTAATGCTCAAGTCCATTTGGATTTTACTTGCGATTGCAGCTTATTACGAAATCTGGCAAAATGGATGTGGAGACGTCCTTCCTCAATGAAGACTTGAGGACAATGTATGTATGATACAGCCAGAGGAATTTGTTTCAAAGGTTAAAGCAAATCGTGTTTTAAGCTACAATGATCCATTGATGGATTGAAGCAAGCTTCTCAAAGATGGAACATTCATTTTGATGAGACAATCAAAAGAGTTTGATTTTATCAAAAACGGGAATGAACCTAGTGTATACAAAAGGGTCAGTGGGAGCGCTGTGACATTCTTGGTATTATATGTTGATATACTACTGACAAGAAATAACACACCAATGCTACAATCAGTAAAGATAAAATTGTCTAATCATTCCTCCATGAATGACTTGGGAAGAGCATCCTATAAATTGGGGATATAAGTCTATATAGATAGATTTAAAAGGATGTTCGGCTTGACCCAAGGAACGTATATTCATTTGATGCTAAAGGCGTTTAGCATGGCAAACTCCAAGAGAGGTCTCATGATGATGAGCCATGGAGAGAATCTCTCTAAAATTGTCCCCAATTGAAAGAGAGATCACATGAGTTACTATCATGTATGCAATGAATATACTAGGCCTGATGTTGATCAGTCATATTCTGGAGAACATCACTGTAAGACAGTGATAAACATCTTTAAGTACTTAACTGGTACTGAAGATGTGATTATGATTCATGGTAGGTCTGAATTAAAACTAGAGGGCTAAATAGACTCAAGTTTTTCAGACTGACCAAGACGATAACAAATCCACTTTAGGGTAAAACGTTACCTTGAAAGGTGGTGCAGTGAATTGGAAAGGTTCCAAACAGCAAAGTGTTGTTGGTTTAGTGACAAAGACAAAGTATATAGCTGTAAATGAAGCTGCAAGTTGATTGTTTGGATGAAAAGTTCATCACAGAACTAGGAATAGTTCCTAAGTCTCATCTTGGATTCAAACATGTGTTGCAGCACTTTCATTTGATTAGTGGAATCATTGAAAGAGGAGAAGTAACTATAGAGATAGTGGACTCTCAAGAACAACATTGCATATCCATTTACTAAAGCTTTATCCAAACAGCAGGATGATCGTCACTTAGAGAAGAAGGGTATTAGATACCATGACGATTGGCTTTAGTGCAAGTGGGAGATTGAAAGTAGTATGCACACAAGCCAATCATATTTGATATGATGTAGCATATACTTTGTAATCTTATTCGTCTATTAAAGGCATTTTACTTTATCTACATGGTGCTGTTATATGAAATGTGATAAACTCATAGTTTTGAGCAATGCTTTTAGAATCATGATGGTGATCATGCTAATGAGATCTAAATTCTAGATAGCTCACAAACTAAAATCGTTCCTAATCGATGGATTACTAAAAAGGGGATTAGTGAATCCGGATAGATTAGTACATACGTTGCTTGCTCTTATGAAGAGGATGATTGATCTCATAATCATTTGTGTGGAGACACTAAAGCAAGTATGTAGGTGTTTATTAGAGAATAAGTTCACTGAACGTGGCTCGCTAAGGAATACCTAATGGAGTTTTACTCGTCTGTCAATAGGAATTCCTCTAGTGATAGTAGTACAAGTGATCCTTGGACTTGAGATCATCATAGTATCTTGTGTATGATGAGTTATACTTTGACATGTTCCTTAAGACCCTTAGGATATATCAAAGGGTATGATTGGGTATAATAAGTTATACATAGAGATAGGTGAATGATTAACAAAGAATCTACCACTTCTAGTAAAAGGAGTGAATGTCCTATGTGATTCGATAAATGACGACTCAGAAGTCTTTGGCCAAAGCAGAATGAAATTAGAAAGGAGTTTCTAATTTACATTATCAGAGTTGTGCATTTGAGAATCGAAATACATATAATTAAATAAAATAAGACTTGACAGTAATTCCATGTCTTATATTTAATTGGGACATTGTATGGTAGAAGGATTGAATTGTACGGTAACTATTCACTGAAAGGTTCTTTTGTGATTAATGTTGAAATCTATATTATCTGGAAAGTCGTTGATCGCTAAGGGGGCTTACCCTTATTGTAGAATAAATATTATTTATTTAAATGAATTAAATAGTTTAATTTATTTATTTAAATAAGATTAGAATTGTTCTAATTGATTTATTCACAACCGGTTTAATATGGAGAACCTAAAGGGTCACACCGCAAAAGAAAAATATTTATTTAAGAAGTAAATGGCATAATTGTAATAATAAGTTAAGTGTATTTAATTTAATCTATGGAGATAGAATAAATTAAATAGCTTAATATTTATTATTTAATATTTTGGAAATATTAAATATAAATTAATAAGAGGAGTCTTATTATTATTATTACTATTACTATTATTTAATTCCTAATAGAGATTGGGAATTAATTAATAGAAGTACTCTCTCATGAATTCCTAATTGGATTAGGAGTTCAATTAATTAAAGGAGTTTAATTAAAATAAAAACCCTAATCCTAAATAGTTTAGGAGGGTTCCCTATATCTATAAATAAGAGGAGTCTTATCATGATTTGGGTTAGACAGTTACTCACTCTTCCATAAGAATTGGAGAGGGTGGAGAGTACTTGTAATTTTCTATAGAGATAGAAACTAGGGTTTTGCCAACACCCATCTTCTTGAACAACTATTATTCCTTGGTGGATCACCTCTAGAGGCCAAACACTTGGGTGGCTAACGTTGATCAAACGAAGGAATTTAATCGGTGAAATTCAAGGACAACGCGAAGGAATTGGAGGTGAACTTGTACCCGAGGAAGCACGGTTCTACGAGGGTATAATTTCTTAATCTCTATCTCTTTCGTTTAATTGATAATTGAGCACATGGATGATCATGGTGATGGTTTGTATAAAAATTTAAAAATCCGTTTTATCGCGCTTCCGCACCATTTATGTAATTTGATTGCATATTCGCGCTATGTACAAACCTAACAAAAAGGAGGCAGCTACACAAGGAGGCAGCTGAAGCATTGAACACTTCTGCGCAGGAGTTTTCTCTCTTCAATTTCTGTTATCCATTCGTGTAATTTTAATTATGTTGAATAGCCTGAATGTATTAATTAGTTCTATAGTTATGAACTAATTACATTTCTAGGATTGCAATGTAACCTAATGATTAGCTTAATATGAATTTCTCTCATATTTATGTAATGAATAATGTTCTGAATGGATTATTGTATTTCATGCTTATTTATCAATTGCTTGAGATATGAATTGATATAGGTATTAACTGATATTGGAAAATCGATGTTATACCTTTCCTTAAGTACAACAACACTTGTTATGACCATTGCCCTAGGGAATGAGTGCACAAATTGCATGATAGAATAGGAATATGTCTATTTGCCCTGTGTAACCATTGAGATTAACATTAATGACCCTTAGTTAAGTTATTTTCACCATAGGAATATTGTGATTCATCTAGCTAAGGGATATGCATTTGACCATCGGAAGAGGCTTATGTGTACCTTGTGTTCTCGGTTAACTATTCTTGTGATTTGTTAGTTAAATGGAGAGTTAGGAATATTAGGTGAGGCATTAGGGGAGTTGTAATCCTAGCTTGACATCTTTGATACAAGTCGCCTTTTGATTTAATTATTTCTGCCTAATTGATTACAACACACAACTCTTATTCACTTGTTTAAATAAGACCATTGTGATACATTTTAATACTTGAGTAACTTGTTAGTACTTTGTCCTCGTGGGTTCGACACTCGACTTTATCTATACTACTTGTTAGACCGCGTATACTTGCGCGAGTTTATAGGTTGTGGAAACCACCAACAAGTTTTTGGCGCCGTTGCTGGGGACTTAGTATTATTTGTTTTTCAATATTAATACTACTTCAAAATAATCTTAATTTAGACTGATTTATCTGTTTAATCTTTCTCTCAGGTACTCTAGACTGTGTGTGCCACCTCGCAGGAATCAGGATTTAATACCTCTTGACCTCAGGTGGACAGAACTTTCAGACGAATGAGAAGAGAAAGAGTTAGGGAAATACCAACTCCAGCTATAATGGCCGAGGAAATTCAGAAAACTCTGCAGGAGTATGCAAAGCCGCGTGTCACAAATTTACATGCAAGTATTCAAAGACCCGCTATTGCAGCAAATAGCTTTGAAATTAAGCCAGGCACGATTCAAATGATCTAAAACAATTTACAGTTTGGGGGATTGCCGAATGATGACCCCAATGATCATGTAGTCAACTTTGTGGAAATTTATGACACCTTCAGATACATCAGAGTGACTGAAGACGCAATTAGGCTCAGACTGTTTCCTTTTACCCTACGGGATAAGGCTAAAAGTTGGTTGCATTCACTCCCCTCGGGCTCAATTATCACATGGGCTGATTTGGCCCAGAAATTTGTAGCAAAGTTCTTCCCGCCAGCGAAAACCGCCAAGCTCAGATATAACATTATGTATGTCTCATAATTAGATGCTAAGACTATGTATGAAGCATGGGAAATATACAAGGACCTGTTAAGAAAATGCCCTTACCACAGCTTGCCGAATTGGCTATTGGTGGAGACTTTCTACAACGGGGTATCAGGGCATACCAGAGCTAGTATTGATGCTGCATCTGGAGGGGCATTTATGGGAAGGACGTACGACGAAGCTTATGCGCTATTGGAAACTATGGCAGCAAATAACTATCAATGGCCGACGGAGAGGAAAATGCCTAGTAAAGTGGCCGGTATGCATGAGATTGACACAGTAACTGCGCTATCTGCACATGTCGACAGCCTTGCAAAGCAAATTCAGGCCATGGGGAAGCAGTCAGTGCAGAGTGTCATGGTGTCATGTGATTTGTGTGCAGGAAGCCACCCGACTGAACAATGTCCCATTAGCTCGGAATCAGTTCAGTATGTCTCTAACTACGGGCAACAACAAAATTCTAGTCTCCCCACACACTACCATCCTGGATTGAGAAATCACCCGAATTTCTCATGGAGTAACAATAACAGCACCCAAGCCCAACCCTCTACCACCAAGCCACCGTATTCACATCCTCCTGGATTTCAATCTCAAAATCAACAGCAGTCTCAAGGATCTTACCCACCTCCATAGGACAGGAAACCTAGTGCGAAAGATCTCCTCTCGAGATATATTGCTCAGAATGAAACAAGGAGCCTCAGTCAAGAGGCAGCAATCCGGAATCTGGAAGTCGAATTGGGACAGTTGGCAACTGCTTTGAATAGCCGTCCTGTAGGCACCTTACCTAGTGACACGGATGTCAACCTAAAATGGGAGGGCAAGGAGCATTGCAAGGCAGTCACCCTTCGGAGTGGCACCATATTGAATGAGACTGAAGGAGAAAGCTCAACAGTGCAGCAAGAAGTTGTAGAGAAGGAAGGCATTGAGGAGCTTGATTGTAACAGGTCTGGGGGAGAGGAGAGTAAAAAGGAGAAATCCACAATACCGACCCCAACTGTTAGCAAGCCAAGTCCTTTAGCTCAACACCTACCATTTCCCCAGCACCTTCAGAAGCAAAAGCTTGAAAAGTAATTCTCAAAGTTCTTGGAGATCTTCAAGAAACTTCACATCAATATTCTTTTTCCTGAGGCATTGGAACAAATGCCCAGCTATGTGAAATTCATGAAGGACATCTTGTCCAAAAAGAGGAAAATGGGGGACTATGAGACTGTGGCACTTACTGAGGAATGTAGTGCAATCCTTCAGAGCAAGCTTCTAGCCAAGTTGAAAGACCCGGGGAGTTTCACTATCCAATGCACTATTGGGGATCAGTTTATCGAAAAAGCTCTATGTGACTTAGGAGGTAGCATCAATTTGATGCCCTTTTCTATCTACAAGAAGTTGGGGCTGAATGAGGTAAAGCCTACTAGTGTGACTTTGCAGCTGGTGGATAGATCCATTACTTATCCTAAGGGTATAGTGGAAGATGTGCTCGTCAAGGTGGACAAGTTCATATTCCCTGCTGATTTTATTATTCTGGATTGCAAGGAGGATAGGGAAGTACCTATCATCTTGGGCAGACCATTCCTAGCAATATGTAGGACATTAGTAGATGTACAGAAGGGGGAACTTACCATGAGAGTACAAGACCAAGAAGTAACATTCAATGTTTTTAAATCTATGAAGTACCCCAGTGCCTCTGATGATTGTTTCCGAATCGATGTTGTTGAAGAAGCTGAGCGAGGAATATTCGATGAAAATTGTGTTCCTGACTCGCTTGAGGCCACTTTGATTGGAGCATGTAATATTGAAGATCCCTCTCATCTTGAGCATGTTCAGTGGTTGGAAGCAGCCCCGAGATCAAATATTTTCAAGCGACAATTTGAATCTTTGAATGCGCATGTAACACCCACATCCCAGTCAGACCCATCAGTTATAGAACCACCCGAGCTTGATCTTAAGCCCTTGCCAAGCCACTTGCGATACGCCTATCTAGGTGAGGCTTCTACCTTGCCAGTTATTATTTCTGCATCACTAGATGAGGCACAAGAGGAGAAGCTCCTCGCAGTCCTCAAGGCGCATAAAACAACTTTGGGGTGGTCGATCTCAGATATAAAGGGCATCAGTCCCTCTGTATGTATGCACAAAATCCTCTTGGAGGAGGGGGCTAAACCTTCTATTGAGCATCAAAGACGGTTGAACCCCATCATGAAGGAGGTTGTCCGAGCTGAAGTTATTAAGTTACTGGATGCGGGCATTATCTACCCCATATCTGACAGTCCATGGGTTAGTCCAATACAATGTGTGCCGAAAAAGGGCGGCATGATAGTGGTGTCTAATGAGAATAATGAGTTGATCCCAACACGGGCAGTCACTGGATGGAGAGTATGTATGGACTATAGGAAACTGAACAAGTCCACTTGCAAGGATCACTTTCCTCTGCCATTCATTGACCAAATGCTTGATAGACTCACTGGGCATGAATTCTACTGTCTTCTGGATGGATACTCGGGTTACAATCAAATTGCTATAGCACCCGATGATCAGGAGAAAACAACCTTTACATGTCCATATGGGACCTTTGCCTTCCGGAAAATGTCCTTCGGGTTATGTAACGCCCCTGCTACACTTCAACATTGCATGATGTCTATCTTTTCTGACATGGTGGAACATACGCTTGAAGTGTTTATGGATGATTTCTCTGTTTTCGGGAGTTCTTTTGCGGCTTGTCTACAAAATTTGACAGCAGTTCTGAAAAGATGTGTTGAGACCAATCTGGTGCTCAATTGGGAGAAATGTCACTTCATGGTTAGAGAAGAGATTATTCTGGGACACAGAGTGTCTGCTAATGGGATTGAGGTAGACAGAGCAAAGGTTGATATTATTGATAATCTACCTCCGCCGTCATCTGTGAAGGGAGTTAGGAGTTTTCTGGGGCACACAGGATTTTACAGGCGGTTCATCAAGGACTTCTCTAAAATCACCAAGCCGTTGTGTAGCCTATTGGAAAAGGACATGCCTTTCAAGATTGATGAGGCCTGCCTAGAAGCTTTTAATCTGTTGAAAAAGAGACTCGTCTCAGCTCCTATTGTAGTGGTTCCTGACTGGACATTGCCTTTTGAACTCATGTGCGACGCCAGCGATTATGCTATAGGGACAGTGTTAGGACAGCAGAGAGATAAGGTTTTTCACACTATTTACTACGCCAGTAAAACCTTGACAGATGCTCAGCTTAATTACACAACCACTGAGAAAGAGCTTCTAGCTGTAGTATATGCCTTTGACAAGTTCCGTCCATATCTTATCGAAACTAAAGTCATTGTGTATACGGACCATTCGGCGATCAAATATCTAATTTCAAAGAAAGATGCAAAGCCGAGGTTGATTCGTTGGGTTCTTCTCCTCGAAGAATTCGATTTGGAGGTTCGTGATAAAAAGGGAACTGAAAACCAAGTGGCGGATCACCTATCGAGATTGGAAAATCCAAATAACTTGAAAGAAAATGAGCTTGATATCGATGATTTCTTCCCGGATGAACAGTTGTATGAGGTCAAGAGTGTAGCACCATGGTTTGCAAATTTTGCTAATTATGTTGCTTGTGATGTGCTACCACCTGACATGAACTATCACCAGAGGAAGAAATTCCTGCATGATGCTAAGCAGTATCTCTGGGACGAGCCGTTCTTGTTTAAACTATGTGCAAACCAGATTTTGAGACGGTGTCTGCCTGAAGGAGAGATTGAGGGTGTGCTCTACCATTGTCATTCTTCTAATTATGGAGGGCACTTTGGGGGGCAACGAACTGCAGCAAAGGTGCTTCAATCTGGTTTCTACTGGCCAACCCTGTTTAAGGACGCTCATTCCTATGTATCGCGTTGCGATAATTGCCAAAGGGTAGGAACCATTTCGAGGAGGCATGAAATGCCACTGCAAAACATCCTTGAGGTTGAGTTATTTGATGTATGGGGAATAGACTTTATGGGTCCATTTCCATCCTCTTATAATAACCTGTACATTCTAGTCGCTGTGGACTATGTCTCCAAATGGGTGGAAGCTGTAGCTCTGCCTACTAACGATGCAAAGGTTGTGTTGAACTTTCTAAGAAAGAACATTTTCACTCGATTTGGCACACCTCGGGCCATCATTAGTGAAGAGGGCACGCACTTCTGCAACAAGTACTTTGAAGCCCTTCTTGCAAAATATGGGGTTTCCCATAAGATAGCCACCGCTTACCACCCACAAACTAGTGGTCAAGCGGAGGTGTCCAATAGGGAGGTTAAACGGATCTTGGAAAAGATAGTGAACCCCAACCGCAAGGACTGGTCCAAAAAGCTAGATGATGCATTATGGGCGTACCGCACTGCCTATAAAACGCCTATCGGAATGTCTCCGTATAGGCTTGTATATGGAAAAACATGTCATCTCCCTGTCGAATTGGAGCACAATGCCTATTGGGCAATTCGAAAGCTAAACTTTGATATGGATGCAACTGGTGAAAAAAGGCTGCTACAGCTGAATGAGTCAGACGAGTTCCGTCTCCAAGCTTATGAAAACGTTAAGTTGTATAAGGAAAAGACGAAGCGGTGGCATGACAAGAAGATTGTTGTGAGAGAATTTGAACCGGGGCAGAAAGTCCTCCTCTTTAACTCCCATCTAAAGTTATTTCCTGGGAAATTGAAGTCCCGATGGTCAGGACCTTTCACAATAGCTAAGGTATATCCTCACGTAGCAATTGAGGTGGAGGACCCTGGCTCTGATTGAACGTTCAAGGTGAACGGTCAGCGGTTGAAGCATTACTGGGGCGGCGAAGTCGACCGCCAAATGACTTCAATCACCCTTGGTGACCTGGTATGAACCGGGTGGATAGTCAAGCCGACGACTATAAAACAAGCGCTTGGTGGGGAGGCAACCCCACCAGAGTATCGATTTCTATCCTTTTTACGCTTTTTGTTTCATTTTAATAGTTTTATTGTTTATAATTTAAAGTTTGTATAGCTACTATTCATATTTACGTTAGTGTAAGTCTGATGTCAGTTTTTATAGGATTTAGATTAATTTCTATAGTATGTAGTCTCGCATGTGTTTGAGTTGCGGTTGTACAGTCGGAAATTTTTAGCCGTCATTGCATATTGCGAGTGTAAATAGTATGATAGTTCAGTTTCATAATTAAAAAAAAAAATTGGTTGAAATTACTAATTGGTTTCCTTGTGTTAATGCAGGAGCTGCATTCAATTTTTGAGCAAAGCTGAGTCTCACGCTGTAGCGTGAGGCTTGACTCCATTCTTCACGCCGCAGCGACACCAAGCCTTGAAGCTACTGGAGAATTGCACTGCAGCGAGGCCAAATAAGCCTATGGCTCACGCTGCAGCGAGGCGCTATTATCAGGCATAAGGAACTCACGCCGCAGCGTGAGTTTATATTGCAGTCTTCACGCCGCAGCGTGACCTCCGTTACTTTTCCAAGCCAAGCGCTCACGCTGCAGCGGCGCCAATCCACGCTGCAGCGTCAACACCCTTGAAGCTACTGGAGAGTTGCGCTGCAGCGTGACCAACTTTGCCTATGGTTCACGCTGCAGCGAGGCGCTATTTTCAGTCATAAGGAACTCACGCCGCGACATGAGTTCACGTTCAACATCTCACGCCGCAGCGCGAGCAGCGAGATTTTGTTTTTTAAAAGACTTGGAAGGTCGGCATTTGCATCCCATCCCAGCCATAACCGCCGGCATCAAGCACCAAACTAACCATCTTTCTCTCAAATTGTAAATCTCCTAAGCCTTGCCGCAACCGGATCCAAAGCCCTAGCGGATTAAGCCTTGATTCTGGTTTGAATTGGGGTTATTCACATCACATCTTGCGATCTTCTCCAAGTGTTCACCAAGTAAGTTTTAAATTTCCATGTGAAATTGTGGGGTTTGATTTCATTCTCTCTGTGAGTGTAAGATCGTGGGTGATTATTGTAATCTGTGTTTGGATTTCATCTTGGGCTGCTTCTACCTACTTTAACCAACAAGTTGGTGGTGTTTTGATTTCTGGCATAAGTTGTTTTGTGTTAGTTTATGCAAAGCACGCCACCTGTTTGATATATTGCCTGAGTAGCATCTTGGTTCAATTTTGGGCTTAATTTGGAACTTGAATAGGCGACCATTGATTTAGTCTGCATTGGCACTGATTTTGGCTTGCATTGTGACTTATAATTACCGGGCATCGCGATACTTGTGGTTTTTGTTGTTGGACTTTGAATTTCACTTGGGTTATATTATTGCTTGAATTTTGCCATGGCACCAAAGCGTCAACGCCTTAGCATAGGAGGTTCTTCATCCTCATCGGCTCCACAATGGGACCAATAAAAATTTGTAAGTGTTGAGGCATGGAATCGTTACAACAAATCTTTTGCTAAGCGAAACCTTCTGCCAGAGCGTGGATTTAGGCCGGACCTTAATAAGGATGGAAAATTTGCTGACATGATTATGAAAAGGAAGTGGATCCATTTCACTAAACCACCTGAATCTGCAGTTATTTCAGTGGTTCGAGAATTTTATGCCAATGCCAGTGCTGAGGGACCAGCCGAGGTCACTGTCAGGGGCAAATTGGTGAAGTTTGACAGCAAGACCATTAATGCTGTGTTTGACATGCCCAACTTTGGAGGCAAGGATTTCCAGGAGCAGGGCTACCACAGTTACAGCCAGGATGAAATCATTACGCGGCTCTGTTGTCCGATTTCACAATCAACAATTACGTGCAAGTATACACGATCAACAAGTAATAAAGTGATAAGAAAGAGTGTCGAACCCACAGGGATTATTATGCTTAATATTTCCAACTGTCAATCGAAATTATGCCCATTCTATTAAACATTTGCAATTTGATTATTGATTGAAACTAATTAAATTAAATACTAACACCAACAACTATCAGAAAGGTTGAAATTCAGATTTATTATGATTAAGACTACAATATCCCCAGTTATTTATCATAAACCAATCTATCTATGTCTTCCAATTATTCACTTCAATGGAGTTGTTAACAGAAATTCAATTGCATTTATAAGCCCTTTTCCAAGTGATCAAATAAATATATCTAATCCAATTACTCTACGATATTCCTATGCAAAGTTAAAGGATTAAATTCATTAAGCTCCAATTTCCAATTGTTACATGCAGCAAAGAGATATCCCTATTCACTTCACTAATCTAATTATTCATCACATGCAAATAATTAAGAATACATGCTATCTTATCCAGTTCTAACCCTAGATGGCATCTTCCAAATGTATCTAATGTAATCCGCTAATTGTCGGCCAACAATTAATCAATAAGCATAGAATAAAATAGACAACTCCCATCAATTGAATAACTATAATCCAATAAATAGCTAGTTCATAAATATAACTGGTTCAATTGTAGCCTTAAATAAGAATTTAGTTCATACTGGCAACAAAAACTAGAATACCAAATTAAGTCATCATAATTAATTACAAATCAGAGAATAAAGATCAAAAGAAAACTTAATATAATCTCTAGCTCTCCAATCTGAATTCCTCACGATGCTTGACTTGTTCTCCAATCTCCTTGCTAAGCTCTGAAAGTTCAATCTCTGAATAAGTCTGTGTATACCTTAATCCAAGTCTTGATCTTCTATTTATATCATCCTTGAGTCCCCCAATCAGATTAATAGCAAGAGTCCTTGATCAATTCCATCTTTCCAAAATAACTGACTTCCAACAAAATCAGGATTCCTATCTGCCGCTTTCTCGCCCCGGCGAGAAGTTTCTATTCAACTTTCTCACCCCGGCGAGGAATTTAAGCTTTGAATGCTTGCCCTGGCGAGAATGCCCTGTACCCAGCCGTTTTGCTTTCTTTGATCCTTCAGCCAGCCTCGACCTACAAAAGCAATATAAAAACAAGTAAAAAGGTACTAAAACACTTAAAGACTATAAAGAATCTCGCTAAAAACGTATCCAATTTGTAGGTTAAAACCTACTCATCAAATACCCCCAAACTCGAAACTTTGCTTGTCCTCAAGCAAAAAACACAAAACAAAGCACAACCACAACTACACTAGCTACTACATGAATGAAAATGCAGGACTAACCATACTCAAGCACTTAATCAATAGATATCATAAAAATCCTGCCTCAGAAATCAGTAATTACCATTTTAATAAAATTTCAACCTCACACCATCCAAGAGCCAACCATTAGCAGCTATGAATCACTCTCAACCCTTCCACAAGTATATAACATGTATCAAACCAATTAGGATATGAATTCAACTCTAAGTATCACAATGCTCAGAAAGAGACAAATTTCACAGATTTTGCTTTTAAGCTCAACTACTATTCACTTGTCTTCGCAGTTTTATTTTTCATTTTTTTTTCTTTTTTTTAACGAGTGCGTTTTACGCTCCATCTCGTCATTTATCTCGACTAGTGCAATGTTCATCTTTATTAGGCTATTCAATGTCACCCGTGTAGCGAACTTTCAACCAACGACTCCCAAACCAGACGATTTTAGGGCGCTGAGTGTAAAGACATCTCCTAAGGGCATACTCATTCAAATGACACCGGCCACAAAGACAAACTTAGTCAAGACCTGCTCTTATCTGTCTATATTCATTAATTCCTCGTTTTCTTGCACTTAGACAGACATCGAAGCAGTATTTATTCAACAACTTTTACATATGAGCATGTAATACACCAAAGAAGAACCAACTCCTAATTACTTTAATACACAGTCGTGAACAAGTAAAAACCAAGGGTCTCAAATAATCATAACTAAAACAGTTTAACTCCAGATTTAGCAATAAGTATCCATCCCATTAAACTATAGTAGAACTAATCAAATTTTATCATCGGCCATCCCTAAATGACTTCCATTAATGCATTGCTTGAATACCCCTAAATGCAATACTATATGGTCCTATGCTACTAAATGTTTGGATTTTTTTTCTCTTTTTCATAAATAAATAGATAACTAATGCAATCTAACATGAAACTAATACAAATAAAGATAACTAATGCAACTAGATGAAACATGAAACTACAAATAACACACACCCCCCCCCCAACTCAAATGATACAATGTCCTCATTGTGCGAAAAATAAAGAAAATAAAGAACAGAGGACTTCCCTGACAAATCAAGCAGTAGGCCCGAACTCGTCATCATCATCTAGGCTTGGTGGTGGAAAAACTAGCAGTGGTTGCGCTTCTGGAAAGTGAACATAATCCATCAACAGTTGCATATTAGAATACATGTTTGATATGGCTTGTGTACAACTCTGCTGATAAGCAAACATATGCTCCTGTCGATCCGCCAACTGCTGGTTCTGCCTTAAAATGGTCTGATGATGAGAATCAATAAGACGATGCAGCTCACGAAATTGAAGGCTGAACTTTGATTTCCTTGTGCCTGTAGAAGTAGAAGGACCCTCCGAAGGACCCGCACCCTCATTATCATCAGATTTATGTTCCTCTTCAACAGCAGGAGAATGAACTATGTAACCCATACCACGAGGATGTGACTCACCGCCATCCCATTCCTTATAGCATGCAATCAAACGGTGGTCCAACACCAGCAATGGCTGCTACAAAGCTTCCTCAGCTCCCCAACGAACTCCCGCACGAAGACATAACCCACAGATCAAAGAAGGGTATGGCAAACCACCCTAACTATGCAAAGTTCGTAAAGTGCGACGAATCGACGCCTCAATTAATTAACCAACATTGATCTCAATCCCCGTCACAATAGCATATAATAATAAAGCTTTCTCTTTGGGTACATCACTTACATGTTGGGATGGCATAAGTTTCACAGAGAGGAAATCATACCAGACCTTCCCATAACGACTCAAGTCCTTGCTATGGAACGAAACTGCTGCACATGGCCCTCTAGATATCTAAGTCGTCCCCGGTTTACACAAGTCAGTAACCACCTTCTCCAAATTGGGCCCCTCCTTAAGGAATCGAGTGTATCGACAACGTGTATCAGGCCTCAAGTTGTAATACGCATTGATCGTTTGGGCACTGAATGACACTGTCTTGCCCCGGATTGTAACCTCGCACGTAGCCGTGTCCTCTGCATTAGCATAAAACTCTTTGACTATGGCTATACATGCAGGCTCCGGATGGGCAGTGAATGTCTCCCATCCCCTCTCTACTATTTGATGCATCATCTCCCCATCAACCACTTCATCAGGCGTTAGACCGCGCTCGGGAGTTAGAGCTTTACCCGATGTATATGATTCATATCTATTAACCGCCTTCGCACTAACAAATTTTCGTCTATCAAACTGCCTGGATGGTGTAGATGACGATCCCTCACCCCGATGTCGCTTTGGAGCCATGATTGATCACGTAGCAAACAAATCCACACAAATAATCTGCTATGCAATTCAACTTCCCCCCCCCCCAAACTCCAACTGTACTAACTCCCAACTGATAATGGCACGAAACAATGGAACTGATGGGGTGATGTTGCAGTGGTGAACTGATTGATTGCTCCTTGACTTAACTGCAAACCCTAAAACTTGTGCATGCACGGATGAAGCGGATGAAGATTGTGAAAACAACAGAGTATACCCCCGCTTGAATGTGAGATGGTTTAGAATGAAGTTAGGGTTTGATTTTAAAGTGGAGTGATTTAGGGTTTGTGTAGGAATCCAAGTATGGAGAGAAATTGGAAGGAAATTAGAAGAGAAATTGGATAGAATTGGGTTGGGTCGGTATTAGAGAGGTAGAAATAGTGTTTTGGAGAAGTTGCATGGGAGTAGGAAAGTTAGAAATCAAATTAGAATCGGATTTTAAAAACTGATTTCGCGATTCTCGCCGGGGCAAGAAGTTATGCTTGTGAACCTCGCCGGGGCGAGAATGGACAAAGAAGTTGCGGTTGGGGCGAGAAAAATCCAGGCCGAGGCACGCTTTGACAGAGAGGTTCTCGCCGGGGCGAGAATCCATAGTACAATTTTCTCGCCGGGGCGAGAATCCTCAGACTTGAAAAAAAAATTTCTTTTCCTGCTTGATCCTCTTGTCTTCTCTTGGCACCATCCCCATTAGCATGTTTCATCCTTCTATAGCATTTTCATGGACTTCAACCCTGTTCCAATGAATAAAAACATAAATGAGGCCCAACACGGAAAATTGAAAAATAAATTCGAACAAAAACAACTTAACTACTCCTATCAACAAAAATAAACTATTAACTATACTAAATCTATGAAAGCAATAAAATTTCATGATTGGGTTGCCTCCCATCAAGCGCTTGGTTTATAGTCGTTAGCCCGACTTCCTCAGCAGTTTTAGGCTTCAGCTTGATCGGGAGCAGAGAGATGAATCACTGATACTTGTCGATCCACATCGCCTCCCCAATAATATTTGAGTCGATGACCGTTGACTTTGAATGTGCGCTTTGAATCCGATTCTTCGACTTCAATTGCCCCGTGAGAACCTACAGCAGTGATAATGAAAGGGCCTGACCATCTAGACTTCAGCTTTCCAGGAAATAAACGCAGTCTGGAGTTGAATAATAGCACAGCTTGTCCCGGCTCGAACTTCCGATCTAATATCTGTTTGTCATGCCACCGTTTGACTTTCTCTTTGTACAACTTGGCATTCTCATAGGTATGATGACGAAACTCCTCCATCTCGTTCAATTGGAGCAACCTTTTCTCCCCAGCGGCTAGAAGATCAAGGTTCAACTTTTGAATTGCCCAATAGGCCTTATGCTCAAGTTCGACCGGTAAATGACAGGCTTTTCCATAGACCATGCGATATGGTGACATTCAAATGGGATTCTTATAAGCTGTGCGATATGCCCATAACGCATCGTCTAATTTCATCACCCAATCCTTACGAGATGGGTTTACCACTTTCTCCAAAATTTGCTTAATTTCCCAATTCGAAACCTCCGTTTGGCCATTCATTTGGGGATGATAAGTTGTAGCAATCCTGTGTTTGACTCCATATTTAGCTAACAATTTAGTGAACTGCTTATTGCAAAAATGGGTACCTTCGTCACTGATTATGGCTCTTGGTGTACCAAATCGAGTAAAAATATTTTTCTGCAAGAACCGTAGAACCACTTTGGCATCATTTGTGGGTAAGGCAGATGCTTCCACCCATTTTGACACGTAATCCACAGCCAAAAGTATGTATTGATGGTTAAATGACGACGGGAATGGCCCCATAAAGTCAGTGCCCCATACGTCAAAGAGTTCGACTTCAAGGATAGTGTTAAAAGGCATTTCGTGCCATTTCGAAATATTTCCAACTCTTTGACATCTATCGCACTTTAGCATAAAAAAATGGGCATCCTTGAACAACGAAGGCCAAAAAAACCCCGATTGTAGCACCTTTGCTGCAGTCCTTTCTCCATAATGTCCTCCATAATCCGACGAATGGCAACGAGTCAAGATGCTCTCCATTTCTTCCTATGGCACACAACGTCGTATCATATGATCCGCACAAGTTTTGAAGAGGAATGGCTCGTCCCAGAAGTAATGCTTGACATCATGGAGAAATTTCTTTCTTTGCTGAGAAGTGAAATCTTGTGGAAGAACATTACTGACTAGGAAGTTCACATAATCAGCATACCAAGGGACTTCAGTGTTGATACCAAACAACTGTTCATCTGGAAACGACTCATTGATTACCACATCATTCTTTTTCTGCATGTCGGCATTCTTTAACCTTGAAAGATGATCAGCCACTTGATTCTCCGTACCTTTCCTATCTCGAATCTCCAAGTCAAATTTTTGCAACAAGAGGACCCATCGAATCAACCTAGGTTTGGCATCCTTCTTTGCAATCAAGTACTTGATAGCTGAATGATCAGTATAGACTATCACCTTGGTTCCAATCAGATATGCTCGAAACTTGTCAAATACAAATACTACTGCAAGCAACTCTTTCTCTGTAGTAGTGTAATTCAATTGAGCCTCGGTGAGTGTCTTACTTGAGTAGTAGATGGTGTGAAAAATCTTGTCCCTTCGCTGACCTAACACAGCTCCCACTTCATAATCACTTGCTGAAAGTAGTATGCACACAAGCCAATCATATTTGATATGATGTAGCATATACTTTGTAATCTTATTCATTTATTAATAAAGGAATTGATTTTCTCAAAAGGTATTTTATATTATCTACATGGTGTTGTTATATTAAATGTGATAAACCTATAGTTTTGAGCAATGCTTTTAGAATCATGATGGTGATCATGCTAATGAGATTTAAATTCTAGATAGCTCACAAACTAAAATTGTTCCTAATCGTTGGATTACTAAATTGGGGATTAGTGAATCCGGATAGATTAGTACATACGTTGCTTGCTCTTAGGAAGAGGATGATTGATCTCATAATCATTTGTGTGGAGACACTAAAGCAAGTATGTAGGTGCTTATTGGAGAATAAGTTCACTGAACGTGGCTCGCTAAGGAATACCTAATGGAGTTTTACTCGCCTGTCAATAGGAATTCCTATAGTGATAGTTGTACAAGTGATCCTTGGACTTGAGATCATCATAGTATCTTGTATATGATGAGTTATACTTTGACATGTTCCTTAAGACCTTTTGGGTATATCAAAGGGTATGATTGGGTATAATTAGTTGTGCATGGAGATAGGTGAATGATCAATAAAGAATCTACCTCGTCTAGTAAAAGATGTGAATGTCCTATGTGATTCGATAAATGATAACTCAGTAGTCCTTGGCCAAGGCAGAATGAAATCTATATTATGTGAAAAGTCGTTGATCGCTAAGGGGGCTTACCCTTATTGTAGAATAAATATTATTTATTTAAATGAATTAAATAGTTTAATTTATTTATTTAAATATGATTAGAATTGTTCTAATTGATTTGTTCACAACCGGTTTAATATGGAGAACCTAAAGGGTCACACCGCAAAAGGAAAATATTTATTTAAGAAGTAAATGACATAATTGTAATAATAAGTTAAGTGTATTTAATTTAATCTATGGAGATAGAATAAATTAAATAGCTTAATATTTATTATTTAATATTTTAGAAATATTAAATATAAATTAATAAGAGGAGTCTTATTATTATTATTATTACTATTACTATTATTTAATTCCTAATAGGGATTGAGAATTAATTAATAGAAGTACTCTCACATGAATTCCTAATTGGATTAAGAGTTTAATTTAATTAAAGGAGTTTAATTAGAATAGAAACCCTAATCCTAAATAATTTAGGGAAGGATTTTCCTACATCTATAAATAAGAGAAGTCTTATCATAGATTAGGGTTACACACTCTTGCATTAGATTGTGGAGAGTACTTACAATTTCTATAGAGATAGAAACTAGGGTTTTGCCAAATACCCAACTTCTTGAATACTGGTTCTTCCTTGGTGGATCACCTCTAGAGGCCAAACACTTGGGTGGCTAACGTTGATCAAAGGAAGGAATCACACCGTAGCATTCGAGGAGAATGAAAGTAGTATGCACACAAGCCAATCATATTTGATATGATGTAGCGTATACTTTGTAATCTTATTCATTTATTAAATAAAGGAATTGATTTTCTTAAAAGGCATTTTATATTATCTACATAGTGCTGTTATATTAAATGTGATAAACCCATAGTTTTGAGCAATGCTTTTAGAATCATGATGGTGATCATGCTAATGAGATCTAAATTCAAGATAGCTCACAAACTAAGATTGTTCCTAATCGTTGGATTACTAAATTGGGGATTAGTGAATCCGGATAGATTAGTACATACGTTGCTTGCTCTTAGGAAGAGGATGATTGATCTCATAATCATTTGTGTGGAGACACTAAAGCAAGTATGTAGGTGCTTATTAGAGAATAAGTTCACTGAACGTGACTCGCTAAGGAATACCTAATGGAGTTTTACTCGCCTGTCAATAGGAATTCCTCTAGTGATAGTAGTACAAGTGATCCTTGGACTTGAGATCATCATAGTATCTTGTGTATGATGAGTTATACTTTGACATGTCCCTTAAGACCTTGTGGGTATATCAAAGGGTATGATTGGGTATAATTAGTTGTACATGGAGATAGGTGAATGATCAACAAAGAATCTACCTCGTCTAGTAAAAGATGTGAATGTCCTATGTGATTCGATAAATGATAACTCAGTAGTCCTTGGCCAAGGCAGAATGAGATTAGAAAGGAGTTTTCTAATTTGCATTATTTAGAGTTATGCATTTGGGAATCGAAATACATATAATTAAATAAAATAAGACTTGACAGTAAATCCATGTCTTATATTTAATTGGGACATTGTATGGTAGAAGGATTGAATTGTACGGTAAACTATCTACTTAAAGGTTCTTTTGTGATTAATGTTGAAATCTATATTATCTGGAAAGTCGTTGATCGCTAAGGGGGCTTACCCTTATTGTAAAATAAATGTTATTTATTTAAATGAATTAAATAGTTTAATTTATTTATTTAAATAAGATTAGAATTGTTCTAATTGATTTATTCACAACCGGTTTAATATGGAGAACCTAAAGGGTCACACCGCAAAAGGAAAATATTTATTTAAGAAGTAAATGGCATAATGGTAATAATAAGTTAAGTGTATTTAATTTAATCTATGGAGATAGAATAAATTAAATAGCTTAATATTTATTATTTAATATTTTGGAAATATTAAATATAAATTAATAAGAGGAGTCTTATTATTATTATTACTATTACTATTATTTAATTCCTAATAGGGATTGAGGATTAATTAATAGAAGTACTCTCCCATGAATTCCTAATTAGATTAGGAGCATTATTAATTAAAGGAGTTTAATTATAATACAAACCCTAATCCTAAATTGTTTAGGGAAGGGTTATTCCTACATCTATAAATAAGAGGGGTCTTATCATAGATTAGGGTTACACACTCTTGCATTAGATTGTGGAGAGCAATTTTTATAGAGATAGAAACTAGGGTTTTGCCAAATACCCAACTTCTTGAATACTTGTTCTTCCTTGGTGGATCACCTCTAGAGGCCAAACACTTGGGTGGCTAACGTTGATCAAAGAAAGGAATCACACCGTAGCATTCGAGGAGAACACGAAGGACTAGGAGTTGAACTTGTACCCGAGGAAGCTTTGTTCTACGAAGGTATAATTCTTATTCTCTTTCTCTTTCGTTTATATCGTTAATTGAGCACATAGATTGATCTTGGTGATGGTTTGTATAAAATTTTTAAAATCTGATTTTATCGCGCGTCCGCACTATTTATGTAATTTGATTACATGATCGCGCTATATACAAACCTAACAGTGGTATCAGAGCCTAATCTTGTGCTAATTATCGATTTTGATGATTCCATGTATGCTTGATATGTGATTGGATCGAAATTTTTGGGCAGAATAAAATTTTTTCTGAATCAGCGACACGGCGCAGCTGCGCCGCCTCCAGTTCATTCTGGAGCGCAGCTGCGCCGAAACCCAGAATCGTTTTTTTTCTGGGGAGCAGCGCAGCTGCGCCGTTGCCCAGTTCATTCTGGGCGCAGCTGCGCCGGTAAGCAGAATCTGAAAAAAATATTTTTTCTTCAATTAAAATAAATGGTTTATTTAATTGATATAAGTTTAAAATAAAGTGTTTATTTTATCTGGAATAGGATTTCAGATTGCTAAAATTAAAGGAGTTTAATTTGGATTTGGTTTTTGATTAAAATAAAAGAGTTTATTTTGTTTCAAAACTAAATATTAGCAAAACTTTTGCCCATTAATTGATATCAATGCATATATGGAATGGATTTATTATTCATGGGATGAATGTTATTTATTGATACATATAGAGATATGTATGATAATAAATAGGGATTGATTATGGACGATTGACCAATGTGTGATTGGATTTATTTTAGTGGATGCTTGAATGTATGGGTTTTTTATAAATGGGGTCTGCGTACCTCGTCTTCTCTAATTTTTCTTAATGTAAATTCTATCTCCCTCGTATGTACTTCCCCTTGACTGCTGATCAAGGTTTCTATTTATTGTAAATAGCTTTTGTAATAGGACTAGTTAGAATTAATTTTTGAAGAATTGGAGACAAAGGAGCAAGGAGCGCTTGAAGACCCGTTTGTAATGGAGCCCGGGTTTAAATGTAATAGTTATATTTAAATTTATTCTTGCACCCTAGGTTTGACCTTTTGGTTCACTTGGTGGCTCTAGTGAACCAAACTAGAATAAAAGTTCATAATCAATCCGGGTAGAATATAGTATTCTATATGTGCATGCTTATTATATATATATATTATATTATCCAACATGCTTCGCATGTAAAATAATATGACGCGTATTTTATATATATATGTGCATGCGCGCTAAACAAGATGAGACTAATAATAATAAACCCCTCAAAGAAATTATATTAAGTCCTAAGCGTTCAAAGATATTTGGAATATCGAACGCCGCCTTCTAGCATGGTAAAGCAATAGAGTATTAAATGTTTAATATGAGTTTGTTGTGTCACCACAAGGCAAGTATTAAATATTTAAGATGTTGCTTTATCACATTTGATGCTTATAAATAGACTGAACGATGCTGTTTTGTTGTGTCACCACAAGGACAGTGTTTTTCTTTCGAATATATGGAAGTGCTAGGTTGGACTTAACTTGGATAATTTTGATTCGGATGTGTCACCACTTGATCAAAATAATCTAAGAGGCAAAATAAAAGGAGTTACATAGTGATGTAATTGACAATAGTTGTCTACCTATTTATTTATATATCGCTTGTTGTGTCACCACAAGGCTATATACATTTGAAATGGGATCCCTTAATCTCACTAGCAAATCTTTAATTAGAATTGCCGAACTACATAATGAGGGTAATATAGTTTGATGAAAATAGTGGGAGATACCAATTTTAAATAAAGACCTAATTTATTTTGGTAATTAATTAAATGAATGTATGCTAAAATGTTGTCTATTTCACATGCAGAATTTAAAAATGTCAAACTCACTATCACTGCGTAGCATACTTGATGCTAACAAACTGACCGGGACCGAATTACACGGACTGGTTAAGGAATCTGAGAATTGTTCTCACTGCTGAAAAGATTTCTTATGTCCTAAATTCGCCAGTCCCTGCAAGTGTTGCAGAAACAGCCTCTGAGGAAGAGATTGCTACTTTTAGAAAGTGGCAAGATGATGCAATCCTTGGCTCAATGCATCATGCTCGCATCCATGAGTAACGAGCTTCAGCGTCAGCATGAAACTATGGATGCTCCTACTATATTGTTGCACCTCAAAGAGTTGTATGGTGAGCAAAGTAGGACTGCTAGATATCAGATATCTAAGGAGCTCTTCCGATCTCGTATGACCGAGGGCACTGCTGTTGAGACTCATGTCCTTAAGATGATCAATTTGATTGAACAACTTGGACAGCTAGGGTTTGTGATGGATGGGGAGTTAAGCCAAGATTTGATCTTGCAGTCACTCCCAGACACCTTCTCACAATTTGTTGTGAATTTTCACATGAATAAGTTGGACGTCAGCTTGCCTGAGTTACTTAACATGCTGAAAACTGCTGAAGGTCACTTCTCATCCAACAAGAACCAAGTCTTACTAGTGGATGATTCTTCCAAGAAAAGGAAGAGGCCCAAGGTATCTTCTGAAAAGAAGAAAAACAAGAAGGCTAAGGGTAAGGCAAAGAAAAAGGATAATAAGAAACCTGATCCAGATAGCAAAGGAATTTGCTACCATTGCAATAAGCCGGGACATTGGAAGAGGAACTGCAAGGAGTATCTTGCGGGCCAAAAGAAGCTTGGAGAAGCTTCGACTTCTGATCTAGGTTTGTTCATGATTGAAATTAATTTTTCTGAAAGTCAAAATTCTACTTGGGTTTTGGATACTCGGCTGTGTAGTTCTCACATATGTAATAATATGCAGGGACTAAGCAGAAGTAGGAAGCTGAACAAGGATGAAGTCGTCCTACGAGTTGGGAATGGAGCAAAGGTTGATGCATTGGCTGTAGGGACTTATTGTTTAGCATTGCCTTCGGGCAAGTTCATTAGTTTAAATAACTGTTATTATGTTCCAACACTCATTAGAAACATTATTTCAATTTCTGTATTGGATATGGATGGTTTTGATATTATAAATAAAGAACAACAGTTGTTCTATTTATAATAAAAATGTTTTATATGGTGTTGGCAATTTACTGAATGGACTTTACATACTTGACTTGCATGAAAATATACTTCAAATTGAAACAAACTAAGAAAAGAAAAAGAGATGATGTTAATTATACCTTTATGTGGCACTGTAGACTCGGTCATATCAATGAAACAAGATTATCCAAGTTGCATAAAGATGGGCTTTTAGAGCTATCTGATTACGAATCATATCCAACTTGTGAATCTTGTCTCATGGGTAAGATGACTAAATCCCCTTTTAGTGGAAAAGGAGAAAGAGTTACAGAGTTGTTAGCGTTGGTACACACAGACGTATGTGGACCTATGACAACGAATGCACGAGGAGGGTATTCTTATTTTATTACTTTCACTGATGATCATTCTAGATTTGGATATGTGTATTTAATGAAATACAAATCTGAATCGTTTGAAAAGTTCAAAGAATTCAGAAGTGAAGTAGAGAAACAAACTGGTAAAAGTATTAAAATTCTTCGATCGGATCGAGGAGGGGAATACTTAACCAGTGAGTTTTCTCAATTGTCTCAAAGAAAATGGTATAATCTCACAATGGACTCCACCAGGGACGCCACAGTTGAATGGTGTATCTGAAAGGAGAAATCGAACATTGTTGGACATGGTTCGTTCCATGATGAGTTTTACCGACCTTCCAATATCCTTCTGGGGTTATGCCCTAGAATCGGCTGCATACCTACTTAACAAGGTACCTACCAAATCCGTCCCAAAGACTCCATATGAGATATGGACAGGGAGGAAACCAAATCTTAAGCATGTTAAGACTTGGGGTTGTCCAGCTTATGTCAAAAGGTTTGAGCATGATAAGCTGAAGACTAGATCCGACAAATGTAGATTCGTGGGATACCCTAAAGAAACATCAGGGTATTATTTCTATCATCCTACTGATCAAAAGGTGTTTGTTTGGCGAAACACGCTGCCTTCTTGGAAAAGGAGTTTATCCTCGAAGGGGTCAGTGGGAGTAAGATATATCTTGAAGAAGTTCAAGAACCACAAAATACTACGGATCAAAGTCAGGTACCTGACCAAGTAGAAGAACCTACTGTACCACTACCTATTCGTAAATCTGGAAGAGTACCGAAGATACCTGAGAGGTATGGATTCATCATAGAGGATGATGATGAGGTACGCATCATAGATGATGATGATCCATTGACTTACGAAGAGGCTACGAGTAGTGAAGACTCAGAGAAATGGCTAGAAGCCATGAAATCCGAGATGGACTCCATGTATGAAAACCAAGTATGGACTTTGGTTTCACCACCTGAGGGCATTAAGCCTATTGGGTGTAAATGGGTCTTTAAGAGAAAGACTGGAGCAGATGGCAAGGTAGAGACCTATAAGGCCCGACTGGTTGCAAAAGGTTTCAAACAAAGACAAGGAGTTGACTATGATGAAACCTTCTCACCAGTAGCTATGCTCAAGTCCATTCGGATTTTGCTTGCAATTGCAGCTTATTATGACTACGAGATCTGGCAAATGGACGTGAAAACGGCCTTCCTCAATGGAGAGCTTGAGGAGAATGTATATATGATACAGCCAGAGGGTTTTGTTTCAACGGTTGGAACAAACCAAGTCTGTAAGCTACAACGATCCATTTATGGATTGAAGCAAGCTTCTCGAAGGTGGAACATCCGTTTTGATGAGATAATCAAAAGGTTTGATTTTATCAAGAACGAGGATGAACCATGTGTGTACAAGAAGGTTAGTGGGAGCGCTATATCATTCCTTGTATTATATGTTGATGATATATTACTGATAGGGAATGATGTTCCTATGCTACAGTCGATCAAAATTTGGTTATCTAAACACTTCTCCATGAAGGACTTGGGTGAGGCATCCTATATTTTGGGGATAAAGATCTATAGAGATAGATCTAAAAGGATGCTCGGCTTGACCCAAGGAAAATACATTGACTCGATGCTAAAGAAGTTTAGCATGGAAGATTCCAAGAGAGGTCTCATGCCGATGAGCCATGGAATACATCTCTCCAAGAAACAGGCCCCAAAGACACCTGAGGAGAGAGACCGGATGAGTAAGATTCCTTATGCTTCAGCAATAGGATCTATCATGTACGGTATGATATGTACTAGACCAGATGTCGCTTCATGCACTTAGTGTAACCAGCAGATATCAGTCGAATCCAGGAGAAGAGCACTGGAAGGCAGTGAAAAACATCCTAAAGTACTTGAGAAGAACTAAGGATGTATTTCTTGTCTACGGTGGGTCTGAATTGAAACTAGAGGGCTATACAGACTCAAGTTTTCAAACGGACCAAGATGACAGTAAATCCGTTTCAGGGTACGTGTTTACCTTAAACGGTGGCGCAGTGAGTTGGAAGAGTTCCAAGCAGCAAACAGTTGCTGATTCGGTGACAGAGGCAGAGTACATAGCTGCAAGTGAAGCTGCAAAGGAAGCTGTTTGGATGAAGAAGTTCATAACTGAACTTGGAGTGGTTCCTAGCATTAGAGGAGCAGTACCTTTATTCTGTGACAACAACGGAGCTGTTGCGCAGGCTAAGGAACCCAGGTCTCATCAGAAATCCAAACACGTGTTGCGGCGGTTTCATTTGATTAGAGAGATCATTGAAAGAGGAGATGTCACCCTGGAGCGTGTAGACTCTCAAGACAACATTGCAGATCCATTTACTAACGCTTTAACTCAACAGCAGTTTGATCGTCACTTAGAGAAGATGGGTATTAGATACCATGGCGATTGGCTTTAGTGCAAGTGGGAGATTGAAAGTAGTATGCACACAAGCCAATCATATTTGATATGATGTAGCGTATACTTTGTAATCTTATTCATTTATTAAATAAAGGAATTGATTTTCTTAAAAGGCATTTTATATTATCTACATAGTGCTGTTATATTAAATGTGATAAACCCATAGTTTTGAGCAATGCTTTTAGAATCATGATGGTGATCATGCTAATGAGATCTAAATTCAAGATAGCTCACAAACTAAGATTGTTCCTAATCGTTGGATTACTAAATTGGGGATTAGTGAATCCGGATAGATTAGTACATACGTTGCTTGCTCTTAGGAAGAGGATGATTGATCTCATAATCATTTGTGTGGAGACACTAAAGCAAGTATGTAGGTGCTTATTAGAGAATAAGTTCACTGAACGTGACTCGCTAAGGAATACCTAATGGAGTTTTTACTCGCCTGTCAATAGGAATTCCTCTAGTGATAGTAGTACAAGTGATCCTTGGACTTGAGATCATCATAGTATCTTGTGTATGATGAGTTATACTTTGACATGTCCCTTAAGACCTTGTGGGTATATCAAAGGGTATGATTGGGTATAATTAGTTGTACATGGAGATAGGTGAATGATCAACAAAGAATCTACCTCGTCTAGTAAAAGATGTGAATGTTCTATGTGATTCGATAAATGATAACTCAGTAGTCCTTGGCCAAGGCAGAATGAGATTAGAAAGGAGTTTCTAATTTGCATTATTTAGAGTTATGCATTTGGGAATCGAAATACATATAATTAAATAAAATAAGACTTGACAGTAAAATCCATGTCTTATATTTAATTGGGACATTGTATGGTAGAAGGATTGAATTGTACGGTAACTATCTACTTAAAGGTTCTTTTGTGATTAATGTTGAAATCTATATTATCTGGAAAGTCGTTGATCGCTAAGGGGGCTTACCCTTATTGTAAAATAAATGTTATTTATTTAAATGAATTAAATAGTTTAATTTATTTATTTAAATAAGATTAGAATTGTTCTAATTGATTTATTCACAAACCGGATTAATATGGAGAACCTAAAGGGTCACACCGCAAAAGGAAAATATTTATTTAAGAAGTAAATGGCATAATGGTAATAATAAGTTAAGTGTATTTAATTTAATCTATGGAGATAGAATAAATTAAATAGCTTAATATTTATTATTTAATATTTTGGAAATATTAAATATAAATTAATAAGAGGAGTCTTATTATTATTATTACTATTACTATTATTTAATTCCTAATAGGGATTGAGAATTAATTAATAGAAGTACTCTCCCATGAATTCCTAATTAGATTAGGAGCATTATTAATTAAAGGAGTTTAATTATAATACAAACCCTAATCCTAAATTGTTTAGGGAAGGGTTATTCCTACATCTATAAATAAGAGGGGTCTTATCATAGATTAGGGTTACACACTCTTGCATTAGATTGTGGAGAGCAATTTCTATAGAGATAGAAACTAGGGTTTTGCCAAATACCCAACTTCTTGAATACTTGTTCTTCCTTGGTGGATCACCTCTAGAGGCCAAACACTTGGGTGGCTAACGTTGATCAAAGAAAGGAATCACACCGTAGCATTCGAGGAGAACACGAAGGACTAGGAGTTGAACTTGTACCCGAGGAAGCTTTGTTCTACGAGGGTATAATTCTTATTCTCTTTCTCTTTCTTTTATATCGTTAATTGAGCACATAGATTGATCTTGGTGATGGTTTGTATAAAATTTTTAAAATCTGATTTTATCGCGCTTCCGCACTATTTATGTAATTTGATTACATGATCGCGCTATATACAAACCTAACAGAGAACACGAAGGACTAGGAGTTGAACTTGTACCCGAGGAAGCTTTGTTCTACGAGGGTATAATTTTTATTCTCTTTTTCTTTGGTTTATATCGTTAATTGAGCACATTGATCGATCATGGTAATGGTTTGTATAAAAATTTTAAAATCCGTTTTATCGCGCTTCCTCCCTATTTATGTAATTTGATTGCATGCTCGCGTTATATACAAACCTAACAGTGGTATCAGAGCCTAATCTTGTGCTAATTATCGATTTTGATGATTCCATGTATGTTTGATATGCGATTGGATCGAAATTTTTGAACAGAATAAAGAAAATTTTCTGAATCAGCGACGCGGCGCAGCTGCGCCGCCTCCAGTTCATTCTAGAGCGCAGCTGCACCCAAACCGAGAATTAGTTTTTCTGGGGTTCAGCGCAGCTGCGCCATTTCCCAGTTCATTCTGGGCGCAGCTGCGCCGGACAACAGAATCTGAAAAATATTTTTTTTTCCTTTAATTTAAATAAATGGTTTATTTAATTGATATACGTTTAAAATAAAGATGTTTATTTTATCTGAAATAGGATTTCAGATTGCTAAAATTAAAGGAGTTTAATTTGGATTTGGTTTTTGATTAAAATAAAAGAGTTTATTTTGTTTCAAAAACTAAATATTAGCAAAACGTTTGCCCATTAATTGATAGCAATGCATATATGGAATGGTTTTATTATTCATGAGATGAATGTTATTTATTGATACATATAGAGATATGTATGATAATAAATAGGGATTGATTATGGATTGTTGACCAATGTATGATTGGATTTATTTTAGTGGATGCTTGAATGTATGAGTTTTTATAAATGGGGTCTGCGTACCTCGTCTTCTCTAATTTTTCTTAATGTAAATCTCCCTCCTATATACTTCCCCTTGACTGCTGATCAAGGTTTCTATTCATTGTAAATAGTTTCTGTAATAGAACTAGTTAGAATTAATTTTGAAAAATTGGAGACAAAGGAGCAAGGATCGCTTAAAGACCCGTTTGTATTGGAGCCCGGGTTTAAATGTAATAGTTATATTTAAATTTATTCTTGCACCCTAGGTTTGACCTTTTGGTTCACTTGGTGGCTCTAGTGAACCAAACTAGAATAAAAGTCCATAATCAATCCGGGTAGAATATAGTATTCTATATGTGCATGCTTACTATATATATATTATATATTATCCAACATGCTTCGCATGTAAAATAATATGACGCGTATTTTATATATATATGTGCATGCACGCTAAACAATATGAGACTAATAATAATAAACCCCTCAAAGAAATCATATTAAGTCCTAAACGTTCAAAGATATTTGGAATATCGAACGTCGCCTTCTAGCATGGTAAAGCAATAGAATATTAAATGTTTAATATGAGTTTGTTGTGTCACCACAAGGCAAGTATTAAATATTTAAGATGTTGCTTTATCACATTTGATGCTTATAAATAGATTGAACGATGTTGTTTTGTTGTGTCACCACAAGGACAGTGTTTTTCTTTCTAATATATGGAAGTGCTAGGTTGGACTTAACTTGGATAATTTTGATTCGGATGTCTCACCACTTGATCAAAATAATCTAAGAGGCAAAATAAAAGGAGTTACATAGTGATGTAATTGACAATAGTTGTCTACCTATTTATTTATATATCGTTTGTTGTGTCACCACATGGCTATATACATTTGAAATGGGATCGTTAATCTCACTAGCAAATCTTTAATTAGAATTGCCGAACTATATATTAAGGGTAATATAGTTTGATGAAAATAGTGGGAGATACCAATTTAAAATAAAAGACCTGATTTATTTTGGTAATTAATTAAATGAATGTATGCTAAAATGTTGTCTATTTCACATGCAGAATTTAAAAATGTCAAACTCACTATCACTGCGTAGCATACTTGATGCTAACAAACTAACCGGACCGAATTACACGGACTGGTTAAGGAATCTGAGAATTGTTCTCACTGCTGAAAAGATTTCTTATGTCCTAAATTCGCCAGTCCTTGCAAATGTTGTAGAAACAGCCTCTGAGGAAGAGATTGCTACTTTCAGAAAGTGGCAAGATGATGTAATCTTGGCTCAATGCATCATGCTCGCATCTATGAGTAACGAGCTTCAGCGTCAGCATGAAACTATGGATGCTCCTACTATATTGCTGCATCTCAAAGAGTTGTATGGTGAGCAAAGTAGGACTGCTAGATATCAGATATCTAAGGAGCTCTTCCGATCTCGCATGACTGAGGGCACTGCTGTTGAGACTCATGTCCTTAAGATGATCAATCTGATTTAACAACTTGGACAGCTTGGGTTCGTGATGGATGGGGAGTTAAGCCAAGATTTGATCTTGCAGTCACTCCCGAACACCTTCTCACAATTTGTTGTGAATTTTCACATGAATAAGTTGGATGTCAGCTTGCCTGAGCTACTTAACATGCTGAAAACTACTGAAGGTCACTTCTCATCCAACAAGAACCAAGTCTTATTAGTGGATGATTCTTCCAAGAAAAGGAAGAGGCCCAAGGTATCTTCTGAAAAGAAGAAAAACAAGAAGGCTAAGGGTAAGGCGAAGGGAAAGGATAAAAAGAAACCTGATCCAGATAGCAAAGGAATTTGCTACCATTGCAATAAGCTGGGACACTGGAAGAGGAACTGCAAGGAGTATCTTGCGGGCCAAAAGAAGCTTGGAGAAGCTTCAACTTCCGATCTAGGTTTGTTCATGATTGAAATTAATTTGTCTGAACGTCAAAATTCTACTTGGGTATTGGATACCAGCTGTAGTTCTCACATATGTAATAATATGCAGGGACTAAGCAGAAGTAAGAAGCTGAACAAGGATGAAGTCGTCCTACGAGTGGGAAATGGAGCAAAGGTTGCTGCATTGGCTGTAGGGACTTATTGTTTAGCACTGCCTTCGGGCAAGTTCATTAGTTTAAATAATTGTTATTATGTTCCAACACTCATTAGAAACATTATTTCAATTTCTGTATTGGATATGGATGGTTTTGATATTATAATAAAGAACAACAGTTGTTCTATTTATAATAAAAATATTTTATATGGTGTTGGCAATTTACTGAATGGACTTTACATACTTGACTTGCATGAAAATATACTTCAAATTAAACAAACTAAGAAAAGAAAAAGAGATGATGTTAATTATACCTTTATGTGGCACTATAGACTCGGTCATATCAATGAAACAAGATTATCCAAGTTGCATAAAGATGGGCTTTTAGAGCTATCTGATTACGAATCATATCCAACTTGTGAATCTTGTCTCATGGGTAAGATGACTAAATCTCCTTTTAGTGGAAAAGGAGAAAGAGTTACAGAGTTGTTAGCGTTGGTACACACAGATGTTTGTGGACCTATGACAACGAATGCACGAGGAGGGTATTCTTATTTTATTACTTTCACTGATGATCATTCTAGATTTGGATATGTGTATTTAATGAAATACAAATCTGAATCGTTTGAAAAGTTCAAAGAATTCAGAAGTGAAGTAGAGAAGCAAACTGGTAAGAGTATTAAGATTCTTCGATCGGATCGAGGAGGTGAATACTTGACCAATGAGTTTCTAAGTTGTCTCAAAAAAATGGTATAATCTCACAATGGACTCCACCAGGAACGCCACAGTTGAATGGTGTATCTGAAAGGAGAAATCGAACATTGTTGGACATGGTTCGTTCCATGATGAGTTTTACCGACCTTCCAGTATCCTTCTGGGGTTATGCCCTAGAATCGGCTGCATACCTACTTAACAAGGTACCTACCAAATCCGTCCCAAAGACCCATATGAGATATGGACAGGGAGGAAACCAAATCTTAAGCATGTTAAGACTTGGGGTTGTCCAGCTTATGTCAAAAGGTTTGAGCATGATAAGCTGAAGACTAGATCCGACAAATGTAGATTCGTGGGATACCCTAAAGAAACATCAGGGTATTATTTCTATCATCCTACTGATCAAAAGGTGTTTGTTGCGAAACACGCTGCCTTCTTGGAAAAGGAGTTTATCCTTGAAGGGGTCAGTGGGAGTAAGATATATCTTGAAGAAGTTTAAGAACCACAAAATACTACGGATCAAAGTCAGGTACCTGACATAGTAGAAGAACCTACTGTACCACTGCCTATTCTTAAATCTGGAAGAGTACCGAAGATGCCTGAAAGGTGTGGATTCATCATAGAGGATGATGATGAGGTACGCATCATAGATGATGATGATCCATTGACTTACGAAGAGGCTATGAGTAGTGAAGACTTAGAGAAATGGCTAGAAGCCATGAAATCCGAGATGGACTCCATGTATGAGAACCAAGTATGAACTTTGGTTTCACCACCTGAGGGCATTAAGCCTATTGGGTGTAAATGGGTCTTTAAGAGAAAGACTGGAGCAGATGGCAAGGTAGAGACCTATAAGGCCCGACTAGTTGCAAAAGGTTTCAAACAAAGACAAGGAGTTGACTATGATGAAACCTTCTCACCAGTAGTTATGCTCAAGTCCATTCGGATTTTGCTTGCAATTGCAGCTTATTATGACTACGAGATCTGGCAAATGGACGTGAAAACGGCCTTCCTTAATGGAGAGCTTGAGGAGAATGTATATATGATACAGCCAGAGGGTTTTGTTTCAACGGTTGGAACAAACCAAGTCTGTAAGCTACAACGATCCATTTATGGATTGAAGCAAGCTTCTCGAAGATGGAACATCCGTTTTGATGAGATAATCAAAGGTTTGATTTTATCAAAAATGAGGATGGACCTTGTGTGTACAAGAAGGTTAGTGGGAGCGTTGTTTCATTCCTTGTATTAGATGTTGATGACATATTACTGATAGGGAATGATGTTCGTATGCTACAGTCGATCAAAATTTGGTTATCTAAACACTTCTCCATGAAGGACTTGGGTGAAACATCCTATATTTTGGGGATAAAGATCTATAGAGATAGATCTAAAAGGATGCTGTGCTTGACCCAAGGAAAGTACATTAACTCGATGCTAAAGAAGTTTAGCATGGAAGATTCCAAAAGAGGTCTCATGCCGATGAGCCATGGAATACATCTCTCCAAGAAACAGGCCCCAAAGACACCTGAGGAGAGAGACCGGATGAGTAAGATTCCTTATGCTTCCGCAATAGGATCTATCATGTACGGTATGATATGTACTAGACCAGATGTCGCTCATGCACTTAGTGTAACAAGCAGATATCAGTCGAATCCAGGAGAAGAGCACTGGAAGGCAGTGAAAAACATCCTAAAGTACTTGAGAAGAACTAAGGATGTATTTCTTGTCTACGGTGGGTCTGAATTGAAACTAGAGGGCTATACAGACTCAAGTTTTCAAACGGACCAAGATGACAATAAATCCGTTTCAGGGTACGTGTTTACCTTAAACGGTGGCGCAGTGAGTTGGAAAAGTTCCAAGCAGCAAACAGTTGCTGATTCAGTGACAGAGGCAGAGTACATAGCTGCAAGTGAAGCTGCAAAGGAAGCTGTTTGGATGAAGAAGTTCATAACTGAACTTGGAGTGGTTCCTAGCATTAGAGGAGCAGTACCTTTATTCTGTGACAATAATGGAGCTGTTGCGCAGGCTAAGGAACCCAGGTCTCATCAGAAATCGAAACACGTGTTGCGGCGGTTTCATTTGATTAGAGAGATCATTGAAAGAGGAGATGTCACCCTGGAGCGTGTAGACTCTCAAGACAACATTGCAGATCCATTTACTAAAGCTTTAACTCAACAGCAGTTTGATCGTCACTTAGAGAAGATGGGTATTAGATACCATGGCGATTGACTTTAGTGCAAGTGGGAGATTGAAAGTAGTATGCACACAAGCCAATCATATTTGATATGATGTAGCATATACTTTGTAATCTTATTCATTTATTAATAAAGGAATTGATTTTCTCAAAAGGCATTTTATATTATCTACATGGTGCTGTTATATTAAATGTGATAAACCCATAGTTTTGAGCAATGCTTTTAGAATCATGATGGTGATCATGCTAATGAGATCTAAATTCTAGATAGCTCACAAACTAAAATTGTTCCTAATCGTTGGATTACTAAATTGGGGATTAGTGAATCCGGATAGATTAGTACATACGTTGCTTGCTCTTAGGAAGATGATGATTGATCTCATAATCATTTGTGTGGAGACACTAAAGCAAGTGTGTAGGTGCTTATTGGAGAATAAGTTCACTGAACGTGGCTCGCTAAGGAATACCTAATGGAGTTTTACTCGCCTGTCAATAGGAATTCCTATAGTGATAGTTGTACAAGTGATCCTTGGACTTGAGATCATCATAGTATCTTGTGTATGATGAGTTATACTTTGACATGTCCCTTAAGACCTTTTGGGTATATCAAAGGGTATGATTGGGTATAATTAGTTGTGCATGGAGATAGGTGAATGATCAACAAAGAATCTACCTCGTCTAGTAAAAGATGTGAATGTCCTATGTGATTCGATAAATGATAACTCAGTAGTCCTTGGCCAAGGCAGAATGAAATTAGAAAGGAGTTTCTAATTTGCATTATTTTGAGTTGTGCATTTGGGAATCGAAATACATATAATTAAATAAAATAAGACTTGATAGTAAATCTATGTCTTATATTTAATTGTGATATTGTATGGTAGAAGGATTGAATTGTACGGTAACTATTTACTCAAAGGTTCTTTTGTGATTGATGTTGAAATCTATATTATCTTGAAAGTCGTTGATCGCTAAGGGGGCTTACCCTTATTGTAGAATAAATATTATTTATTTAAATGAATTAAATAGTTTAATTTATTTATTTAAATATGATTAGAATTGTTCTAATTGATTTATTCACAACCGGTTTAATATGGAGAACCTAAAGGGTCACACCGCAAAAGAAAAATATTTATTTAAGAAGTAAATGGCATAATTGTAATAATAAGTTAAGTGTATTTAATTTAATCTATGGAGATAGAATAAATTAAATAGCTTAATATTTATTATTTAATATTTTAGAAATATTAAATATAAATTAATAAGAGGAGTCTTATTATTATTATTACTATTACTATTATTTAATTCCTAATAGGGATTGGGAATTAATTAATAGAAGTACTCTCACATGAATTCCTAATTGGATTAAGAGTTTAATTTAATTAAAGGAGTTTAATTAGAATAGAAACCCTAATCCTAAATAGTTTAGGGAAGGGTTTTCCTACATCTATAAATAAGAGAAGTCTTATCATAGATTAGGGTTACAAACTCTTGCATTAGATTGTGGAGAGTACTTACAATTTCTATAGAGATAGAAACTAGGGTTTTGCCAAATACCCAACTTCTTGAATACTTGTTCTTCCTTGGTGGATCACCTCTAGAGGTCAAACACTTGGGTGGCTAACGTTGATCAAAGGAAGGAATCACACCGTAGCATTCGAGGAGAACACAAAGGACTAGGAGTTGAACTTGTACCCGAGGAAGCTTTGTTCTACGAGGGTATAATTCTTATTCTCTTTCTCTTTCGTTTATATCGTTAATTGAGCACATTGATCGATCATGGTGATGGTTTGTATAAAAATTTTAAAATCCGTTTTATCGCGCTTCCACTCTATTTATGTAATTTGATTGCATGCTCGCGTTATATACAAACCTAACACTTGCGTCACACATCAACTCAAAAGGTAAAGTCCAATCAGGAGCAACTATGATCGGGGCTGTGATTAACTTCTTTTTCAGCACTTCAAAGGCTTCGATGCAAGCTTGATCCATCTTAAAGGGAACATCTTTCTCAAGGAGTGAACACAATGGTTTTGAAATTTTTGAAAAATCCTTGATGAAACGACGATAAAATCCTGCATGTCCGAGAAAACTTCTAACACCTTTCACAGATGTCGGTGGAGGTAACTTTTCAATAGTTTCGATCTTTGCTCTATCCACCTCTAAACTTGCTTCGGACACTTTATGCCCTAGAATAATATCTTCTTGCACCACAAAGTGGCATTTTTCCCAGTTAAGAACTAGAGTTGTCTCCACACAACGCTTCAGCACTAAGATAAGATTGCTAAGGCACAAATCAAAACTGTCACCGAATACAGAAAAGTCATCCATAAATACCTCCAAATTCTGCTCAACCATATCCGAGAAGATAGCCATCATGCATCGCTGGAATGTAGCTGGTGCATTACATAACCCGAAAGACATTCTCCAGAATGCGAACGTTCCATAAGGGCATGTGAAAGTCGTTTTCTCCTGGTCCTCCGAAGCTATGACTATCTAGTTATATCCTGAATAACCGTCAAAAAGGCAATAGAACTGATTACCGGACAACCTATCCAACATCTGGTCAATAAATGGCAGTGGGAAGTGATCCTTGCGAGTAGCCTTGTTCAACTTGCGATAATCCATACACACTCGCCACCCTGTAACTGTCCTTGTAGGAATGAGTTCATTATTCTCGTTCTCAATTACTGTCATTCCCCCCTTTTTGGGCACACACTGTACAGGACTTACCCACGAACTGTCTGAAATCGGATAGATAATACCGGCATCTAACCACTTGATGATTTCCTTCTTCACTACGTCTTTCATGATCGGATTCAATCTTCTTTGTTGCTCAATGACCGGTTTTGCTCCTTCTTCAAGCAGAATTTTGTGCATGTAAAACGACAGACTGATTCCCTTGATGTCTGCTATTGTCCACCCAATTGCTATTTTATACTCACGCAAAACCCTTAATAGTTTTTCTTCTTAAGACTCATTCAAATGTGCAGAAACTATTACTGGTAGCGTGTCCGAGTCTCCTAAATAAGCATACCGTAAATGAGATGGAAGGGGTTTGAGTTCAAGTATAGGTGGCTCTTCCACTGACAGTTTGGACCTCTTTTCTCCTTCGTTTGGCCGGTCAAGTACATCAAATTGCCTACTAAATTTTCGAGGAATAGGTAATGAGTCTAGAACCTTGACATAATCCCACTCATCTATATCATCAAAAGTATCTATCCCAACCAGGGCAGCTTCTAATGGATCTTCAACAATAATTGCAATGGTTTGTTCATTCAAGCTTTCATCAAGCAGGTCTATCCGTAAGCATTCCCCGTCCTCCTTAGGGAATTTCATCGACTTAAACACATTAAAGGTGACTTCCTGATCTTGAACTCTCATTATTAATTCACCTTTTTGTACATCTATCAACGTCCTCCCTGTCGCTAAGAACGGACGACCTAGAATGATGGGGATCTCCTTATCCTCTTCGTAATCCAAAACAATGAAATCAGCCGAGAAGATGAATTTATCGACTTTAACCAAAATATTTTCCACAATACCCCTTGGATATATCACTGATCTGTCTGCCAACTGCAAGCTGATGTTCGTCGGTTTTGGTGCCTTTAACCCAAGCTGAGTGTAAACTGATAACGACATTAAATTGATACTAGCTCCTAAGTCACACAATGCCATTCGAGAGAACTGGATACCAATTACACAAGGGATAGTGAAGCTTCCTGGATCCTTTAGTTTAGGTGGCAACTTGTTTTGCAAAATTGCGCTACATTCCTCGGTAAGTGCCACCGTCTCGAATTCACCTAATTTCCTCTTTCTTGACAAAATTTCTTTCATGAACTATGCGTAACTGGGCATCTGTTCCAGGGCTTCTGCAAACGGTATATTAATGTGCAGTTTCTTGAAAACATCCAAAAATCTAGAAAATTGCTTGTCTAGCTTGGCTTTCTACAATCTTTGAGGGAATCGTACGGGAGGCACTGCACCATCTGGCTTGAGTTCCCTGGCCTTTGTCTCCGTACCTGTATCCTTCACCTTTTCAGACTCATTCACCTTACTTTTCACCAAGGCTTCCTCCTCCTCATTCTCCACAACTGTTTTTGGTTTAGAATTTCCTTTAACCGCATCAGGCAGCTCTTTACCACTCCTTAAGGTGATAACCTTGCAATGCTCCTTTCCTTCCGTTCTTGGGTTAACCTCTGTATCGCTTGGAAGTGCTCCTTGTGGTCGAGTATTCAAGATGTGAGCCAACTGTCCCAGCTGGTTTTCCAAGTTCCTAATTGACACTGCTTGGCTTTTCACGTTCAAATCTACATGAGTTAAAAGCTTATCTTGATCATTCATTCTTTTCTCAGATGTCGTGATAAACCTTGTCAACGACTCTTCTAAACTCGGTTTTCTTTCTGCATGTTGTGGAGCTTGGTTCTGAAAACCTGGGGGATTCTGTGATCTTGGAGCTGGATTTTGAGTCTGAGTATTATTGCTCCAAGAAAAACCCGGATGATTCTTCCACCCCGGATTATAAGCGTTCTGATATGGTTGTTGCTGTCTGTTATAACTCCCCACGAACTGTACCGATTCCGGATTAATGGCACAATACTCCGTCGAATGTGCACCTGCACAAAGCTCGCACACATAGGCTACTTGCTGGACCTTCGATTCTGCCAAAGCTTCAATCTTCTTAGATATGGCTGCCATCTGAGCTGTTAGTGCCGTGATCGCATCTACTTCCAATACTCCAGCTACCTTTTGTTGATTCAGTCTGGAAGTTGGCCATTGATAATTATTTGTAGCCATAGTCTCTAACAAAGTGTAAGCTTCATCAAAATTTTTATCCATAAGTGCTCCTCCTGCAGCTGCATCAATGCATGTTCGAGTGTCATTATTTAGTCCATTGTAGAATGTCTGAACTTGTAGCCACTTGGGTAGCCCATGATGTGGACATTTTCTCAATAACTCCTTGAACCTTTCCCAAGCCTCGTATAGTGATTCTCCATGCTGTTGCCCAAATGTAGAAATCTCGTTTCTCAACTTAGCTGACTTAGCTGGCGGGAAGAATATCGCTAGGAATTTCTGAGCTAGATCATCCCAAGTTGTGATGGACCCTGGCGGAAGTGAGTGCAACCAGCTCTTTGCTTTATCTCTCAGTGTGAACGGAAATAGACGTAATCTCACTGCATCATCTGTCACATTGGGATATTTGAAGGTATCACAAATCTCTAAAAAACTAACCAAGTGTTCATTTGGATCATCGTTAGCTAAACCCCCAAACTGTACCGCATTCTGAAGCATATGAATTGTTCCTGGCTTCATTTCGAAGGAATTAGCGGTGATGACTGGTCTCGTAATGCTCAATTTGATCTCGTCTATCTTAGGCATAACATATTCCCTCAATGATTTATATTCTTCGTTAGCCATTTTCTCTTTCTCAAGTGTTTCCTTACAAAACTTTTCTCAACTGACGAAGCTTGTTCTCAAGATTATCCTCACACTGCACGAGTTCTAGTTGTTTTGATCGCGTTTGCATAAACGAATCAAAAGACACCTGAACAGAAGAAACAAAAGAAAAATAAATTTGCTTAACTAGAACAGACTTAATTAAACTGATATTCAAAATTATAAACACAAATAATCCCCGGTAACGGCCCCAAAAACTTGTTGTCCGATTTTACAATCAACAATTACGTGCAAGTATACACGATCAACAAATAATAAAGTGATAAGAAAGAGTGTCGAACCTACAGGGATTATTATGCTTAATATTTCCAACTGTCAATCGAAATTATGCCCATTCTATTAAACATTTGCAATTTGATTATTGATTGAAACTAATTAAATTAAATACTAACACCAACAACTATCACAAAGGTTGAAATTCAGATTTATTATGATTAAGACTACAATATCCCCAGTTATTTATCATAAACCAATCTATCTATGTCTTCCAATTATTCACTTCAATGGAGTTGTTAACAGAAATTCAATTGCATTTATAAGCCCTTTTCCAAGTGATCAAATAAATATATCTAATCCAATTACTCTACGATATTCCTATGCAAAGTTAAAGGATTAAATTCATTAAGCTCCAATTTCTAATTGTTACATGCAGCAAAGAGATATCCCTATTCACTTCACCAATCTAATTATTCATCACATGCAAATAATTAAGAATATATGCTATCTTATCCAGTTCTAACCCTAGATTGCATCTTCCGAATTTATCTAAAGTAATCCGCTAATTGTCGGCCAACAATTAATCAATAAGCATAGAATAAAATAGATAACTCCCATCAATTAAATAACTAGAATCCAATAAATAGCTAGTTCATAAATAAACTGGTTCAATTGTAGCCTTAAATAAGAATTTAGGTCATACTGGCAACAAAAACTAGAATACCAAAATAAGTCATCATAATTAATTACAAATCAGAGAATAAAGATCAAAAGAAAACTCAATATAATCTCTAGCTCTCCAATCTGAATTCCTCACGATGCTTGACTTGTTCTCCAATCTCCTTGCTAAACTCTGAAAGTTCAATCTCTGAATAAGTCTGTGTATATCTTAATCCAAGTCTTGATCTTCTATTTATATCATCCTTGAGTCCCCCAATCAGATTAATAGCAAGAGTCCTTGATCACTTCCATCTTTCCAAAATAACTGACTTCCAGCAAAATCAGGATTCCTATCTGCCGCTTTCTCACCCCGGCGAGAAGTTTCTATTCAACTTTCTCGCCCCGGCGAGATTCCGCCCCGGCGAGGAATTTAAGCTTTGAATGCTCGCCCCGGCGAGAATGCACTGTACCCAGCCATTTTGCTTTCTTTGATCCTTCAGCCAGCCTCGACCTACATAAGCAATATAAAAACAAGTAAAAAGGTACTCAAACACTTAAAGACTATAAAGAATCTCGCTAAAAACGTATCTAATTTGTAGGTTAAAACCTACTCATCAGGCTCTGTTAGCCCGGCACAGCCTGGAAGGTGAACGAGTTCCAGGGGGAAAAGACGAGCTTCCCACAGCCAGCCCTCAGCCACTATGGGAAGGCTTGGTATGCCTTTATCTGCTCCAACATCATGCCCACTCGTCACCTCAGCGATGTCACCCGTGAGCGGGTTATGCTTCTATTTGCCATCATCACTGGGCTGGACGTCGACATTGGGGTGATCATTCAGGAGTCCATCAGAAAGGCCATAAAGAGTAACACTGGTTCAGGCCTTCCACACCTTTCTCTCATCACTTATCTCTGCAAGCGGGCCAAAGTTCAGTGGGGACCGGATGACCTAACTCAGGCACCTATGTCAGTCATCGATCACCATGTCATTCAGAGGTTTACTATTTGGCCCGGGGGCATTTCTCATGAGTGTGGCGAGGGATACTTGCCAGGTCCTGATCAGCCCCTTACTATAGAGGGTGAGACTTCTACCCAGACTCCAGATCTTAGCTCCACCTCAGCTGATCCACTTGTTGCGCTAATGGCATCAATGGACCTCATGCACCAAAAGATAGACATAATCAACAGCAAGATGGGCTCGTTCAGCCGCAGACAGGACACTATTGCCCAGAGGCAGAACATATTTGCACAGTATCATGTTGAGTTTGCCAACACGGTGGCCAGCATCTATGCGGCCTCAGGAGGTGATGACGTGGACTTCATGCCGTACCAGTTTCCTGAGCCTCCTGTCTTTCCACCGTACCCGCCTCCGTCTCCACCAGCGGGCGATCAGGCCGAGGACTAGGAGGGGGATGAGGGTGATGCTGAGGGCGATACTGCGGAGGATGTGCCACCAGCACCACCAGCACCACCAATACCAGCACATTCCAGCTATTGAGGGCATTGGCCAATTCAAGTTTGGGGGAGTTTTTAGCTGATTTCTTTTTAGCTATTTATTTATTTATCAGTTATGGCATGTTTGAACTGCGGTAGTTAGGATGGTTTTTCTTGGATATTTTAATGTTGGAACTGCATAGTTTGGTTTATTTAGAACTTATGGATGCTTTATTAGTTATTATCTATGGATGCCTATTTCTGGTTTTATCTGCATGAGTAGCCTATGGTGTTCTTCCAGTTTTGATTTTTACCCATCTTTTGGGACTTTCACAGGTTTTCATTACCCTATTTTGTGCTATAGTTAGCTTGGGGTAAATGAAAAGAAATTTTTGATTGTGGCCAATGATATGATTGAGGTATTGCTTTGTCAATGATGTTAAACATTTAGAGATAGAGTCTTAGATCATTTTGTTTAGTTAGCACTGCTGTTGATCCTATCTATTCTATCGCGCACATACCAAATGTTAGAACTATTTTTATTTTGACCGAGCCTAAGTGGTTTTTGCTAAGGAAATTGTCACGATTTTCTCGTTCTTTCGTATGTGAATCAATGATTGTAAGAAACAGATAGATTCGTTGGCATATTTATATCAAAAAAAAAAGAAAAAAAAAGAAAAAAAAATGCTAATCCCCAGTTGACCACGCCTATTTACATGGCCTTTGTTACTTGAGTTAGTAGATCATTTGGGGTGTTTTCACACCCATTGCCCTAAAGTCACCTGACTTGCGAGTCCTTGATCAAACACTCGTTACATGGGTAACTTTGAAGAGCCAAAGGTATTAAGGCACTGCACGGTCATTCTTGAGATTAGGTTAATGCGTTGGCAATAAATAAACTTTAGTTTGACTCAAGTCTAATTACGTGGCCTTTGTTACTCGAGTTAGTAAATTCTTGGGGGTGTTCTACACCTAATGCCCTAAAGCCTTCAAGCTTGGGAGTCATTGTTCTAAAGCTCGTTACAGGAGTAACTCTGCATAGCCTAATGTAATTAAACTTCTGCACAAGTCTTACTGAGTTTTGTTGCTCGCATTTTAATGCATGTTGGTCTATTCTTGCACTCGATGTCTTGTTCTGAATGTTTGATGTAGCATGAGTGATTGAGTCAACAATTTCATCTTTGCAATTGAGTTTGTGTTTGAGATGTAAACGGTTGTAACAGTTGGTATTCACACACACACAGATTTGGATCAGTAGCAGTCTATGCTAGAGTTTTGAGCTAGATTTTATTAATGAGTTTGTTTCTACCTTGAAATTGTAATTCTGACCCTTGAGGCCATAATGCAGGTATATAGTAGTTTAGATCACTCTCAGCCTAAGCTTGAGGCTAGAGTTTTAATTTTATTTAAATATTTTTGTTTGCTTAGGGACAAGCAAATGCTTAAGTTTGGGGGTATTTGATGAGCGGGATTCATACCTGTGAATCGGGTTCTTAATCACTTAAGAAATTGCTTGATTATATTGTCTTCTAGCGCAAATTTATGTTTTATCTGTTACCTTTTGTTTTATTGCTTTTCAGGTGGGAGGTGTGTTCATTTGGTGCTAAGAGGGGAAAAGGACCCCTGGATGGCTAGAAAACACGAAGCCCGCGCCGCAGCACCAAGGCTAAACCTAGGAGTCACACTGCAGCGAGCGACCCTTGGCCAATTACACGGAGTTCACGCTACAGCGACACCATTCCTTCATGGTCTGGCGCTGCAGCGAACCGCCCTTTCCAAATGCACGGAGTTCGCGCTGCACCAGTGTCAATCCTTCATGGGTTGGCGCTGCAGCGAGCCTTCCTTGGCTAGGACACGGAGCTCACGCTGCAGCGCCAATGCAAGGCGCAAGGCCCACGCCGCAGCGTGAGGGCCGGTTCCCAGCCATCTGGCTTTCCTATAATGACCTAGCTGCTGCTACATAAGGAAAGCTATCAAACAACTTAGTGAGCACTGAGAAACTTAGAGAGAAAAGGAGGCAGCTACACAAGGAGGCAGCTGAAGCATTGAACACTTTCGCGCAGGAGTTTTCTCTCTTCAATTTTCGTTATCCATTCGTGTAATTTTAATTATGTTGAATAGCATGAATGTATTAATTAGTTCTATAGTTATGAACTAATTACATTTCTAGGATTGCAATGTAACCTAATGATTAGCTTAATATGAATTTCTCTCATATTTATGTAATGAATCATATTCTGAATGGATTGTTGTATTTCATGCTTATTTATCAATTGCTTGAGATAGGAATTGATATAGGTATTAACTGATATTGGAAAATCGATGTTATACCTTTCCTTAAGTACAACAACACTTGTTATGACCATTGCCCTAGGGAATGAGTGCACAAATTGCATGATAGAATAGGAATATGTCTATTTGCCTTGTGTAACCATTAAGATTAACATTAATGACCCTTAGTCTAGTTATTTTCACCATAGGAATATTGTGATTCATCTAGCTAAGGGATATTCATTTGACCATCGGAAGAGGTTTATGTGTACCTTGTGTTCTCGATTAACCATTCTTGTGATTTGTTAGTTAAATGGAGTGTTAGGAATATTAGGTGAGGCATTAGGGGAGTTGTAATCCTAGTTTGACATCTTTGATATAACTCGCCTTTTGATTTAATTGTTTCTGCCTAATTGATTACAACACACAACTCTTATTCACTTGTTTAAATAAGACCGTTGCGATACATTTTAATACTTGAGTAACTTGTTAGTACTTTGTCCTCGTGGGTTCGACACTCGACTTTATCTATACTACTTGTTAGACCGCGTATACTTGCGCGAGTTTATAGGTTGTGGAAACCACCAACAATAGGTCTCTACCTTGCCATCCACTCCAGTCTTTCTCTTAAAGACCCATTTACACCCAATAGGCTTAATGCCCTCAGGTGGAGAAACCAAAGTCCATACTTGGTTTTCATACATGGAGTCCATCTCGGATTTCATGGATTCTAGCCATTTCTCTGAGTCTTTACTACTCATAGCCTCTTCGTAAGTCAATGGATCATCATCATCTATGATGTGTACCTCATCATCATCTTCTATGATGAATCCACACCTATCAGGTATTTTCGGTACTCTTCTAGATTTACGAATAGGTTGTGGTACAGTAGGTTCTTCTACTTAGTTAGGTATCTGACTTTGATCCGTAGTATTTTGTGGTTCTTGAATTTTTTTCAAGATATATCTTACTCCCACTGACCCCTTCAAGGATAAATTCCTTTTCCAAGAAGGCAGCGTGTTTTGCAACAAACACCTTTTGATCAGTAGGATGATAGAAATAATACCCTGATGTTTCTTTAGGGTATCCCACGAATCTACATTTGTCGGATCTAGTCTTCAGCTTATCATGGTCAAACCTTTTGACATAAGCTGGACAACCCCAAGTCTTAACATGCTTAAGATTTGGTTTCCTCCCTGTCCATAACTCATATGGAGTCTTTGGGACGGATTTGGTAGGTACCTTATTAAGTAGGTATGCAGCCGATTCTAGGGCATAACCCCAGAAGGATACTGGAAGGTCGGTAAAACTCATCATGGACGAACCATGTCCAACAATGTTTGATTTCTCCTTTCAGACACACCATTCAACTGTAGCGTCCCTGGTGGAGTCCATTGTGAGATTATACCATTTTCTTTGAGACAATTGAGAAACTCATTGGTTAAGTATTCCCCTCCTCGATCCGATCGAAGAATCTTAATACTCTGACCAGTTTGCTTCTCTACTTCACTTCTGAATTCTTTGAACTTTTCAAATGATTTAGATTTGTATTTCATTAAATACACATATTCAAATCTAGAATGATCATCAGTGAAAGTAATAAAATAAGAATACCCTCCTCGTGCATTCGTTGTCATAGGTCTACATACATCTATGTGTACTAACGCTAACAACTCTGTAACTCTTTCTCCTTTTCCACTAAAAGGGGATTTAGTCATCTTACCCATAAGACAAGATTCACAAGTTGGATATGATTCATAATCAGACAGCTCTAAAAGTCCATCTTTATGCAACTTGGTTAATCTTGTTTCATTGATATGACCGAGTCTACAGTGCCACATAAAGGTATAATTAACATCATCTCTTTTTCTTTTCTTAGTTTGTTCAATTTGAAGTATATTTTCATGCAAGTCAAGTATGTAAAGTCCATTCAGTAAATTGCCAACACCATATAAAATGTGACACCCCCAAATCCGGGTACTTCGTTTCCTCAGGATTTGGTGTTCTCTATCCAAAAACATCACATCACATCTAACTACCCATTCAAATATAAATGAAAACTCTTAATTAAAATAGAAATCTCCCATTAAAGGGTTACAACATCTTTAACAAATAAATCTCAGGTTGTCTAACCTTAATAAAACATCAATGCGGAAACATAACATAAGTCTATTACATAAACATCATTTAAACAAATAAAACAAGTCTTCATCACTTGTTTACTTTTCCTTTGCCCTTACTAGTGGATGGCTCATCAACTCTTTCAACTTTAGCTGCAATGTTATTATGCAAGGATGAGCAATGATTGCCCAGCAAGTACAACAACAATAATAATAATAACATGCGAAATAATTAACGAATATTGAATAATCAAAGATTTAGCTTTTGAGTCAAGATTATAAGACAAGATTCAAAAGAACATCTCATTGACAGTCCCAGGTTATCAAGTATTTCTACTTTAAACCTTTAACAGTCGTAAGACTATATGGACCTTACTTCTCGTACTTAGGGGGATCAGCCCTTTGTACCATGTATGTGCATAACATCTTAACGCTGACGCGTAAATAAAATCCCCTGTATAAGGGTTGTTCATCTCAGTTTGACATCAGAGTCTGCACCAAAGGAAGTTTGGTTTGGATTTACTTCAATAACGTTTTTAGAATTTAAAAACGCTCATCAACTATGGACTAGTCGAATCAATAAGGGTTCGATAGTCAATCAAGGTTCAAAAGGTGTAATTCGAGAATCAAAAACTAAATCTCACAAAAGGTACAATTGGATAAGTTCTATATAACTGAAGTATTAAGAAGAGGAAATTAAAACATCTCATTGAATCCATGAAATTGAATGGAATAGAAATAATAACTTGCTCGAGTAAGTAATAGCATTATGAAACATATATGATAAGAGAATTAAGTTCAGGAACTTGCGTAATTGAAATCGAGGTATTATTACGAAACTTGCTTTCAACGAAATAATAGATTAAGGGTACTTGCGTAAATATAAAAAGTAAGGATAAGATACTTGCCTCGTGCGTAGACTATAAATTAAAATTCACGTTCATTAATCAACCTATACATTACATTTATAAAACAGTAACAATAATTAGTTACAGTATTATAAACACTTCAGGACTCATTCTCATCCAATTTCATTTAATACTTCAATTAATATGTTAGCCTACGCTTTAGATATGTCTACGATAACATAACATAATCACAAAGAAAGAAGAAAATTTTTACTCTCTTCTTTTTACTTTTTTTTTGTTCCACCGCCGGGGCGGTGGGTTTCTTCACAAAAGTCTTGCCGGGGCGAGCTTACTGCCGTGGCGACAATTGCAGTTCAAACTAGTTTATTTCTACCGTCGGGGCGGTGACACCACTGGGGCGGCAATCCTAGAGTAATTCTACCGCCGGGGCGGTGGACTCGAAATCCGTTCCTGCAGTTCGCAAAGAACGCAGAAAAATGCCAAATTTGGCCAAAGTTTTTCATCGAATGATAAATTTAAGTCTACCCATTCATCATATGTGTTATAAAATCAAAACCCATTACACACACAACGATTTCAACATTATAGACAATCTAGACAACCAAATAAAGGCTAAAAATCCACTGTTCATGTTTTGTATTTACATATTGATACAGTTAACGTAATTAAACACTGTGAATTCAGTTCTTAACCAAATTAATCCGTTAAACTCTTGTTTTCTTCGTTTTTACATGCACAAACATGATTAGTCATCAATTTAACCAATTAACATGCAAAACAAATATCAATTTCATACATATAGTTCATATTCATACATACTACTATGTAAATTCCAGAACTTCCAATTAAGGGCATAATCTCATGAATTAATTCAATTAAACAATTTATAAACATTAAACAGTAGATTATACATGCATTTAAATAATTATAAACAACTTACAATCAATTCTCACATAAGATTTAATTATCAGATAACTTACAGAATACTTTCATGGAAGAATTTAAAAACGTAATTGAAGTTTAGATTTAAGAAATTACCTTCAATTAATAGTTTATAATGCTAGAAAATGATTAGGAATTTCACAATTCTCCAAATTTCTTCTTCAACTCCAAATTTTCTCTCAATTTTCTCTCTGACTTGATTTCTAAAACTGATGATGGAATCAGCGTATCAAATAAAGTGCAGAGTATGCTAGTCAGTTAATCCCATAATGGGTTAACTGACTCCAACTCCCATTAAGGCCTCGTTTGGCTTGCTTATTAAAACTCTTCTTTTGGTTTATTTTAATAAATTACTTATTATATAGTTTAATGTCACATATTTAAGTCAATTAAATAATCTCATTTAAATCAATTAAATAAAATAGAATAATTCTACATTAAATCACATAGTCACATAAATAAAATTCTCTTTTATTAATAATGACAAATTATTAAATCTCTAATTAATATTAAATTAATTAGAAATAACATCATGCTTATTTAAATAATGCATTTAATCAAATAAACTCAATTAAATACATACTTTAAATATAAAAATTCTCCACATCAATTTAACTAATGTAACACATATAATTAAATTAATCTTTCCCCCCTTAAAAGGATTTTGTCCCCAGAATCACGACTCAATTAACTCGTCCCGTTACATTCTCCCCCCCCCCTTACAAAGATTCTGCCCCCAGAATCGCTACATATAAACTAAGCAAATAGTTGTGGATAATTTCTCATCATCTAATCTTCGAGTTCCCACGTAGCTTTTTCAGCATTGTGGTTCCTCTAAATCACCTTAGCAGAAGGTATAATTTTATTTCGTAGCACTTGCTCTTTCCTGTCAACTATCTGAACAGGTTCTTCTTCGTAAGATAAATCTTTCTCAACTTGTAGGGGTTCATATTCTATAACATGCTTGTAGTCGGGTTTGTATGGTCGTAACACCGAGACATGAAAGACATTGTGGATGTGTTCCAGCGTTGGAGGTAAAGCTATCTTATATGAGACCTCACCAACTCTTCTTAACACTTCAAAGGGTCCAATGAACCTCGGGCTCAGTTTTCCCTTCTTACCAAAACGAATCTTCCCTTTTCAGGGAGATACCTTTAAGAAAACGTAGCTACCAGACTCAAACTCTCGATTCTTACGATGTTGGTCGGCATATTTCTTCTGCCTATCCTGAGCTACTATCAATCTTGCCCTGATTACTTTGACGATTTCTGCGGTCTGTTGCACCAGTTCTGGTCCTAGTAATTGACGTTCTCCAACTTCAACCCAACATAATGGAGTTCTGCACTTTCTGCCGTACAATGCTTCGTAAGGCGGCACGCCAATACTTGCGTGGTAACTGTTATTGTAAGCAAATTCCACCAACAGTAGATGATCATCCCAATTTCCTTTGAAATCCATGATGCAAGCTCTCAACATATCCTCCAATGTTTGAATCGTTCTTTCACTTTGTCCGCCGGTCTGTGGATGATATGCCGTACTCATACGTAATTGCGTTCCCATGCATTCTTGTAGTCGTTTCCAGAAGTTTGATGTGAAACGCGGATCCCTATCTGAGACGATAGATATTGGAACACCGTGCCTCGAAATAATCTCCTTCACATATAACTTCGCTAACTGATCCAAATTGAATTTGATCTTGATGGGTAAGAAATGTGCTGATTTCATCAGTCGGTCCACGATAACCCATATTGCGTCGAAACTTTTCTGAGTCGTCGGAAGACCTACTACGAAATCTATGGTGATGTGCTCCCATTTCCATTCTGGGATTTCTAACGGTTGTAATAGCCCATTTGGCCTCTGATGTTCTGCTTTAACTTTTTGACATGTCAAACACTTGGCTACACAGTCGGAAACGTCTCTCTTTATATTCGGCCAACAAATATGTTGTCGGAGATCTTGGTACATCTTCGTACTACCTGGATGAATCGAATATCTTGAATTATGAGCCTCGCTCAAAATTTCCTCCTTAACCTCTAGTACTGGCGTAACCTAAATTCTTCCCTCGAATCTCAATACTCCTTCATTATCCACTTTGAATTTCACTTCACCACCTCCAGATATTCTCTTCCTGATTCTATCACATTCTTCGTCCTGAATTTGTGCTTTCTTAACCTTATCCACCAAAGTTGAACCAATTCTTAATTGAAATAATTGTCCGTCACACTATTCCGAAAATTTCACCTCCAACTCCAGTTTTGCCATTGTTGTAATCAGCTCCTCTTGAGCGGTAATCATAGACAATTTCTCCCGACCCTTTCTGCTTAAGGCGTCGGCCACAACGTTCGCTTTACCCGGATGGTATAAAATTTCGCAGTCGTAATCTTTTATCAATTCCAACCATCTCCTCTGACGCATGTTCAGATCCTTCTGTGTAAAAATATTTTCAGACTCTTGTGGTCTGTATATATTTCACACTTCTCCCCATAAAGATAATGCCTCTATATCTTCAAAGCAAACACTACCGCGGCCAATTCTAAATCCTGGGTCGGATACCCCTTATCATAGTCCGTTAATTGTCGTGACGCATACGCAATGACCTTACCGTTCTGCATAAGCACACAACCTAGTCCTTTATCCGACACATCACTATACACCATAAAATTTCCTGTGTTATCCGGTAGAGACAACACAGGCGCCGTACTCAACCTCTTCTTTAATTCTTGAAAACTTTCCTCACACTTCTCCGTCCAAACGAACTTCACCGTCGTCCTAGTCAAATTCGTTAACGGAGTCGCGATTTTGGAAAAATCTTGAATAAATCTTATATAGTAACCCGCCAATCCGAGGAAACTTCTTACTTCCGATGGTGTTTTCGACTGATCCCAATTAAGCACTGCTTCAACCTTTGACGAATCCACCGAAATTCCATCCTTGTCAATCACATGTCCAAGAAATTGCACCCGCTCTACCCAGAATTCACACTTTGAAAACTTAGCGTACAACTTCTCTCTTCTTAACACTTCTAATGTCGCCTTCAAATGTTCTACATGCTCTTCTTTGGTTTTGGAGTAAATTAGAATATCGTTAATGAATACTACTACAAACTTGTCCAAAAATGGCTTAAACACCCTGTTCATTAAGTCCATGAATGTTGCGGGAGCATTTGATAGACCAAATGACATCACCAGAAAGTCGTAGTGACCATAACGAGCCCTGAACGTTGTCTTCGGTACATCTTCCTTCCTTACCTTCGACTGATGATACCCACTCCTCAAATCTATCTTCGAGAAATATCTAGCTCCTTTCAATTAATCAAACAAGTCATCGATTCTTGGCAACGGGTATTTATTCTTAATCGTGACCTTGTTCAACTCTCTATAATTAATGCAAAGTCGCATCGATCCATCCTTCTTTTTAACAAACAACACCGGCGCTCCCCACGGCGATACGCTCGGCTGAATATACTTCTTATCTAAAAGTTCTAGCAATTGTACCATCAATTCTTTCATTTTTACTGGGGCCATACGGTACGGAGCCTTCGATATCAGTGCAGTTCCTGGTGCTAAATCGATTACAAACTCAACTTCCCTATCTAGCGGAAGTCCAGGCAAATCGTCTGGGAAGATGTCTACAAAGTCCCTTACAACGGGTATCTCTTCTAATTTCAGACTCTCTTTTCGAGTATCAACTATGTAGGCTAAGTATCCCATACAGCCTTGTCTGAACAACTTCTTGGCTTGCATCATCGTCAGACAACTCGCTTGTCTAGGCGATTTGCTGCCATAAAATACTACCTTTGACGGAGCCATAAGGCTAATACGTTTCTTTTGGAAATCAATTATCGCTCCATAATTGGATAGCCAATCCATTCCCAAAATAACGTCAAATTCCCCAAGTTTGATTGGAATCAGATCTACAGTCATCACGTTTCCCTTAATGTTCACTCTACAGTTCTTGTGTACGTGCCTAACAGGAATTACCTCCCTATTCGCAATTTCTATGTTTAAAGGGTAATCTAATTCCTCCTTAGGCAATTCTAAGTTCTTAGCAAAGTCATCGGATATAAATGAACAAGTAGCACCCGAATCAAACAATACATAAGCATCTATATTATTGATCGGAATGATACCTGACACCACATCGCAAGACTGCACGGCATCTTGCACGGTCATATTGAAAGTCCTGGCGATAGGTCGGTTTGTTGGTGTTGATCCGGTTATGGTTAACGTGCTACCACTACTGTTTCCCCTATTCCCTCCTGTTCCTGCTCCTCCTGCTGCCTTCTTGGGGCAATCCCTAGCCAGATGATCCTTTGATCCGCAAATGAAACATGCTCCTTTCTTTGGATTCGGACAATTCGATGTTATGTGGCCTTCCTGACCACAATTGTAGCAAACCCTCTTCCCTTTCAGGCAAATTCCCACGTGATTCTTCCCGCAGGTAACACAGACTTCCACTTTCTTCTTCTGACCTCCCTGTTGATTTCTAGCAGATCCATTGTTATTCCACTTCCTCTTTTGATTATGACCACCACTGTTACTACCACTCGCTTTGTTATTCTCATTTTCACCCTTCTTCTTCTTCTTCTGCTCCTGGTTATACGTAGTCAGAGCATTACTTCCACCTTCTGTGATAATCGTCTTCTCCAAAACTCCGACAAAAGTGTTTAATTGAAACATTGACACCTTGTTGTATAACCAAGGCTTCAATCCCTGTTCGAATCTCCTCGCCTTCCTCTCATCGGTGTTCACTTGGTATATTGCGAACCTAGCCAACTCATTGAATTTCGCGGCGTATTCCGGTACAGTCATGGTACCTTGCTTCAGCTCTAGGAATTGAATCTCCATTTGATTTTGCGAGCAATTCGGAAAATACATCTCCTTAAACCTCTCCCACGCGATTACACCCTGACCTCCTCAAACCTTATTCGCTTACCACCAGTAACTGGCCTCTGACTTAAGCATGAACGTTGCAAAGGCAGTCTTTTGATCCTCACTAACCCTAGCAACGTCAAATACTTTTTCCATTTCCATCACCCAGGTTTGGGCTTCGATCGGGTTCAGGGAACCCCTAAATTCTGGCGGTCCTACCGCTTTGAAGTCTTTAAATGACGTCACTGGTGGAGCTTGCGGCTGATTCGCAAGTGCTCCAGCCAAAAGGTTCACCAACTATTGAACAGGATTAGCATTGGCGTCGTTGTTGTTATTGGTAGAGCTCTCCTAAGCTTGTTGATGTGGTTGGCGTCTCGGCAGCATTTTCTGTTCAAGAATATGCGCTTATTAGATTAACACTCAATTTATTAAGTGTTCAACATTTAACTCAAACAATTCAGGTTAAACATTCAACACATAACATCTTCAAATAAAATTAATATTTCATTCATTCAAAAGTCTTAAACATAGAAAGATAGGATCACTGCTATTTACATCAACTATCCCAAGATCAAATAATCTTTAGGATTAAATAGTCATATTCCATTGTGTATAATCACGCTGGAATTTACATCATTAACTACCACAAATATTTACACATAATTCAAAACTTCTCCTATCACGGCCTACTAAGGCATCGAACCGCCTTCCTACGTTCTTCCTCCATGATACGAAGCATCGTCCTGCGATCCAACATGTACCATGGCAAGTCCTCGAATTGAACTGGATAGTGGAAAACTCGATCTTGGGCCCTATCAATCGCTGTCTGAAAAGTATAGTCTATCTCCTCAATCTTAGCCCTCTTTGCCCGTTCGCCTTCTTCAGAAATTTCTGCACGTCGAGCGGTGTTCATCCAAGCATCCTCTGCTCTAATACGTTCCGCTGACTGCTCACTTAGATCATTCTTCAATTTCTCGATTTCAAGTTTCATTTTCTTATTCTCAGCTAAAAGGTCTTCCTTTTGGCTTTCTGCCTGAACTAACTTCCACTCCACGTCTCCAAGACGTATATCAAGATCCTCAATTTTCTCGTTCTTCTGGTCTATAAGAGTCTGGCGTCTATTTTCCAGTCCCTCCAAATCTCTGACTCTATCCTGCAACTCTATGGTACGATCATACAATGCATCGTACATCTCAACATCGACAGAGGTAAGGGGTACCTCCTCGGGATCTTCATCATCCTCCTCAGCCTCTATCTCAACATCCTCAGAGTCCTCCTCTGAATCAAACTCGGGCTCATGCTCCTGGCCCACAACAGTGATTAATGGAGATGGCTCTCTCTGTATCAACTACTCCCGGATAACATGGATATCACGGGGCCTCTCCTCTCCAGCCACTCGGGGCTCAACATTCCTAGGCTAAAAGGGGATTTAGTCATCTTACCCATGAGACAAGATTCACAAGTTGGATATGATTCATAAATCAGACAGCTCTAGAAGCCCATCTTGATGCAACTTGGTTAATCTTGTTTCATTGATATGACCGAGTCTATAATGCCACATAAAGGTATAATTAACATCATCTCTTTTTCTTTTCTTAGTTTGTTCAATTTGAAGTATATTTTCATGTAAGTCAAGTATGTAAAGTCCATTCAGTAAATTGCCAACACCATATAAAATGTGACACCCCCAAATCCGGGTACTTCGTTTCCTCAGGATTTGGTGTTCACTATCCAAAAACATCAGATCATATCTAACTACCCATTCAAAATATTAAATGAAAACTCTTAATTAAAATAGAAATCTCCCATTAAAGGGTTACAACATCTTTAACAAATACATCCCAGGTCGTCTAACCTTAATCAAACATCAATGCGGAAACATAACATAAGTCTATTACATAAACATCATTTGAACAAATAAAACAAGTCTTCATCACTTGTTTGCTTTTCCTTTGCCCTTACTAGTGGATGGCTCATCAACTCTTTCAACTTTAGCTGCAATGTTATTATGCAAGGATGAGCAATGATTGCCCAGCAAGTACAACAACAACAATAATAATAACATGCGAAATAACTAACGGATATTGAATAATCAAAGATTAAGCTTTTGAGTCAAGATTATAAGACAAGATTCAAAAGAACATCTGAGGGTCTTAAGACCATGAACTATGTCCCAGGTTATCAAGTATTTCTACTTTAAACCTTTAACAGTCGTAAGATTATATGGACCATACTTCTCGTACTTAGGGGGATCAGCCCTTTGTATCATGTATGTGCATAACATCTTAATGCTGACGCGTAAATAAAATCCCCTGTATAAGGGTTGTTCATCTCAGTTTGACATCAGAGTTCGCACCAAAGTAAGTTTGGTTTGGATTTACTTCAATAACGTTTTTAGAATTTAGAACGCTCATCAACTATGGACTAGTCGAATCAATAAGGGTTCGCTAGTCAATCAAGGTTCAAAAGGTATAATTCGAGAATCAAAAACTAAATCTCACAAAAGGTATTGTCGACGCCGGGTTCTCGCTTTCTCGTCTCCTTAGTCTTTTCCAATTTTAGCCTTTTGATTTAGATGACGTTTGGAAAAGGTCGGCATTGATGTCGACGGGGTTTTGAAAGATTGCGTTTTATGATGAGCCAATTAACCAGAGTCGCCAGTTGGTATATTTGAAATGGATGTACCAACTCATCCGAGTTTTCGTTTTTTTTATAAATCGCTGGCTCATGTATGACTCCGAATTAATTGGTCTGCGAATCGAGATTCATGGAGTTCGGGGGCTTGTTTAAGTGAGGGGAAGGTGTTAGGCATCCCTCGACTTCCGTGAAATACGGTTACCGCAATCTTAATGCTTTCCTATCCTTTAATTCATGAATATGTGTATGTAGGTGCGCGCGTGTGTGTGTGTGTGCCTATGTGAATGTTGTGGTGAGTTTGTATGAAAGAGTCATTTGGATTTTAGGGAAAATCGTGTTTTAATTTGAGTATGCTTCGGAATGTCTTTTCGGTATACCCGAGAAGGCTTTATTCTTTATGAGAAAGGTTTGATTTTAATTATCAAAACTATGAGATTTTCGTTAAGTGTCGTTTTAACGAAACAAGAGTTTTAAACCTTTCGTCAAAATAGGAATCGAGATCTATACATTGCCTTTCATAAAATGATGGGCAATTTCTAGGATCTCTTTCACCCTATGCACAAAGATTTAATAAAACGTCAATTATTTATAAAATCATTTCGTGTGTTGTTTTGGAAAAACGATTTTTCTTGAGCTTTCTCGATAGATATGAATCGACATTTCATTAACATTTCTCAAATTTTAACCTCGTGATTCTAATATCCTACTTTGATTGATTTTATGAAAATCTTATCATTTAGCTTTGAAATCAATTTCGTGTCATAATTCAAATCGAGCATAAACACGCGTCGGGCTATTCATGGGCATGTAAGCCATCAAAATATCCCCGAACGCCAACAATCACAAATTTCACTATTTCGGGGCCTTAAGCACGATTCTCGCCTTAGCGTCGTTTAAGGCCCAACGATTACATATTTACAATGAGAACTACGTCATCTCTACTTCTTACACCAAGATATGTCCATCATCGGATTGGGACCCCGGGGTCGCTTTCCTAGGCTCACAACCAAGTAATCCACAAACAATCGGATATTTCAAGAAAATAAACCAACCCGTATAATCTAACTATACCAAGGGATCCTAAAACAACGATTTAAAGGAATTGATACCAAACATAACACCTTAAAACACACAAAGAAATGAATGAACGAATATCATCGGGTTTATTAGGAAGAGTTTCATTCCGATGGAAACTTCACTCACAATCCCTAATTCATTGTTCAATCAATAAATTACATGAAAAATTACATCTAATTTGATCAAATGATGATTGATAGAAATTGATATCACAAAAGAGATTTCACCTTGCAATTGATATCCCAAATGGATGTAAACTTGATGTATTTGAATTGAAATAAGGAGTGTATTGATACAATCAAAATCAAAGAATTGAACTCTCTCCTTTTTTCTCTCTTTTCTTCCTATTTGATTGCAAAATTTCCCTCTTTTTCCTCTCAATTTCCGATCTTTTGCTGCTGTTTTCCGCTGGAATTCTTCCTCTTTCCCAAAATTCGCTGAACCTCCTGTATGCTGCCGAAGCTGGCTTAAATAGGCTGGCCAGAGCCAGCCGCAGATCTATCTGCGGCTGGCCGCAGATAGATCTGCGGCTGGCCAGCTGGCACGCCTCCCATCGCACTCAGTTGCTGAGTGCTGATTTCCCGGTTTTCGTGCTGGCGCACCCACTTGGCCGCAGATCTATCCGCGGCTGGCGGGCTTGACTTTCTCGATTTTCGTGCCACGCCTCGATTTTTCGTACCGGCAACGTCGGTTTTTCGCTGACAGGCTCGTATTCCGCAGTCCGGGAATTTCCGGGAGAACGTGCCACCTCAATCGGAAAGTGCCTGCCTTGGACGGTCATGCTGTCACGTCGACTTGGGCTGCCCAAATCATTGCGGCGGTGCCGGGCGCTCGCCCTTGTGCCCGCTCCTTTGCTTCCGCAAGCCGGTTTCATATTGTCCGATATTCGCCCTCCCTGTCATGGTTTATAAGTAGAAGGAAACCGCAAAATTTGGGTGTCTACTAGCTAGCCCTCTTTTATTCATGTTTACTGAAATGGATAAATGAAATGAGCAGGAATAATAGAATAGACACTTCGGATGCATGAAATGACAGTGCAATAAGAATGACAGTACATACAATGATGCCACAACTAATAATAGATTTTATGATGCAACATGAAGATGTAGATGCATGCAAGACATTCGTAAGAACGTGTCAATGTATCAACCCCTTGACCCGTGTTTGTTAGTCTTTGGGTTCGCACTGTTTCAATCCTAATCGCCTCGTTTCGGGGCCAACGGCCGGTTTATTCGTCGCCGGTCACCCATCGACGTAAACCCCCCGTGTTATCGTCGGCCCGGTCGCAAGAGCTCCTCTGCTCGAGAGCCGGTTAATCCGTCGCCGGACATCCATCTCGTGCTGGGATCAGTCCGGTTATCATCGAGCCACGGTCTAATCGGTCCTCGTCGGTTTGGCCCGGGTTATCGTCCGCCGTGTCACCCATCTTTCGTTAACCCCCGGTCTATCGGCTCGACCGGTTGGTTATCTGTTTGGAGAAGCCGGTTTATCGTTCGCCCGTGGTTCATTACCATCTCGTGAATCGCCCGGTTATCGTCGCCGCGGTCCCAAAAACTCGTCCATTGTCGGCGGCCCGGGTAATCGTCGACCGGTCCACAACCATCTCGTAACCTCCGGTTAAATCGTCGTCCGGTACGGATTATCCTTGTCGGTAGCACGTTTATCGTCGACCGGTCATTACCATCTCGTGATCGCCAGTTTATCGTCGTCGGTTCCGAATGTCGTCTCGTCTGGGGGCCGGGTATCGTCGCCGGTACAACCCCGCCATCTCGTAAACCTCCTGAGTTATCGTCGCTCCCGGTCGCCGTACGGCTTTAATCTTGTCGGAGCCGGTTATCCGTCGCCGGTCATAACACCATCTCGTGATCGCCGGTTATCGTTATCGTCGCACGGTCGATCGTCATCCGTCGGAGGCCCGGGTATCCGTCGCCCGGTCACCCATCTCGTAACCTTCCGTTTATTCGTCCGCCGGTCGGTTATCTTGTCGGAGCCCGTATATCGTCGCCGGTCAGGCCATTCTCGTGATCGCCCGGTTTATCGTCGCCGGTCGATCGTCCTTCGTCGGGGCCGGGATATCGTCGCCGGTCCACCCATCTCGTAACCCCCGGTTATCGTCGCCGGTTGGTTATCTGTTGGAGCCGGTTTATCGTCGCCGGTCGATTCCGTCGCTCGTCGGGGCCGGGTATCGTCGCCGGTCACCCCATCTCGTAACCCCCGGTTATCCGTCGCCGGTTGGGTTATCTTGTCGGAGCCCGGTTATCGTCGCCGGTCCATCCATCTTGTGAATTTTTTCGCCGGGTTATCGTCGCCGGTCGAATCGTTAACATGTCGGGGCCGGGGTAATCGTCGCCGGTCACAACCTATCTCGTATACTTTTTCACTTCAACACGTCAAATGGTTGCAAGGGAGCAAGGTGGGACCCACCAAGGCCAGCCGCAGATGGATCTGCGGCCCAGCCGCAGATACATCTGCGGCCAAGATCGGGCTTATATGCCGAGTCCCGCTTCCAGATCTGTCACTTTTCAACTTTCCAAACTCACGAACATATTCCTCGCGATATTATTGCTTGTTCGCAAGGGCCTTTTGTCCGATTTTTTTCAACTATTCCCTGCAAAAAACTGATCCGTGGTATAGGATTGGATCTTACACGCTACAGGTACCACTTTGACCCCACCCCCCCGGATCACTTTTCAATTTCAGTCCAATGTTTTTGCTATGACATTTGACTAGTTATGCCATGGTTTAGAGATAAAATGTATGCTTTACAATGCTATGTAAATGTATCATCAATATATACATGCTATTGTAGTATCCAAACTATGTGAAGTCCATAGTTATGGTTCATCAGGAGGCGGTCCCACATATTGTTTATTTCCTTTTCTGCAATAAAATCATGCATTTACATGGCTGTAATCTAACTTTATATATGAATGCAATTTTAAATCCTGGTTTGAGGCTTTGGATTTGATGAAAAAACACTGCTTGGCATATGCCTGGGATGCTTCAATTTACAAACGGAACTTCCTGCCCCGATTTTTTTTTTTTTTTTTTTTTTTTGTTTTTTTTTTTTTTTTTTTTGGTTTTTTTTATAAAAAGTCATAGCATCATGTTGCCAATAATCCATATGATGAGGCTAGAAATTTCAGAACTGGTTCAATTACATAATTATAAAAAGGAAACTATACCTTCTTTCTCGCCCGTTCTATTCCAGCTATGGATTCGTGTAGATGCGCCCAGTTAGTAGCTCCTCCGCCTCTCGGACTTCGGGTGTTTTTTCGCCGTTCGTAGGGCCTGCACCCACTCCTGTTCCTCCTCGGGACCCGTCAGGCTCAGCGTTTGACGGGAGGCTGTTATTCGTCCTGGTCCTCCGGACGTTTGAGGAGGCTGTTCCTCAGACAATAGAGCAGTCGCAGGGGGGGCCAAAATGGGGAGGGGGCCATCCTTCCAGCACTCCGGCTCCCATCTACCTCATCAGGCTCTTCTGGCGCCTTCTGTGTGCAGATACCCGATTCTTTTGGGGTCCGGTGATCTCCAGTCGTCACCCCCTCGGATCATCTCTCGTGGCTAAACGAGGATATAATATTCAGCTCTATTCTGATTTCATTCTCAATTTCTCCATTCTCCTTTTAACCCGGATTGACCCCTTGGTGATTGCCCCAGGTAACCCGAGTTTACCCAGCCGCTAAGAGGGTAACTGGTTCAACATCTATTCCCTTTACGCGGCCCTGCACAGTGATTATCGTGGCGATGGGGTAGGACTCTTGGGGCTTCCGACATTTCATTCACTATCATCCCCCGCCAGTGCCCCTGGGGTTACATGAGGGCTTTATCCGAGCGGATGGTTCCACCAGACGCAAGGTCTCTTCATCGCCTCGACTGCTGGAGGTCGTGTTGACCACCATGGTGACTGGCAGGTAACATTACTGGCATTGAGTTTACCGGGTCCCGGCAACCCCTTGGATCTTGATATTCACTCCTGTGGAGGTTCGAGCTTTGCTGGGCTTCGCTGTTGAGGGACCGGGTCTTTAAAGGCCCGCAGTATCCGATGCTGTGCCTTGGCAGTCGATGCTAGTCGGGGGGTTTTCTCTATGCGCTGCCTATTCCAGCAGGGTCAGGGGCACCCAGGGACATTCTGCTACGACGCCTGTTCCTTGACCATCAGTGAAGGGGGTTGGTATTTCTGGGGAAACAACTCCTCCACCATTACCATTTCAGGCGTCGTAATAGGAGGACGGTCCAGAGATGTGGACCGCATCGGTGATTATGACTGGGGGCGGTCATTCACCTTTGCCTATTTCCTCCACGGCATGCGTCTACGCTCAGAGGGACAGACTGATGCCCTCGGCTCGGCTTGTCTACCATTTTCTGTTGTGTGAGTCCCCTCCCTCCTCTCTTCTTACTGTATTTCTTTTCCTTTCATCTCTTTTCTGTATTTTGATAGTGACTCAATTGCCCTGTCTTGTTTTTCTATTCACAGTTCTGGGCTTTTCACAGAGCGGCTGCCATGTCCTGAGGCCCTATCACTACTCTGGGCCCGGACCACTTATCCTCGGGGTCTGGCGCGATGGCAATCAACAGTACTCTGGAGGAGGTTCCCCGTGTCGGGCAGCTTTGCACATTGTCGTTATTCAGCTGGAGTTGATCACGGCTGCCGACGACCCGACTGGATTTCCCTACCTTGCCGAGCATCTGACTGTGGGGTTTGCTGACGGGCATCCGTTCCTGGGCCCGGAGTATCGAGCCTTATCCACCCGTCGCCTCACTGTTGCAGAAGTGTTGGAGGCTGGGGTGATGTATCTGGGAACGATGCGCGCATTCAGATTGCGATCACTGGAGAGATCCGCATCCCGCACTCCCTTTCTTTCACTACTTTCTGGCCTGCTGGATTCTCAGCCCTCGGAGATCTATGCTCGCGGGGTGAGGATGGTCCCGGATGCTTTCCACGGGTCCCACTACGAGTGATTCTGAAGCAGTTCCGTACATGGTGGGTGCCCCGTACCATCGGTCCTCAGACTCGGGCCACTAGTTCTTTCCTTGGAGACATGGTTCCAGGCTTCTCATTGGTATTGGGACGATGACCGATTGGGGCTTTTGGCCTGTGTTCGGACCCCTACCCACGCTGAGCAGGATCGCCTCATTGACCCGTCAGGTTTAGATCAGTTGTCGCTGTTTAAATTCTGGAGGATTGGGCCGAGGGGGGCCCCCCGGAGGAGGCTTACACCTACGATCCTGACGGTTGCAAGGTTATGATGGGCAGGCCCTGAGTTTCATCTGATGCCACAGCGCATCCCTACATCCCTGATATGATACTTTGGTCCTCCGAGCTCGACGACCTCCAGGGGATCAGTTCGAGGATCCTGCTTTCATAGGATTGATACTGATTTTATTTAGACCAAGGATAGGATAGGGCCTTTTGTATCGGCCACCTGCTTAGATTTCTTTTTCATTTATGCAGATATGTACCTGACCTCATGTTTCATTTATTTACGCACAGTTTCTTTTTCATCTCTATGGAATTCACCCTGCTTTATTATTAACTGTATGATGCGATGCTTTTATTTATGGATAGAGGAATGACCCCTGTACAGTCTTTTTGATGACTATATTTTCAGATGTTGACCTCGGATTGTCCGTGACTCGTTTTTGGGATTCCCATTCCTCCCACAGGGTGTGGTCGGGCAGCCATCTTCCCGCCTGGTTGTGGACAGGTTTTACTGGCCGGCAGGTGGAACCCCAGGATTTATCGCAGATGGTCTTTTGGGACATTCTTGGTCCTTATTAACCTTCCAAGGTGCCAGGCGGGCTTTTGTGGATGGTCTTCTGAGCCATTGGGCCCCGGCCCGTCAGGTGTTTAGGTTTTTGGGACAGTAGAGGCTGACCCCCACCCTTGAGGAGTTAATGCTCGCTTCACACGGCTTGCCCTTGGATGGTCCCTGTGCTAGGGTTACTGTTTTGGTTTCCATGCGCCGTCAATTTCTTGACCTTTTACCGGTTTGCGGAAGGGCTGTCTTATTAACCGGTAACCACATCAGACCATATGGTTCCTCTTCAATTCTTTGATTGACCGATTTTCGGCTCACCTGACAGTTTCCGTCATTTTTCCTCGGTGATTAATTTCCCGTGTCCGAGGGAGCGCTGGGATGCCTTGAGATTTGGTGGCAGTGGGACGTTCTGATCGGGCCTGTGATCATCTCAGTTTTTATGTATTTGTGGGGCCTGCATGGATCCGACATTCAATTTGGACATGCGGATTGGTTGCGGCCAGTTCGGGCCCTTCAGGAGGATCACACCATTTCTCCCCAATGATATTGGCGGATACCTATATGTCGGCCACAAACTGCCCAGTCCCTCCGAGGGAGATTCTTCAGAGGGAGTTCGACCTTAAAAATTTTTTTTTGGTACATGTGGTTCATGAGTCATCTTATCCCCATCGGGACCATTTCCGTCGCCAAGGGTTTTGCTCAGCCATGACATAACCACGCATAGTTTTCGCTTTCGTCCTGCGCGTTGCACTGGTTGTGGCCTCCTGGACATTATTTTTGTTATATCATTGAGGAACCCCTTTCATCTTATTGGTTTTACTCTGGGCTAGTGCTCCTATCTATGAGCTTCTTGAACTCATGTGCCTGGCATGGATTTCATTCCCAAGTGCTGGGGTTAAGGGGCGTGGTGCCGTTGTACGACCTATCATCCCCTGGCGGTTATGGGGGCAGTTTGAAATCAGACACTCAGGATTTACACCCCTTTTGCGGGGGTTGCAGTCCGTCCCATCACCGTGATTCCTTATATCCATCCTATCCAGAGAGGGATCTATTGCAGGTATAAACGAGCCTTTGGGATCGCAGAGGGATCTTTGCTGAATATAGTGCGGAGCTGTCACATCCAGACATTTGCCTACGTTACAGTGCGGTGTGCGTGGAGACCTGGATTCGGCTAGTTTTGAGTCGGTAAAAAAAACAAAAAAAAAAAAAAAAAAACCTGGGGCCTTTGATGACTCTGGGGAGTGATATTTCACAGTAAGATACCACAGACCACCTCCATTTTCAGTCGATTCTGCCGCCGAGTCGGGTCGCTGAGGATTCCCGACTCCGTTCCTGGCGCTGGATTACTACTGAGCAGCCGAGAGGGATTGCCGCCCTTGGCCGAGAGAGATGAGGCCCATTCGGGGCTAGGAGATGCTGCCATTGGCTGATAGACGAGGCCATTGTATTTCAGACCAAGGCAGTGGGTAGATGCTCATTTTGGGACTGTCAGCCGAGCTATTGCTTTACTAGATCCATAATTATACAAGGATCGTTATTGATATGATGGTCAGGCCGGCAGCAGATTGCAGGAGATGCTGATGCTTCATGATCTATCCACCACCCTGTCCATACCGTGCTTCGGCTAGTTTCAGATTTGTAGATTATTTTATTATCCTGCCACTGGACTATGTTGGTTTTCATCAGTTATTGAAGATAAATCTTGTAAT